>OY992514.1:24664455-25864455 GCA_963921215.1 Scoparia ambigualis | reverse complement strand
CTGTGGTTTAACCTCTAAACCCCAAAATCGGTCAACAATTGAAGCGGGAAAGCAATCATACAAAACCGAAGAAGCAATAATTACTTTAATGTGAGCAGTATTATCAGCTCTGCAACTGTCCAATACGTGGATTTACGAATTGTTGGTGGTCTGATTAAAGGGTTCGGTCCGATTGACCTACATGTTGGAGGCTACATAATTGTGGAAGAGGGGGTTGAGGGGTTGAAGGGGGTAGGCAGGAATTCTTAATGTGGCAGCCCCTCGCAAAGCGGAGCGTTTTGTTCTTAGTAAATATTTATAAAGGTGACCACTTCAATAGACGCCAGAATCGTTGAAAGAGGAACGACAATTTTCGTGCTTGCGTTTGTTATTAGATTGGTTAATTTTCTTTCTTTGCCTGCCCTGGCGGATAATTGTCTTACTGAAACACCTTCTTCGAGTACATTGCTTTGCCAGTTTGTTTATTTAAAATTAATTATAAAATAACCAGAGCTGTGTTTAAATCATTAGAATAATGGTCAACCCTTCTCTTCCTTTAGGTGTCGTAAAAGGCGGCTAACGGACTAAAAACTGCACTTTTATCTAAGTATAAGTGTATATTCCTATGTATGTAATATCTCAGGATGATGTTCGAATCCTTTTACGTATTACCCCCATTCACAGCTAGCTCTTTCGTCAAAATGGAAGACAACAGAAATGGAAGGAACATTGCGAAAGGCCACCCACTGACCATCAATCAAATTTGCTGTAATGCATCGAGACACCAGCACAAAAAAGCTATTACCTTGTCTTCTAGAGCAGCGTTTCCCATTTCGTGAGTCGGCAACCCGGTACCGGATCATCAAAATAAAATACCGGGTTTAAACCTCTAAGCTTTGTTTTAAAAATATACTAACGACCGACGCATCAAATGGAACCAGACCACAGGATCAAACTTTCATGATTCGCGCCGTTTTTTTGGTAAAAAATATGCAGGTCCATACTTCGCATTATATTATATCCGATACCGAAATGTATAGTTTGAAGAGGGGGTTGTTGTTGGAAGCATTTTTAAATGTAATACATAATTATGTCATAACTAATCTCGGTAGTTCAGGGGTGGTTAAAAGTCACGAAAGGGCAGTTATAAAATTACCGGGCCATAGCAAAACAATGGTCGGGAAACACTGTCCTGATATAGAGGGTAATGTGTCTCGGCAAACTACGGTTTTCAGATGTCGTCGGATTTCTATAGACCTATAGACTAACTTCTAGAGCCCTATAGACTTACGTACATACATACACACAATGGCAATTAAGATATTTTATAGACTAGGTGAAGATATAAAATGGTTACCTTTACGAATTTTCAAAAATAACCTAAAGAATTGGCTAGTAGAAATTTGCAAAAATGACAAAAAAATTCCGATCTCCCATACTATTTGTCGTCAGCTGATCGGACAGTTTTGTATGGGAGGTCGAAATATTTTAGTCATCTTTGCACATAGGTTTCTTGGTAAAAGTTGTTCAGTTTCATGGGTGTAACTCACCCTTAATTGGTTTTGTGTAAAGAAAAAATAAGGTTGTATACATCATAATAAATATATTAAAAAATTTTATAAGCCCCAGCACTCATTGACTTTTATTTTGGAAATCGGAACTATAGTGACCCCAAGGCAGTGTCTCTATTTGATTTGAATAGATTTGCCGTTTATCATCACATCCGTTTAATATAAGTTTATTTACTTGTTGAGTATACAGAGTATGTTTTATTGATTTTACTTAGTTATTGTAGGTACATGTAAAATTAGTATTGTTATACCATTTACTGTAGTATACAACTAAATGTGACTTTTGATATTCTTCTTAAGAGGCCTATTACATCTCGACTGTGATTTTTGCGTAAAATGGCCAATTTTGGCGTTATGGATCTCAGAAACAAAAATATAATAACAATTATGACTTATTGAAGTGTAGAATAGCTATTGGAATAGTGCGTAGCGGTCTCGCTTTTTTGTAAATTTTGCTTAACTTTTTAATTAAACCCAAAATTGCAAAGAAAGATTTTCATAAAGTGCGCGAAGGCACTTTTTTAAGCTCATCGATTGAACTACTGTTCTAAACAAGTGAAATAAAAAAAATATAATGTTATCTCTTATATAGTCGAAAAGTGCGTAGCAGCCTCAGAATTTTTAGATATCATTGATTTTACATAGGAAAACAATCTTATTCTAAACCAAAAGACTTTGAAAATTACTACAAGTTAACTGTGAATATCTCCTATCTACGATATTATTAATGAGCAAAATTTATACCAGAGTAATTGCTACTTCATGAGGAATAAAGATTTTATAATGAATTTATTATCCTATTTCGATAAAAACGATAAATACAACTGCAAAATTACTACAAAATGCGATGCGCCGGCCGTCCGAATTCAACTTATGCTCACAGAATGGAAATTTGTAATATTATGCACAAATTTATTATCCTATTTCGATAAAAACGATAAATACAACTGCAAAATTACTACAAAATGCGATAATGGGCATTTTACGCAAAAATCGCATTCGAGATGTAATAGGCCTCTTAAGTAAGCCGTGAAAGATCAAATGAACGATCAAAATGAACCGGTTCATTGCATACATGTGGTCAACCAATACTTCGACGATCGGATCACTGAAAATTAAATTAACCAATCATTCGGTTTGGCCACAGGACTGTTTCAAACACGACGATGACCGAAGTTTTGGTCGTCTCAAAATTAATGTTACCAGATTAAAAGCTTAAGCGAATTTTGAAAGTCACTTAAAATAATGAGAATATAATTGAGTGAATGGAATGTTATGGGAGTAAGTTTTACTAAGCAAATGTAGTGAGTCTGTCTGTATTGTATCAAATAATACTTGTAGAAAGCTGTGCTGTTCTTTGCCACTTCTGGTTTCTTTTACGTAGCGTTAACGTTTACTTCAGAAAACAATTAAAAGTTAATTTCGCATTTTGTCTTATTTTTAGAGAAAATTATCTTATTTTTTTATTTTCCAGGTTTCCAAGTATTTTGTACATACGATCAATAGAATGTGTTTTCTCTCTGTATTTCCTATCTTTATTATTTAACTTATGTAATGGCTTCGAGTGAAATATATTTTTAAAGTGTATTTCGTATTGTACGGTACATGGAAATAAAATGGAGTCTCACAACACGTGTTGTTGCTAAAAGGGAGACACGGGAGAAACTTCTAGAAATTAATTAAATTCCTATCCTTTCTTTAGAAGTGCTCTCAAGCCAAATGAATTTTCTAGTAAAACTTGACATTGTCAATGTCAAAAATCGCTCGAAGTAATAAAACCACTTCTCTCACCGCCACACAGCAGATCTGAAAACACTATTTGCATAATCCTGGAGCTCCTTGAATCTATTACAATTACAAATGACATTGCCTCGAGCTTTATAATAACATTGAGATCAGTCGCGTTTTGTTAACATGCTGATATAACAAATAATGTTGGTATTTAAAAGAAAATAGACTACAATGACTATTATCCACTGATCAAATGATAAAATTTTTAATATTTGATTATTTGCATTAAAAAACGCAAAAATTTTTTTATTTAATAAACTCAAACATAACGAATGGTTGAAAAAAATGTCTACCTCATGCGGGAATCGAAACCGCGTCCGTAAAATGGTATGCGTAGGATGCCGTGTTTAGCAGCTCACTGAATACACCATCCACTTCTCTTCTCTTGGTTGTTGTAAAGCGGCGATGGGCTCACCACCTATTATGCTGAGCACATGTGTAGTTTGGTGAAACGCGGACTATGGCAGTGGACAACTTCTGCAGTCCTAATTGCCTATAGTCTCTGACTATAGCCCTTTGGGGATGGATCCTACTAATATTATAAACGCGAAAGTTTGTAAGTATAAATGGATGTTTGTTACGCTTTCACGTAAAAAGTACTGAATGGATTTGGATGAAATTCGGCATACAGATAGTTTATAAACTGGATTAACACATAAAATAATTTTTATCCCGATATTCCCAAAGGAACGAGAACCACGCGGGTGAAAGCGCGAGCGGTCGCTAGTAGGTATATATAATATGAGAAGCATTCAGTGCTTCGATAGACACGTAAAGCGGATGGCCCGGTTGCAGTCGTAAGACGGTAGTAGTGTGGTAGTAGATTAATGTTTTATATTTTAGCGTTTTATTAACGCTTAAATATACTTAAGTAAAATTTTAAACACTGAAAAACGACGACAACCTCAGGCGAGAATCGAACCACGCAACTTCCGCATTCCGGGCGGCTGCCTTAACCACTTGACTACCGAGGTGTGGCTTTCAACCGTCGAAATTTGTCAGTGCTTGATGCTTATGTATTTTAGTCAACATTGCTTCATCAAATCTTAGAAGTTACACCTCGGTAGCCAAGTGGTTAAGGCAGCCGCCCGGAATGTGGAAGTTGCGTGGTTCAATTCCCGCCTGAGGTTGTCGTCTTTTATCAGTGCTTAAAATTTTACTTAAATGTGGTAGTAGTTAAAACCCGTCATTCAGAATCAGAATATTTAAATTACACGCAATCGACTTTCATTCCATCCACATCACTATGATGGATGGCGGTCTACTACTGTGCGTTTTTCACGAAATTTCTTGCCTCGAACTAGGTACACAGTGTTGTGGAACCAGCTCTCGGCGGCGGTATTTCCGGACCCTTCGACTTAGGGATTTTCAAGAAACGAGCCTATTCCTTCCTTAAAGGCCGGCAACGCGTCTGCGATTCCTCTGGTTTTGCGGGTGTCTATGGGCGGCGGTGATACTCTCCATCCTTCTTTATAAAAAAAAACGTTCACGCGCTATCGCATGATTCTTCCTAATAGATTTGTATGAGCTGTGGAATGGCGGACACAGCGCAACGGCTCGTGGAACTTATTTTGGCCGCTAGGGAAGGTAATTACCTTTCAAATGGTGGGCGTGGCCTGCGGATGCGCCAAATTGTTTTTGCTACTCAGTCGCCGGCAAGCCAGGCGTTTGAGCGGCAGCGTTTTTTTATTATTTTTGCTATTTTTAAGTTGTTTTTGTGTCATTTGCGTACATTCTTTTATTTTTAATAATGAGTGACAAACCAGGACCCTCAAAGAGAACCGCTACCATGCCAAATCGTGTAAAAAAAGACTTAGAATTGCTGAATTAGCAGAAGAATAGAAGACGCGAATATTCAGCAACATAGGCTGACTAAAATTCATAAGGTCGCACCACGAACATTTGCCACTGGTAAAACTGTAAACATTACAGCGAGAAAAAATTATAGAAATTGCTATAAAAGTATTTTAAAAGAGTAAACACCACCATGGAATGCAGAAACTGCCCTGGGGCCCAAGTCTGCTAATTTACGAATGGCATAATTGAATTGTAATTGTTTGACACATTTGGTATTCGTAAATGAGTAAGAGAATACCAAATGTGTCAAACAATTACAATGCGATCCAATTGCGATTCAATTATGCCATTCGTAAATTAGCAGATTTGGGCCCCAGGTTGTCCTCCCCTATGTTTTAAATGCTCCTTTGATTTACCTTATTGTATTCCCAAGTAAATTATAATTTCATTTTACTATTATATTTGCGAAAATATCTATTTTTGTGTTGTGCTATTACGAAACCAAAATTAAGATGTAACTTTAGTTCCTAAAAATGTTGATTTTGTTAGTAAAAGTTTATAGCTTTTGCTAATTTTCAAATTCATAAGTAATTAATGTGATGATGTTGAAAGACTGCTAATAAATAATATAAGGAATATACAATATATATTTTAATTCCTGTTTTCACCAGTCAAAATAATTAATAAGCTTCACCTTCACATCCATACGGGAACAATAAATATATGGGAGATCACGCGATATCGCGTCAATACGGCCATGGGAAATAATTGTGTCATGTATGGCCGATCACGCTTTATCGCGTGATAAATATTTACATGATGTAAAACCTACTTAGATAATATTAAAACTGAAGTCACTCTAAGTAATTTTAGCACGCTAAAACAAATTTTAAAGAAAAATAACAGTTTGGCCATCTTATGAAATCCAGCTTTTAGGTCGGCATTCAACTTGTTAGATACCTCGCTGAGTTTCTCACTATTATTTACATCGCTACAGCACACAAACCGTTAACATTTGTTATTGTTTTAAGTTAATGTTATGTCTTTTTATTTTATCTTATATAAGATGGTTAGATTTTATCTTATATGTAGAGAATGATCTTAAAGATTGAAATTAAACACTTTTTACGGATGTAACTAACATTTATTAGTATATTTTAGGGTTTTATTTTAGTCCTGACGTTTCGGACCACAGAAATAGATATAAATGAAGAGGCATGTGTACGTATTTTGCGTGTCAAAATAGTACCAAAAGGAAAGAAAAATCCCATCTTTCGACCACGTTTCACTTAGCCGATGTCAGTACCGGACATGTAGAGTTTAAAAAAAAATTACAACTTGCGTTGTATCGAAAAAAAAAACTATACAAGAAAGGTAGAACCCAGATAATCAACTACTTTTCTTTCTGTAACTGATTTTGTTATTAATGGACACAGAAAAAAGGGACACGCGTGGTTGTCATACAATGGAGCTAACATGCGGCTTCTATTTAGATCTATTTCTGTGTTTCGGACCATCCTACTAATATTATAAACGCGAAAGTTTGTAAGTATGGATGGATGTTTGTTACACGTAAAAACTACTGAATGGATTTGTATGAAATTCGGCATACAGATAGTTTATAAACTGGATTAACACAAAGGATAATTTTTACCCCGATATTCCCACGGGAACGAGAACCACGCGGGTGAAACCGCGAGCGGCCGCTAGTTTACTAATGAACGCTAGTTAAAGTGTTTTATTTCAATGTGTAGTATTTGCGTAAACCTTATAAAGATCTTTTCCACCATTCAGCGTTCTAATCAGTTCACCGCCAGTGCCGGTCGCTGTTCAGGAAGCAATTAAGCATTTAATGGCTGAAATATGCGCATTCATTAACTATATGGTATATATAACTCAGTATTAAGAGATTGGGGTGACGAAGGCTGAGTATTTACCTTCCGTTTGGTGACGGATATGTCTTTTTTATTGGGATTGTTATTGTCCGTTCGAAAGGCTCGTTAAGCCGTTTGTCATGTTTGTTGTTGTAAGATAAGTGTTATTTAAACCCAGCCATCTGCATAGGGTCAGCGTGCGTCCACGTGGGAAAGGCCTTTGCCCAGGTTTACTTTTTAAAGAATATCAATACAAATGTTTTCATGTAAGATTTATTGTTTCATGCGTAAAATTAGGAAAGTTGTCGATAAAATATGGTTTTAGGAGTCATTACATTAATGTATTGTTTATTATTTTTTAAAGAATTTGGTTCAAATTTCAACAAGGCCATGACCTTGTGCAATGATCAGGCTAACTCACATAAGTTCTTTTAATGTATTTAACTAATTCAGCGCATAGTACAAGTGACTTAAAAATACGTAAATTTTCACAATTTCGTGCAGGACCCCCTTTACTTTTTCAGTGCTGTGCTCGAAGCGGCCTATTGGTAGGATACTACTGCCCCCTCTCTTCCCTTGGGTGTCGTAAAAAGCGACTAACGGACCAAAAACTACAGAAACATTCAACAACATAGAGCGGCGATGGGCTCGCCACCTGTCACGCTAAACACATGTGCAGTTATCATTTGGTGAAAACATAGGCTGTAGCAGGGGATTGCTTTTGCTGTCCTCATTTCCTAGTCTCTCACTAACCCTTCGGGGATAATAGTCGTGATTATATGTATGTATCTATGTACAGTCACGAGCAAAAATATGTAAACAATTGTAGCTCTTAATACAATGGAATAAGAGTCAAAGTGTATACATATTGGTGCTCGTGACTGTACATTCAGCCAACACGCGTAAATTTTATTTTATTTTTTTTGTAAAAGGTACACTGACAGATTACTGTCATTACAAGATCATACAAACATATTCCACAAGATAAAACTAGACAATAACCCAAAATTAGCGTACACAGCATGCCAATTAATTCTACATTTTTTTTATTACTTACAAGCGGCCGCTCGCGGTTTCCCCGCGTGGTTCCCGCTCCCGTGGGTATATCGGGATAAAAAGTATCCTATGTGTTAATCCAGGCTTTAAACTATCTGTTTGCCGAATTTCGTCCAAATCCATTCAGTAGTTTTTACGTGAAAGAGTAACAAACATACACACTCACAAACTTTCGCCTTTATAATATTAGTGTGATTAATTTAACTTAAAATAAGTCGACTAATTTAATTTATCACTGTTATCCTAAATTACAAAATTTAGGATAACAGTGATAAAGGGCGCTTCGCCACATAATATTATGTCCGAGATCACCCTCTTTTAATTCATTAAGTTATAAAAATAACTAGATTTTAAGAGTATTACAGATTATCCACTTTAAGTGCTAAACATACAGCAAATAACGAATTTTCCAAATTGTAGATATATCAAAAAGTAAAAATATCAATTTTCATTTTTGATACACATTTCTGTAGGCTTATCTAGAAGCGACTTCCATTCGTTTTTTTAACATGTCGCCAGCCGACGCCGTTAGCGTGAAAGCCGAAATTTGGACACAGTTAACGTTTCCGCGGGACTGATTTATTATGTGGAACTAATGGGCGTTGTTGGAAATATTGACCGGCTTGCCCTAAAAATAGAAGGGGTGACGAAAATGGAAATTATACTTGTAAGAAGTTAATGTAGCTGACTGTACGATCAGCGTCAAAACATCCGATGCACTAATGCCGTCTGACGACGCGCGCTTTTGTATTTTTACTAGCAATTGGCACATTTCGTACACAGTAGTGTACAACGAATTACGAATAGAATACGAATATATACGAATAGCGTTTGCCAGTTGTCTAGGCCCTCAGGTCTCAGACTATACTGCGCCCAAATTAGATAAAGAATGATTTTAAACAAATTAATGGAATAGAATAGAAAAATGTTTTTAAGATACAAATACTGTCATTAGTTTGTTAAATGTGGTGTAAAAATGGTTATCAAATACTTTTTTTTTTACTTGTAACGGGTAAGCGCTTGGCCTTCATCTCACCTGATGGTAACTGACGATAAGGCCGAAGGTGGAAGGGCGCTTCACCCGGAATCCTCAACCACTGAGGAACTGGCTATCTTATCTCTAACTGTCGGAACACAACTATGCTATAAAGATCGTTACGTTATAAACAGCCCTACCATCAACCAAACCGAGCACACAAAGATGTACCCCCCGCTGGGAATCGAACCCGGGACCTCTGGGTCTGAAACCGGTGGCTTAGCCACTAGACCACGGAGGCGGTTAAAACTTAGTATCACGAGGTTTTTACTTTTTCTTGAGTTCTCTCAATCACGAGATAACAGCTAAACTATACATACATACATATAATCACGACTGTTATCCCCGAAGGGTTAGTCAGAGACTATGAGGACCGCAAGAGCAGTCCTCTACCTTAGTCCACTTTTCACCAAATAGCCACTGCACATGTGCTCAGCGTGACAGGTGGTGAGCCCATCGCCGCTTTATGCTGTTGGAAGTATGTGCAGTCTTTAGTGCGTTAGTCGCCTTTTACGACACCCAAGGGAAGAGAGGGGTGACGTGACGGTTAACAGCCAAACTATAGTGGCTTTCTTTCAAAAAAACAGTAAGAATCCGAGTGAAACTAGGTAATATATTTGCACAATGAAATGACAGTAAGTATTTAATTACAAACATTATTTATCGAATGTGGCCGTAGACATAGTCTAACACAGGTTGGTGGTATAGCGAGAGTCATTTAACGACAATAACCGTATTTATTGTGATTTTTTTAAAAGCACTACAAAACTGGTTACAAGCTTAACTTTAAAATATTTACTCTAGTGACGTAGTGACCCGTCACTGTTCTTTCTCTTTGACTAGTTCTTTATGAGTAGGTACGCTATTTCAAACTAGCGAAGGTACCTACCTCTATGTTGAAGTTAAGTCTAATTTGAGCTTCAATTTACGATCCTCTGAAACGATGTAGTCTCATAGTTAAGTTTATCAGCTGCCAACAGAAAACATCTATTCAAAGACAATATTTACAAAAAGTAATTTTTATGTGGGTATTTTTCTGTTGCTGTTCTATTATACATTTTCGTGCGAATTCGTTAAGAAACACACGCCAATACAATTTGTAGCGAGTAGAAAATTTCGTATACTTAATTGGAATTGTAATTCGCACTTCGGTGATAACCAAAATGTTTACGATAAACACGCGCCATAATAGAAACCGGTCATAGTGAACAAGGGCTCAGTATACCATAGCTGTTAACAATATCTGATGAACAAGTATAATGTGGTTATAATAGAAATACAGAAAGAAGAAGTTAGTTACCTAGTTAGTTATTTTCATAGTGTCATGTCGTATGGCGTCCTTTTGTGGGGAACAGCGGCTGATGTTAAAACTATATTTATTTTACAGAAACGGGCAATAAGAACCATTTATAGACTGGGATCGCGAACTTCTTTGAGAAATATTTTTAAGGAAGTTGGTGTTCTTACTGTTGCAGTAATTTATAATTTTATAGTTTTTGTGCGTTGCAATATTAACACTTTTTCTAAACACGGTGATGTACACAATTTCAATACTAGAAATAAGTCAAAACTAGTAATGCCACTGTTTAGGTTGCAAAAGGTTCTCGGCTCTTTCTTGGGGCAAGGTATACACTATTATAATAAAATACCAAGTACTATACTAGATTTATCTTTAGATAAGTTTAAGAATCATGTAAAATCTTGTTTACTTAGGAAAGGTTATTACACAGTCAAGGAATATTTAGAAGAAAAAACAGCCTGGTTATAATAATATATTTACATTGTTTTTTTCCTAATCCATTATCTTTATAACTGATTGTTTAATTTGGTAACGACATGTTGTTTTGTAAATGTCGTTACTTCTATATTATTTTAACCCGTCGAGCGTCATATGTACGTATGGGTGTACAAAATAGTTGAGAGTCATGCGTGTCTCTTGTACTTACCGGTGTACAACAGACTTGGCTCAGATTGGTCGTTTTATTTTAACCGGTCCGAGTTGTAGTATACAAGTTTTGGCTATCAGTGAATTTTCTATGGTCCTTATAGATTAAATTAACATATCTAGTGGGATTCGGACCAAACGAAATATTTTCGAGAAAAAAAGAAAACCAAATGTTACTGCAGTTATGACCGGACGTCACCCATATTGGTGAAAAGTTGTATTCTTGTGATTTGTTTTTATGATGTTATCTCGACGTAAAATATGAGTTTTTGTATGATTCTTATCTATATTTACTGGAAACTTAATACAGATTTTGTGCAATGCAATAGTTGTGTGATATAGTGGCAATTTAGATTAAACGAAGAGCTAGAAGTATAATTATGATATTTTGATTTTGCTAACAACTATGGCTAACATTGTGTGTTATAAAGTTCTGTAATTTCCTTCATGTTTTGATTTTTTTGATAAAAGTGATTATAAACATTAATCAGTTTGTAGATTATTACATCAGCAACCTTTTTTTATTTACAGTTAGGCATATGTACTTTTAGGTCACATGTACACGGGCCGGCCACTTTTAATGGCGGCGGTTGTTTATTTTGGTTCCTTAGTTAAAAATCGTTTTGTGAGTGAAGTTCAGTGCCAAAGTGTTTATGATTCATGTGACCGGTGCATAGTAATGTAAACTAAAAAGTTATTATGTCAATTGTGTTGTGTGTCGTTTGTTAATTATTATAACAAACAGTAAAACCAAAGGTTACCTTTATGAAATATTGAAAACAAAAGAAAATCGTTCCAGTGCCACTACAAGTAAGTCTTTATTGTTCATTCTAAGTAGTTAACTACGTACAAAAACTCATACAGAAAAGAATGACACCTCATTCACGCGATAATCTCGTATAGTTATTACGCAATAAATATTTTTCCCTAATCAAACAATAAAAAAGTGATGTATCGCAAAATGCCTGACACGTAAAGCATTTAATGATTTAGGGTGGCTGGCGCGCCACGGGTTAAAGCTGTGGAGTTTGTTGTGCCCGTTCTTCTCCACAGCTAAAAGACTTCCTGAATGGGTGGGGTGGGTGGGTGGGTTCCTATGCCTATCCATCCATCCATAAACAAATAAATTTAGACGATTCAAAATGCTTAATTTAAGCTTACTGAATAAAGATATATTGATTTTGATTTTGATTTTAGAAAGAAAAACAGAACTTCTTCTTCTTATGATGGCACTCCATTACTGGAGGTCAGCCGTCAGCTTGCTGAATGTACGCTTGTCCTCCAATGATTTGTCCCCCGCCATTCGGAAAAGTTTCTGCACGCTGGTGATTCTGGTCCATTCATGATTGTGTCTCAGCAATGATTTCTTTCGTCTACCGACGCGTATTTTCCCTTTTGTTTTGCCCATCATAATCAATTGAAGCAGTTGGTATCTATCATGTCTTCAAATATGACCCAGATATCCAACTTTTCTCTTCTTGAAGCACGACTTAGTCTAAAACAAAAATTCAATCATAAAACTATACTTACCTAAGTAAAAAATGTCTAACTTGAAACTAAAAACTAGCTGTTTTAGAACTCAATACACGATCCTATTCTAAACAGTAGCGGAATTACCAGCTTTGACATTACCATTTTAACGTAGGTACTTATATGTGTCTTATCTATACTCTAATTTAGCAGAATAGCAATTTTTGAAGGAAAATTTCATCAAGTACCCGTTGCGCGAGCGGTGAAGGAATACTATCACCCCCTCTCTTCCCTTGGGCAAAGAACAGAATTGTACAGAAGGCAATCTACATACAAAGCGCGCTCAAGCAACGCACACATAGACACCTCTCACGGACACGATATCTCGGACCGGCTGGGACCAGCGCGAGCGCGACTCGCAAGTGCCATCCGCTTGAGACACGCGTCTGTGAACTTTTATATGCAAAATGGAGCAACAAAAAAAAGTTATTATAACTGTTCAGTGGACGGTAGTTTAAATTCAACATTAAACGGTGAATTGCGCGACCGCTGAACGTAGGTATGAAAAGTGAAGTACATAATGTGATTGCCTTCTGTACCTTTTTTCTGTTTTGTGATTTGCTTGGGTGTCGTAAAAGGCAACTAACGGACTAAAAACTGCACATGACTGCACTCTAACAGTGTAGAGCCGCGATGGGTTCACCACCTGTCACGCTGAGCACTTATGCAGAGGTTATTTGGTGAAAAGTGGACTAGACCAGAGGGCTGATTTTGCGGTCCTCATTGCATAGTCTCTGACTAACCCTTCGGGGATAATAGTCGTGATGATGTATGTAATTATGTTCTTTGTCATGTTGACACTTCGCTCGCACACAGGTACTAAACGAAATGAGTACACCTACCTAAACATCTCGTCAACAAGGTGCTGTTTTTGTTCAGACGTTTTGATTGTGAATCTAGTTTTACCATTGAAAATGGTTATAAGATGCAAATCGCCTCAGAAGTATTTTTTGCCATAACTCCGAGGATTTTAAGAGGATCGATATGGAAATAGTACCAAGAGTTGAGGAATTTATCGAGGCACCTGTGAGCGTTTGAATTTTTAAAATCAGCTGGTAGATTTTTTTTGGAAAAATCGTGTTTGTAGGGGGTTTACTAAATTGTAAATATTTCGGAAAAAACTTACGAAAAAAAAGGGTCCTTCCTTAGTTTAGCTACAAAATGGCGAAAAAATTTTAAAACTGTTAATAATTTGTGACCTGTAGATCTAAAGGGAATAACCCTTTAGATTTGGAACTGTAGAATAACGGGTATTTCCGTACCTATATAAAAGTGATGTAGCTTCTATGATTAACTGATTATTGACCGATCGCCATGGTAAGATGCGGATGCAAGAAGATGCGGAGGCGAGAAGTGCATTCGAGTTGGAATTTCAAGATGAAATCCAAGTGAAATACGACTTGTATGTAAGTACCTAATTACTTACTTAATATATAGTAGAAGATCAGAGTATACAACGACCTTCACCGAGCCGGTTAATGGATGAAAAGTATTATAAATCAAATTTTATGTGTTAAAAAATATATTGCAAGTGAGTTGGCTGAAAAATTTCAGTCCAGTATATGATAAATTAAATATTTAAAAATATGTTTTATTAAATATTGCACTTGTTTTGATAATAGATGAATTAAATAGGTACCAATCGAAAGTATGAAGCATATAGAATATGCAAACGTTATGCTGACTATTTTTTTCCTGTCATAACATTGGGTAGGCAGGGTGTAAACAGGCAAGTCAATGTTTGTAATTTGCAACCATCTGGTTATGTTTATATTAAGATAAACTCATTACAAACACAAACACACCAAATCAGTGCAATGTAAAAAAAATATATTTTTTTAATATTAAATTAATCATTCAAGGTACTGGACTGAAATTTTTCAGCCAATCCACTCGTGTCGCGATATATTATTTAACATATTAAATTTGATGTAAAATACTTTTCATCCATTAACCTTCCCGGTGAAGGTCGTTCTATACTCGGATCTTAGACTAATAGTAAAGTTCCACTTGTAAGACTTACTAATTATAAAAAAAAATTGTCTAATTTCAACACACGTATTAGCGAAAAAATTTCAAATCGGAAAAAGACAATGTTGTAAAACTTTTTCCGTGCAGGATTCAAACTTGCACTCTCTGCCATACTTGGGTGATTATTGTCTAACTTCAACACTTATCCCAATACCTTTTGAGTAGAAGAACATTGCTTTGCTAGTTTATTATTTTAAAATGAGTTTTAAATAAGCATACTAGCACAACAATGTACTAGTACTTGAATGGATGTTAAAGTAAGACAATTAGCCCCCGGCATCTTGCAGGAAGAAGGGAACAAGCGAGTTAGAAGAGCATTCCATTTTTTCACTCACTTTTAAAGTAAAAGTTGTAGTTCTACTGCAATGAACTTTTACACTGAGGGTTATTTCAATTTTATAGATAATTTCCCCGTGAAAGTAATTACGAGATGCTAATGGACGCAACATTAAAAGTATATCTTTCTCATTAAGGATGGTAATATCCTAAATCTATAATAAATGAAAATAGAGCGGTGATGTGCTCACCACGTATCATGCTGAGCATATGTGCAGTTGTCATTTGGTGAAACGTGGACTATGGACGTGGAATATGTCATTCCATCCACATCACCTTGATGGATGGCGGTCTACTACTGTGCGTTTTACAAGAAATTTCTTGCCTCGAACTACAGTGTTGTGGAACCAGCTCTCGGCGGCGGTATTTCCGAACCGTTACGACTTAGGGATCTTCAAGAAACGAGCCTATTCCTTCCTTAAAGGCCGGCAACGCGTCTGCGATTCCTCTGGTTTTGCGGGTGTCCATGGGCGGCGGTGATTACTTTCCATCAGGTGACCCGCTTGCTCGTTTGCCTCCTTCTGCTATTTATATGGCAGAGGACTGTTTCTGCGGTCCTCATTTTTGGTAGTCTCTGACTAACCCTTTGGAGTTGATGGACGTGAATCTTTGTTTGTATAATATAATTGGTGTGAGCGTAGAAAATTATTATTATACCATTATACCGTATGCTCGTTTGCCAGCTCGAAAACAATAAAACTGTGTTCATTCGTCGGAGATTGTATTTAAAAAATTGTGCATCGGTGCATAAAGCTGATTGCAGCCAATGCTTCAATTAGAGCAGGCTATTCCAATGTGTGCGCCGCTCGGACGGACGGCATTATGCAAATGTAGCTCGCAAATAATTCATCGGACAATTTGATTCGGACCGCGCTAATAATTGTTGTCGCACAAATTGGGTTGAATTAAAGCAAATATTGCGTGCTTCAATGAAGTTCGGTATATTGGATCGCGATGCTGTTGGTTCGATGATATAAAGTCAAATGATATTGAGTGTTGTGTACTTTCGTTTGCTTTTCGGTCCTGGTGTGCCTGTTGGAAAACGAGTTGCCTTGTAATTTTGGTATACAAATATAAAATATTCAAACGAGGCGTGAAGAGGTACTTTGTGGGCCGGCGGAGTAAGAGTGACGGATGCTACGTCTCTTACACTGCACCAGTGCCCTCGCGCCTGGATTCCACTTGTGTCATTTGCCGGGCTTAATTTAAAAAAGGTTTATAACCTCTGTGGTCAAGTGGTCAGCGCGCCAGTTCTGGAGTCACGTTCTCAGAACAGTTTCTATAAGTAATTTACTGTTTATCTGTATAGGTAGGTAAACATTAAAAACGAGTTTCAAGAAAGCTTAACTTGGCCTAGATAATTGGTGTGAGCGTCGTATAGAGACTATTATACAGGTGATTTGGGCCACCACGGTGACTCTAAAAACTTTTTTTGGTTTCCTCACATCATTTTTTTCGGAAATTATGCAATATTTCAAAATAAGATGCATAATATTCTGAAAAAAAATTTTTAAGTCGAAAACTACAAAAAATCGCGGAACTTATGGTACGTATTTCCGGGTAGGTCAGGTCACCTAGATGTCAGGAATCCAAAAACAATTTTTTAGTGTCATTGTTTGGGCCAACCTGTATCAACCCACGAACCCCCATTGGGCCAGCGTGGTGGGTTATGGTTCAATCCCCAACGTGTCGATATCCATGTGCCAGAAGTGGAAATTTTTTATGCTAATGATGATATTAACAATGAATTCTGATTACGTGCAACTTTATCTCTCCTCACATGCTACCAGGGTGCTCCGGGACCATCATAAGCAATCACAAGAACCCCCTCAGTATCAGAACCCTCCCTCCACAAAGGAGGTTGGTACATATTTCCGCGTAACATTTCATTACTTAATGTTGTCAGTAACTTACGCACCATCTGCTCTCTAATTGTTGTTAAGCCTGTGATAAACTAAGTACTTTATTATTCCGTAAAGGAGGGAGCGGCTAAGCTATAATAAGTCTTCTTTTCTGATCAATAAGACTCAGTTCTGCATATTAATGCCAACGTGTTGGTACGAGGCGTAGATGAAATATAACCTTCTTCGGTAAGTTCATAAAAGTCACGATCAAATACGATACAAACCCTTCGTGAAATACTTCCGATTTTAGAGTGTATTTATAATTTTAATAGCATTGGGAGTTCAAGTCACTTGCGACTTGGTTTTAGGTTTACCCTTGAGACCAAGCTTGGAACCGGTACCGAAAATACAGGTATTATATCGATAAGTACCGGTATTTTCCATTTCGGTACCTGGATACCGATTCTTCCACGAGTACTGGTATAGTACCGGTATCTATCTGCGACGTTGCCAGTCTGTTTGTGACGTGATAATGCAGTTCACTGCGGTCGTGCGAAATGCAGTGCAGTTAGCCAATCCAAGCGCCACTTACCTATTTATCTGTTCGATACCTCCCGCTTACACTAATAATTCTGGTTACCTGTATAATACCAGTCCTACTACTTACAATCCTATTTAATTAACGGACTCATCGGGTAGGTAACCTGTATTATAAATACCGGTATCAAATAGATACCGGTACCTACCTTATTTAAGTCAAAGGTACCATTAATTGAAAATACCGGTATTCCAAGCCCTGCTTGAGACCTTACACGTGACCCCTGGGTGATGCTAAATGAGTGACACTGTCTGAGTGTAGAGACAGGATACGTTGCAGCACGCATTGGGCCGACTCGCGTAAAGCTATCCGATGAATTACCTTTAATCGGATGCTCATCTATCATCTGATAGCGCTCGGAATCCTTAACCACATAGGAACTGGCTATCTTATCTTTAACTGTTGGAACACAGTAATGCTATTAACATTGTTGTTAGGGCGCCAGACTTTAGATAAGATGATGGTAGCTAGCCAGGCGGACTTAACAAACTTTACCACCAACCAAATAAGTACAAAAAGAGGTATCCCCCACTCGGAATCAAACCCGGGACCTCTGAGTCTAACACCCGTGGCATATAGCTACTAGACCACAAAGGCGGTACTGTCTTAGACTTAATTATTAGCACAGGTTTAAACTAGACTTAACTAATGGGTTTTCCTCTTATGATATTCCGTCTCGAATTACCCGAAATATAGGTACATAGCTACTAGACCACAAAGGCGGTACTGTCTTAGACTTAATTATTAGCACAGGTTTAAACTAGACTTAACTAATGGGTTTTCCTCTTATGATATTCCGTCTCGAATTACCCGAAATATAGGTACACAAGAAACTAGATATGCAGACACTCAAACGAGTGAGTGTACTTGTTTCCCACACAGTCTATAGCAACAAGCAAACCTATCTAATATTAAAAAGCTCTCTCTCACGGAAATTGTTTGCGAATCAGGTAAAGCGTATACACTCTCATTTCTCTAAAATATACTTACAACATACTCCTACATATATTAAATCACGACTATTATCCCCGAAGGGTTAGTCAGAGACTAGGCGATGAGGATAGCAAAAGCAGTACTCTACCATAGTCCACTTTTCATCAAATAGCGACTGCACAGTGTTCAGCGTGACAGGTGGTGAGCCCATCGCCGCTCTAAGCTGTTAGATGTACTCGTACGTGCAGTCTTTAGTCCGTTAGTCGCCTTTTACGACACCCAAGGGAAGAGAGGGGGTGGTAGTATTGTTTCACCTCTACGCGACGCGGTTAAATATACAAAATACAATGATAAACTGCTGCAACATGCAAACCAATTTCCTTATTCAATCGTGCTTAAAAAATGCAAACTGTATATAAAGTAAATGGAAGTCTTGACAGCCGGAAGTGACGCTGCGAAAGAAATAAGGCGTTCATGTTACACAAATGAGTAATGGCTTCCTTTATTGGTTGTTTTCAGTTACTGAATCAGACGTTATTCTAAAATATTTACCACCTGAAGGTACTAAGTAGTAACATAAATTCTAAGAGGAGTGGTCAACGCAGCCGCCCGGATTGCGGAGGACGCGGGTTCGACTTCCACCTGAGGTAGTAACATTTTTCAACGTTTCGTTATCCTCGAGTTTATTTGAGCGTTAAGAACGCAATTTTTTTTTTATGTGACTCGTCATAGTGACTACATCCTGCCTGATGGTAAGCAGCCGATGCAGTCCAAAATAATGAGAGCGCTCCTCACCGTGGAACAAGCACGGTAACAAGCGTACCCATTCATGACGGCCTGCATAAATGCCGTTTCACGCCACGTTTAAAAGACCCGTGATTATAGGAGCTGGGAAACATATGCGCCGGCAGAGAATTCCAAAGCTGAATGGTCTTACAGAGGAACCCTTTGCCAAATTTTTTGGTACGAGTGCTGATATTCTGCACAGTAGTCCGGGACAGGAAAGGAGAGGGCGGGGTTAGATCAAAAAGTTCTTCAGTACACTCTCTGTAGTAATTTCGGTAGAAAACACTGAGAGAAGCAATGTCTCTACGCAGCTGGAGGTCCTCAAGAGAGGCTGTTGCTGTGGATCGCAAAATCAGTCCTCTGCTATAGTCATACGTTTCAGCAAATCAACTGTACTCAGCGTGACAGGTGGTGAGCCCATCACCGCTCTTTGCTGTTGGATGGACCTATGCTCAGTCTTTAGTCCGTTAGTCCCCTTTTACTACACCCAAGAGCAGAGATCAGTTGGTAGCCCCAAGCGGCCAAATATGGTCGCACCTAAAAAACTCGCTATTCCGTCAGACCCCAAGCGGCCATTTATGGCCGCGCTCTCCACTTGACTTTGTACCGTGTTTTAGATACAATTAGAGACTACTTTAGCATAAACAAGGTCAATTATTTCGGTTCTGTGGCACATTTAATGCATCGTGAATGCACAATTTAACATGAACTGCGTTCGATTTTTTTTTCTATTTCCGCAAATTTCATTTCATTCCCGCCAAATCGCACCTGCTGTCAAATTTTTTAAACATTTCGATTTCAAGACTGAGAGGTTAATGAGCCGCTACCGCTTAGGTCACACAACTGACTAACTAACTAACTAAGCACATAGTAACACATAAATGGACTTAGCAAATTGACTTCGTCATTCATAACCCTAATTTTATCGGTTAGTCTTCCAGCATTGCGGTCCCGCGCCGCCGCCCGCCGTTGTGAAAAACAATTTTCCGGTTGACGGCATTTGTTGCGACTCAATCGCGAAGTCTATAACATGTGTAGGTTGACATAATGTGTAGCTATTACTTTAGAGTATATATATATCTATCGTAAAATTGGCCATATCATGAAATGCTCTAAATATTTCATGAAATATTTAACCGTGTCGCGTGGCGGTGAACGAATACTACCACGTCCTCGCTTCCCTTGGTTGTCGTAAAAGGCGACTATCATTCAAATTCAAGTAAGCACACATGCAAGCAAGCATACAGGAAGACTTGCCATCCACGGATTTAACAGGAATGGATCTGACGACAATTTAAAAATGAAGCTATTTATTTATAACTATAAATAAAAACGTATTAATTTTGATTTCAATACCTACTCAGGGATGAATGCAACCATGTTCTCGGGACAGTTAAGTGTAACTATTGTTAATTTAGTAGCTAAACAAGACACGAGCTTTACCTACCTACCTAAGTTTTAAAAATTTGAATAAACTTTAAAATAAAGTATGCGCAAAACCTAGCGCCACGTCCTTCTTGATGAAGTGCTGCAGTACAACTTACGATGGTTTGGACCAATCATGAGACTCTAACCACGTATTCAATGAAGTAGGTAAACATAATTTCGTCGCGCGATTCAACATTCAAATTTTTCCCACCGTGTGAAATTTTATTGAACGACTACCGACACAAGGGTTTTTATTATATTAAAACAATGAAAACATGATTTGATAGAGGCACTCTTTTCGTATTCAACAAAGTATTAATAAACGCAGTCCTATAAATGTAAAAAATACCGAACGCCGCACTAAGGAGTATTTTTGCTATAAAACTGGTCAAAAGTTCAATTCAGAAACTAACGCAAAGTAGATAGATAGATAGATAGATAATACTTTTATTGTAACATAATAACACATAGACAAACATTTAGACATAAAAGAGCAAAAATACAAAGTTACAATTTGGCGGTCTTATCGCTTAAAAGTGATTTCTGCCAGACAACCAATCGGATGGAGAGAACTTATAAACTCTATGATCGGAGGTGCAAATATTTAAAACATAGTTAAGAACACAATAAAAAGCAAAACTAAGAAAATAATTAAAATAAAATATTAATTATATTATAACATTTATTATAAAACTATAAAATAAATAAATATTAATAATATACATATTTACATTTACATACATATACATAATAGTGTCAGGTAAGAAATAGGAGACAAAGACAGCTATGTAGCAGGATAGGGTTAAAGGGAAAGGTAGACATTTTTCACGAGTTCCTTGAATGCGTGAATGGTTTGAGCACGCCTGACCGCAACTGGAAGCGAGTTCCAGAGACGAACAGCTTCAACAGTGATGGAACAATCGTAAAAGGTGGTGTTGTGAAGAGGGGTTCTAAGGCTAAGAATTTCTGATTACCGTAATGAGCGCGAGTTCGAACAATAAAGAAAACTGAAACGCTCCTTTAGATAGGAAGGATAGGTGGGATTAAACAATATGTTATATAGAAGGGAAAGGATGTGAGTATTCCGGCGAAGACGAATAGGAAGCCACTTGAGTTTAGCGCGGTATTTAGAAACATGATCATACTTGCGCAAGCCAAATATGAATCGAATACAAAGATTTTGAAGGCGCTCAAGTTTATTTAGCTGGTCCTCCGAGAGATCAAGATAGCAGGCGTCAGCATAGTCTAAAACGGGAAGAAGCAGCGAATGCGCTAGCGTAATTTTAGTGGCAGTGGGTAAAAAGTTACGCAATCTTGTTAAAGAATCCGAGGACGCGTAAAGCTTGCGGCTGACAGCTTGCAGCTGCGGCCCCCAACTCAAGCAACTATCAACAATAACACCCAAGTTAGCAACTGATTTGCTAAAAGGGATATCCACTCTATCAAATATAACCTTGGGGAGGGTTTCCCAGTTTACCTTGGAAAGCAACCTGGAGCTGCCGACCATGATAGCCTGTGTTTTGCTTGGGTTGACTTTGAGTCCGTAGGCTCGGCTCCAATCAACAATTTGTTTTAAATTAACGTTGGTAGTTTCTATAGCTTCGGCGAGATTATTAAGTGGTGCCTGGCACTAAATTTGTAAATCGTCTGCATATAGGTGGTAGGAAGAGAAAAGGTTTTCAGAAATAGAAGTGATAAATATAGCGAAGAGAAGAGAAGATAAAACGCCACCCTGCGGGACACCAGCCGTTGAGTCACACCACGTCGAGAATTTCTCTTCAAGACGAACCCGCTGCCTGCGTCCGTGCAGGTAGCTGTGAAACCACTCAATGACCGTTGGAGATATGTTAAGTGAGCGCATCAAAGATAAAAGTATGTCGAAGTCGACTGTATTGAAAGCATTGATGAAGTCCAGCAAAGTTAGCAAAGTAAGGTGACCGTTTTCCATGCCGAGGCGGATGTCGTCAGTGATCTTGACTAAAGTAGTCACAGTGCTATGGCCAGGACGGAAACCGGATTGGAGTGGGTTTAGAAGATTATGATGGGACAGGAACTTACTGATTTGATTATGGACAAGACGCTCGAGGACTTTGGATAGGAAAGAGAGAATGGAAATAGGTCGATATTCAGCAAAGGATTTAGGATTACGTTTTTTAGGCAAAGGAATTATTTGAGCGTCTTTCCATGAGGATGGGAATACAGCATTAGAAATGGAGCTGTTAAAAATAAAAGTGAGGACTGGAAGGATGATATCTAGGATCGGTACTAACATATTACGGCTAATGCCGTCCCCACCTACCGCATTAGAAGTAATTGACAGCAAGCTCTTTTTAACATCACAATCCGATAATTGGTCAAATGCAAAGGGAGAAAGATCAGGGATTGATACAGTAGACAGTTTGTCTAATGTAGTCGCTTTATCAGCATCATTGATACATGATGAAGAAGAGAAATGGAGATTTAGTGAGTCAATATTAATATTGGGTGAAATAGAGTTTTGTTTTACTTTTCCAATTCCAAGCGACTTAAGGAATTTCCACACTTTAGATAGATCTACATTTTCAACTGAATTATGGATGTGACGGCGTAGCGCATCCCTACACGCCCTATTGCAGCGATTACGAACCTCGACATACCTTGCCCTGTTGTGGTCATTAGGTCGAAGTTTAAATCGACTTTTCGCTGCTACTTTTTTATTCATTAACGTTTTTATGTCGTCTGTCAACCATGGCGCCGGTTGATGCTTTATCTTAGTAGCTCGAAATGGTGCATGTTTGTCATACAATATTGTTACAAGGGAGTTAAAAACATCAACTTGTTCATTAACAGACTGAGCGAGAAAAACAGGAGTCCAATCGATTTTACAAGAGTCATCACGAAACGCATGTTTGATATATTCAATATGAGTGGCAATGATTTTGGGTTTAGCTTTAGGAGGACGAACTTTATAAGACAAAAATAAGAGATCATGGTACGAAAAGGCGTCGGCTGAGCATGGACCGTGTTTCGCAACATTCTGAGGAGATGACACTATTAACAAGTCAAGAAGAGATAGAGTGGAGTTCGGGAAATGGTGGGTGGCAGTAAGGGGGAGAATATTTAAGTGCCCTCAAACCAGTTTTTTATAAACTTTATTAACCCACGAGTCGGGTAGAAGCCACAAAATTAACACACTAGGCGGCACGCTTTAGCGTACAATCAGTCTGAAAAGAGTCATTCGTGTGCATCGCATGCCTTTGCTCTCGGCGCTCTCAATATTTTTTCAATTTCTAAGGTTATTTGTCGTTATTTTTGGTGGTGTGTAGTAAGCACACTCACTTCTCGGAACCCATCCGGGCGCCTAGCCAGTTCCCACGTCCTACGCGGTTGGCTGGACCGGAGACTAAGGCATCTAGGAGGCTGCCTCTACTAGTTATCCAGACTAGTACTGGAGATGTCAACACCAATGTCCAATGAGAACCACCGGACAAAGCTGCCAACTAGCTGCCAGCTGGGAACGTGAGTTTCCCTTAGGAAACTCACGTTCCCCGCAGGACTTTTCGCTTCTGGCCCCTCAGAGACCGCTACTAGGCCCCGCTCGCTGTGCACGAGTTTGGAAGTCCTGGCACACAATACCAGGACAGACGAACATTCCCAAGCTCTACAGCTAACCACACGCCACTACGAGTCCAACCCATGTCCGGATCCCGCCGGCGGCGCCTGGTCAAAGGCATAAACAAGCGGGGGGCTTGAACCGGAACTCCGTAGTACCCCTGAAAACACAACCGGACCCGTAGTTCCAGTTGCGATACCCTATCTATTGGAGTCAGTAGATAGGGACTCCAGAGACGCACAGCTTCAACGGTGAAGGAACAATCGTAAAAGGTAGTGTTGTGAAGAGGGGTTTTAAGGGATAAATTTTCTGATGACCGTAAGGAGCGCGAGGATGAACAATAAAGGAAACTGAAGCGTTCCTTTAGATAGGAAGGATAGGTGGGATTAAACAATATGTTATATAGAAGCAGTTTATTAATGTTATTTGTTTCAGGAAATGTTACGAAATTTACTAGGCGGGCATTTGACATGATGGTGAAACAATGTTCTGTAACAAAAATTGATGACCAGTTGGCTTCGTTGGAGAGAAAGCTTGTGGAGGTTACTGGCTGCCGAGATGACAAAGAAAATATTTTAACTCGATCTCTTAGGCATTTCAAAAGTGAATTCAAGGTTAAATGGGTTGCTGCAAGATACATTAAAGACCGCTTTTTGTTTTATTATATGGCTGGTATCCAATGCCTCTAACTCTACAAAAATACTCATACATGGAGGAGCAGTAATTAAGGAAGCCATTCTTCCAATAGGTCAGCTGTCTGAGGAAGCGGCAGAAGCTAGAAACAAGCATTTCAGACAGTACAGATCGATTTTGCGAGGAAATTTTCAAGAGTGCTATGTAACCGAGATATTTTGCATCAATTGCTTTTAAATTCGGACCCATTATTGAGCAGCAATAGAAAAAACACAAAAAAAAGTAAATGTTTTTCTAAAAGTGCTTTGGAATTACTAATTTCGGGCGAACCTTCCAAGTCCTTAGACACTAGTCTTGAAGAAAATTACTCAGATGACAAAACTGATTGCGAATCTGATTAGCATAATCATATTAAGAGTCATTTATATTGTTTAAATTGTTTTTTTGTAATATATTCGTAAAATTGCATTTTTTTTTACTGAAAATACAAATATTTGTAATAATATGGCTTTATATTAAACAATGGTATGTTTTTTCAATGATAGTATGTACTTTTCATTTCACTAGAAACATCAAATAATTTTGACCGAGTTTTTAATACAAATACTCCTCTGTGCGCCGCGCGTGTGACATGTAAAAAGCTTGTCAAATCATCCCCCTTTTTTCAGTTTCAAATGAATTTTTATGCAATTCATTCTGTAAAATATTAGTTTCAATTGATATGCTTCAATGCTACATAATTTAAGTAAACTTATAAGTGCTAATTTAATTTAGTGAGTTGTAAATTATAATTTATATCATGTTGTGACCCTCAAAATCATGTGTCCCAGGATTGGCCCAATTATTAAAAGTTAATAGCTATTCTTCATCTTCTTTTAATGCAGTGGCGTTTCCTTTTGGAGATCGCCAATATCCAGTTTTTGGCTCAGTTGTTTATTTCTACAGTGTCATTGCTTGTATCGGTTATTAAGACTCAAGTACCCGTATAAAATTACCCCTATCACACTTGCACTTGCAACGCTCGGCAGGCCCATCAAGTGAGGGGATAACTATTGAACATGTAAGTTGTATTTTCGATGCACGGTGACTTTAGTGGAGTAAAATTCGATGTAACGACGACTATTTTGCAAACTGAAATTATGTGGAAACAAAAAAAACCGGCCAAGTGCGACTAAAATTATAGTAAAAACCTCAATATCATTTTTGAAGACCTATCCATAGATACCCATACGGATGGGTTAGATAAAAAAAAATTTTTGAGTTTCAGTTCTAAGTATGGGGAACCCCCAAAATTTATTGGTTTTTTTCTTTTTAGTGTGAAAATCTTAATGCGGTTCACAGAATACATCTACTTACCAAGTTTCAACAGTATAGTTCTTATAGTTTCGGAAAAAAAGGCTATGACATACGGACGGACAGACAGACATGACGAATCCATAAGGGTTCCGTTTTTTGCCATTTGGCTACGGAACCCTTAAAATAGGAAACACAACATCGATCTAAGAAATAAAAAAAAAATCATTACAAAAAAATACGATGAAGTGACTATGATGATTAAAACTATTCGTGGAAATGAAAATGTGATGTAACGAGATTCGTGGAGTTGTTCAATATTGAATTGAAACATCTGTGAATAGTGTTACGGGAAATGAAATTCGATGTTATTAATTGCGACAAAGTGATGGGTTCCCAATAAATAATTGCTCTGACACTGGTCACTTCAAGCACTGTTAAGCTCTAAAAGAGATTGGTTGTAACAAATTATCGTTTTACTACCGCTATTAAAGCGGGGGACCCTATCATTAATTCAAAAACGCTTTCGCCAATTTTACCACTCGCCCTCCGATAAATTAATGACACTTGGATGTCGAGACGATTAGGCCATGAATGGGGAAGCCATTAATTTATATAAAATGTTTAGGGTCTTGAGATTGTCGTCAGTATCTATTGATTAATAGCGTGCTTATGGTTTGGGACATTTAGTGTCATTAATCCATCAAGCAACGTGAAACCAGACACAATTGAAAACCTATTGTTTTGCGACCGCCGGCGGTCTAATGATCCTTGAAGGGTTAATATTGTAATAATATTTTTTGTGGCTTGCACGTTTAGCCAGTGTTTTTTTAAGTAAGAGAGATAATATATGCCAATTAAAACCACTGCCACGTATGTATCTCAGTGTGCACGTCACTTAAGAATGACTGAACCTTTTTTGCTAATTCTTTTTAATTTTTTTATTGTGTTTGTATTGCCAAATACAAACACCCTGTCCTATGGAAAAAAATTTTTTGGAAATTTGACAT
This sequence comes from Scoparia ambigualis, assembly GCA_963921215.1. NCBI lineage: Eukaryota > Metazoa > Arthropoda > Insecta > Lepidoptera > Crambidae > Scoparia > Scoparia ambigualis. Next base: position 25,837,392 of record OY992514.1, on the reverse strand, counting down.
ATTTTCGTTATTTATTTATAGATAAGATTGAGTGATAATAAGAACGTTAAAATAGATGGATTTCCAAATTAACATTTTAAAATAACTATAAGTATTTAAAAAAATGTTTGTTTGTGCTTAGTTCACATCAAAACCTGCCTGTAAGCCGCACGGCACTTCTCTATGTATACCACTATACTTCTAAAATTTCTACAGTAGGTATGTACTTAGTACCTACTTAATTAAATTTAAATTTAGTAAATTTAAATTTAAGTAGTTCATTATTACTAGTTTAAGCAGTTCATTATTTTAAATTTGAGTAGTTCAATATTTTAAATTTAAGTAGTTTACTTATGCTTCCAAGTGATCTGTGCTTGTCGTGGCAGTTTGTAACTAAGGCCACACTACAACATTGTAATGCTTAATCATGTGTATTTGATATTTTTGGTGTGTGACTTGTAAACTGTCCTTAAATAAATAAATAAATAAATAATCAAATCAAAACAGAGAAGCGGATCGATATAATTATTTGCAGTGAAACAGTTATAGTACCCGCGAGTGTCATAGATCACTTTTTATTTCGGTCAAAGACAATGTTCCCGGGGGCATGCGATAAAAACTGAAGTGAAGAAGCTAGAATTGCTATATATTTGTAGCGATGACGAGTTATTGGTATACGAGTGTATTTCGTTACATCACACAAACATTTACATAAGACATAAAAGAGCAAAAAGACAAAGTCACAATTTGGCGGTCTTTTCGCTTTAAAAGCGATTTCTGCTAGACAACCAGCGTTATTTTAGTGTCGTTTTCTCTAATAACGGGTCATTAAAACCCCCTGGCCCTCATTTTTTCAAGAGTGGTGATTACGGGCTACATTCTCGCTGAGATATCAGTGGCTGTATATATGGATCTATATATAAGGTGACTGCTATAAACCGCAAGAAACTTCAAGGGCTGGTCAGGTCAATTGTTTTAAACATGACAAAAATGACAAAAAATTAATTCGTGTTTTTTGCATTTTTAATTAAATAATTCATTTAGTGATTTTTTATTGGATAGTCTTTGAGTATCTAATTTATTTTAAAGCAATAACATAATAATAATTAAATGAAAAACAATTAAAAATAACGATTATTTACAACGCGCGGTCCGTCCGACCGACCGTCTGTTGACCCGTTCCCGTCAGCTGGGCGATAAGTGCCTATGTTATTCTGCAATTAGACCATTTTTGTCATGTTTAAAACACTTGACCTCACCAGCCTTTAAATTAAAGTTTCTTGCGGTTTTTAGCACTCACCTTATATGTGGAGGGTGTCTCACCTGGTGACCGTTTTTATTCTAGAGCTGATACATTTACAAAGTTGTTAACACGAACCTATACTTTTCACGAGGAGCTCGATGACGCATAAAGGAGTTCGATGGCGCAGCGGCTAGCGCGTTCGGCTTGCAATATAACTCGTTAAGCAACTTTCGCAATGCCGGGTTGCTGGATGGTTGACCGAAATTACAACGTCTCGAGCTCCTCCGTGCTTCGGCAGGTACGTTAAGCCGTTGGTACCGGTTGTTGTCGTAAGATGACAGTCGTTAAAACCCACCAACATGCATTGGGCTGGCGTGGTGGGTTATGGCCCAAAATCCCCACGTGCTATTGTCCACGTGGGAGGCCTGTGCCCAGCAGTGGGACGTTTATAGGCTGATGATGATGATGATGATCCCACTAATCACATCACACTAATATTATGAAGGCGAAAGTTTGTGAGTGTGTATGTTTGTTACTCTTTCACGTAAAAACTACTAAATGGATTTTGATGAAATTTGGCATACAGATAGTTTATAACCTGGATTAACACATAGGATACTTTTTATCCTGATATTTCCACGGGAACGGGAACCACGCGGGTGAAACCGCAAGCGGCCGCTAGTGATGATACTTTTCACAAGCTGTAACTAGCAATAAGAATATGCTTAGTGGACAAAAATATATCCTTTATTATTTAGTTGTTGACTGTTGCTCCTCCGTGGTGTCCCGGTGAGATGATGATGAGATGATCCCTAAGCCAATATGATGGGAGGTCTTTGCCCACCAGTGGGTAAGTATTAAAGCTAATTACTTAATAACATAACCATACGCCATTATAATTCGTCAGATTCGCTTACGTTCAGTGAGCGGATAAACGCGAAACCTATCGGTGTAAAGGCCGTATTGTTTCCGACATTCTTTTGTGAAAACTTCAAACAACAAAGCAGCGAGCAATAAAAGAATATTGCGCTGTTTTTAAACGTCGGAAACCGTTGGAGTGGGCCACATTAGGTTTCAGGCAGCGTGAAGTTGGTCGCAGAGTTTCAGCGGAGTAAATTATGAAAGTTTCAGTACCTACAGTATACACGCTCGAGCGAATTTGTTGTTGCTCAGTTCCGCTGGCCGGGCAGCGTCTTGCCTAACTGTACACTAAAGTGAAGTTAGACAGAACACGTCTGCAGACGGTCGATGGTCAAACAAGGTCCTAACTTGGCGACCAAGAACTGGACGGAGAAACATGGGAAGGCAATACCTAGGGGGCAAATCGTTTATCTGATTCGTGTTAGTCTCACCCACTGTTTCGTTCTTTTACATTTTTATACAGTAGTTAAGTTTATGAATGTTGTTTTTGTTATTTATTTATTCAGCTACAAAGAATAAAAGAGTAGTTTGCATTATTATTTAAGAATTTAGTAAGGTTTCCAGTTTGAAATAAATAATGTTTAATTTATATGCATTAGGAAGATAAGTCTTTAATGAATATAGTTTTGTTTTTTTTTTATTTGGTCTCTAAGAATAAAAATGTATTTTGCATTGCTAATTTTAGTATTTAGTAAGTCCTTTATTTTTGCCTGGAAAACAGGATAATCCTAGTTCAGGCACTTGTGTATTATTGTCACTAATAGTATGTTTAGTATTCTGGATATGTTGTAAAATAAGTTATTCAATAAAGATTTTATTATTATTATTTTACCAACGCAGACAGATTCATGTACGTGTACATATGCGCATGGTGGATGTCAACGTCAATTTTTATATTTTTGGTAAAGTTTCCACATTTCTTTATACCTAAACCTTGTCTGACTATTCCAACAAGGTTTATAAACCTTGTTTGACAAATTATGAACCCGACAATTACATACAAGAAATTATTAAAGTTCTGGAAGCGACGCTCTATCTAAAAATTAATTGCCGCTGATTTTTATTTTTATTGGTCGAATTGTTATGTTTTATTATTGCAGTTTCGTATGGAGCAGATGATATTTTTCTTAAGACAATAGTTATCTAGAATCTAGGCAGAAACCAAGCAGAGCCAGTATAGCTGTTTGGAAATACGCTGCCGGGCAGTTTGGTATTATAGTTATCTTGTTTCCTGTTCGGGAGAAACTCGGCTCTCTATTATTTAGGTTGTCCTAAAGTTACTTTGCTTTGTTTTTAAGTGTCATGATAATGAATTAGAGCGTCAATAAATCGGTTGAGTAGTTTTGGAGATTAACCTCTAAAATCAAAGCTTACAAACTTTATCGCTTTATATTGTTAGTGTCGATATCAACAGCCGTGTGTGTAGCGACTCACTAAAAGAACCAACCCCTCTCTTCCCTTGGGTGTCGTAAAAGGCGACTAACGGACTAGAGACTACACATTTTTTCATAGCATCTAAAAACCACAAAGGTTTGTCACCTAACAGCATAGAGCGGCGATGGGCTCCCTACTTATCAAGCAGAGCATATTTACAGTTGTAATTGGTGAAATGTGGACTATGGCAGTGGACTGCTTCTGCGGTCCTCGTTGCCTAGTCTCTGAATAACCCTTTGGAGATAAAAAATCCGCAGTTTAGGTACGTTCGGCCGGCGCGCCTCCCGAGCAGGAATTGCCGCTCTGCTCGCACGCTTCCACGTCGCGCGTCGTCGTCGCTTAAAGGTTGCTTCACACATATTAGTGAAGCCACAGTTCCGACACAGTACCGGCACAGTGTTTTTCATACATTCTCTATGAACACATCCCCACTTGTCAGTAATAATACTCTCAGTGTCAGTGCCGCCACCGGCAAATCACGGACCTATTCGTTTTGACAAAATTCATAGAGAATATATGAAAGAATATTTTTCACTGTGCCGGTACTGTGTCGGAACTGTGACGTGTGAAGCAACCTCAAATCGTACTTAAATATATTCATGAGTGGAAACCCTACGCTCCTGACGTCAAATCGACATCGAGTCAGCGTTGCTTAAGGGAATATGAACGCTCGGGTGACACGGTAAGTTTCAATTTCGCGTAAAAGTCTTTAGAGAGTGAACCTTCTGTACGGTAGTACTATTAGTTATTCTGTGATAAAAGTCGTTAACCTATATTATGTATGTATGTAGATATCAAAAGTATAAATAAAGGCTTACCAAAAAAACCCCAAAGCCTGCGGAAGGCAGTGATCCTGTACAAACACGATCCACTTATTTCGTATGTATTTGGTATCAATGTCAACAGCTATGTCATCGACATCGTATCTTATCATTTTCACAAATATCAAGTAACAGTGAAAAATAAGAAAGCTTTATTTTCGTTTATGTATATTGTTTTATTTATATACCTATACATCACCCCCGTTTCACGAAGGCTTAGGTAGAGACCTTCGCTTTCTATTTGCTATTATCTTGGGTTCCTGGTAAACTTCAATTGCTTCATCAACTAATTTAAGAATTGTGATTGCTAAGCTGAGTATTGTCTCCTTTAAAATTAGGTACAGGAAGCATTTGCTAAACACACAGTGTTGGAATATACAAAAATACTCTATAAAATTGTATCTATTGATTATAACCATACGATTACTTTGTGTAATATTCACTATTTTTGTATTAGTCACTCAATTGACTTTTCATTATAAAACCGCTGTGCCAACGGAACGACACTCACTTAAATAAAAGCATTCGTTCAGACAACTACCTACGAAGTTTTACTTTGCCGTCACTGCGTCCCTGCCACAAAAAGCCGAATGAATGACATTAATTTATTAATTATATTGGATTTGTATGTACAATTGTGTTGTGTTGTTGTTGTGAATTTGTGGATGTTTAGATTGCATTATAGGTAGTTATTATTGTGACTATTATTCAGTAGCTAAAGAAAGCTTGAGTACTAGATATACAGCAGGGCTTTTATCTGATTTATTTTGTTAAGATTCATTAATGTTGTTAGTGTAGCTGTTTTGCACAAAAGATAGCAATTTGTTGTGAGTGTATGGCCGGACACCATCTGTTTTATTATTTTGATTTTTATAAATGGTATCCGCTGAATACCAGCGTCGTGGCACTTGCGCTTTGGCTTAGGCCGAGCGGGGACCTATTTGGCATGTTTTAGTTTCTGTATTTTTGTTCTGTATAATGTCTAGTTGTTGTATATTTATGCCAAATTAACTTTTATTCTTTCTTTCTTTCTAACTTAGGGGTTGAAGGCACTCGCGTCCGTAGGTTTACTCTGGAGACCCTACACGTGACCCCTATGTGGTGCTAAATGAGTGACACTGTCTGAGTGGTGATTGTACTGGATGCCTTTCCCCCCCCCCCCCTCCCCCCTCACTACTACTCCTTTTCCAAAGATCCTCCTCAAGGCTAGCAACGCATCTGTGCCTCCTCTGCTTTTGCGGGTGTCCATGGTCGGCGGTGATTACTTCCCATCAAGTGACTCGCCTGCTCTTTTACCTCTTCTATTCAATAAATATATATTTAGGTATACCTATATTACCAACCGACAATTATCATGTTGGGTAAGTGACGTGAAAACATCTAAAACTTCTTCGTGCTGTGGAAAGACATTTATAGGAATGACTTGCGCATTCCGGTTAACGCGTTCATGCAAGTTAAGGGGGGTTAAAGTTACTCGCGTCCGTAGGTTTACCCTTGAGACCCTATACGTGACCCCTGGGGCTAAATGAGTGACACTGACTGAGTGGTAGAACCACGCTGCGTGCTGGAGGCAAACGAGGGTCACCTAATGGAGAGTAATCACCGCCGCCCATGGACACCCGCAAAACCAGAGGAATCGCAGGCGCGTTGCCGTCCTTTATGGAAGGAATAGGGTTAAGGAAGGAATAGGAATTGTGAGAGGGGGGGGCCTCCGGAACCCTCACTGGCCGGACGAAACACAACAGCACCAAGTGCCATTATTTCACGCCAGATATATTCGTGAGAGGGTGGTATTACGCCGACTCAACAGGCAGCGTTACTCTACCACTCAGAAGCTTACTACGCAAATTCCCATACGAATTATATTGTCGCTTATCGCTCGTTAAGAAGTCTTTACTTGACTACCTCCGTGTGGGAACAATGATAAAAGAAATACAATACTTACGCGTCTGCAATAACGAAGCATCAAACGGGTCTCTAAAGGGGTGGCGTTTGATTTATTCACCTCATATCCAGCTGATGTGCGCGCATGGAGATTCGTTTTATTATTTACTGTTACATCTGTACACAATGCCGGCGAATATCGCGTTCAGATTGCTTTGTGTTGCTTACAAATAAGCTCGGTGAGATTGCTTATTATTTTTATAAAAGTAGTGCTAGTTATATAAGACTAGTAGAGCTCTACCCTTGGGTGTCGTACAAAGCGACTAACGGACTAAAGACTGCACATACATCCAACAGCATAGAGCGGCGATGTGCTCACCACCTGTCACGCTGAGCACATGTGCAATCGCTATTTGGTGAAAAGTGGACTATGGCAGAGGACTGATTTTGTGGTCCTCATTGCCTAGTCTCTGACTAACCCTTTGGGGATAATAGTCGTGATTATATGTATGTTTGCATATTTTAAATATGTCATGAGAGGGTTTACGTATTTCGGTTTTCCATACAAACTTCCAAGTTGAAATTTTAAAAAACCGATTAGCCAATTTTAATGAAACTTCGCATGCTAAAGTAGTAAACAGGGATCTAAATAGTTTGTTGAAAACATACCACTCACTCTTGGATTTTTTTGTCAATTTTTTGACAGTAACTGTCAACGTCAAATTTGACAGAATGGAGCATAGACTATGCTATATTGTGCGATAACAATACATAAGATGAACCACAGAACCGAAATAACCAAACTTGTTCATACTAAAGTAGTCTGTAAGTCTATGAAAACACGGTACAAAGTCAAGTGTGTTTTTGTAGGTGCGGTCTCATGCGACCGCTTGGGGTTTGAGGGGTTAAAAAACGTTTATTTAACTGAGTTATTGCGATTTCATACTTTCTATGGTGGACTTTAAATCACAATAAGTCGGTTAAATTGCCGTTTTTTAAAAATGTTTTCAACAAACTATTTAGATCCCTGTTTTCCACTTTAGCATGCAAAGTTTCATTAAAATTGGCTTATCGGTTTTTAAAAATTTCGACTTGGAAGTTTGTATGGGAAACCGAAATGAGTAAACCCTCTTAAGTGTATGTATGTATTTAGAACAGAAAAAAATCCGTTCCGTCGCGACGCCATTTCGAATTTCCTCAATAAAAAACCTAAATCCAGCGAAGCCTATTGGATTCTAATATTATCAAACGCCCCATATCCCGTCCGGATTGTACAAAACAGCAGTAAAATTTTACAGCCGTCGTGTCTGTCTGTCCACTTTATGCCTTGTAGAATGTCTGCCAAATCATAAAAGTCAGGTACCGCTTTGAGAGGCCAGTAAAACTAATTTACGAGCTCACGTTAAGATATCGGCGGACGGACGCGGCACGTACTTTTGTATTGTACAAATAGTACAATTTATATTTTGCTTATTTTGCTTATTTTGCTTATTTGCTTTAACCATATCGCGTAGCGGTGAAAGAATACTACCTACTACCCAATCTCTTTCGTTGGGTGTAGTGATAGGCGACTAACGGACTAAATACACATACATCCAACAGCATAGAGCGGCGACAGACTTACCTCTTGTCACGCTGAGCATATGTGCAGTCGCTATTTGGTGAAAAGTGGACTATGGCAGACTGCATTTGCGATCCTCATTGCCTGGTCTCTAACTAACCCTTCGGGGATAATAGTCGTGGTTATACAAAGTCTAACAAAATCAATAAGCGAGCGTTTTTATGCGGTATCTATCAGTTGCGAAGCGTGAAATATTGAGAGAGGTAAACCGGAGCAAAAAAAAATGTTTACCTACTCCGAGCGCGGGCACGCAGTCTTGAGTCCTTTCCGAAAATCTTTGATTGGCATCCTGGCTTCAGTCTTGTATAGGCAGATGTATCTTCAGTCCACTTTTACTATACGTGTAAGCACTGAGATATTGAAACAGTGTCTTGCAAGCGTAATAGAAGTGGCTTTGATAAAAGCCGTTTGTGGTGAAATTATGATATGATGTAAATTAAACAAAACTTAATCGATTAAGTACTAATAATACTACTTACTTATACTCAAAACTTAACTTTGCAAAGCATGTTACCTCACAAAGCAAATAATCTGTCAAACAACAATCTAAAGCTATTAATGCCGACATCTTACAAATCTACCAATTACTTTGCAAATATACTTACTCTAAATACGTAATTTCAACTTATTACAATATCTACTTACCGCAAATACCTAATTACAACGTACTTCTTCGTAACTACACACACATCTCTACACTACACACAACACAAATAAACAAAGTCCAACTACAATACTAACACTATTTTATACCAAGAAATAAATTCTAATAGGTGAAACTAACTAATAAATTCAAATATTAATTTAAAAACACAGTCTTGCATTCAAAGATGGATGGTAAATTGCAATTACGTCAAATTATCTGTCAACAGAACGACCGAAAACGATATTTCTCCATCTCGCTCACCCTGCACGCAAATTGTATTGTAAATTGTAATACTTTCTCTATCAAGTAACTCGGTTAGAGCCGGCTTACCGGGAGCTGCCAATACGCGGGTGGGTTTATTGACCTATGTGACGTCATGACGTGTATTTTGTATTAGAAGTTTAACTACCAAAAAGCTGATCGTGCCTGCGGCTTATTTTATAGCAATATGTTGTTGAAAAGCAAATATTGTTGATAAGCAAATGTTGTTGATTTAATGTCCATAGTGTAGGCGTTTTGTAATGTTTATCTACTTTTATAATTACTGATTGTGCCATTTCTCAATTACGGTAGAGAGTGGTTGTGTTCTAAACTTCTGAAGGGAAGCCGGTGGGGATCGAGTTGTATGGAACCTTCGTCACTGGATGATGTAAGAGAAGATGTGAGAATGATGTATAGATACTATCTATACATCATTCTGAATACAATGACAAGAAATTGGCTCCAGTTTTATAGTGATTTTTCAAAGTTATGTTTTCTAACAAACTAAATCAATTATAAATAATGCACATCATGAAACATGCTGTTTCTTTACTAACACGCACGCAAGCGTCAATAAAAAGATAGCTCAGTGTGCTCCGAGTTTAGTGTGCATGTCTGTGTGCGTGTAGTAAAGCTGTACGGGTTTGGAAATGGTGTATTTTAGGGTGAATTATGACAATGTTTTGTTAATTATCTCGGAAACGAGCCTGTAGTTTTGGACCAAATTTGGTGAGCATGCCCAGTGTGGGGTTACTCGCATAATGACACATTTAGGTAGCCCAACGCACAATGACACATCGTGTCTACGCAAAATGACAATTGCAAATTTACACATATTCTCATACGCGAAATGACACACGAAAACGACTACGCGAAATGACATACGCGAATTAACACATATTTTCATACGCAAAATGACACACGGGAACTATTACGCGAAATGATATACATAAAGTTCGTCCTTTTTACTGATTTTAAATCACGAATGTGAAACTAGTGTTAAATACTTAAATATATCTTGTGTGTCAATATGCGTGCAAATCAATATGCGTGTAAGACAATATGCGTGTAAGTCAATATGCGTGTAAGGCAATATGCGTGTAAGTCAATCTGCGTGTAAGTCAATATGCGTGTAAAAACAAGTGTGTCCAGGATCGTAGCAAATGTAGAGCTGTGATCTCGGCCTACCAATCCGTGAAACGAGACGTAATATTCAAAATATCCACACATACACATATAGGGTCTAACAATATCAATAAGCGAACGTTTAAGAGAAGCATCTATACATCACACTGGGACTTACATGCATATTGCCTTACACGCATATTGACTTACACGCATATTGTCTTACACGCATATTGATTTGCACGCATATTGACTTACACGCATATTGACACACAAGATATGTTTAAGTATTTAACATTAGTTTCACATTCGTGATTTAAAATCAGTAAAAAGGACTAACTTTATGAATATCATTTCGCGTAATCGTTCCCGTGTGTCATTTTGCGTATGAAAATATGTGTTAATTCGCGTATGTCATTTCGCGTAGTTGTTTTCGTGTGTCATTTCGCGTATGAGAATATGTGTCAATTTGCATTTGTCATTTTGCGTAGACACGATGTGTCATTGTGCGTTGGGTTACCTAAATGTGTCATTATGCGAGTAACCCCTCCTAACATGTTTCATTTGTTTAACGTTAATATAAAATATTAATAATAATTCATTTATTTGTTCAGGTGACTTACACCCATACAAATTACAATAAAATATCACAAAATAAAATCAGAAAAAATTATAAAAAATCATATAAATGCACATTGCGACCGTGTTTAACAATAATAATTTCTATAAAATTATAAACAATAGGTAGGTATGTATAGATAATAAACCTTTTCGATTTCTCGACTGATTTGGATTTCCAAAAAACTAAACATTTTTATTAACTTTTTGATAAAAATGTGAATGTCCCTTACGAACTACCGCGGACCCCGCCGCCCCGCGCAACACCCGCGAGGCCCCGCGCAAAATCCAAATTTTCGCTGACCGCCTAACTCCCCTTAAAACACCGTCATACTTCAGCCATTTGTGCGAAATATCTGCAAATCTATAACAAAGACGACTGCTAGAAACCGCAAGAAACTTCAAGAGCTGGTCAGGTCAAGTTTTCTTTGTCTGTTTTAAACAGACAAAAATAACATAAAGAAATTCTTGCCTTTTTAAAAAAAAAAAAAATATATAATAAGACTAAAAACATAAGCATCAAGCACTGACAAATTTAGACGGTTGAAAGCCAGACCTCGGTAGCCAAGTGGTTAAGGCAGCCGCCCGGAATGCGGAAGGTGCGTGGCTCGATTCCCGCCTGAGGTTGTCGTCTTTTTTCAGTGTTTAAAATTTTACTTAAGTATATTTAAGCGTTAATAAAACGCTAAAATATAAAACATTAAAATTTAAATACTTAATACATTTTGTGAATTTTAATTAGATAGTCTTTGAGTGTCTAATTTATTTTAAAGCCATAACATAAGAAAAATAAAATGAAAGACAATTAAAAATAACGATTATTTACAACGCGCTGGCAGCGGCCGGTCGTTGACCCAACCGTCTGTTGACCCCGCGTCAGCCGGTCGATAAGTACCTACGTGCTGTGGTTAGTCTGCAATGAGACCCCATTTATTTTCTTATTACGAAATGTACGTATTTTTCTTATGTTATTGCTTTAGAATAAATTAGATACTGTAAGTCTATCCAATTAAAATTTGCAAAATGAATAATTTAGGTAATTAAAAGGGAAAAAAGCACGAATTTCTTTTTTGTCATTTCTGTCATGTTTAAAACACCTGGGCCCTTATTCTGTAACGATTCCTTGTTTCAAAACCACGTTAATTCCTTAAAAAGTTACGATATCTTCCCAAAAACGTATGCGTTTGACGTTTGTGCGCGGTAAGGTTTAGGTGTGGAATCTATAGATTGCGATACAGAATCAGGGCCCTGACCAGCCCTTGAAGTTTCTTGCGGTTTCTAGCAGTCGCCTTATATTAATAAAAATCAGTGGGCTATTTGGTAAAGTCTTTTTTCGTTGTGTTTGTAATTGTTATAGGACTAGGTTTGTGAGATATAAAAAAATTGCCACGGGATAGATACAGGGTGTTCAGTGTTCACGCAGACGAAGTCGCAGGCGGGCCGCTAGTTTTAAGAGGGTTTACGCATTTTAGTTTCCCATACAAACTTCAAAGTAGAAATTTTTAAAAACCAATAAGCCAATTTTAATGAAACTTTGCATGCTAAAGTAAAATACAGGGTTCTAAACAGTTTATTGAAAACATCTTTAAAAACGTTTATTTAGCGGAGTTAATGCGATTTAAAGTTCAATGTTTAAAATCGCAATAACTCAGTTAAATAAACCTTTATTAAAAATGTTCTCGTCAAACTATTTAGATCCCTGTATTTTACCCTAGCATGCAAAGTTTTATTAAAAATGGCTCATTGGTTTAATGTTTTATATTTTAGCGTTTTATTAACGCTTAAATATACTTAAGTAAAATTTTAAACACTGAAAAAAGACGACAACCTCACGCGGGAAAAAAACATAATCTATAAACGCAGCCGAATGTTCAAATATTTGTAAAAATATTTCTTTCGGATCTCAGAGGTGAAAACTTATAAGATTTGATGAAGCAATGTTGACTAAAAACATAAGCATCAAGCACTGACAAATTTCGACGATTGAATGCCAGACCTCGGTAGCCAAGTGGTTAAGGCAGCCGCCCGGAATGCGGAAGGTGCGTGGTTCGATTCCCGCCTGAGGTTGTCGTTTTTTTTCAGTGTTTAAAATTTTACTTAAGTATATTTAAGCGTTAATAAAACGCTAAAATATAAAACATTAATGTATAAACGCAGCTTCATCTTAACCGAATGTTCAAATATTTGTAAAAATATTTCTTCCGGATCTCAGAGTGGAAAACTTCTAAGATTTGATGAAGCAATGTTGACTAAAAACATAAGCATCAAGCACTGACAAATTTCGACGGTTGAAAGCCAGACCTCGGTAGCTAAGTGGTTAAGGCAGCCGCCCGGAATGCGGAAGGTGCGTGGTTCGATTCCCGCCTGAGGTTGTCGTTTTTTTTTTCAGTGTTTAAAATTTTGGCTTACTGGTTTATAAAAATTTCTACTTGGAAGTTTGTATGGGAAACCGAAATGCGTAAACCCTCTTAAATAAAAACCATCATCCTTTATCTATCTCTCTATCAGCGAAAACCGCGTAAAAATCCATTTGCAAAACACGAAATGGATTTGCCTATTCAAACGAGCGGTATTCGCTGCCGCTGTGGGTAAAGGTATATACCGCGCGGTTGCCGCGCGGGTTTCGCTCAGGTATTTAGTATCAAGTTCCGCGGCTAGAACGACCTTAATTTCTTCTTGAAGATTGAGGGATACACATTTTTTATTCATCTTGTCCGTTCCGTAATTATAACGCATAGACAACTTCTCGGTGTTGATATGCAAAACTTTAACTTACCGAGATATTTCGGTCTTCAACTTAACGTCATGGTCTAGCAGGGGAGTTATTACGAAAGCTAAGTTAAGGTGATCCTCTCCTGGCGTTTCCAGCGCTGTGATCACACCACTATTTTATGAGGGTATAGCGTTATTAATAAATGTCATTTTAGGAAGTTGCCGTTCTCAGCCTGAGGGGTGAAGTGGACGTTCAAATAAATGGACTCATACAGAAATGGACATTCGCAGACATGGGCTTTTGCATAAATGAACTTACAAAGAAATGGACATCACACTAGACGTACCTAGGAACTGGACCTTGGAGACCGAAAGGCGGTATTCTCTGCCGCTCTGCTCACAGCGGCAGCAAATACCGCTCAGGTTTGAATATGCCATAGATTTTTAGCGGTAGGAGAAAACGGAGCCACAGACAGGAAAACGGCGACATTACTTTATGATATACTAGCGGCCCGCTGCGCCTTCGTCCACGCTAACTTAGAAAGACCGTCATAGTTCAGCCATTAAAAAAAATATATCTACAAAATATAAACAAAAACCATCCTCAGTTAACGCTCTATGTTTTAGTGAAAACCGCATAAAAATCCATTGCGTTGCTTAGGAGAATAGTGCGGTGCCACAGATAGGAAAACGGCTACTTTTCTCTTAGAGCATTAAGTGAGACGTCAATTAGGTTTTAATGACTATTAAATGTCTTTCCTTCTCTATTTAGCACTATACATAAGAAAGTGACAGCAAGAGACTTAATTGTCATTAAAACTTAATTGACGTCTCTGAGTACGGCAGTTAGACTTTTCTTTATAATATGTAATGATAATGATGTAAGTATGTGTTTATGTAGTTTTATCCGTTATCTGGTTACCTATTACCTCCTCTGGTTACCTACGACCTTCGTGGTCGAGTGGTTAGCACGACGGGTCTGGCGTCGCGTCATCTCTGAGGTCCCGGGTTCAATTCCCGGTTAGGTCAATTTATAGAAAAACTGTTTTTCTATATTAATTTCTGGTCTGGGTGTTTTTTGTCTATGTTATGTATATTTATCCGTTATCTTACCATATAAACGAGTTTCAAAAGAATACTCATCTTGGTCTAGAATTGGTGTGAGCGCAAACAAATTTAATTGGCCGATTTTTCAATTGACAGATAAAACTCATTTGTCTGATATAGTATTACACAACCATTTGAAAATGTATAGTCATATCTATCTATCTATAATTTAAATTAAGTTTAATTTTAGTTCTATTCTGTAAGAAGGTTTTTTTTATTAATGTTCTTGTTTTTTGCTTGTATTTTTTTTTGTAAAATGATGTTTTATGATGACGTCGCCCACTCACTGCCCAGCTGAATCAGCGTTGTGGCGTAGCCGCAACAATAACTGAGCTGGTTAGCCTGTTCGGCCAACTTATATTGTTTTATTAGGTACATATTATTTTTTACTTTTTTATTATTTTTTTATTGTTACTTTTTTTTTTCTTCATCTTGTCTGTAATTTTCTTAATGATGTACTGCCGAATAAATGATTTACTTACTTACCTACTTACTATATCATACCTTTTGTTTCTTTACAGGTGACATTTTAAGTAGGTCGCATAATACTTTATCAAACGGATAAGTTTTATCCGAGGATGGAAAAATCAGCCCTTAACTAATTTAATTATAAAAAACATTTAGTTAAATTCCACTGTGGATAGATATATTATATGGACGTGATTTTTTTAAATTATTTCTTACCATTATTATATTATTATTGCACACGGACCAACTTGTAATATAAACATTTGTTGTTTCAGGTAAATACCTTTGTAACGGCTGGATGTTTGTCTGGTAAAAATATAAGAAGTCTGTTCAAAAATCTTCGTACGTAAGTATTTGTAACATATCCGTTAAGTAATTGCTTTTATAGCGTTTTTTATTAGGCTCGCGGCTGTGACGTCACGCTGTGTGCCCGGTGTGTGAGTCTGTACCTTGCGCGGCGCGTGGCGCGCCGTCGCATACCGTTGGTAAAATGCAAACGATTTTAACCCAGATATCGATATTAGTAGCCATGTCGCGTAGCGGTGAAAGAATACTACCTACCACCCCCTCTCTTCCCTTGGGTGTCGTAAAAGTCAATTAAGGGACTAAAGACTGCACATCTTTCTAGCAACATTGAGCGGCGATGGGCTCTCCACCTGTCACGCTAAGCACATTTGCAGTCGCTATTTGGTGAAAAGTGGACTATGGTAGAGGACTGCTTTTGCTGTACTTATTGCTTAGTCTCTGACTAACGCTTCGAGGTTAACAGACGTGATTATATGTATCTATCATATCAATACCATGCGCATAAACACCAATCGTCACACATAAAATAACTCCCATAAACACATACATTTCCATAGACAAAGGCAGACATTATCCCGAGGCAAGATAGCACCAAACTTGTCCGTTGGAGCACAAACGAAGATTTATTGTCTCAATTGTTTCGCTTACAAAGGCGACATTTAATATTTCCAGAAAAATAATGTGGGGGCGTTGTACCGCCTTTGTGTCTTGTGGCAAGACTATCGGTCTCAAGGCTGAGGTCCCAGGTTTTTACCATTGAAAATGGTTATCAGATGCATATCGCCTGAGACGTATGTTTGACTATAACTCCGAGGATTTTGGGGGATTGAGGTGGTAGTACCAAGAGCTGAGAAATATATCGAAACACGTGTGAACGTTTGAATTTTGAAAATCAGCTACCAGCTGATTTACACTTTATGGAAATGATGACATTTTATGGAAATTTAAAAAATGTAAAAAATAGGGTAGGTTGTTTACTAAATTTTAAATATTTCGGGGAAACAACAGACTTAAGAAAAATGAATAGTAAATTGAAGTCTATGGTATTAGTTTAACTACAAAGTGGCAAAAAAAACTTTGTAAATCGGTTAATAATTGTATTTTTTTTAACGTGAACAGGAGCAGAACAGGCCGGTCACCTGATGGAAAGTATTTACCGCTCCGCCAATAAGCATCCGCAAAACCAGAGGAGTCGCAGATGCATTGCCGGCCTTGAAAAAGACGAGGTAGTAGGAGGAGAGGAGTAGGAGAATTTAAAGGGGAAGGTGGAGGGTTGAGAGATATGTCTCCGGTACTTTTACTCACCGCACGAAATGCAACATCGAGTGTCATTGTTTCACGCGGATATTCCTTGAGAGGGTTATTAGGCCGGGCGAGTCGACCCAATTCGTGCTGAAACTCACCGTAGCTGTATCACTTAAATACAATTTTGTGGTTAAGTGGTCAGATCACTGGTTCTAGACGCAGGGGTCCCGGTTTCGTTCCCGCAGTGAAGCCTATGGTCTCGGTTTTCTTGGTTTAACATAACATATAATCACGATTTTTATCCCCGAAGGGTTAATCAGAGACTAGGCAATGAGAACAGCAAAAGCAGTTCTCTACCATAGTCCACTTTTCACCAAATAGCGACTGCACATGTGCTCAGCGTGACAGGTGGTTAGCCCATCGCCGCTGTATGCTGTTGGATGTATGTGCAGTCTTTGGTTCGTTCGTCGCCTTTTACGACACCCAAGGGAAGAGAGGGGTGGTAGTATTCTTTCACCGCTCCGCGACACGGTTAAAGGGATCTCTTTAAGTCTCCCTGGGTATCTATCACAATCTTTTCTACATATTATGTCGCTAACATTAATGTTAGTAGCATTGTTGCGCTCTGATAGTTAAAGAAACGAAAGCCAGTTGAGGCTGCAGTAGTTGAGGAATCTGATTGAAGTGCGCTTTCACCATTGGAAATTCCACCCTAATGGAAACTACTTGACGTATTCTTCGGGGAGAGCTAGACTGTCCTTTTTTGGTGCAAACGTCTTGCAAGTTGTTTGCTCCAGGCAGGTATTTTAGAGCCCGTCACCACCGTTTGTTGGCAATCGACAACGCGCGTACCATGGAGCATCGTAACTCGCCACTGGTTCGTGCAATGGTGCATCTGAATGCGCTTCTGGCAGTGGCACCACAGTGTGATGTGTTTGCCGGAAGATTGACGGATGTACTTAAGGATTGCTTGGAGTTCTGTGAGCGAGATGGTTGAATGGTCTGTCTTTTTGTTATAAGTTTTTTTTATATTGTTTATTGGTGTATGTTACATATTGTTCAGTGCATTAGTGTATACTGTAACGCTGACAATGTTTGTTTGTTGAATAAATCTGGTTTACCATCATGTGAGATGAAGACTAAGTGCTTAGCAGTTTTAGAGTCTAAAACATTATGTCAGGGTGGAAAAAAAGACCGTGGTTGAAGGAAAAGTACCCTTAATATTGATGATGGCATATTTTACTGAAAGGAAACAATCTTTAATTTCCTAAAATAATTAAAACTGCATTTAAAGATTTTTAAAAATCACCTGCTTGAGCCGGGAATCAAACCGGTAAAATGTGAAATAAAAGCCTCTTTTCTTGGAATTTCTTTAATGTAAGATACTATGTTGTTAAAGAAATTGATCGTTACTGACTCTTTCGGTTGGTACCTATCATAAAATACAGTGTTTTTTTTTTCTCATTTCACCGGTTTGTTTCCCAGCTCAAGTAGGTGATTTTTCAAAAATCTTTAAATAAGCAGTTTTAATTATATTTCAAAATAAAGGAATGTTTCCTTCGGTAAAATTTGCCAACATTAATATTAACGGTACTTTTCCTCCGACCACGGTCTTTTTTTCCACACTGTATGTTAATGCCAGGTCACTACAGAAGTTCTTGAAGTGAAGCGCACATTTCTCATAACAGTATCACAGCGCAACGAGACGAACATCTGGACACTGCTGTATTTATATAATGGCGATGGCGGCAGTTTGCCAACTGACATCGCAAATGGTAAAACTTGGGTGCTAAGAGGGAGCGAGCGTTGAATTTTAAAACAATTTATATTTTGATAAGACCGCTCGTTTGCCGGACTTAAGACTTATAAGTCTTATCTTAACGGGAGGTATTCGAGCGCTTCTCTCTCGCTCTCTCGACGGTACGACGGTAAGGGACGGCTATAACAGCGAAGCGGCACGTATAGGCGCGTTTTTTATTTTAAAAAATTGATAGATGTAATAAAAAAAACGATCGGTTATAATACCTCAAGTTATCTATGTACTTAATTTTGGTAAATAACTCATAACATCAAATAACATATTTTAAGAATAAAACCTAGAAAAGGAGATAAAATGACAAAAAAATATGTAAATTTGTGAATTTATTCTATCGAGCCAACTTTATCAAATCGTGTTTACATCGGGTATATTCTACAGGATAACACCTCAACAATATTTTGTTATTTTCGCAGATTTTAATTTAACTGTTTACTACTTCAAAAATTAATTCTAAGAACGTGTTATGTTAATTTTTCACTTACACCTAGCCTTTTAACCGTGCCGCGTAGCGGTGAAAGAATACTACCACCCCCTCTCTTCCCTTGGGTGTCGTAAAAGACGACTAACGGACTAAAGACTGCACATAAATCCAACAGCATAGAGCGGCGACGGGCTCACCACCATTGACCTAGAAGTATAGACAAGAACGTTCATACAAACCATTTGTTCAAAATTCTGGAATGAGAGAGCTAAAGTTCGCTGCAGCCGCTGCAGCGCTTAAACATTTAAATGTCGTCTAATCAACAGACAGACATCACAGCGCCGCAGCGCCAGATCGGTCAAAGACAAAGTAGTATCTCTATTATGTCTGTGGTAGTGTGTATCAAAATGGCGTCCCAAATAGATTGTCAATAACAATAATTGAAAAAATATCTTTTCTTTTCTAATAATACGATATAACTACATAATAATGACTTGAATAACAATAAATTTCACTTATTTGACAATTGAATAGTAGTAAACGTCTAGGTGTACACTTTAAAAAGAAATAAATAATTATTTTCACCGCTCCGCACGCGCGAATGTCAAAGCCACACTAAAGCAAGGTGCCGAGTCGACTCCGCAGATGAGTGGAGCATAGTGCATGTTCGGAAGGGCCTATCTAGTAACGTATATATCGCTGCTCACCACCTGTCACGCTGAGAACACATGTGCAGTCGTTATTTGGTAAAAAGTGGACTATGGTAGACGAGTTCTTTTGCAGTCCTCACTGCCTAGTCTCTGACTAACTCTTCGGGGACAGTCGTGATCATTGGGCTCATAAGAACGGCACTGCTCCATCTGATTCGTAACTCTATGGTGCATAAGAAATTGTGCTGAAAAGAGCCGGCACCAAACTCATTTCTTTGCTTCCTTTCTTATACAGCGTAGAATATTGGAAATTGCTATCCCTATTATAAAAGGATACTTTCCATTACAAAAGAAAACAACAGCATGCCGAAGAATATCATTTTTTAACCTCACGTGCCTACATCGTGTTTACTTTTCCACTCTCATCAAGTTACTTTTAACTTGTTGTTATTATATTGTTTACTAAGGTTTAAGCGAGCACTACACATTGAAATACCCTTTGGGCGAGGTTGCTAAATTCGGATTAGGTTAATTACTAACTTTTCCACTTTCCTATTTAGTCAGCTTCTGGGACAAATCAGGTTTTTATTGGGTTGGATTAGGAGTTGGTCAGTCTTTGGATATGCCTCATACTAAATGCACCAAATTCTTACTTAGTCTTTTTCTGAATAGGTCAGATTTTCAGTAGGTTAGGGAGTTTATTCGTAGTAGGTCAGAATTGTGACGACAGATTCAAATAAACGGATTAACTCGCGCTTAATTTGACTACATAACACGGTTTTTTTTAGTTTCCTGACGTTTCGGAACTTTTACAGGGTCCGTGGTCACACGGAGATGAGGTGTTGGTCGTCTCATAGTTACAAGTTATTTGCCTACCGTCAATCATTTTTATATTAAGGGATGATTTATATTAGAGCTGGCCGTGCACGGGGCGTGCGCCGTCCCGGACGGGGCCCGGACGGCGGCGCCACTGATTTGAGACGTTGCATACATTTTGTATGAAGTAGTTCATATTACACCGTGCACGTCCCGCTCTAATATAAATCATCCCTTAACCGGTGTTTTTATTAGTTAGATTCCGAATAATCTAGTCGCGTAGTGGTGAAAGAATACTACCACCTCTTCTCTTTCCGTGGGTGTTGTAGGAGCGACTAACGGACTTAAGACTGTTAAGACTGCACACACGTCCAACAGCATAGAGCGGCCATGGGCTCACCACCTGTCACGCTGAGCACATATGCTGTCGCTATTGGGGGAAAAGTGGCATAGTCCACTTGGCATGGCAGAGGACTGCGTTTGCTGTCCTCATTGCCTATAGTCTATGACTATCCCTTAGGATAATAGTCTTGAATAAGTTTGTGTGTGGATGGCGTATAAAGATACCTACTTCTTTATAAAGAAAACACCCATACATACCCCTATTAACTTAGAAAAACAGGTATTTCTAAGTTGACCCGCCCGGGAATCGTATCCGGGACCTCAGAACCAGCGTGCTAATCACTCGACCACGAAGGTCGTCAAAAGTAGTCATAGTTAGTTTCACTGAAACTTCTCTCTCATTTGGGAACTTAAAGATGCGGCCATATCGATGTATTTGTCTGTCTGTTCGTTACAGTTAGGATTTTATTTCGTTCATATTTTTTATTTTTTCGGTTATGAACCAGCGTGCTACTCACCCGACCACGAAGGTCGTCATAGTTAGTTTCTCTGAAACTTCTCTCTCAATTTGGAACTTAAAGATGCGGCCATGTTTAACTATTTGTACGTCTGTTTGTAAGGATTTCATTTCATTTTTATTTTTTATGGTTTTATTTCTTTGGTTAATTATAATGTAAATTGTTGGGCGTGTTTTCTAACAGAAACTGAACAGTATTTGAACATATTTTAGTGTATTACGGTAACTCAACTGGAAAAAGCAACTGACCCGGATTGCCAGAAGGGTGCGGGTTCAAATCCTGCGCGTGGAAATTTTTTCGATACTCATAAACTTGTAATTTGGTGTATATTTTAGTATACATAAACATACTACCTATGTATTTAAATTTGTGTTTGCGTGTTTCACAAATGAGTAGGTACCCACAATACGTAATCAAATTGTTGTGGGTTAGGCAAAATAACAGAAGCTGCCGGTCTCCTGCAGTCACTGAGTCATAGACCTTTTAGTCTCACTGAGATCATTGTTTGTTAATACTAATAATTATATTTTTTGTACGTTTTGGGACAAATAACCAAACTATTAAATATACTTTAATTTATGTTGTTGTTATTTAAATGGAAACGTGTTAAGCGTAGCAAAACCGAAATCATTTTACATATTGAAGCTTGTTTTACGGCTTCAACTGTGAAAATCAAGCGGTTGAAAGTGTTAATCTCAAAATTTATGTGTGTTATTTATTTCACCTCTTTTTTTGTATTTAAACACGCGTTGACACTTTTTACTGCATGACATTTGTTATTTTAATTTCTTTTAATTCTTTTATGTGTATCATTCAACTAGTGGCTAATCGCTCGGGCCCAATACCCGGACGTCCAAGGTTGAATTCCCAAGTCCGCCACCACCAAGTTTACCACCTGCCTGGGACCTCATCATACAGGTCATCAAATCCCAGCCCAAACAGCAACACATTGCATGACCTAAAAATATTTTTAGCTCGTATTGTGTAAACCTGAACGCACCCGGTTAAATATAAAAATTATTGACGGTAGGCAAATAACTTCTAACTATGTGACGACCAAAACCTGTCTCCCTATGACCACACACCCTGTAAAGGTTTCGAAACGTCAGGTAAATAAGAAACTTTGTAATGTAGTAAAATGAAACGCGAGTTATCCGTAAAAAGTGTTTCTTTTCAATTTTTTTTTAATTTCTAACACAGCACTTAAGTAATAAGGAAAAGGATTTAAACATTCATTATTAGTACTCACTACCATTTACTTTATGCAAAGAAATTATTAGCTATTATCTCTCTTACTTAATACTGGCTGAAAGACCAATCCATTATTTAAGAAAAAAAAGAAAAAGGATTATTTCTTTTACATTTTTACATTTAAGGTAAGGTGGGGTAAGAGGAACATAGTTTATTGATATTTTAACATTATGAGCTCCAGCCGTAAATACACCTCCAGCAGTAAATACACAGTTTAATTTTAATATTACTAGAAAATAAGTATACCTAGTGAAGTTAACTAACTATTATTTTAACATACAAATCGATTCCTTTAGTGTTTACGGACAAATCTGTCAATGAAGTTGAGTCTTCAAAATGTTCCACTTACCCCAGATATGAGGAAAGAGGAACAACCCAAACTTTTCATGTTTAAACTGACCTTTTTTGATATGTCTTCACATAGTTTCAATGTGATTGTCAAGTCAAATGAATTGAGAGTTAATCGCAGTAAAAATATGGTTTAGTTTAGCGTAATATCGAGAAAATTCAAATTTGGGATAAGTGGAACATACATGGTATGGTCAGAGGTGGCAAATTCGCAGACGATTTTTGAAATAAAAACAAAAGAATTAGCTTTTAATGAAATAAAATCAATTGAAGTGTATTAAAAAAATAAGTACCTATTGCCAATGAGCATATATTACAATATAACTAAAAATAACAAACGTCATTAAATTTTACAAAAGAATCTTCTAAAATCTACAAACTTTTTAAAAACAAAATCATAAATATCTCTGCTTGCACTGAATAAGTTAAGTTTAGATTTAGAGATATAAATTATAATTTTTAAATTTAATTTATACTTTAAAGTGTTCATATCATTTAAGCCGGTTCATTTTTTAAGAAATATTTTTTTTATGTATATTTATTTATACATATTAAATATCGTTTTATCTTTTTATTATATTTATTACTAATACCACCTTTTAACAATTACCTACCTACTATAAATCTCTACAAAAGCAGGTAGGCTAACGTGTTTTTTTAAAAACGAACGATATTTAAGAGACACCTTCGCGAGCAACGCCGCGGATAAAAGCTAGTGCATTGTACATGAAAACCTTTCCAGAAAAATAAAAATTATGCATGTGAAAGAATTACCAAAATCACCAAAATGGGTACAGCAGTTTTTGAATAAACCGCAAAAATAATACGGTTTTTGATGTCGGTTATACATAACCTATTATCATTAATATTTCATCGTCTATAAAAAGGTTTGTCGCCCATGAAACCGGGAAAGAGGAACATATGTTCCTCTTTTCCGATTATGGTAGTTTCTCTTACCCCACTTGGCATTTTTTAGGTTAAGATTTTGATCACATGCAAAAATCATTGTAAACACGTGCTACAAACAAAATTAGATCGGAAAATAAAAGCTCAACATGAACTTAGCACTCTCCAACAAAAACAGCCTTCTAACAAATCGTCTTATCGTTTTTTTAGGCACATATAAAATCTACCACCCAGTCGTGGTTTTGTAGTTTGACAACAGAGGCACAGGGCTAGGCTTTATAGTTTTATATTTACGTGATGCTGTTCCTTTTCTCCCTCGTCCCTCTTACCCCACCTTACCTTATACCAAAGAGTACAGTTATTTATGTAATTTATACCCGCAAGGCAAAGCAATGTTTCTTTTGTCTTCCTACATCACTTATACAATATTGTTACAGTTCTCTAGCCGACTTCCTTGCCACAAAGCCTTGTAAAAGCTAGTTTGTGATACAAATCAACGTCGTTCCTCCAGAGATGCCTCAGTAACGCGATACCTTTGTGCAACACAGCTGCAGGGGTACTAAACTACTTTTCTTAGCTCTTAGTGATAGCCTTCAGCTTGTTTCTTGTTAGAGAAAAACTTCTATACAGGATCTTTTAACATTGAAAATGTTTTTTCGACCGCTCCGGTACGGCCCCATTTTTGCTGAAAGTGTGTTTGCCCAGTGGTATATAGTGGTTTAAGACTGTGAGAACGTATGAGAGCTCAAAAGACGCAGATATTTAAATGGCTTTCAGATGGTAAAAAAAAATTTTCAAAAGTCGAAAACTTTTTTCGAAAATTGAAAAAAAAAAACAAAAAAAACCTTGATTTTTTAACACATTCCCTCGGAATGTCTTCGATATCTCGTGAACGAAGTCGTGAGAAAAAACTGAGAGAGACGCCTAGAGATATTGAGACGGGGAACATTTTATATATCTTTTTTTTGTGGGAGTGATAGGGGGGGCGGTATGCTCCCCCTTAGCGGCTCGTGGAGCGTCGCCGTGCGGTATTACTCGGCCGTCATAGCCCTGTGGAACTTCGCAGCTTTGAGATACGAAGATCTATTAGGACTTAATAGACGCGGAAAATTAAGGGCTTTAGGATAGTATAAACACATTTTGGAAAAGTCGATAATTTCTTTTGAAAAAAAAAAAAAAAAGTAATCTATAATAGCTAGGTTCTTTTTTAATGCCCTTTCAAGTCGTATAGAGCACGAGATCTGTAAATTTTTATATAATTCAGTAACGCTAAAAGACATCATTTTAATTTTTTTGAAATTTGTTTATTGTTCAATATTTATTTAATTTGTCCGGCACAATCAAAAATAACTCGTGGATACCGGGCAAATTAAAGGTCACATGTAAGGTAAACTAACCCAGGTATCCTGTGGTATCGTAATGTGTCAGAGTTGCGCGTCCTGCTCGATTGACCATGATTAACGGTATTTTGTAGATATGTATGATAAATTTTAGTTTCTTTTTTTTTATAGCAGAAGGAGGCAAACGAGCAAGCGGGTCACCTGATGGAAAGTAATCACCGCCGCCCATGGACACCCGCAAAACCAAAGGAATCGCAGACGCGTTGCCGGCCTTTAAGGAAGGAATAGGCTCGTTTCTTGAAGATCTCTAAGTCGTAACGGTCCGGAAATACCGCCGCCGAGAGCTGGTTCCACAACACTGTAGTTTGAGGCAAGAAATTTCTTGAAAATCGCACAGTAGTAGACCGCCATCCATCAAGGTTATGTGGATAGAATGACAGTCGATTGCGTGTAGTGCGGTGAAGGAAATTAGCGGCAGGGATCAAGCCGAACAATTCCTCAGAACACTCCCCATGATATATACGGTACAATATACAGAGAGACGCAACGTCTCTCCGAAGAGCCAGTGGATCGAGCCGACCTGAAATAACCACGTCGCCGACAATTTGAGCAGCTCTGCGTTGAATGCGGTCAAATGGAAGGTGTTGGTATTGGGGTGCTCCAGCCCAGAGATGGGAGCAGTATTCCATATGCGGCCTGATGACCTGTGCTTTATACAGTTGTAAACGGTGGGCCGGCGTGAAATACTGACCCGCTCTATTAAGCACACCTAGCTTTTTCGAAGCTAATTTACCTTCCAAATAAATTCCTTCTTTATTTTTCACATTAAAAAATTAAATTAAATCTGTAGCTCTGGATTAAGTTACTCTATAATTTTAAAAAATATGTGCAAAGGTAAAAAGAAATCCACAAATCTCGTGTTCTACACGACTTGAAAGGGCATTGAAAATGTACCTACTTATTATGGGGTATTCAAAAAATAATTCGATAATTTATTTTTTTACAGAACCAAAAATGAATTTATTTTTAAAACCAACTTTACCAAAATATTTTTAGATCATCCTAAACCCCTTCGAATTCCGAAAAAAACTTCCTTTCTTAATACATCTATTAAGAAAGTTAGATACACAATCATAATGTACTAAATCGTAGCGGAATAGTGGCAGCTTTGACATACTTAATTATACATAGGTACATACATACTTACATACATAAATCACGGCCGCTTCCCGGCGGGGTAAGCAGAGAGCACAGATTTCCACCTGCTACGAGCCCTGACACATCCTTTGCTTCACTTAGTTATTTTTAACATTGAAAATGTTTCTTCGTTCGCTCCAGTAGGGCCCCCATTTTCGCTGAAATTGCGATTCGCCCGTGATACCCCGAGATTTGAGGCCACGAGGGCTCAAAAGACGCGGAATTCGAAGGGGTTTACAATTATGTAAAAATATTTTGGAAAAGTCAAAACCTTTTTTTGGAAATTGAAAAAAACCGACTTTTTTTGACCGATAAATCGTGTGTTTTCCCAAAAAATATTTGTAATAAGTAGGTACATTTTCAATGCCCTTTCCAGTCGTGTAGAGCACGAGATCTGTGGATTTTTTTAATTAAAATTAAATTTTTATTTACGCTCCCCATACAAACTTCCTAGTTGAAATTTTTAAAAACCAATTTGTTAATTTTATTGAAACTTGGCATGTTAAAGTAAAATACAGATAAGTATCTAAATAGTTGTTTAAAACATTTTTAAAAAACGTTTTTTTAAGAGTTATTGTAATTTTAAACTTTCTATAGTGGACTTTAAATCGCAATTAGTTAGCTTAACGAAGAGGCTCCTTCAGAAATTGCTATTCTGCCAAAACACATTTACATGAAACTATTTTTCTAAATTGATTTCGGGTCTTGATGTTTTTTTATATGTATATTTATCCGTTATCTTACCATATTTACGAGTTTTAAAAGAATACTTATCTTGGTCTAGATAATTGGTGTAAACCTTAGATTAAAACAAAAAGGGAAGATACGGCATGCTCTTACTTGTAGTCATTCAAAATATAGTCCTACTCAACTACTTTAGCAAACACTCACACACGCACACCTATAAAGTGTAAATCGAGCGAGCGAGACAAAGCGGTAAGTTTCAACGTCAGCGTGAGGGAGTCAGCGAGTAGCGCGTTGACGTCTCGGTCGCTTCGCAACAGACGAGTACGTACGACCGATTCCGACGCCACCGCGGAGTAGCGTCTTTCTCTTTTTCACACAGTAGAATATCTGCACTAAGGCGATGTAGCCTGTTCGCTCGGCAAATTGTGACTGAAGTGAAATTGTGCCTTTAGGCCTAATTTTGGCGGCTCACTCACGAGACGCTAATGCCGTATCTTCCCTTTTTGTTGTAATCTAAGGTGTAAACTAATTTTTTTTTTAATATTTATTCATAATTCATTATCCCCGAAGGATTAGTAAGAGACTAGGCAATGAGGACAGCAAAAGCATGCCTCTATCATAGTCCACTTTTCACCAAATAGCTACTGCACATGTGCTCAGCATGTAATACTGTTGGATGT
This sequence comes from Scoparia ambigualis, assembly GCA_963921215.1. Classification (NCBI taxonomy): domain Eukaryota; kingdom Metazoa; phylum Arthropoda; class Insecta; order Lepidoptera; family Crambidae; genus Scoparia; species Scoparia ambigualis. The sequence goes on along the minus strand of OY992514.1, from coordinate 25,810,026 downwards.
ATGAGCAGGCTTTAGTCCGTTAGTCGCCTTTTACGACACCCTTGGGAAGAGAGGGGGTGGTAGTATTCTTTCACCGCCACGCGACACGATAAACTCAAACAAACCTTTGAAACGAATCTAAAAATTTTGTAAAAAACCTTGGTGGACTTTGAAAAGCAACGCAAAATACGGCCATTTACTTATATTATGCCATTTTTCGTATTGAATTGTTCCTTTTCAGGTGTACGCCGAATATTGCAGGTACATTTTGTATAAAAACGCAATATTTTTAGCATGAATGAGAACTCCCCTTACAAATATTTGGAGAATTTTTTTAGGGTTTTATGAAAGATGTTCATGAGTGCTGTTTTTAAATGCGCTCAGTATAGCACATGTGCGTAGCCTTTTTGGTGTAAAGGCAGGCAGAGGTTTAAGGTGCAGTCGTGTAAGTTAAGCAACTTTCGCATCTCATTCGGTATGGATGGGTGACCAAATTAAAATAAATTAAATTTCTACGTGCTTCGGAAGTTAACCTTACTCGTAGTTTACGACAATAATGAAAAACAATTAGCTTATCATACCGCTTTATTTTTGTGTCTTAAGGTGCGTCCTCACTGAGAGCATTCGCGTGTAATGAGCATTCGGCGTCGAATATTCGAGTTATGTGGACGTTGAACCGAGCGTTACAAGGTTTACACAGGATAATATAATAGTTTCCACGCGAGCACGAAGTTCGACCGTTGTGGAAGTCGTAACGATGTTCGCGGAAATGGCTTGCAGTCGAATGTTCACGCAAACAAAACGCTCGAAAGCGAGTACTCAGATAATGAAATGAATGAGTATGTATGTAGGAATATTACTAGTAACTTATAGAAAGGAAAAGTTCCTTGATCATGACCTTCTTGGTATATCGTATTATCGTGTTATTGTCAATGTAACTTTATTATGACAAAATAAAGCTATAAAAATGCTGCAGCCATGACCGCTCTATCCGTCATTTTGAAATGAATGACATTTAGTATTCGATTGAACTGTTCGCTGGGCAGAATTAGTTGCTCGCCGGCGATTGCTCGTTTACAAATGCTCGGTTAATTAAGATTAAGAATGCTCTCAGTGAGGACGCTCCTTTTAACACAAATGTTTTATCTGTATAGAAGTATTACCTATATGACGACCTCCGTGGTCGATTGGTTAGCATGCCAAGTTTGGCGCCGCGCTATCTCTGAGGTCTCGGGTTCAATTCCCGGTCGGGTCAATTTAAAGAAAAACTGTTAAGTATTCTAAATTGATTTCGGGTCTGGGTGTTTTTTCTATGTTTATATGTATATTAATCCGTTATCTTACCATATTAACGAGTTTCAAACGAATACTCATCTTGGTCAAGATAATTGGTTTGAGCGTAAACATATTTAATTTTAATTTAATTTATTTAAAAAAACATTTAAAATTATAAGACTAACCTGTAATAAATATCTCTTGAATATTTATAATGTATGTAAGTGATAATTTGTTGTTAAACTGGATAAACCTTGGATATCGTAAAAGGAGACTAAGGGACTAAAGACTGCACATACATCCAACAGCATAGTGTGGTGATGAGCTCACCACATATCCCGTGCAAATCTTAATCTATCCTATCTAGCTTACCAAATTACAACTAAATAGAAAGGGTTACTCGCATAATGACCCATTTTGGTAGCCCAACGCACAATGACACATAGAGTCTACGCAAAAAGACATACGCAAATTGACACTTATTCTCATACGCGAAATGACACACGGGAATGACTACGCAAAATGACATACGCGAATTGACACATATTCTCATACGCGAAATGACACACGGGAACGACTACGCAAAATGACATACGCGAATTGACACATATTCGCATACGCGAAATGACACACGGGAACGACTACGCGAAATGACATAGGTAGATTACTTTTTAAAAAACAAGCTCTTTTTAAATGCGCTACAAAGAAAAATTAAATTTTTACTATCAACTTATAACGTCGTTACACAATTTATATGATTTAAAAGATTATGTAAGTACTCGTATTTAAACTATACTTTGATTGAAAATTTTAATCTATCACATCAAGTTATTTAATTTACTTTTTTATTTACACAAGCAAATCTCGCGACAACCTTTTATGTCATATAAATTGTGTAACGACGTTATAAGTTTTAGTGAAAGTTATTTTTTTCTTTTTAGCGCATTTAAATAAAAGCTTGTTTTTTAAAAAGGATTTTTATTTTGAATTTTTATTGATTTTAAATCATCAAGGAAGGATAAATAAAAATGCTTAAGGTATGTTTATAGGGCTTATAGCCCTCCGATCGACTTTGACCATTTCTAGGGGTCTAAAGGCGTGTAAGTCAAAACGCGTGTATGTCAATATGCGTGTACGTAATTAGTCATTATGCGAGTATGTGCGTGTAAGTCAAAACGCGTGTATGTCAATATGCGTGTACGTAATTAGTCATTATGCGAGTATGTGCGTGTAAGTCAAAACGCGTGTATGTCAATATGCGTGTACGTAATTAGTCATTATGCGAGTATGTGCGTGTAAGTCAAAACGCGTGTATGTCAATATGCGTGTACGTAATTAGTCATTATGCGAGTATGTGCGTGTAAGTCAAAACGCGTGTATGTCAATATGCGTGTACGTAATTAGTCATTATGCGAGTATGTGCGTGTAAGCCAAAACGCGTGTATGTCAATATGCGTGTACGTAATTAGTCATTATGCGAGTATGTGCGTGTAAGCCAAAACGCGTGTATGTCAATATGCGTGTACGTAATTAGTCATTATGCGAGTATGTGCGTGTAAGTCAAAACGCGTGTATATCAATATGCGTGTACGTAATCAGTCATTATGCGAGTATGTGCGTGTAAGCCAAAACGTGTGTATGTCAATATGCGTGTACGTAATTAGTCATTATGCGAGTATGTGCGTGTAAGTCAAAACGCGTGTATATCAATATGCGTGTACGTAATCAGTCATTATGCGAGTATGTGCGTGTAAGCCAAAACGTGTGTATGTCAATATGCGTGTACGTAATTAGTCATTATGCGAGTATGTGCGTGTAAGTCAAAACGTGTGTATGTCAATATGCGTGTACGTAATTAGTCATTATGCGAGTAACCCCTTCATAAAACAGGTGGCTTTTTCTTGGGTATATGTGTAACGCTTTATAACAAACTTCCACTAAATAATATTATAATGCCCATGTTAATAAAACTTTTATGAGTAAAGGTTATTATAAAGTGGATGATTATGTAAATGACAAATATGTATGGACATAGTGCATGTACGAGCATAACATATTGCAATTTGTATATTGTAAAATTTGGTAACGACATATTGTTTTGTAAATGTCGTTACTTCTATATTATTATAAATCTGTGGAGTTTCTTGCGCCCGTTCTTCTCCACAGCTAAAAGACTTCCTGAATTCGGGTTCCCATCCATCCAAATAAATTTAGACGATTCAAAATGCTTATTTACAGTTTATTGAATAAAGAAATTTTGAGTTTGAGATAGTGCAGTTATATATCATTGAAACGTGGACTATGGCAGTGGACTAACTCATTGCCTAGTCTCTGACTAACCCTTTGGTGATAAGATAAGTCATGAGTCTATGTAAGTCTGTAATATTTTGTAGAACGTGCTCAGCGATCATTGCTAAAGGTAATGCACAGGAAACTTTTACGTTATTCCACACAACAGCTTTACCAAGACGCGAATGTCATGACAGTAAGTCAATAATAATAATACGGCAGCATAAACAATTGTGTTACAGCCCACACTGAAAGAACAAAAAGGTTGATTTTGCACGGGTTGGCGACACATTAGTTGAATTGACAAAGTGATGGGTTAAAAAAACATGAACAAATTGTTGTTTTCACAGAAAAGTTTTTGTTGATATGAAAACATTGTTTTTACCTATTTGTACATGTTGGCGAACAATTCATGCATAATTCAATAGGTAGTTGTTGATTTTACTGTTGAAGTTGTTGACATAACCATTTTTAAAGTTAAATTTACAAAATAAATACGTTAAAACAACAAATGATATGTGTTATAAGTTCAAATTACCGTAACTGATAATACAGTACAGACAATACAGTTTTTGTTGATTCAACAAAACTCAATAGTAGGTGCTTTATTAACCCGAAAATTTTGTTGAAATATGGTAAACTCAACTAATAATTTCTTTCCGTGCACTAATCCAGACCAATCGTCGTAGGCCGAACACAAAAATTTGATAAGCGATTAAACACAAGACTGCCTTCTTCCGACGCCAAACTGTCTTCCTGTCAAGTCACCTTTACAATAAACTCAACGCAAGACTTAACATCTATCCTAAAATATTATTCGATTGTAAGATTACCTTAGAGAACTACCTACAGGAACTGAACTACCATGAGACGGAATCCCTGCTAGAATGAAGGAGGTAACCACGTATATATATATATAACACACACACCGCATATACACCCACGCACACACAACAGACGCTCACGCACATTGCCCTAAAAGTCTATCTATCTACTCAAATACACGGCAGTAAATAATATAGTTTATTTTATTTCATCACTATAATTATTAAATTGTAAACATTTTGTCATTGTACCTAATGGCACGTACAGGCCTTTGTGGGAGCCCTGGAGTCCTGAAATACAGGAATATCCTAGCTTAGGCTCCAGTTCTCCCAAATGTTATGTGTTAATTTCTTGTTTTTCTTTTTTACTATTTCCTGTGATTTTTGTGCTTTCTCTATTCGTTTGTTTTAATAATAATGTTTTAGTTAAGCTTAGATTAAGGAATCATGTAACATTCTGGTGAGAAAATAAACAATTATTATTATTATTTGTAAAATCATACAAAATATTGGAAACATAACATGCACCTACATATTACACTCAATGCTACCAATCCGTCTGCACCCGTACGGCACTGAAAACTGAAACTACAGTAACCAAGTCAACATTATTTCCCACGCAAACATTCAATATTGGAATTCATGACGCCCTCCAGATGGGTTGTTCCCGTCACGCTATAAAAGTTTGTTCCCAACCGCTGCAAAGATGGAATTTGATGTAATTAAAGAAAATGATTTGTTGAAACCCTTGAAACTTTTTTTCGCGATGCCGTTAGTCGCCAAATATTCAAAATGGCGACTTGAAATTTGACACCTGGTACTTGAAAACAACGATTGGGCTATTTCTTGCTTGAAAACATGTACAAAACTGAATATTTATGGTATTTTAATGAAATAATCTATTACAATATCTAATATATCTAATTAACGGTGTACGTAAAACATATGCGTATAAATACTAAAGAGAGATAATCACATAATCTATTTAAAAAAAAAATTGTCACAAAATATTCAAATAAAAAATATTTATACACTGTGAACAAAGTATTTTACTATCATTCGATAGTGCATTTACTATATTTACAGAAAACAATAACAATAAGATAGTTTAATTGTAAAAAGACTATAATATTTGTCTAAAAAGTCATCGTGCCAAGAGAAACCGCGCGAAAAAAACAAATACACTAATTTTTAAATTCCCGCTGTAAAGTTCAATAAACGCGTCCTAGAGTGAAAAGGGTATATATCGCTGGCTTATTTCTTTATCTGACGTTAGTGCAGGTAACACGGTAATATTTGCTCTATCGTATTTATCACATTATAAAAACCAAACCCAAAATTTCGCAAACCCGCCACGGGCGCGTGGCACTTAGTACTTGTAATTTGAACCCATAGCGGGTTGGTTGGCACTCTAAGGGGAAAAATGGGGTGATTTGACAAGATTTTTACATGTCACACGCGCGGCGCTCGGTGTGTATTGTGTATTATATTTTTTACATTTATAAGACTGAGTTAATTAATACCTACTTTGTTGAATACGGAAATAAACCAATGAAACAGCGAATAAAGAATGAAAAATTTGATGTAAATAAATAAAACCGATAGTTGCAAGGAAAAAAAATTCAGAATGATATATTTAAGTACCTACTTTATCACATAATATAATGACGACTATGATCCTTGAAGGGTTAGTCAGAGACTAGGTAATGAGGACAGCAAAAGCAGACCTCTACCAAAGTCCACTTTTCACCAAATAGCGACACACATGTGCTCAGCGTGACAGGTGTGAACCCTTTGCCGCTCTATGCTGTTGGATGTATGTGCAGTCTTTAGTCCGTTAGTCGCCTTTTACGACACCCAAGGGAATAGAGGGGGTGGTAGTATTCTTTCACCGCTACGCGACACGGTTAAATAATACATAAACTCAAAGAAACCTTTGAAATGAATCTAAAAATTTTGTAAAAACCTTGGTGGACTTTGAAAAGCAACGCAAAATATGGCCATTTACAATCTTATGCCATTTAACGTGCCATATGTTATTGTAACCACGTTCTTTATTGTTTAAGTGTGTGTAACCAATATAATATTATAAATTAGTAGCACTGCTACTCGTAATATTGGATAGTGTCTATACCGTTTAGTAACTGCGATCCCTCCGCATTTCTATAAAAAAAGGAAAAAATATCAAATATTACGAATTCATATAGCTGTCTTATCTGAACTGAATGTTTAAAATATTGAAAAATACTTGCATTCAGATATCTTAGGATGTAAATTCTAGGAGATTTGATGAGACTCTGTTTCACATAATAAATGGTCAAAAGCGTTGAAACTAACCGTTTGGAACGCAAAAATTAACAAATATTACCAAACTTTAACCTCATCATTGTCAGCCGAAGGATGTCCACTGCTGGACAAAGGCCTCCCCCAAGGATCTCCAACACGCTACCCGCGACCTTCACTAGACCGTCGGTCCACCTGGTTGTCGCCTACACTGCGTGTTCATGTGCGCGGTTATTACTCAAGAACCGTTCTGTCCCGACGGTCGTTCTACGCGCAATATGCCCTGCCCACTGCCACTTGGGCTTAACAATTCTTTGAGCTCTGTCGGTTAACTTAGTTCTTCTACAGATCTCCTAATTTCTGTTTAGATCGAAAGCTATAGCAACTGAATTGGTACGGATGGGAATAACCCCTCAAGACGAGGGCGTAGGACGAGAGCGTAGGACGAGGGCGTAGGACGTGGGCGTTACAGGACGGCGTAACGACAACAGCGCCCCAACCACTATTTTAATGTCGGCCATATTTTATTGTAACAAAATGGTATCGCGCCAAAGGACCGGCATGACACTAGGCTATTTGTTATACCCGACGATTCTCATCTGGCCGGCTACACACGGCTGGTAAGACACCCTTTTTACCCTTTTGAATAGTTTGGTCCGGTCGCTTATAGCGATGTCCTGAAAGTCAAAGTTCAGAAAAACGGTTATACTTGTACAATGTCAATAATATTAATACCACTTATGTTGCAACTTAGGCTAAGTTTTTTTTTATAATATGTAACAAATGTAGGTAAATATTGTTTTTATAAAAAAAGAACTAAAAGTAAGTAATAGAATCTCCAGCTTTTTTTAGCGACAACACCTTACACGTGTTGTGAGACTCCATTTTATTTCAATCTTACTAAATTTATTAAAAATTAAATAAGTTTAACACTTGAAATTGGCTTTATGCTATACGCGAAGCCATAAATTAAGATTAGTTTAGATTAAAAAAGGATCTTTGATCAGACGAGCGCCGAAAAATAGTACCTAATGAATGCAAATCTAAATTCCTTCATTACCTTATTTACTGAGTTTTAAACCAGACTTCACAATTACAACAAATCCTAGCAAATGTTATAAACATCTGACGGTACAGTTAATGAAATAACGTCTACACTCGACATTGTTTGCAGATTGAAACTCTTTAGTAAATTATATTCTTGTACATGCTTGCATGCATAGTCACACTTCCGTTTCCCAGAGATCTATGTAGGCAGATAAGGCAGGTCTCCATTTGGATAACAAGTATACATCCTACTTCCTACTAATATCCTATTATTATTAAAAACTCGAAAGTTTGTAAGTATGGATGGATGTTTGTTACTTTTTCAAGTAAAAACTACTGAATGGATTTAGATGAAATTCGGCATACAGATAGTTTATAACCTGGATTAACACATAGGATACTTTTTATCCAGATATTCCCACGGGAACGGGAACCACGCGGGTGAAACCGCGAGCGGCCGAAAGTTTTACATATTACATACATATAATCACGACTATTATCACCGAAGGGTTGTATGTGCAGTCTTAAGTCCGTTAGACGCCTTTAGGACACTCAAGGGAAGAGAGGCGGTGGTAGTATTATTTCACCGCTACGCGGCACGGTTACAATTACTTATACTCTCTATTTTGATTGACAAGGAGCTTGTTTCTTTTTCCTTTTGGTTTCCTTTGGTTCCTTTGGTCCTTCAACGAGGCGCGAAGAGGCACCTTGTGGCCGGCAGGGCGAGGGTTTAAAACAGAAAGGTACAGAAGGCAATCTACATACAAAGCGCGCTCGAGCAACGCACACAGACACCGCTCACAGACACGATATCTCGGACCGGCTGGGACGTGCCAGCGCGACTCGCGAGTGCTATTTGCTTGAGACACGCACGCGTCTGTGAACTTTTATGTGCAAAAAGGTGCAACAAAAAAAATATTATAGCTGTTCTGTGGACGGTTGCTTAAATTCAACATTAAACGGTGAATTGCGCGACCGCCGAGCGTAGGTATGAAAAGTGAAGTATAGGTACTTACATGTGATTGCCTTCTGTACCTTCTGTTTTGTGGTAATTTATTTTATTTATTTATTTATTTTAGGAAAGCTTACAGACAAATAATCTTATAAATTAACAACTTAATTTCTATATTGCTAATCTTTCACATTTTGTTCAATTAATCAACGTGTACATAACATGACGATTTTAGGGTAAATCTCTAACCTGCAATAATCTAGATGCGTAGAGGTATATGCCAAAACAACAATAATAAAATAATCATTTAGAATATATTTATACTTGTATACATTTTCACATACACACACTATATAATATGTATGTATATACATACCTACATGCATAATAAACCACATATAAACAAATAATTCAGCAAGTAACTACACTTAAAATATCACAACCGAGATTGCAGTCCGAGAGTATTTCTAATTATGGCGACTAACGTTGCGTCTTCTTGACGCTGCACCAGTTGTCTTCGCGTCTGGATTCCATTTCCATTCAACGTCAGGTGGTTAACACTTAACAGTGTCGTGTAGCGGTGAAAGAATACTACCACCCCCCTCTCTTCCCTTCGTATTAGGCAGACTGCACATACATCTAACAGCATAGAGCGGCGATGGGCTTACCACCTGTCACGCTGCGCACATGTGCAGTCGATATTTGGTGAAAAGTGGACAACATTTTACTAAGAAAACCAAATTCGATGATGAAATTCTTTACGACATTTTCTCGCTAAAAAGAAATGGCGACTGCACTATTATACCGTATGTTCCGTCCCGCCCTGAGGCGTCGAGTTACGTTCCCAGTGAAGAAAACTTCGCAGATGTAAGGCTGTAAGACCCTATTCACATTGCAGTCTTCTTACTGAAAGTACTTAACTTTTTACTAAAGAGTGTAAACTTACAATGGACTGACGGTTTCGTTCCCTTTGCCTTGGCGTTTGAGATTATTGCTCGTTTGCTGCGCTGGCCCCACAGAAACGTCCAAACTTCTACCGCTAGTTAAAAACTGTTAGACTTGTTAAATAAAGAAAAACTAGGATTCATAATAATATTTTTGCTATAAGTTAAGCTTAATTGAGACTTGTTGAATAAACTTACTTAAATATATAGAATTTGAACCGTGATTATGAGGAAACACTACGTCCGAGTGGCATGCAAAATTCTCCAGAAAAACGACGTTTCGTAGTCCCCTGTTTCCCTCTTCAGAACTGGACTAATTTTTATTACTTTTTCAGCATCGGTTAAAAAAAGAAATTTTCTATGTCTATATGTTTGATTTTTTTTAAAACAATTACTTAATGTTTCTGAAGACCCCTTAAAACGGAGTGATTTCGCTAAATTTTGAAGGTTCCTGGTTATTAAATGAATGATCTAATGCAAAAAAATCTATATACAGTCATAGAAAATCTCTTTTTTTAACCGATGCTAAAAAAGTAATAAAAATTGGTCCAGTTCTGAAGGAGGAAACAGGGTACCACAAAACTTCGTTTTTCTGTGTTTCGTATGAGAATTTTGCATGCCACGTCAACGTAGTGTTTCCGCCCAACAGTATGATTAACGTCAGTAAATTTAAGTATTTTAGAAATTTAAAAAGGAACTAATTAACAAACATTTTTCGGTCTTTCGTAGCGAATTATTATTTTTGTAGCGTTCGACTAGTATCTGTACTTACACTTGTCTACCATTGCCACTTGACTAGCTATGCTGGTGTGTAGAACCATAAGTCGTTCTACAGAATTGTAGACTGTTACAATTCCGACCATAAAGATATGCACAACAAAGATGGAAAAGCTAGCGTTCCGTAGAAAGACACGCCGCGCTCGCTGGCGCATTCCTCTGACATTTGATATTGCGGATATAAGCAAACTTTGTAGCTGACTTTCTGCGCGTAATGTTGGTGTTTCATATCTTCTAACAGAAGTTATTTGAGATGAAGTTACTTCAACCCACGCGTGGCGTGGGAGACAAGCGCTCAACTTCGCTGTATTAAAACTGTTTCCGTTCTTGCAATGTATGTAGATATTCCACTTGAGAATTCTTAAGTAGAACGGAATAGAATACTCTATTGTACACAAGAATCAGGAACGTTTAATTTAATAAGGCTTTAGAAGTAGCACAAAGCCGTTCTCGTACGGTTTATCAATAGGAAGCGATATTTTGAGATAGCTCTACCTTGATGTCCAAAAAATAGTTTATTTTTGGCGTTATTAATGATTATATTAGCAATTTTTTTACAGGTGTTTACCTATTAAGTCTTCTCTTACAGAAAAAAAAAACTAGTACGATTGCGAGTTTTAAGTTGACAAAATTTTCAAAAAATCTAAGAAAATTGTGTATTCCGAATATTTACCGTACATTTTAAAGTGTGATCAAATAATAAAAAAGTAGGTGTAAAACTGAGTTTTTGAACTATTGGTGAACTATTTAAAAAAAAAATTAAATGCATCAGGCTTGGACCACCCTGTATGTATCGATAAAAACTAAAACAGTGTAAGTACCTAATTGTTATCAGCCAGGCACAGGACTGGTTAACGTGCTAACCCACTATCGCCCGTGGAATAAAGTTCTAAAACCGTTTTCCCGCCGAATTTGATAGTGCAAATGGCTCCAGTAACAAGTTTTGTGGCTCGTAAAAGATCACAGACGGCCATTAAACTTCCGAAACGAGAGGAGACCAGGTGGCGGGGAGCTGAGTACACATTAGCAGATATGTATCTGGGGCTTGCGAGGGCGTGTATAATATAAATTAGATTGTCAATTTTACCTTACATGTTTCTTTTTAGCGGTAGCGGTTCGCTATTAAAAGAACACTAAAACCCTCCAGTACTGTAAGGTGAGTAAACGGACGAAACACAGCAACAAGTGCCATTGTTTCAAGGCAATATTCCGTGAGAGGGTTCGTATTACGCCGGGCAAGCCGGCCTAATTCGTGCTGTAACGCAGCGTGGCTCTACCACTCAGACAGTCTCACTCATTTAGCAACACCCAAGAGTCAACTCACGAAGTCACCCGAAAATAGGGTATCGAAGGGTAACGCGAGTGACTTTTACCCCCAAAAACGTACAACATCTGTAGCATTATCTGCTATGGTTTGCCTTTCCAGCCAAAATCCCCTTTTAGTTGTCTTTTACGACAGGCAGGAGATATATACCGTTGTTATCTGTACCAGTGATCTGATAAGTAACAGTTCAACTAGTAAACCATAGTTTGTCCTACCTACCTGTGTCACTGTATGATAAACTTTAATTGCACGTTAATTAAATCAATTAACATAGATGCCAAATAAGTTAAAGTCGCCGAGCCTTCATTTGTGACTCGCCAGTAAAAAAAATCCAATTTAAGAGCAAATTGGCCCTTGCTCCGCCCCTGTATATTAGTCTACGCAGACTGAGGGCGTAAAACAAACACCATGTATATGCAGAAGATGGATTATTCTTTTAGCATGAACAGAGTTGCTGCCTATGTTTATGCAAGAAAAATATAAGTATTTACAGGAACATTTTTTGCTAAAAATATTTATAAAAATGTATTTTTAGCCATTGAGTTATAATGTACTACGTACTAGAGGAGCTATCCCAAGCAAAAGTCTTGTTCTATTTTTATAAAAGTTAAAACAAAAGTCCGCTGCAGTGCTTAAACAATAATTTATCGTCTTTCTGAACTGATACAGCGCTAGACCGCTTCTTTTCTCGCGACCAAAACGTCTAAAGCGCCTAAACATGGCCGCCGCTCATGTCTCGGCGATTTGATAAAATAATTAGTCAAATGCATGTTATATATAATAATATATTGATAATTTAGTGCGTATTTACAGGTGAAAAATGATTCTTTTAGTTTTATTTGTATTTCCTGAATTCTTTAAACAGTACCTTAGCATGAAGGCATATTTTAACAAAATAGAACATAGAATACACACGTATTGTTGCGTCTAGCGCCTGCCACAGACTAATATAGTTGGAGCGAGCTGGCTCTAACGCGTGTTACAAACAATCTACTTGAGACGTCTTCTCTAGTACGTAGGTAGTACCTACATTATAACTCAATGTGTTTAGCTGAGTTATAGAGGGTAGCCATATTAATTTCCACTTTATTAATGTGTCTAAGCAATTATTTATTACTAAAATTGGAAAGTACTTACCTACTTGTATTGGTTTTTTAAAATTTTGAACATTGAAGTTTGTATGGAAAACCGAAATGCGTAAACTCTCGTAACAAGAAAACAAATAACATTTGTGTCTTTCTCTCAAGAATCCACCATAATTTCACAATGATATTTGACCATATATACCAAAGCTTAGAAAATAGAACAAAATTGTCCCGCTGAAAGCTGAAACTAAGACTAAGTAAAGTTTTATTTCAATTTGTTGCCAGTTTAATCCCTGGCTTCGTTCTTTAGAAAACAAAGTACTTATAAACTTCGTTAAATGGATGGGTCTTCTTGAGGAGTATTGAGGAGTCACTAACCTCCTTCAAACCTCTGGGGCCCTGGTACAGACGCCATGTCAACCTACCTCAAAATGTAAAATATCAACAATTTTTGAACTTCTGAACTTTGAGCTGCGTAAAAAAATATTACTCTTTTTCGTGGAAAGTGTTACCACACTTCAAAGTTTTTTTCTACAAATCTGTTTCTAGGTATACCGTATTTTGGTTACTGACTTGTAGTCGTAACGTAACAAGTCATGTCTTGTCTGATTCACATAAACCCTAGACCTCCTGTTATCGATACTTGCGCTTAAATCGTCGGCCACAGAGGTGTTCTAATGGTTTAATAATAATATATGTATATATGTGTATATATACATATATTATTATCTTCCGGTTCCGGCTGTCAAAGTAGTAGCTGCTTCGTATAGTGGCTCCGTTTAAATAAATAAATAAACGTGACTAAAGTGAGAAAATAACAGCAAAACACGAAGATGATCATCCAAAAACTGTGAGCAAGTGATATTGGGATACTTGTGGAATACCAAGTATGTATTGTGAATAAGATTATTCTCATGTGTTTGGAGGTTGAAATTGTGTAATATTGCCAACATAAAGATAGTAAGCCACGACACAATAGAACATCATCGATCTATCTGTCAATCGAGTATTGTTCTAGTAGGCTGACGCAAAGGAATCTGGCCCATACTGCCATTGAGTTAAATAATAGGCTGAATATAAACAGTACAATAATGTCTTTAAAGTCAAAGCCTACTGCAGCTCCAGGCTTAGGAAACTGTTCAGGATGTACAAAACTGTTACCCAAAAAAGAGTTTTTGCGCTGTTCCACATGCAAAGCAGCATTTGATTTAGAGTGTGCAAGTGTAGACACCAAACGCTTCTATTCATTCTATGCGGCGGGAACAGAACGTTTGTGGATATGCCCGGAATGTACGAGCAGGAAACCTAAGAAAGATAATACTAATACACCGGTCCACCATCTTGTACCACCTGGTTTGAAAAGCAATAGAATCAGTCCAAATGGTGATAATGTAAACATTACGCATCGAAATAAATCAGGATCAAGTGTTGTTCCTACGGATAAAGAGGAGTTATCAGATGACGAGGTTGAGGACTCAGGGAATAAGTTTAAGATATTGCTAAACGAAATGCGGGCAGTCCGGCAGGATATCAGCACAATGCGTGAGACTTTAGCAAATCTTCATGCTTCAATTATGGAACAGAATACGCGCATTGTAAGTCTGGAAGCAAGAGTTAATACCATGGAAACTGAAATGAATGCAATTAAGAGCTCAGATGTTAAGTTGTTGCAGGAAACAATTATTCAACTAAAGTTTGATATACAGGACCGCGACCAACAAATGTTGATGAATGATGTTGAGATTTCCAATTTTCCTGAAAATGTAAATGAAAATCCCACGCACGCTTTCCTTGCGGTGGCTAAAAAGTTAGGTCTAAATCTGGAGGAGCGCGACATTGTTAACGTGGAACGTGCTGGGCCAGTCCGGGGTGCCGTGGGGGGTGGCTCGCCATCGAAGCTGCGGCCGCTGGTCGCGCGTCTGGCGCGGCGTTCTACTCGAGATGCCCTGCTGCAGGCCGCGCGCGTTCGCCGCCGCGTTTCTACGGAAGGCATGGGGATGCACGGTGCTGCGAGTCCGTTCTACATCAACGAACGACTTACAAAAGTTAATCGTCAGCTGTTCCAGAGGACGAGGGAAGCCGCAAAGCGTCACAATTGGAAATACACCTGGACACGTGATGGAAAAATATTCGCACGGCGAGGACAGGGTGAGACAGTCTTTCGGTTGCGAATGGATGTAGATATTGCTAGGGTTTTTGGTGCCGACACTGTTGGTCCTACCGTTGTTGGCACAAAGTGAACATGCCGCAGTGGTAAATTTGGCTGCAGTTGTTTGTTCCTATGTGGACACCTATTTCTATAACTTACTTTATATGTTACTAAACTGTTTGATTGTTTGGTGCTTTTGTCTTTATTTAATATTTACATCTGGTTATAATAAACAATTTCAGTGGTTGCATTTCGCTACTTCTGTTATTGTTGATTTTTTACGGGTCTTGTATAAAAGAATGTTAATTGTTAGGATAGTTGAAGATAGGTATATTGTTAAAGTTGTTACTCTTAAATTACTTTATTTACTGCAGAACTATCTATGTGTTTGGTTATTTTGTTTTTGTTTAATGTGTACATGTAGATACCAGAAGGGTTTTCAGATATTTGTTTGTTTTCTGAGAATCTCTAATAAAAGAATGTTAAGGCACAGCAAGATTGTAGTAAATAGTTATATCGCTAAAGTTGTTCGTGTAAAATTACCTCATTTTTTACACTGGCTATGTGGTGGGCTGTTTTGTTTTTGTTTAATGTTTACATTTGTATACATTATGGTGTTTCACATATTATTTTTTTGTTTTTTAAGAGTCTCTAATAAAGGAACGTTTATTGATAAGGTTGTTAAAAAAAGTTACACTGCTAGAGTTATTACATTACTTTATTTTGTGATAAACTGTCAATGTGTTGGGTTATTCTGTTTTAACTTAATGTCTACATTAAGATACAAGAAGGAGTTACAGATATTAATTTATTGTTTTTTAAGACTTTCTAAAGAAAGTATGTTTACTGAGAAGAGTTTTTCAAAAACTTACATTCCTAAAGCTATTACTGATAAATTGCTTTATTTTTGGTTATACTGTCTGTGTGTGTGGCTATTTTATTTTTACTTAATGTTTACAATAAAATACAAGAAGGGGTTTAAGATACAATTTTTTTGTTTTTTAAGCCTTTCTAGTGATAGAATGTTTATTGAGAAGACTATTATAATTAGTTACATTGCTAAAGTTACTACCGTTAAATAGGTTTATTTTTGGTTGAATTGTCTGTGTGTTTGGTTACTTTGTTTTCGCTTAATGCTTACATTCAGATACCAGAGGTGGTTACAGCTGATATTTGTTTGTCTTTCAAGAGTCTTTAATGAAAGAATGTTAATTGAACATTTCCTAATCTTGTTAATTATGAAATGTTTGTTGGAAAAAACTATGGTTATGTTCTATGATTTGATAAGTTTGTATCACTTTAATAAAGTGTCTTTGGTGGGACTTGTGTTTGGCAACTGCTTACCTATCTTTAGAGTGATGGTATATTATTGGATAAATAGTGTGCATAAGGTTATCCCTAATAAACCGACATTCAATGACTGCGTTTTTAAGTGTGAATTACAATATATATATTATGTTGTCCGATATGGATGTGTATATAATCTAGACTTCCGCCATATAACTATTCTAAGGAAACATCTTAATAATTGCAAGTATATTCATATATTGCACACATTTATTTTGCGTTTTGTAATTCATAAAAGGTTATCGCTGGGACTTCTTAATCCCGGCTCGTTAGGTACCCGTCACGACGAGTTTTTGGTAGCCATGGAACGACATGATGTGGACATAATGGCAATTAATGAGACATGGCTCAGGGTCGGCGAGGAGAGGCGAGCACCTGCTGTGCCTGGCTACAGACTGCTGCACAAGCCTCGTCCTGCGGCAATACGATCACGCGGAGGGGGCGTAGGCTTCTATCTTAAAAGAGGACTCCGTGCCCGCGTCCTTGATCATCCAGTCTGTCCCTCCGTAGAGCAGATGTGGCTCGGTGTCAGGCTGAACGGTGTTAAAGTTGCAATAGGTACTGTGTACCGACCGCCCTGGCTTTGTGTAGATACGGTCTTGGATGCTATGGCGGAGTCAATGGCAAGTTTCTCTTTATTCAACCAAATTATTGTAGCGGGAGATTTTAACATTGATATGCTACGAGCTCATGAATCGAATACGATAAAGTTTTTGGATTTCATAAGGAGTGTGAATCTGGAGCAATATGTAACAGAGCCAACGCATTTCACCGATCACTCAGAAACGCTTTTGGATCTGGTTTGCAGTACCATCAGAGTCACCAAGTTAACTGTGGACTATGTACCTGATCTTAGTGCTCATGCACTCATTCCTTATGAAGTGAATGTAAGAAAACCTAGGACAGAACCTCGCTGGATTGCCTACAGACCGTTGAAGGACATAGATATGGATTTGTTTAATGTACATGTAAATAATATAACCTGGGAACGACTTATTTGCGACAGCGTAAACGACTCTGTCAATGCATTTAACGCTCAAATTAAGGAGTTGTTTGATCTTCATGCACCATTAAAAAAGATTTATTTGCGAAAGCAACGTTATCCATGGATAACAGAAACCATTAGAGACATGATGACTTTGAGGGATAGAGCTCAGACTAAGAGTCGTCAAACAAAGCTTGAAAGTGATCATAAATACTATAAAGAACTTAAACAGTTAGTGAACGCAGCTTTATATCGTGAAAAATCAGCGTATTACCAGTACTTTATAAATAAAAACTTGAAAGACCCTAGGGCACTCTGGAAAAATATAAAGCGAAATGTTGTCGATTTTAAGTCAACACTTGCAGACTTGCCAGAAAACATTAGTGACCCAGACCGCATTAACGATCATTTTTTGAAGGTCCCCGGTGATGATCATATTGATGTTGCCCATCTGGCACACTTTTCTTCACATTGTTTTAGTGATTCAGTGTTTTCATTTATGCATGTAGACGCAGATTTAGTATTTAAAATTATAAAAAATATCAATACAAATTCACAAGGGGTGGATGAGATATCCCTAAACATGATTCTTTTAACTTTGCCACGAACACTGCAGGTCATTACTGATATTGTAAACAAATCTCTTGAAACGGGCACTTACCCAGAGCTATGGAAACAGGCAAAGATCAAGCCGCTACCAAAAGCAAGTAGTCCAACACGTCTAAATGATCTTAGGCCAGTTAGCATACTACCATTTATGTCAAAGATATTAGAAAAGGCGGTGTGTATACAAATCAATGAATACCTACACGAAAATAACATTTTACCTGACAAACAATCAGGATTTAGACGGGGTAGGAGTACAACAACTGCATTGCTTGATGTTGTGGATAATGTATTGGGGGGGCAAGATGCGGGAAGGGGTTCGATCTTGGTACTGTTGGACTACTCTAGGGCATTCGACATGATTAACACTGAGTTGCTTGTTGCTAAACTTAGGTACTACGGCTTTGATGATCTTGCACTTCGGTGGTTTTCTAGTTACTTAAATAATCGCACGCAACAGGTAGAAGTCATTTCCAGCAGTGGAATAAGAAAAGTATCTGCCGCATCTCCAGTAAGTAAAGGCGTTCCACAAGGCTCGATACTGGGACCTGTGCTCTTCATTGTGTACACTGCTGACTTGCCTAAAGTAATTACGCACACAGATCATCATCTTTATGCAGATGACCTCCAGTTGCACATATCTTTTAAGCCATCTGAAACTGAAGAAGCCACGCATAAGATAAATCGGGACCTTAAACACATAGTTGAATGGTCGGAAGCAAATGGTTTGGTGTTGAACCCAGTCAAGACCAAGTTTTTGATCCTGGGCTCTAAGACTCAAGTCAGTCGGATTATCAGTTGTGCGCCTGAAATAAAAATTAATAATGTTAATATTGAGCAGGTTGAGGAAGCTAGAAATCTTGGGGTCTGTATGGATGGTAGTTTAAGATTTGAAAAGCATGTAAGCGATGTTGTCCAGCAGTGCTATTACAGACTGAGAGTGTTGTATCAGGTGCGGCAGTACTTGAGTGTGGAGACAAGAATTTACCTGTGCGAGTCACTGATCCTATCAAAATTAAACTATGCTGATTCAGTGTTGGGTACGTGTTTACTAGCTCGCACTAAAAGAGTGGTACAACGCCTCCAAAACTCTTGCGTCAGATTCTGTTTCCCTGTACCTCCAAGATCTCATATAACTCCATATTTAAACAACAATAACCTCATGAATATGGAAACTCGACGTAGGTTACATTTTGCAAGTTTGCTCTTTGGTGTAATAAAAGATAAAAGTCCACACTATTTATATGGAAAGTTACAATTTACTCAACGCCAACGAATAAATGACCGATTAATTTGTCCAACTTTTAAGACTGCTGCTTTTCGTGGCAGTTTTCGATAATCGGCTTCTAAGTGCTGGAACAACATTCCTCCACCTATACGACATAGTCTAAGTATTGGCTCCTTTAAAATTAGGTACAGGAAGCATTTGCTAAACACACAGAAAGCCGAATGACATTAATGTATTAATTATATTGGATTTTTATGTATAATTGTGTTGTGTTGTTGTTGTGAATTTTGTGGATGTTTGGACTGCATTCTTTATAGTGGTAATTATTGTTACTAAGTATTACTCATCTATGGCAGGGTTTTAATCTGATTTATTTTGTTAAGATTCATTAATGTTGTTAGTGTAGCTGTATGCACAAAAGATAGCAATTTGTTGTGAGTGTATGGCCGGACACCATCTGTTTATTTTTATTTTATTTATATTTTTATAAATGGTATCCGCAGAATACCAGCGTCGTGGCACTTGTGCTTCTGCTTAGGCTGAGCGGGGACCTATTTGGCATGTTTTTGTATCTGTATTTTTATTCTGTGTATTGTCTAGTTGTTGTATATTTATGCCAAATAAACTTTTATTCTTTCTTTCTTCTTTCTTTCTATAATAATGTAAAAAATATAATTATATATAGTAAAGTTAAGTAAAAAAAAACTAAAATATAAATATGAAAAGGTTTTATGTAAGACGAAAATACAAACACGCATAAGTCAGCCATTGTTCCAACTGAGCTCGACCGGTTCAAACTTGTCGCGTCTCAGTAAATCTCAATCGGAATCTGTTTCTATCACTTCCCGAATGTTCCGTATCAAATGACACACAAGCCCAAACAATAAACTCCGCAACCCTTGCCTAAGCCCGGCCCGACTTATTGGCCTTTAATAACGATGTATTGCCAGAGACGAAAACAAATGTGTGTAGGCACGAACTTTTATACGCTATGGAATATAAAAACTCTTTTTAAGAAAGTTTTTTTTTTTACTTCTTGGCGGGAAAGTGAAGCGTCATTTCTGCAGTTTAGGGTTGATGAGGATTCTTCTTCCGCGCTTCCACTTGTTGCGGAAGTTCCGCATTTATTACAGTTCCCCTACCGCTATCGCTTCTCCATAAATGAAAGTTAAAAATTCCTCTTCCGCTATCGGTTCCTCATAAATTAAAAGGAATTAAGAAAGAATTGAAATTGCGCGCGGAATCTCCGGCCCGCAACAAATAAATAACAAACAAATAGAACACTACGTAGGTACTTTGTTTTTATTAATAACTAGAAGAAAAACGGAGTGTGATGAAATACACTTAACAATGTGCCTGTTTCATCACACTTTTTTTTCTTCCTCTTCCTCATCCGCATCCGCTTCCTCATAAATAAACTCAAACTCAAACTCAAACTCTTTATTTGCGAAATATGGGTAAGTACCAACATAAATGTTCCGCATCCTCTTTCTATGTGCTATACAATTCCTCTTCCCCTTCCTCTTCCCCTTCCTCTTCCCCTTCCTCTTCCCCTTCCTCTTCCCCTTCCTCTTCCCCATAACCACATCCTCAACAACCCTACTGCAGTTATGTTTTATTTTCTAAAATTTGTGTTTTGTAGAAAATGTTTGTGAAATAATACATACATATAATCACGACTATTATCCTCTGGTTAGTCAGAGACAAGGCAAGAGGACCGCAGGAGCACTGCCACAGTCCATGTTTCACCAAATAGGAACTGCACATGTGCTCAGCGTGTTAGGTGGTGAGCCCATCGCCACCCTATGCTGATATATGCAATCTTCAGTCCGTTAGTCACTTTTTACGATGCCCAAGGGAAGAGATGGGTTGATTAGTGTCAGCCGCTAGTCTTGTCAAAATCTCTTTATTTACAACGTAAATTTATAAAATTTTCTAGGTCCTACTACCTACTTATAAATTAATAAGTGCCCAACCGAAACAATGTTAGAAATTGGTTGACCCATCATTTATCCGAAAACATTGCTCCCAATGAAATTAAGTTACCCGACTCTCAATTAGCCTTTTAGTTATTATACACTAGAGCTAACACCACGAAGCAAGTTTTTGCGTACTGAATCGCGGCCCATGGCTGCAAACTCCCTCCCTTTCACAATTCCTACTAAATCCTCAAAGATCCTATCCTCAAGGCCGATAACGCTTTTGCGACTCCTCTGGTTTTGAGTCCATGGGCGGCGGTAATTATGTTCTTTCCATCAAGTGAACGTCGTGCTCCTTTGCCTCCTTGTCACATAAAAATGCCTCTAAAAAATCCTGCCAAAAAAAGTGATACAAGCGATTGTGGACGTTGCATCCGTAAATTAGAAGCGAAAATTCTTTTGTGGGTTATGGCCCAACATCCCCACGTGTCACTGCCACTGTCCACGTGCGTTTATAGGCTGATGATGATGATGATGTATTTATAAAACAAAGCGGATTAGGGTTTTAACGACTGCCATCTTACAAAAACAACCGGGACCAACGGCTTATCGTGCCTTCCGAAGCACGGAGGAGCACGAGATGTTTTTTTTTAAATTGGTCGTGCATCAGGCGACCTAGCATTGCGAAATTTGCGAAATTTGCCGAACGCGCTAGCCGCTGCGCCATCGAGCTCCTCAAAAAAAATCTGCTAAAAGGATTATGTCGTCCTCAGTTTCGTAAATATACTCACGACTATTACTCCAAAGAGTTAGTCAGAGACTAGACACGCAAAAACAGTGCACTGCAACAGCCCACGCTTCACCAAATAGCAACTGCACATGTGCTCAACGTGACAGATGGTGAACCTTCGCCGCTTTATCCCCATGTCTGTCATTAGGGATGCGCCGATCCGATACGATCGGCAGGCATACGATCCAGCGATTTTCGGATCAGATCGAGGTCATACGATTTTTTGGCCGGATCGATTCAAAAGTTGAAAGATCGGATCGCTTGGATCGTATGCATTAAAACGCGGTATTTAAATAAAAAAATGGGTACATACTTAGGTTTATTAAAATTTGTTACGAACGTGTTCTAACTTTGTTTACATTTTGATTTTAGCGGCAACCTTTGCGGGTAGATTGATATTATAGCTGTTCAATTATTATAAATAAATGTTGTGGGTAGGTTTAGAAGCATAAAATGTGTATATCCAGTCACATGCATACTTCTTTACAAGGTTTAATGGGTTTACCTAATAAAGATCTAAAATTAATTGTGTCTTACTTAATTGCATACGAACCGGATCGATTTCCTGAAGATCGGATAGACGGCATGCGATCCGATCCGCGGATCGGATCGTCGCGTTACGATCCATTACGATCCAAAAAATCAGATCGACGACCCGGATCGCGCATCGCTATCTGTCATCAAGACTTCTAGAGGTTCCTAACAGTTGAATTTCTATTGTGTTTGGTATTACGACAGCTGCTATGCGATTCTCTAAGCGACACAGACGTTGCACGCATGGCTGTGATCTGCTGTCTCTTTCCAATTCTATGAATATGAAAGAGACAGAGACAATTCTCAGCGCTGCGGCAGCCGCTGCTACCAAGGCTTTAACTTAGAGAATCGCACTGCTGAGCTCTTATACTGTTGGCTGTGCAGTCTTCAGTCCGTTAGTCGCCTTTTACGACATCCCAATGGTACAGATGGGTTAGTACTTTGGTGATATTTTTTTCGAATAATGAACCGCTACCTCACAGTGTCGTCGTCTCTAGTCATAATACCTCAATGCAATTAGCCCACCCTTAGCCAATATTAAATTTATGAAATCCCTATCCCTCCTTCAAAGGGCGAAATGCTCCTAACAATGTACCCTACGCCAAAGAATATAATCCTTTTAGCGAATTTTTTTCACTGAATACCTCTTGATATTATTGTAACGGACTCATAATGTGATGAAACTCGAATTTAGATTAAAACCATGTTTTTCGTGAACTTTGAGTCCAAAAAGCAGAAACATTATACGAACGGTAGAAAACAACTTGAGCTTTTCCGTGCTTCGGACAGCGATATATACGTTACACTAGATATATAATAGAATAGGCCCTTCCGAACACGCACTATGTTCCACTTATCTGCGGAGTCGACTCGGCACCTTGCTTTAGTGTGGCTTTGACATTCGCGCGTGCGGAGCGGCAAAAATATTTTTTTATTTCTTTTCAAAGTGTACACCTAGACGTTTACTACAATTCAGTTGTCAAGTAAGTGAAATTAATTGTTATTCAGGTCATTATTATGTAGTTATATCGTATTAGAAGAATAGAAAAGATATTTTTTCAATTATTGTTATTGACAATCTATTTTGGACGCCATCTTGAAACACACTACGTTGTCTTTGACCGATCTGGCGCTGCGGCGCTGCGATGTCTGTCTGTTGATTAGACGACATTTAAATGTTTAAGCGCTGCAGCGGCTGCATCGAATTTTAGGTCTCTCATTCTAGAATTTGAACAAATGGTTTGTATGAACGTTCTTGTCTATACTTCTAGGTCAATGGCTTCGGAAGGCACAATAAGCCGTTAGTCCTGGTTATTAATAAAATAGGAGCTATTTTATATCCCACCAAAACATTGCAAGCACAGGTTAAAAAATCATTTTTAAAATGATTTCACTAAAAGTTTGGCCTCCAAAAGGTTTGTAAAGCAAACAAAAAAGTTATCAGCCATAAAACATGGCAGGCGACAATTCAAAGATCGGAGATCCCCGGCGTCACTTTTAAATTTGGAATTCTGAACTAGTCCGCCATCGCCATTTGAAAATTCCAAATTCGAATAGTTGCGAACTCGCTCGCTAAAAAGTGACCGTCCCGGGATTTGGTCAACGGACGTCGAACTGAATACTGACCGATTCGAAATTCAAATCGGCGCGTGACTTAGTTTCAGCACATAAGTAAAGAAACGGAACAGAGACTTCAGAATACTAACAAAGCATAGAAGGAGTGCTATGACATTTGAGTTGGCAATCCGTTTGGTCACCATTCGAGTTACATAATTTGTATAAGTCACTTTTGAATTTTTGTATCATAAATGGTAACCGGTTTTTTATTTTCGCTAGACATTTGACGTTTTTGGCAACTTATTTTGTATCATTTCTTTGAAGGTTTATGGCCCATATGAAAAAATAGGACAACTATACGAATCTCAATTGGACTCCTTCTACGCTTTAGTTATTATTCTATAACAGAGACAAAGCTTCATACAACCGCGCCGTCGCGAGTCAACTACTACAAGCATACGGCGCATGTGTGCGTGTCCACTATTACGCTCGCTCGGCCAGTGGACAAACGGTTAGACTCGCGACGGCGCGTTGTTTGAAGCTTTGTCTCTGTTCCGTTTCTTTACTCATGTGGTGTCAGCGTGAGCGTTTGAATTTCGCAATTTCGTACGCATTTGTCACTGTTATCGTGGTTTTAAAATAGTCACAGTTTTATCAGCAGGTACCTACTGAATTACTAACTGACATCTTGGCAGGAAAGTAAAGCTTCACGTCTGCAGTTTGGTTTCATTTTCTAAAATTTGTGTTTTGTCGAATATTAATGTGAAACTGTAAATTCATTCGTTCCGACAGCATAACTGAACAGCAGTCCACTGCAGATTCAGGCTTCAATTATCAAATCACTCAAGGTCACTTTTAATGAGTACGTAATAGTCGAAGTGAGAGACTAATTTACGATTGAACTTCAAAAATTCGTGACGCTGTACGGCTTATTACGACTCTAGGTCATGACTGGTCTTGGTCATGTTTTGACGAATAAATATATCTTTACCTTTATCTTTTCTATGGCCCTAGCTAGATCTAGATAAGGCTTATGTCTATACCTCTACTAAGTACTAAATACTAAATATGTCAACAAATAAATATATCTAGAGATAAAGCAGCAGCGACGACCACACCAGGTGGTACAGATCCCCGTGTCAGGGTCGGTACACGGGGATCTGTACCACCTGGAACAACACGACGAGCGACTTACAGCGCCGATGTCATGACCGTCTTACTACAAAAAACTGTTAAAAGAGTTGTTCAACTCACGTCTAGCTAAACACTGTCTAAACACAAAACGCGTGTTCAACAATTGTCTAACTTGTGGTTACCCCAAAACGGCATCTTACTCATGTCTACATAAACCATGTCTAATTTCTTTTTTTTATATACAAAGCCCGGCAAATGACCCCACTCCACCCGATGTTAAGTGGAAAGGAAGTCCAGGCGCGAGGACAACTAGTGCAGAGTAAGAGACGTAGCATCAGTCACCCTCACTCTGCCGGCCCACAAAGTGCCTCTTCACGCCTCGTTTGTAGGACCCTATGTTAGAGGTAGGAGGGAATACGTGTGCTGGTAGACTGGTACTGGTACTGCTGGTATTCCATCTTTTGGAAGTGCGACAAAGAAACGAGTCACCAAATTTCTTTGTGCGTGATACCCCCTCTTTGAAACTCCATACGAAGCCTTAATCTGGCAGCCGGAAGTAATTCTCGACTTAGGTGTAGAAAAGAGCTCAGTGGCCGCTCAGAATGAATTCAATGAAATAGTATCAATAATTAAGTGGCCTGATTGGTTGACTATTTATACTGACGCATCTAAAATATCCAGTGTTAGTCATGTCGGTTCGGCGGTCTGGATTCCTAAATATAAAATCATACTCAATTTTAAATGTTCTTCGTTGGCTGCGTCTTTACCGGAGAAGCCATTGCTATTTTAGAAGCTTTTAAATTTGTTCAGTCTCTTAGTATTTCTAAAGTAATTATTTTTCCAGACTCAAAAAGCTGTCTCGAAGCAATAATTAGTAACCAATTCCGCTGCAAAACTAAAGTTCAATATATTTTGAAAATTAAAACAATTTTATTTGAGTGTCACCAGCAAGGTTTGCCTAATGTCCTTGTTTGGATTCCAGGCCATGTAAGGGCAATGAAACTGCTGATGCTTGTGCCAAGAAAGCCTCCGTCAACGGTACATTTACTCATTCTGGCTTATACATCAACAATGCAACATTAATAGCTAATTATCCCGACTTCGTCTCAAGATTTAATTTACTTGTAGTAGCCCTGCTACACGCTCACATTCATCCGCACGTAGTTTAGCGTCAGAGAGAAAGAGAAAGCAATACCCTCTCTCTTACTATCGGCGCCGCGGCGTTGCACTTCTCTGCCGGCCACGTCGACCTCATTCCTTGTTGCGCGCGCGCACAGCACGCACGTAGTCTAAATAGTACCTAGGTAAAATGGCGAAGCGTTCTCGCGAAACGGAGGAAGAACGATGGCATAGAAAAAGGTTAAAATACGAGCGAAAATTGGCAAAGAAAAGGAGAAATACGATAATTTACTCTAGCGAGGAAGACCAAGAAAAAATGCAAGGTATAGTGCAAATTATTTTTTCTTAAGTGATGATCAATTGTGCCAAATGTGTTCTAAGGGCTTCCGTAAAAGTAAAATGCTGAGTATTCGCCTCGAGTCAATACGAGATATTGACCAATGGTATTTCGTCCCGAGTCAATACGAGATATTGACCAGTGATATTTGAATGAGTTAATACGAGATATTAACCGTTATTTTGTAACATTGATTAATTAATCGTAATAGTATTACTTTACTTAATCTTATTTAGTGAAATATTTTATTTTTACTGTGTGGGTAGTTACGAGTACCTATATAAATTTCTTTCGTTTTTTTGCATTACAGTGCACCCAAATTACATGGCTTCTGACGAAAACAAGGTTATTGATGACCAAAACTCTGATTTTTTACTGGGAAAACAAGATACAAGCGATGCTGAGCATCAGGAACCGATTGGTGAAAATAGCACCAGCCAGACATGTGAGGATGTGCTACCCTCTACATATACCGTGGACCCTCTTCTCTTAGAAGCACTCGGAGATCGTTACATCGAGACCCCGGTTTGGGGCACAGATATCCTGCAGGATATATCCGATAGGTGGTAGCCCATCCTTAGGGATGGCCTTAAAAAAGAAGTAAAGGAAGAATTATATAAAAAACATTTATTTCCCAAAAATGTTTCGCTTTCAATGCCACCGAAATTGAATGCAGAAATATCCTCCGTGATAACAGATTCAAGCCGATCTAGAGATGCTAGGTTATATACTAAGCAAGGTCAACTTGGTCGAGCGCTTGCAGCTCTGGGTAAGGCTATGACTGGAATCTTATCCAAAAACTTAGAAACCACTGAAGTCCTAAAATTATTAAATGACACCGGAAAACTCATCGCCGATTCACATTATACAGAAAATGACACAAGAAGGTCATTGATAATGCCATTATTGGATAAGTCATATATAAGCGTCTTTAAGGACCGCCAGCGCGACAACATGTTGTTTGGTGAAAATTTGGGAGAATTCATAAAGAATTCCCAAGGGGTCAAAAAGACAGGCCAAATAATCACACCCACTTCACAACTTCCTTTAAACTGGAGGGGTCCGCCGCGACAACAAAGACAATTTCGGACACAAGCACATTTGTGCCGAGGCGGCGGACAGCGACCTGCGCGAGCGGCTCCACGTGCTCCACCGCCACCCCCGTACCCGCAGCCGCCACCTCCAGCACCGTCACGCTACCGGCCCAGAACATAGAGGTACAGGCAGGTCGATTAAAATACTTTATTGATTCATGGAAAAGTATCATAACCGACAGTACCGTGCTTGATGCTATTTCAGGCTATCGAATTCCTTTTTTCGAGGAGCCACGGCAAGACCCTAATGCTTACCCTAAGTATTCATTTAGTAAATCGGAGGTATTGATTATTAAAAAAGAAATTAATCACTTATTACAAATGAAAGCTATTCGATTGTGCCAACCGACGGAAGGTCAATTTGTCTCAAGTATATTTCTTGTTCCTAAAAGCAATGGAGACATGAGGTTCATACTTAATTTAAAGAAGTTGAATAAGTACATACCTACTGAACATTTTAAGATGGAAGATACAAGAACAGCTTTGAAACTCCTGACTCCAGACTGTTTTATGGCAAACTTGGACCTTAAAGACGCGTACTTTTTACTTTCCGTACACGTACGGCACAGAAAGTATTTAAGATTTTATTTCGACAATACTCTTTATGAATTTTGTGTCTTACCCTTTGGTCTTTGCTCAGCACCTTATATTTTTACGAAAATTGTAAAACCAATAATGTCACACTTGCGATTAAGAGGCTATAAGTCAGTCTCATATTTAGATGATACTTTGTGTTTAAGTGATACATATGAAGATTGCTTAGAAAATCTAACTGAATCCATCAAATGTTTGACACATTTAGGTTTCATAGTTAACTATCAAAAAAGTACCCTTATTCCAAGCAAAATTTGCAATTTCCTTGGCTTCATATTGAATTCCCAAAATATGTCGTTGGAATTGCCAATTCAAAAAAGACAAAAAATTTTTGGAGAAACCATTAAAATGTTAAAGCTAAACAAGATTTGCATACGCGACTTTGCCAGATACTTAGGAACTCTGACAGCCGCTTGTCCAGCTGTGGCTTATGGTTGGATGTATACAAAATCTTTGGAGAGAAGTAAATATTTAGCTCTTATAAGTAATAACAACTATAATCGTATTATGAATCTTCATAGTTTTTTAAATCAAGATCTTGAATGGTGGAAAAATAACATAATCAATACATATAATCCTATTCGAATAAATAATTACACTTTGGAAATCTTTACTGACGCTTCGACAACGGGCTGGGGAGCAGTATGTAAAAGCGAGAAGATTAGAGGATTTTGGACAGATGAAGAGCGTTTGCAGCATATTAATTACTTGGAATTGCTGGCAGCCTTCTTTGGTTTGAAATCCTTCGCAGGTTAGTACAGCAATTGTGAAATTTTGATGCGCATTGATAACACCACTGCCATATCGTACATAAACCGAATGGGCGGTGTGCAATTTCCACATTTGAATCAAATTGCCCGCGACATTTGGCAGTGGTGCGAAAAGCGAAAAATTTTCATTTTTGCTTCATATATCAAATCTTCACAAAATACTGATGCTGACTTGCAATCGCGCAATTTAAACGTACATACTGAGTGGGAATTATCAACCACAGCTTTTGAAAAAATAGTCACCAAATTCGGGCAGCCCGAGATCGATCTTTTCGCATCCAGAATCAATGCCAAATGTGATTTATACATATCATGGAAAAGGGACCCATTCGCCCACAATGTAGACGCATTTACAATTAATTGGAGTTCCTTTTTCTTTTACGCTTTTCCGCCTTTTTCGCTTATTTTAAAAACACTACAAAAATTAAAAATGATAAAGCCACAGGTATTATTGTAGTTCCTTATTGGCCATCCCAGCCATGGTTTCCCATGTTTAAACAACTAGCGGTAAAAGAAATAAAGATGTTTACCCCAAGCGATGACTTACTTTCATCTGTTTTCAGGAAGAAACACCCTCTCCACCACCAACTTTCCCTGGCTGCGACTATATTATCAGGCAAGCATTTCAAAAAAAACAAGTTCCCCAGTCGGCGCTAGAAGTGATGATTTCTTCTTTAGCTAAGAATACCTTAACTCAGTATTCAAATAGTATTAAGTTGTGGTGGCAATATTGCCAAACAAAATCTATAAGTAATTTATACAATGTACAAATTCATGACTTAATTGATTTTCTAAATAATTGTTTTCTTAGTGGGTCGTCATATGGGACATTAAACAACCACCGCTCAGCTATTTCCCTAATATGTACAAATAATATAAGCAGTGACGAGACTTTAAAAAGATTTTTTAAAGGCATTTTTAGACTAAAACCTACATTCCCACGTTACACTGTTACATGGGATCCCACAATAGTTTTAGATTATTTGTCAAATTTATACCCTAATGAAGCTTTGTCTAATGAACAATTAACGAAAAAATTAGTTACCTTGTTAGCTTTGGCCACAGGTCAAAGATCGCAGACTTTATCTTTGATTCGTTTAAGCAATTTAGAAAGATTTGACGACAGAATTATTATAAAAATAACAGATATGATTAAGACATCTTCTGTAGGAAAGAGTCAACCTGTGTTAAATTTGCCATTTTTTGAGAATCCTAATATTTGTCCAGCTTATACACTAAATTCTTATATCAATTTATCTAAACAGAATCGTCCCAGTAATGAAAATAAAGTAATATTAACATTTAAAAAACCATACAGGGGAGCCTCGTCACAAACAATCGGGCGATGGATTAAGTTTATAATGGAGGAGAGTGGCATCGACATTAATATTTTCCGACCCCATAGCACGCGCCATGCGGCCACCTCGGCTGCCAATCGTGCCGGAGTTTCTGTAGATGCTATTCGCAAATCTGCCGGTTGGTCCGGACAATCGGCAACATTTGCGAATTTTTACAACAGACCGATTGTTTTTGACTCGGCTTCGAACTTCGTGGAGTCTGTGTTCAGTTAAGCTTATTATTGTGTCCAGGGAGGACTGAATTATTTTATTTTTCTTTTTGTAAATTTTTCCATGAAACGAAATGGACGTTTTGTTACCTTATAATTATACCCGTTGGTTTATTGAAGTAAATGAAGTGATTTGTAATTACTGATTTATTTGTATCCTTCTAACAACATTGATATCATCTCTGAACATCACTACAAGTAAATTAAATCTTGAGACGAAGTCGGGATAATTAGATGATCAAACGAACTTACCTGTAAGTGAAGTTCGATCCTAATTATCCCGCCTTCGTCGAAGAGATTTAAAGTCCCGACCCTCCCATTCGTTTACGTGTTTAATCAACCATACTATCCCAATAGATATCAATGTACTTAGCTGTACTCTAAAATGAATGAGGTCGACGTGGCCGGCAGAGAAGTGCAACGCCGCGGCGCCGATAGTAAGAGAGAGGGTATTGCTTTCTCTTTCTCTCTGACGCTAAACTACGTGCGGATGAATGTGAGCGTGTAGCAGGGCTACTACAAGTAAATTAAATCTCTTCGACGAAGGCGGGATAATTAGGATCGAACTTCACTTACAGGTAAGTTCGTTTGATCATCTAAGAATGACCTCTTCTTGAATTGGTCAAATTACTGGAAAAAGAGCAGCGTTTCTAAAGGTTCACACTACGCCAACATCCAACCAGACATTCCCCATATACCATGTTTTTTTAAATATCGCAGTGCCAATAAGAGAGTGACTTCTGTTGTTTGAAGACTTAGATTAGGACACGTGTATACTCCAGTTTTTTTGGCTAACTTAAGGGTGAAAAACAGTTCCTTATGCGAGTGTGGGCTTGATGAAGGTGCAACAGAACATATATTTTTAATTGCCCTAAAAAAACCCCTCCTTATACTCCCTTCTCCCTCCGTGTATCCCTCGGCCTACTAATTTTAATTCCGTATTAGCGTTCGTAGATACTGATTTTGTCAATTACCTGTGTTCGTACATTAACCCCTCAAACCCCAAGCGGTCGCTTGAAACCGCACCTACAAAAACACACTTGACTTTGTGTACCGTGTTTTCATAGACTTACAGACTACTTTAGTATGAACAAGTTTGATTATTTCGGTTCTGTGGTACATTTTATGCATCGTGATCGCAAAATGTCGCATAGTCTATGCTCGATCTGTCAAATTCGACGTTGACAGTTGCGCCAATTTTTGTGTCAGAAAATTTCCACGAGTGAACACTAATAATATTAAATTGTAACTGCAAATCTTTATCTGCTTCACTTATTTACTAACCCATCTATTTGTTATTGTTACAAGTATCTCAACAGTTAAACTCGGTAGACAGTTCCTTAAAATTAAATCTTATTTTCTGACGGTTTTCGACTTGTATGAGCATAACGCTTATAAGTTTAAAGCAGAGTCGTAAACAAAAACTAAACCACATGTCTATCCAAAAACTAGACACTGGCTAAATCATAGCAAGCCATCAATAAGAAATTGAATTGAATTGAATATCTAGACTTCTTGGCGGGAAAGTAAAGCGTCATGTCTGCAATTTTGTTTTATTTTCTAATATTTGTGTTTTTTCGAACATTAATGTGAAATAATGGTGGTTATGTGTTTGTGAACTCAAATAAAACAAAACAGTGCAACAGTCCCACATTTTTACTAAGGACTGTAGGGGTTTGGGGGGAATATCATTTATCATCTAAATTACCACTCATTATCATCTACAACGAAAAACTAATGAAATTAAGTCATCATAATGCTCAAGAGGATTAATTCGCAAACAAGTTCTTATGTTGTCACGAGAACTCTCTATAAGCCAACGTCCTCCGAATCCATATTATACATAAAATCAATGAAATCGAAGTCCATTTTATATCTACACGTATTTTATTACTAGTTAGACTTTGAGGTTATTACAATTAATCAATTTGTACCGTTTGCGTTGACAGAAGAAGTTTTAGACACTAGTTAAACTAGCATCCTCCCGTAACTAAATTTAGACAATGTTTAGGCCGTGTTTGTCTCTGAGCAGTCGTAAAACGCAGTTTTGTGGTAACGTTTTTTTTTAAACACGTGCTCAACAGATGTTTAACTTTTTTTAGTAAGACTGATTGTGTATATATTGTCTAAAGACAGATTTACGTTTAGACGACTCATTTATATCAGATTGGACATGTCATAGAGATGCTCATTTAGAAATGTCCCATTTAATTTTGTAACCTGAATTTTAATCTCGTCTCACTTCACACCGTGCTAAAGTTTCGCTCCGTACACTCTCATTTCACGGGCCGTGCGTCCAGTGAATGCATTATTCAACTAGAGGCTGCGCCCAACTTTACATAGCCTTTAATGGACTTTGCAACAGGTGGAAGCATGTCGTTGTGACCTTTTAACGGAATACTGCTGTTGAGAATAGATGCTGGTGATAATAAATGATGCTGAGGCTCTTTATAAAAAAACTATCACATCCTTTTCCCTTGGTTTTATTTATATATTTATTGGTTGTCGTAGGCGACTAAAGGCGACTAACAGAATAAAAATTGCACATACATCCAACAGCATAGAGCGGCGATGGGCTCAGAATCACTACCTATCACGTGCAGTTGTTAATTAATTAATTAATTAATCAATTAATTAATTACATTAGTTGCTTAGTCTTTGACTTACCCTTTAGGGGTAACATAGTCGTGAGTATATGTATATAAGTATGTTTGAGAATAGATAAAGATAAAGAAGAATCTACTGACTACAAGCACATTAACAGCAATAATGTAGAACACAATAAAATTAAAAATGTAAACAAGGTACAACAAATCATAAACAAATATAAATTGAAAGTCAATGTCAATAATTGTGCAAAATTGTCTAACACATTTTTTTAGTTAAACTTTTTGGGAAGCTCCTTAGTAACACCGGAAAGTACTTTTTATTTTATACTCTTAGTCAGTTCCATTGCTATTTCATTTGATATCAAATGAAATAGCAATGGAACCGACTAAGAGTATGGAAATACCTATCCTTGTTCTAGAAAACTTCGCAGTTGCGAAGAGGATGTTATAAGAGCTGAAACTAGGCAATCATTGTTCCTGGCATAGATATAAGATATTATTATGCGGTACCTCATGACGTTAACTTTGCAAACTCTTACCAGAACTTATTGTATAATGGTGCGAAGCTGCGGCAGGCATAGTCAAAGTGGCAACGGTATGCTAACAAAGTCAATTTTTATTTAATGTGTTTTTTGCAATTTTTAAAAATTAAAAAAGATTTAGAGTGCTTTTTTATTCCCTACGGGTGAGCACTCGTCCTTCATTTCACCTGATGGTAAGTGACGATAAAGCCGAAGGCCGAAGCGCTTCACCCGAAATACTCAACCACTGAGGAACGGCAAACGGCAATTTTATTTATTACTAAACTGTCGTAACACAAATAAACTAATAACATTGTTGTTATGGCCCAGACTTCAGATAAGATGGTAGTAGCTATCCAGGCAGCCATAATAACCACCAAACCAAGTACACAAAGATGATACACAAAGATTGTACTCACCCTGGGATCGTACCTCTGAGTCTAAGACTGATGGTTTAACCACTGGACCACAAAAGCGGCTATAGTTCCTTAGTGACCAATTACCAACCTCTCTGGTCTAGTGGTTGGAGAACCGTGCCCTCTCAAACCTTAGTTTCCCGAGTGCTTTTTCCAGTATGGCTACATGTTTAAAAACACAAGCTTCTCCCTGCTTTGAAAGGTACTTAAAGTAAGTGCCAAGTGGTTAAGGCAGTCGCCCGGAATGCGGAAGGTACGTGGTTCGATTCCCGCCTGAGGTTGTCGTCTTTTTTCAGTGTTTAAAATTTTACTTAAGTATACTTAAGCGTTAATAAAACGCTAAAATATAAAACATTTAGGTACTTAAAGCTTTTAGTCCCAGTTGTTGTCCTAAAATGGTAGCCATTTAAACCCAACTAACCTACTCTGGGCCAGCGTAGTGGGTTATCCCCAATCTCTCCTATGTGGGAAGGCTTGTGCCCAGCACTGAGACGGTTATAGGCTGATAGTGATGTATTTTTCTATCACTATAAGTCAACGGCACTAGCCGCTATTACGGACTGTCCTTTAAGAGGCCTATTACATCTCGACTGTGATTTTTGCGTAAAATGGCCAATTTTGGCGTTATGGATCTCAGAAACAAAAATACAATTACAACTATGATTTATTGAATAGTGTAGAATAGCTATTGGAATAGTGCGTAGCGGCCTCGTTCTTTGTAAATTTTGCTTAACTTTTTAATTAAACCCAAAATTGCAGAGAAAGATTTTCATAAAGTGGCACTTTTTTGAGCTCATCGATTGAACTACTGTTCTAAATAAGTGAAATAAAAAAAATATAATGTTATCTCTTATATAGTCGAATAGTGCGTAGTGGTCTCGGAATTTTTAGATATTAATGATTTTATATAGAAAAAAAATCTTATTCTAAACCAAAAAACTTCGTAAATCGCTATAAGTTAACTGTGAATATCTCCTATCTACGATAATATTATTGAGCAAAATTTATTCTAGAGTAATTGTTACTTCATGGGGAATAAAGATTTTATAATGATTTTATTATCCTATTTCGATAAAAACGATAAATACTACTGCAAAATGCGAAAAAGGGCATTTTATGCAAAAATCACGTTCGAGATGTAATAGGCCTCTTAAGCATCAATTTGTAAGAAACCACTGCAGTTCACCAACAACGTCAACTATTCCTAATATTTCAATGTTTGCGTTAATAACGAAACTTTAAAAAAAACCGACAAGTCTAACCAACACCTCGGCGGCTGAGTGGTCAACACATCAGCTCGGATGGCACGACGTGGGTTCGACCCCCACCTTAGGTTGTCATTTTTCAACGTTTCGTTATCAACGTCAACTATGTCCGAGTCAAACTAAGTTGAACAGACAGTATTCTACCGATACAAGTCTAATAACATTACTGTCTGTCCGTGCGCTGTGAGACAGGTGAGCGGTGCACTCGGACCGCGCGAATATACCTCGACCGTGAATTATTCATACAGCGCCATCTCTCGGATGCAAATGTCATGAAGCTGCAGTACCGCAGTGTTTGGGCCAAGGGGGTAGGCGTAAGCGAAATGTAATATGAAGCCTGATATAACTTTTATTAGGTACTTAGACAGGAGAAGAAAAGCCTCTTTAGTATAGTGCGACATAAAAGAGTAGAAATTAAATTAGGGCGCTGTTGTCGTTAACATAGCAACCCTGATAGGTCAAGCAAATTGGTCTTGATACTTGTTTTCATTTAATATGTTCATATAATTGGAAAACATCACTTACACATTGCTCGGATATAAAGGAAGTAGCTAAGGCACTTGTGTTATAGAAATCAGAAACAACGACGGTACTACAACACCCAGATCCGAGACAATATAGAAAAGTTGGTTTTCTACATTAACCCAACCGGGAATCGAACCCAGGACCTCAGAGATGGCGACGCCAAGTCCGGAGTGCTCTACTCTCGGCTACGGAGGTCGTCAAAATAATTAATTTGAGTAGTTTGTATGTAAAAATGAAAACAGCCATTGTTCATAACTTATTTTTATTTAGATACAAAACTAATAAATTAAAGTCCAGATACTCTTCAAGTTTTGCAAATGCTCGCGGCTTCCATCATAGCCAATAAGTTGCCTTAATTGAGCTATTAATTTGCATATTGTTGGTACTTCTTTTTTTACAGTGTAAAAAAAAACATTTTCTGACGGATTGCACACATATCAAAGTCATCGAGTTCCTTTGCAAATCGACCCTTTCTGTGTTTAGCGGGAGTCGAAAATCTTCCTCCATTTTCGGAGCCTTGTTTAGCTATTCTCCGCACAGTACTTTCAGACACACCTTGAACAATAAAAACATATATGCATAAAAAAAAACAAAACCAAAATTGTTCAGTCCTATGGACTGAGTTATTAACATAATTGGTAAAACTTTTGAATCGAGTCGCCTGAATCGGGCTGGAGGTGGTGAAGGTAAGGGGTGGGGGAGGAGTACCCCTACTTACCCCCCCCCCCCCTGCCGCAAACAAGTAGTTTTTAAGTTATGTTAATTTTTGTATTTTGAGGTTATGTATCATGGTAAAACTTTTGAATCGAGTCTCCTTAATCGGTGGGGGAACGGGAGGGGACGAGAGAGGAGTACCCCTCACTTACCCCTCCTGCCTCAGACAAGTAATTTTGAAGTTATGTAACTTTAAAAAAAAAATGGAAAGTTACAAAAACCTCATTTCTGGCGCTTTGCCGGCCGCTCCCGCGGCACGCTCGCTTCGCTCGCTCGGCTCGCGCGTTTTTGGTCAACATACGTACTTACTAACCTAACCTAACCTAATTAACTCTTTAGACTTTTTCATGGCGGGGGCTTAGCCCCCCTCGCCCTCCTCGCAGGGGAGCTGCCCCCCCCCCCCTCGTCCCCACACTTCGGTTCTGTTAATATGGTATTGTATTACCTAAAAACTTGTAATTTTTCGTGATTATAGCCGATTTTGACAAAACTTTAAAGTGGTTTTTAAAATGATTTACCGCAACAGCTGCAGCTGAAATGTTAATAAGCCTTTATTTAAGAACCACTTAGACCCCCCCACAGTGTTAGTTTCTTCAAATTCAGGCGACTCGATTCAAAAGCCAACCGACATAATTTACTATACTTACCACATTCTACCCCTTAACACTTGATAAAATGTCCCAATAAATTAAAAAGTTCAAGATTCTCGAGTCGAACTATAATAACCAACATTTTTGTTTGTAATATACCCCAAAACTTTTAAAAATATTTAAAAATACTGATTTTTTCACGGAATTTAGCCGATTGCGAATAGGCATATTTTAGATAATTATACTTTCAACATCTTTTATAACTTACTTACCAGTATAATCTGCTGTACGTTGGTAAATATCCTCCAAATTACGTAACGAAGTTCCGTCTTGAAATTCTGCCAAGCTTCGCAAAAAAAACCTTATATATTATGTTACGAGAACCGCCATGGATGGTCATAATCATGTTATCAGTGTTTTAAATCCAGGAATGTAGAAATATCACTAAAACAACAATTTATATCGTAACCACGGACAAAGTTGAACAACCACTTGACATTAATGACAGATAATCAATGTTGCCAAAAAATGAGTGAATTTAGTTCTGGATTATTTAATTTCCACTCTTTTTTGACGCACTGTATATTGCCAGTTCTTTTTATACACTTTTAAACTTAGAGTACCTATATACCTAATAATTGTGCCTTACAAATTAGAGAATAAGGTCAGAATAGTTATTCCGTGTTATGTCTTTTTTACTCTAATTTGAAATTACGTTTACATGACAGGAACAAAACACGGAATAACTATTCGTAGCTTATTCTTGGTTTATTTGTAAGGCACTTATGCCCGTTTGCACTAAACTTAAGAATCGCCTAAGTTCTTGCCTAATTTGTTTAGGCTGCTCCTAGTGAAAAATTTGCTTGCACTAACCTTAGGCAATTCCTAAGTCCACTTAGGAGATTCATAACTTTATGAGCCCGAATAGGAAGCGCCCAACGAGTAAGGCGATACTTAAGTAGTGTTTTTTGTGTTTCAGCATGGAGATTTCCTTAGCCTGTCCAACTTGGGTTGGCAAACGACAAAATAAAAGAGTATTTTATGTCATTTTCTGTCTGTCACAATCAAATCAATCAATCAAGCACTTTTTGATGTGTTTTTTGTTTACATTTCGATTGAGTTGCTTAGGTTTTTTAGAAGTAGAAAAGCATAAAAAAGCGTAGAGATAAACCACGAAAAGATATTGTCACGCCCCTCCACAATTTGTTTTAAATGCGTGTGTGCATATACGTCACATTGTACAGTAAAGCAAAGTAAACAGTAAAGTAAAGTACTAACTGCTGAAAAGATGCATGCAACCAATGTACCAAAAAGATGGTTATTGTTATGGATAACGCATCTTATCACAATACTTTAGCGAAGAAAAAACCTACTTCAAATAGCAATGAACCGGAAACGCATAAATGGCTTAAAATAAAAACATACCTACCTACCTATTGACGAATCCATGAAA
Source organism: Scoparia ambigualis (assembly GCA_963921215.1). Lineage (NCBI taxonomy): Eukaryota > Metazoa > Arthropoda > Insecta > Lepidoptera > Crambidae > Scoparia > Scoparia ambigualis. The sequence continues at coordinate 25,771,424 of OY992514.1, read as the reverse complement.
AAGATCGATCTTTACGATATCATTATAAGGTACAAATAGGACAAAAGGGCTTTTGCTATTGACTTGATTGCAAAACAGTACGAGTGTATTTTAATATAAAAAAAATAAAACCGTCTATTTATTTAACTTTATTATAAACTACAAAGAGGAAATATAACTAAGCAACCATGCCGTATGTGAATGATAATTACATACGGCATGGCAAACCAAATAATTTCGAATTAATTTTGATTTGTGTGCTGACAGCTCGCTCGTTGACAGTACCTAACTTTCAAATTCTCGTCGATTTATTGCTCGACTCAAAGCTCGACCACTCATAAATAAGGGACCGCTCGATGAGGCGGGCGTGTGTCAGTCATACAAAAATGGCAAGAGCTCCCATACTGATTAATGAGTGACTTAAGTTGACTCAACCTATCGAGCGACAGATCCATGTTTTTGTTTATCTTCGGTCTACAGTTGCCATAGTAACAGAATTCACACATCTTCATTGAACACCGATGCATTGTAAATATTATTACGCACACACCTAACCATGTGACAAAATTATGTGGTTGATCCTCAGAATAATATTAGTTATTATTTTATGGGTTGATCTCAAGCTTAGTAGCTTATTTATTAGATTGTCAAGACAAGACGTTGACAAATTCAAACAGATTTTATTTTTTATAATAATAGACCATAAACAATCTACCATTCCAATCGTTCGTCATTCTTTCATCATTCACTTTACTAGGCAATTCCTTAGTTTCGTCACAGCTGAGACAGAACTTAGTGCAAACCAATCATTTTGTTAGGCTGCTCCTAAGCTTAGGTGTATCTTAACTAAGACAAGCCTAACCCAAGTTTAGTGCAAACGGGTGTTAAGCTTTTACTTTAAACTTTCGCGTTCCATAAGCAAACACATATAAAAACGGAATTTAACGCAAAACTACTAAGAGTGGATTCGACCAAACTGGAATAAGGTCTTATACGTAGATTAAACACCGAATTTGTATGGACTAATCTCGGAGTAAGTCTTATTCCAGTTTGGTCGAATCCAGCCTTAGTAAGGGATCCTACGCATACCTTTTATACGCGACGTTTTGACCGAGTTGCACCGGCCGTAGGCTGACTCTTCTCAGTTGGAAGCTCTCCCAAAATCCGAAGTAGTATCAGTAGTTAAGACTTAACTACATTTTAGTTATCTGATATTTTATTAGTTTTGGGGTCAATATGCGCCTGTAAAGGTTTATATTGAATAAGCTATTAGACTTTGACTTGGTTTTTGATATATTAGTTATGACCCACTAATCCGAAGCCCCTTCCCCCCCCCCCTCTCACACTTCCTTTTCCTTCCTTAACCCTATTCCTTTCTTAAAGGTCGGCAACGCATCTGCGACGCTTCTAACGCATCTGCGACTCCTCTGGTTTTGCGGGTGTCCATGGGCGGCGGGGATTGCTCTCCATCAGGTGACCCGCCTGCTCGTTTGCCTCCTTCTTATACACTCGGCGTCAAAAAAATCGCACCTTTTAAAAATCATCTTTAAAAATTCTTAAACCTTATGTAGAGGATAGTGTTGGGTATCATTAGAAAGGTAACAAAAAGGAGTATCAAAAAACAATTAAATTTAACTTTCTGTTTAATTATAATTATACAAACAACATTAAAATTAATAAAATAATAAAAATCCTTAATTAAGTCCTAATTAACAACAGATAATTTACAAAGAAAAATGTACAAAAAGTGTCTTAAAATTAACTTAAAATCTAGTGTTACCCCCCCTTGCCCTGATCACGGCTTCCATACGGTCCCTCATGGACCTCACCAACTTCAGGAGCTCTTCTTGAGGGATAAGCCCCCATTCTTCAATCACCGCGTCTTGGAGCTCCTGTAGAGTCGAAGGAGCTGGATCCCGAGATCGAACCTTACGTTTAAGATGGTCCCAGAGGTGCTCTATAGGATTCAGATCCGGACTTCGCGCTGGCCACTGCATCACAGAGATTTGGGACCTCTGCAAGAAGTCGCTCACGATGCCTGCAGTGTGAGCGCGAGCGTTGTCGTGCATTAATGTGAACCCCTCGCCAAAAGATTCGGCAAAGGGGACCACATGCACTTCCAGGACCTCAGTGACATAGCGGCGAGCAGTCAGCGACCCTTGTCCGCGAGCACCTCCAGTCCGGGAGACGCAGACAAGGTCGGTTTTGCCGGCAGCAGACATACCGCCCCAGAACATGCAGGATCCGCCACCATATTCCACCGTCTCCTGGATGCAGGCTTGGGCGAAACGTTCACCCTGCCTCCGGTATACTCTTCTCCGTCGGTCGTTGCAGAAAAGACACACTCGCGTCTCGTCTGAGAAGAGAACAGCTCTCCACTGCTCAAGGGTCCAATCGACGTGGTCACGAGCAAACTGCAAGCGGGCTCGCCGATGCGCTGCAGTCAATTTTGGACCCGTAGCAGCTCTGTGGGCCGCTATCTTCTTCTCCTTCAATCTTCTTCTAACCGTAGATACGCTTACGGTGCGTCTGCGAACTGCCTGGAGCTGCTGTTGCAACTCAACAGCGTTGGAGAAACGATTTCTCAAAGAGTTCGACACAACGAACCGGTCGTCTCTTTCCGAAGTGCAGCGACGTCTACCCGAACCGTGTCTGCGGATATAGCCACCGGTCTCTATGAAGCGCTGGTACACTCTTCGAACGGAATAACGGCTCAGGTTCAGTTGCCGGGCGACATCACACTGCCGCACCCCTGATTGCAGTAGTGCAACCACTTGAGCGGCTTTATCAGCTGTGGTATCCATCAAAATCTGTGCGTGTGTCCTCTTCAACGGTTGAATAGCGAATGACCCACATTGAACCCGTGTTGACCGTTTTATACCCACAAAGGAAGCGCAACTAGCAACTCTCACGGGTAGCAAAATTTGCATCGAATTTTTGTGACACTTTATTTGTTGCATTAGGTTTTATTTGATAATGAAAAGTAATGTTTTTTATTAAGTTAATTAAGTAACCTTGTAAATAAAATCATAATTAATGCGACTGCATGTGCATATCAAGAGTAAATGACATTTGAAAGTGATTTTCTAAGAGGTGCGATTTTTTTGACGCCGAGTGTATATAAAAAAAGGCCCAGCGTGGTAGGTTATGGCCTGCACTGAGTGCAAAGTGCTACATACATACTTGTATATTAAGACAACAGCAGAAACACGAAAGCACGAAATTCGGTCAGTGAAAATTTGGATGTTGCGCGGGGGCGGGGTCTGCGGTAATTCGTAAGCGCCATTCACATTTTTGTTCAAAAACAAAAAGTTCATAAAAATGGTTAGTTTTTTGAAAATCCAAATCTGTCAAGAAATTGAAAAGGTAAAATACCTATGTGTTTATGATTTTATAGGAATTATTATTGTAAAATACGGTCGTAATGTGCATTTACATGAAATTTTAGAGGTAACTTTAGGATTTTTTTCTATCAAGCCAAATGTTTCCAATCGTGTTTTGGCTTCGTTCATCCCCTCACACATAAGCTCTTTATTACACATTGAAAATATCAGTGCGAAATTTCTAATATATTTTGAATAATTTCTAATAGAAAACAGGCAATTTTAGGAAACACTACGTCGACGTGGCATGCAAAATTCTCATGCAAAACACAGAAAAACGACGTTTGGTAGTCCCCTGTTTTCTCCTTTAGAACTGGACCCATTTTTATTATTTTATTAGCATCGGTTAAAGAAAGAAATTTTCTATGTCTGTATGTTTAATTTTTTGCATCAAGTCAGTTATTTAATAACTAGGAGCCTTCAAAATATAGCTAAATCACTCTGTTTTAAAGACGTCTTCAGAAACATTAAGTAACTGGATTTAAAAAAAATCAAACACACAGACATAGAAAATATCTTTCTTTAACCGATGCTGAAAAAGTAAAAAAAAATAGTTTTAGTTCTGAAAGAGGAAACCGGGGACTACGAAACGTCGTTTTTCTGTGTTTTGTATGAGAATTTTGCATGTCACTTCGACGTAGTGTTTCCTCTTATGAAAAACCGTACCGCAGTAGCAAACGCTTCCACCTCTGCCTCGGACCAGTTGTCCAGACATTAAATAAAGCCAGTTTATTTACATCTTAGGCGCGGGGCAGAGTATATACATTCATTCCTCCACTTCCAATTTACGACAACACTAATTTACCCGCCGGTATTTACTCTAATAACGCAGTTAATCTTCCGAGATAACTAATGGTGAGTATAGTCCCGTAGTAAACTCAGTAAACAAAATAAAGTGTCAAAGTATCAGTAATAACAGTGTCGCGTAGCGGTGAAAAAATACTACCCCCTCTTTTCCCTTGGGTGTCGTACAAGGTGACTAACGGACTAAAGACTGCACATACATCCAACCGCATAGAGCTGCGATCGACTCACTGCCTATCACGCTGAGCACATGTGCAGTTGTAATTTGACAGGGCAGTGACTGCTTTTAACCCTTTGGGGGTAATTATCTTTAATCTACGTATATAAAGTAAAGTAAAGTAAAATAAGCATTTATTCGGCGTTTTAGATACATGAACAATTACATAGGTACAACAATTTTACTATTAACTAAACAGCCGAAAGGACTGACCAGGTCTGCAATGCTGACAACTTAAAATCCACATCGCTGATTTTCAGATGGACCAAAAAATAATAAAAATAATTAGAAAAATACCTATTAATTATAAAATTGGATTTTATCTTTAATCTCTATAAAGTATAGTAAAGTAAGCATTTATTCGGCGTTTTAGATACATGAACAATGTAAGTACAACAATTTGACTATTAACTAAACAGCCGAAAGGACTGACCAGCTCAGAAATGCTGACAACTTAAAATCCCTATCGCTGGTTTTCAGCTTGACCAAAAAAAAACAAAATTAGAAAAATACCTTTAAGTATAAAATTGGTTTTAACGTACCTAGAATGGTATATCGAAAGACTCTTCGTCGATAGATAACTTCACCGATATCACTCTTAGCCGACCGTTGGTTTTACGAAGAAATCCTTCATCGATAGATAATTTCACCGAAATCACTCTTAGCCGACCGTTGGTTTTACGAAAAAATCCTTCGCCGATAGAACGTTTCGCCGGTAGAATGTTTCGCCGATTCAACGTATCGCCAATTGAACGTTTCGTCGATAGTAATAATCGATAGTATTATTACAATCGATACATTGTAAAACTTATAAGTAATACTTATATTTATGAGAATACCCCGGCAAGAAACTCACTAGTTACACTAGTTAACTAACTAGTTAGTATTTGGGATCTATTATTTAATAAATTGTTTTTGTTTTTGTGAAATTATTGTTTTTTTTTCGTGTTGTGTTTCTCTATTGATACTTATATGGCATTTATAATTAAAATTTAAATCATTAAATTAAACCGTAAATTTATTTCAACCGTGGTGTTATCTTATACCTTAAGGTACATATTTATTCGTAACCCTTGCCGTGCCGTCGAGACAGTGGGCGAAATCCCTTAATGGTGAAACGCTCATCGGCAAAATAGTTATTTCGGAAAACCAACTATCGTTGAAGGTTGATATCGGCGAGACGTTCTATCGACGAAACGTTCAATTGGCGATACGTTGAATCGGCGAAACATTCTATCGGCGAAACGTTCTATCGGCGAAGGATTTTTTCGTAAAACCAACGGTCGGCTAAGAGTGATTTCGGTGAAATTATGTATCGATGAAGGATTTCTTCGTAAAACCAACGGTCGGCTAAGATTGATTTCGGTGAAATTATCTATCGATGAAGGATTTCTTCGTAAAACCAACGGTCGGCTAAGAGTGATTTCGGTGAAATTATCTATCGATGAAGGATTTCTTCGTGAAACCAACGGTCGGCTAAGAGTGATTTCGGTGAAATTATCTACCGATGAAGGATTTCTTCGTAAAACCAACGGTCGGCTAAGAGTGATTTCGGTGAAATTATCTATCGATGAAGGATTTCTTCTTAAAACCAACGGTCGGCTAAGAGTGATTTCGGTGAAATTATCTATCGATGAAGGATTTCTTCGTAAAACCAACGGTTGACAAAGAGTGATTTCGGTGAAGTTATCAATCGACGAAGAGTCTTTCGATATGCCATTCTAGGTTCGGTTTTAACAATATACCAATTTGTTGAGTGACCTTTAAGTATGTAATAACCACAGAAAACAGTAAATAAATGTTTTGTAGAAATATCTGTTGGAGTGGCATTTAAAATCAAAGTCAATTTGATAATTGTTATTTTAAATGGTCATTGATGGCTAATAATAAAATTGAAAAAGTTACACCTTCAATTCACAACACCTATTAAAGCAGCGGTTCTACTCTTGACAATTATTAATACACCGTCTTATTACTTAATAAAAATAGCCAAACGTCTCGGCTTAAAGTGACGCTGTCTCGTTTTTGTTAAATAAGACAGATAAAGACAACGTCAATTTAATCCTATGTGTAACTTTAAACAACGTTTATTAATGTCAGGAAACTAATCCATTAACAGTGGAGACAGTAGAAGACTAATGGTAATTACTATACGATTCGATACAGCGTTGAGCACATATCCAATATAACAGTTATGATGATAAACAAACACTAACATATTAACGGTAGAACGCTAATGACGTGCAAATAGTACCCAGTGTCAACGCCACGTAATTACATATTCTCATTAATGACAACAAAGCTATAAGAGCGACAATCGCTTGTCACGACAAGGCATTATTAACCTTAACTCTTATGTCATAACATTGAAATTAACATTTTGATGTTAAGGAAAATTTAACCTTATGATAGTTAAAGATTTGTTTAGGGATATATTCGGGCGCTGCAAATATATTCCTCGGAGACATTAATGTTGGAATTAGTGATGCAGATGATATGGTCTAAGTATGATTCGATTTGAATAATCGATTCGCTACAGGTTATGTATGACGGTTGATTTGTCACTTAATTAATAAATATCATTTTCTCTCTTTTTTGTCGTTAATTAACCGTGTCTGGTAGCGCTAAAAGAATACTACCAACCCTCTCTTCCCTTGGATGTAGTAAAAGGGTGAATTTGAACAGGTCCGTTAAAATCTTCATTTCCGTGGATTTTTTATCATTAAGTTTTTTAAAGAAAAGTTTCGCGTTTATTAAAGTTTTTGATAACGTATGTATTCTTGCTTAATATCTGGTAGATAACTTAAAAAACTAACGAGATATACAAGATTAAAAATGTCGTGCTACGGCGTTGAAACATGCGTGCACGGCAATGAAACAAGCGTCCACGGCAATGAAAGAACTGTATTACAGGTAAAGATGTTTTCTTTGCCTAATCATACAGGTGCTTAACATTTCCTAATTGAACTTAATTTTAAAGGTTTATTGGATATAATTTTTACTTGTTCTAAATACACTTCCTTTAACAAAATCACGTATATAATTCATTTGATATAATACTCATATTCTATTATTTCATTTGATATATTTTTTGCTTGAAATTAATCAAATTGATTTCAAATATTTTCATAAAAAGTAAATACGTTGTGTTTTCGTAAGGGTTGTGCTAAAAAAGTCAGTGACAGAAACGAATCGCGGCAAAACCGACTCCACGTAGACTTGTCTACCCCACGCTAGACTGTAATTTAAGCCCGCGTGGGACCGCCAGAGTCCCGCAGCGCCAGAGCCGTGATAGAAACCATTCCTGCCTGCATGCTAAATGCCTGCCTGCATCCTGCATGCCTACTTGCATGCTGCATTCTTGCTTGTATGCTGCATGCTTGTCCGCATGCTGCTTGCTTGCATGCTGCTTGCTTGCATGCTGCTTGCTTATTACATGAATAAGGTTTTATATCATTAGATTATTATAATAAATGTAAATTATATCAAATGTAAATAATATCAAAAAAAATTATAGAATCTAAAATTATGTATAAAAATCCTCGGCTCCATTAAGCCCTCGCCTTCGGCTCGGGCTCATAACCCGCCTCGATTGTAATGACCAACTTAGCACACTAGTATCATAATGTACTAATATCAACCATCATCAGCCTATAAACGTCCCACTGCTAGGCACGTGCCTCCCACGTGGACAACATCACATGGAGAGATTGAACTACAACCCAATCACCTCCACCACGCAGTGTTGATTTCTATTAGAAACCAATAGTCCTGCCAATTTCAAACCCAACAAAAAAGAGATACATAGCACGACTATTTATCCCCGAAGGGTTAGTCAGAGAATAGGCAATGAGGACAGAAAAGGTAGTCCTCTACCACAGTCCACTTTTCACGTTCTTTGCTGTTTTATGTATGTACAGTCTTTAGTCCGTTAGTCGCCTTTTACGACACCTTACGGGAAGAAAGAAAATGAGTCGCCACCATTCTCAATATTTAATACTAGCGACCCGCCCCGGCTTCGCACGGGTTACTACCCATACCCGTACCTAAACAAATTATAGCCTAAAGCCTTCCTCGATAAATGGGCTATCTAACACTGAAAGAATTCTTCAAATCGGACCAGTAGTTCCTGAGATTAGCGCGTTCAAGGAAACAAAGTCTTCAGCTTTATAATATTACATATACATGTATATTGTTTTATATTTAGTATAGATTATAAAAAGGACCGTCCTCAAAACAGGTCTCGGTCTCCGTTTATTCATCCGTCTCATGTATGACCACAATAAATATAGCATTTCGCGCAATAACTCCAGTGGCTGTCGACATTTATCTCTGTAATCACGTAACGTTGGCCCCCACCGTTGCTCTGATGCAAATCTATCATCCCTCAGTTCAGTAAAGATGCAGTTGGACAATGGCCAAATTGTCCTGGCCTATTCTTGGCCGCACAAATTCTGGGAATCCGTTATGTTCACCTTATTTTTATGGTAAATGTCAGGTATTCTCTGTGCAACGGTGTGGAAGGCTATGCTTTATCGTTCAGTTTGGTAATTTATTTGGAACTACCCGCCCCGCGACTTTGTACTCGTATGCCGTGATGGTGTTCTGAAATCAGAAACCTTTACGACGAGCAGAGCTCTCAAACTGTGCGTTTCACATGATGTCTAATTATCAAAACGTCAAAAAACATAAATATATTGTAATAAAACTCCTTACTCCAGGTGCTTTACAATGTATTATCGACATACAGCATAGGTACAGGTTCTCAGTGAAGTCCCTCCTTTCTCCAACACGTCCTACCACTTCGAGCGACTTTAACAGAATGCCGCCACTTTCCGCCATGATTCATTTCTCCCTACCATTTCTAGACTTTCGTTCGTTACATTTTTAATTTTTAAGTCAAATCAGCTTCGTTTTAAATCAGTTGTTTGTTTTTAAATGCTAAATGAGCCTAACAGCCTAACAATATGTTCATAAAATAATAGCAGCCAATTTTCGACATTTCCTCTGAATTTTCCACAAAAAATCCTTAGTGGTGCAAACCTTGTCCCAACAAGAGAGTGAATGGCTGACTTAGTGCAGCTTAGCAAAACTTGCATGCTTCTAAACCACGGTGCAGCTTTAAGTTCGCTACCCATTCATTGGCTAGCCATTACAAAAGCCGCTTAGCATTCACGATCGCAACTCTCGAATAACACTTCTATTAAGCGTTTGCGTCCCGAGACGTTGGACACACGTGCATCCCATAAATTCGGTGCCAGCTTCAATTAGAACATTTACATTCTTAAGTCTATTTTTAATACGGCTCAGTTAGAAATAGTATCATTATTTCAATAGAATCACTCGCGTTGTGACAATAATTTAGCTTTAGTAAATATAAAACAGATAACAGTTCCATTTTATAGTCCAATAAAGATGTTCCGGCGATTTGGGAGGAATAAATTTGAAACGATTCAGTGTTCGCTGACAATGGATCTTTATCAATGTTTGAGCCCAATTATTTATTCATTTGCCGATTGTAATCGTTATTGTTATGTTCCTACCAGAGTGGGTACTGATTGCGAGTTTTATTCACCATTCGATTTCTCACTCATCAAAAGATTTACCTAAAGCTAAGAGCCTTAGCCTATATAGATGAGATAATAATGACTACACTACGCCTCAAATATTTAATATCATACTCTTAGCGTTCTGATAGACTTCTCCTATAGTCCAAAGAAATACGATGTATAACTAACTCTATTGTATCACTTCACTAATTTAATCGCAGACGCTCTATTGCCTCTTTAGGTTCGTAAGACTCTTTTTTCCCTTGATATCCATAAGTCGAGTGGGTCTGATGCAGTTCTTCCCATTGTGCTTTGGACGTGTGCTCCTGAGTTGGCGCCGGTTCTAATGCACCTTTTCCGGCTCTCTCACACTACTGGCGTCGTCCTGAGCTCTTGGAAGACAGCCCTTGTCCACCCAATTCCCAAAAAAGGCGGTCGCTCAGATCTGTCCAACTAAAGGCCAATAGCTATCACCTCTTTAATCTCCAAAGTAATGGAGTCCATTACCTAGAAGAGAACAGCTACTAAGTGATCGCCAGTACGGTTTTCGTCGCGGTAGTTCGGCTGGTGATCTTTTAGTGTACCTTACTCACCGATGGGCGGAGGCAGTCGAGAGTGAAGGGGAGGCACTGGCAGTTAGCTTGGACGTAGCAAAAGCCTTTGACAGGGGTATGGCTCTTCTCTCTAAACTTCCATCATACGGGCTTCCCGAGAAATTGTGTTTTGGGGTTGCCAGCTTTCTTACTGGGCGTAGCATCAGAGTCGTAGTCGACGGTTCGTCCTCTGACGTGAAGCCTATGAATGCTGGAGTCCCGCAGGGGTGTGTGTTATCCCTTGCTCTGTTTCTTCTGCATATCAATGACATGTTACATAACAATAGCATTCACTGCTATGCGGACGACAGTACATACGATCTACACCGGACGAGCTAATATTTCTCGGGAAAGCGTCATCGGGAGCCGGAATAAACTTGTGACTGACACCGAGAACATGTTAAGTCATGTCTCGAATTGGGGCCGACATAACTTACTCTACTTTAACCCCTCTAAAACACAATTTTGCGCATTTACTGTGAAAAAACATCCTTTCGTCGTACCTCTGAACTTTGAGGGAGCTTCCCTTGATACAAATCCGACCGTTGGAATCCTTGACGTCGATATTTCGAGTGACGTTAAGTTTCGAGGTCATTTGGAAGGTAAAGCTAAATTAGCTTCGAAAAAGCTGGGTGTGCTTAATAGAGCGGGTCAGTATTTCACGCCAGACCACCGCTTAGAACTATATAAAGCACAGGTCAGGCCGCATATGGAACACTGCTCTGGGCTGGAGCATCCCAATACCAACTCCTTCCTTTTGACCGCATTCAACGCGGAGCTGCTCGAATTGTCGAGGACGTGGTTATTTCAGGTCGGCTCGATCTACTGGCTCTTCCGAGAGACGTTGCGTCTCTCTGTATAATGTACCGCATGTATCATGGGGAGTGTTCTGAGGAATTAATTGTTCGGCTTGATCCCTGCCGCTGATTTCCTTCACCGCACTACACGCGATCGACTGTCATTACATCCACATCACCTTGATGGATGGCGGTCTACTACTGTGCGTTTCCACGATATTTCTTGCCTCGAACTACAGTGTTGTGGAACCAGCTCTCGGCGGCGGTATTTCCGGACCATTACGACATAAGGATCTTTAAGAAACGAGCCTATTCCTTCCTTAAAGGCCGGCAACGCGTCTGCGATTCCTCTGGTTTTGCGGGTGTCCATGGGCAGCGGTGATTGTTTTCCATCAGGTGACCCGCTTGCTCGTTTGCCTCCATCTGCTATAAAAAAAAACTTTATAAAACAAGAGTTGGATACCTGACACAAAATGTATGTTGGGCGTAGACGTACAGACAAACGATGTGTAACGAAATCATCTGTGAATCGTATTATAAATTGATAGTATTTTCAAAGATAAAATATGTCTCCACTCGGTCCCACCTGAGGTAGAATTTCTTTTTAACGTCTCGTTATCTTTAAGTTATATAAGCGTATTTTAACACAAATAAATAAATATTACGAATTGAATAGTACCTATTGATATATCTGATGTTTTGTAATTGGCCTGTTATTAGGTATACATACTTGTGTTGGAGTAATTAATATTCAAATGCGACCTAAGTCTTTAACAAAATGAAACCGTGGGTGCCACGTCGAGTCCTTCCGCAGTCCAGGCTAAGACAATTCATCATACTTACTTTTAAAACAGTTACTCTGTCGACCTTTTTGCTCATGTATTAATATGCTATTTGTCCATTATCAAGGTTTGAGATATAAAATTTAATGTAGCATTGTCAACAATTTCAATTTAAAAATATTAAAGCTATAATTTGTTCTACATTATATTTGGTGGCAGTGTTCTTAAAAACATCGAGGTGTTTCATCTTCATAATTCAGCTGTGACACCGCAAAGTGACGTTCAGCGTCAAGAAAAATATTCCCACTTAAAAATAATGGTGGAATTAGCCAAATGCGATGCGGGCAATTATGAAGGAGGCCGCCCGTGACGCGCCTCAATCGCGGCACTCTGAGCACCGCGCCGCCGCCGCCGCCGGACGCAACTGCGCGTGAAACGACGCGCGGCGCAAACCACGAGTGACAGCGGTATACGATGCAAACTAGAAGGCGGTGGCAACAGCGCAGTGGGAGCGTTCATAACCTGCATGAACTCAAAAGGCAGGCTCGGCAGCGGTTTGCGCCTCAAACTAGATGACGGCGGCAGAAGTGCAGCGAGAGCGTTCTTAAGTCGCATGTGCACTCTAGGGGCAGCCACGACTGCGATTTACACTGCTAACTGGACAACAGCGTCAAAAGCGCAGGCAGCAGAATTTTTAACATATTTATTATACAAAGAAAACACCCTGACCTAAAATCAAATCAGAAAAGCAATTATTTCTAAATGCCAGGAACCGGGAATCGCACCCGGGACCTTAGAGATAGCGTCGCCAGAACCGGCGTGATAGCCATTCGTCAACTGAGATCGTCGTCGTAAAAGCGGCCGCTAGCTCCAACGCACCGCGGCTGAGCGCCTGCGGTCACGTGACGCGACGCGAGTCAAGTGAGGCAGCCGCGCGGACGTGAGCAGATTCCAGTTGGTATAACTTCTATACCTTCGATGCAGGTATACATTAAAACATATATCTTAAAACATACATCTCACTGACAATGCGCCTACACCTTTAATATGTATGTAAATAAAATAATCTGTATCTGCAATAGATTCCTTAAATTGAATAGACAGCCTCACCATAACGGTTATAATAATGATTTACCTTGTGCACTGAGTAAATTTAAATTAAAAGCGTAGCTTTAGATATGACCATGTGGCATATAAATCGCACCGCAATCTTTTGAGAATTGTAGGACGCAACTGCTCGTGAAACGGCCTGGTGCAAGTCATAAACGAGAGCGATTGCAAACGAATGCAATTGTGCAAGATTTATTTTTTTATATCCATATAGTGGTAATCATGCATACGTACGTACGACCCGCGATCTTACCAGTTAATCAAAGTTTCACAATATCGAGTCACTGAATGGGCGACCAAATTAAAAATATCTCGGACTACTCCGTGCACTGGCAGGCACGTAAAGACGTTGGTCCTGTGGGCCTTTTTATTTCTTTCTTATTTGTCTTTTTAGGACTTTCTTTCTCCAAAACGAAATTTCGGCCTTTTTTCATTTGCTTTTTACAGCGGTTTCCATTTTTCCCGAAATTTTGTTAATACAAAATAGGTTTGGCATTTAGATTAATTTTTAGAAAATTGTTTGAAATTTCAAAAATAATGGAAAGCGCGTTAAACAGCAAACGAAAATCGGCTCGGCTGTTTCGTTTCGGAGAAATGTCAGTCATTAAAATCCACCAAACTACATTATGCCGGGCGGGTGGGTTATGCCCCAACTTCCCCGTCTGATGCTGTGCATGTGGGTAGCCGTGGGACGTTTATAGGCTGATGATGATACAACTTTGCCGTCCACGAAGTCGCTTCTTCTCGTACCTTGTACCAAACTCGGGCTAGAAACATGAAAATCCCAGAAATAAAACTGGGCCAGGAAACATATATACCCACTTATTATATATATCTGCAACAATGCACGGGCGAACCACGAAGCTTAGATAATAATGTTCTCATTTACTTTCATCTCAGAATCACCTGCTTTTATTATTATTACAATTTCTTATAGTCTGGACGAGGCAGAAATAATGGACTGTGTTAATGGCGAACGAAATTGGACGTTCATTTTGCTAATTTGATACAACTCAGGAAGTGACACCGTGAAATATATTTCTTTTATGTATTAATTTGTCAGAAAATGAGATGAGTTTTTTATTTAATTTGTTTTTTTACATCAATTCTAAATTTAAATTTGTGCGTAGATAATTAATTAAAGGAGAATGCTCAAAAATTTATGGACCAAAAACCAGAAGTCGATTAAAAAGTCATGTATGGTAAGATAGAGAAAAAAATGTAAGTTATATACTTTAAAATCCAATTACTGTTTTTGATGAAACCGTTACCAAGTACTAAAAATATACTAGGATCTGTTAGTACTACGGTATATAAAACCATGATATTTAAGACAGATTTACAAATGACATTGATCCTGATATTGATTATTAGATAAATGGCAGTTATATAATAATAGCTAGTATAATATAGTAAAATAATCTTTCTTTATTCACAAAAAAACATGTTACTTTTTTTTTTAAACACTGCATTGTTTTATTGTGCTTTAAATATAATTAATACAGATGTTACTAAAACTTATTACTATAACAGAAATAAAAACCTATAAACTAAAACAAAATAACTTAAAAACTTAACATGTTACTTAATGTCTACATTTAAGTATTAAATGACATCATTTAGAAATCCCATCACACTTTTACGAATAATCAACAAAACAAGGAAACCAGTCATTCAACACGCCTTACTTTTTATGGGAAACGAATTGCGTATTCGGGATCTCCTACTAAAGGCGAGTCACCGGTAAATGCGGCAAAAACTGTTTTGCTAGATCAAAATTGTTTATGTAATTACTTTTAAATTACGCTCTTATAAAAAAATATTTAAGAGACTAAAAAATATTGCCTAAATAATGTGCTAATTTGTTACGTGATTAGAAAATTCATTGAATTCTATAAAGTCTTTAAAGGCAAAAACCCTATAAAACGCGCCTATTTGCGCCGCTTCGCTATTATACCCGTCCCGTACCGTCGGTACCGTCGAGAGAGCGAGAGAGAAGCGCTCGAAAAGACTCGCCTATGGTCTCGTACTTTGCTGTATATAAATTATTTTAATCGAATTCAGGTTGTTTTTGAGCATCCTCTTTTGCTTTTTTTATAATTTGGTACCTACTGCGAAGAGGAATAGATCTCAAAATTCTACCTTTTCAAAATTACAATCTAAGAGATACCCCAACTTATTTTTGATGAAATAATTTTTCGCAGATTCATTAACCAGACGTTTGATTTTTTTGTTTTCTACCATTTTTTGGAAATTAGAAATTCTATTGTAATTACGCGCGATCTAAGCCTGCGAGAGCGGGCGATGTTTCCGTCTCATTAGCATCTAAACTGTGAGTGCAACGTTGCTAAGAAGACGATAGAGATAATTAAAAAGGGGACGTAGCCAAAAATTAATCAAATGTGACTTATTTTTTTTTTTTTTTTTTTTTTATTCCTTTTGTGACAAACTAATATATGGATTTTTTTTGGGCTAAAAATGTTGTTATTACTCTTCGTAATCATCGTTCTTCCTAATAATGTGCACATCAAAACAATCGTTATGGTTTTAGCTATCGCAAATGATATGATTCTTTATTGTTTTAAACAGTGACTTCCAAGTAATAACGACTTCTAAATGTCGATATAAAAAAAATATTTTTGTTTTTGTCTTGGAATCTTCATTTATGTCATTTTTGTTATAGCTTTTCGTAATTAACTGTTAACTTATTAAAATACTGCGTTTTCTAAGCATTTGGTAAGTAGTTTAGGTTTTGATATAGCTTTAGCAATGGGTTAGTTCTAAGCTTTTTTGTCAGCTCGAGTAGTCTCGGTCAGCGTCGGCCAACTTTCGGATAGCTGTCAGAATGGCTGGACGTGAGGAGCCATATTGTCTTGGACGCCTAAGTGCTTAAAAATGAAGCTATTTATATTTAACTATAAATAAAATCGTATTCATTTTGATTTCAATACCTACTGAGGGATGAATGCAACCATGTTCTCGGAAAGTTCAAAAACAAGACACGAGCTTTACCTACCTACCGAACCAAAGTTTTAAAACTTTTGAAGAACTTAAAGATAAAGTAGTGTAACGGTACAGAATGAATGGTATCCGTCCGTTAGTAAGGAATGTGTGGGAGTAGCACTAACATAAATGTTAATGCGTAGCACCATTAATATAATAAGCATGAAAAAGGGAATAATAAACTATTTCAGAATAATGGTCCGTGGTCTAACGCTTTATCTTTAGTTTGAACTTCGCGGGGACTGCTCTGCGCGTCCCTTGCGACGTAGGCGGCGTCTAGTGGGAGTCATGGTTGTGAGCTTGACTAGGACCGTATTTTTATTTTGAATTTCGCGGGGACTGCTCTGGGGTCGGGAAAGTGGTTCACTTACGGGCGGACGCCATCTATGGTCGGAATACGGAACTTTTGATAATTTCCCAAAATATAGGATTATTGGCTTAAGTGGAGGATTATTGAGAGGGAATTGTTAATAGAAGGCTATATTTAGATATTCAAAGATGAAATATTGGCTGTCGGACGAGATTTGGTTAGATTATGGAAAAATTTTAGAATTGCGCGGCGAAAGCGGCAATGAGCGAGCGAGAGGTTGAGAAAAAGACAGAAAGAGAGGTCGGATGATAGCTCCCACGTGGCGCGACGCGAAGGCGGGGGGCATCGGGGAAACGGCTAGCGATTGGTTGAAGGGAAGAAAAGTGGACTCGCGCGGGCAAATATCGAGGGCGCGTGGCGCGAAAGTTAAGATGCTTGGGAAAAGGGCGGAAAATTAGCGGGCATTCAATTTTGGGACGTCGGCGGTGCGGTCCAATTTAAGAGTGCGGTACTACTCATACGGGGAAAATAGTGTCCGAGCTTTGATAGTGCGCTAAGTGATATTCGAGCTGCGATATTAATTAAGATTTGTGAAATTGAAAGTGATTAATAAAGTAAACTATTGCGATCGCAACTCGAATCCGTTAACGGAATGAAGTATTCCGGGGTACATCGGCGGAAACGCATAACGGTGGCAACGAAAACCTATGTACCTTTCAACAGACTTCGGTCTGGATGATCTTTGATTGTTTTTAATAAGATCGGCGTTTTACATCATTACGCTAAACAATACACTATCTTCGACGGAGTAATGGGGGAGAGACAGTTGTCTCCCTAGTGAAAGTTGAAGATAGGTCAGACACCATTTAGCTGGAGGTAGACACGTATGACCCAGTCCAATCTCGAGTCTACCTCCGTACATACAGTGTAGTGATAGGAAAATAACACACTGAGTATACTGGCTCGACTGATAGAACATTTAGGAGTTAGTTGCTTTCAGGGGCATTGCGACTCTCACCACACATCACGAATTTAAGTTAAATGTGGCTTGGCCTAGTTTGCAAGGTACACAAAAGGGACTGTTAGTTCGACAAAATATAGGCATTTTCAAGTGAGGAAAGTTGTAGGAATCTATAGGTAGGCGGATATATATATGGTTAGTTATTAATTCAGACTAATAAGGTAGGGATAATTAAGTTGCAGCGCTAAATAAAATTATGATGAAGTGATGTGGGTCCTAGCTAGGCAAGTAATCTGTTACCGCAGGCCGGTAAAATTCTAATTGTTTTCCTAAAGTTGTTACCAATTAATTATTCATTTTAAATAATTAACAGAAGTATGATAATATCGTACCATCATTACTTTGGAGTACCTAAAAGTCTAGACTGGTTTCCTATTACAAGAAAAATACTAAAAATTTATAGCAAATAAGCTTAGCCGTACTGTGATGTTTGATTTCTAATACTGAAATGACCAAACAGGCATTTTTTAGCTTTCCCTGGGATGCAATACGATCTCATATCGCTACACTCTTCAAGGTGTTAAAGTTTTACATCCGATACCTTAGCAAAAATAAGCTGATACAAACTGAACAACTAAAACCAGTTTAGAACCTAGGATAAGTCGTTGAAAGAAGACATTGCAAGCTATGAGCTTCTAATAATCTGAAACATAGAAATAATTGATTGATAACAACCAGCTTTTAGCCTGACAATGGTCTACTAATACCATTCGAATAGACCTCTTAAGATATGCAAGTACTTACTTCTAATAATATGAAACATAGAAATATTTGATGGGAACAATCTAATCAATCAGACTAATACCTAGTACGGTCTAATTTATACTTATTAAAGTGAGTAAAAGATAACTTCTAAATGTAATTGATTCAATGATTAACAGGGATAATTAACTACCTAATTTACTACCTACTAAAAGTATACTGACTATGATTTAGTAGTCTATCAAATTAACCACTCAGTCTGAGAGACAGAGGGTGGAAGTTAATGGAAAAATAATTAACTTAAGTTCTCTTCCTAAAAGTCAGGGATGTTGAATAAATTAGGCATCTTTCAATAAACTTGAGATGTACTTATACTTTATAAGATCTGTATAATGAACACTAAGAGTAACCCAAAGTAATTTACTTCAAATGATAGTATTCTATTTCAGTTCACTTCCTAAAGTCAAGGATATTGAATGAATTAAACATCCTTTAATAAACTTAAGATGTGATAATCTGCCAATGCAGCCAATCCAATGTAGTTATATTGGAGCTTTACAGGACCTGTATAATAAATACTAAGAGTAAATAAAAGTAGTTTTACCTGTATTAATAGCATTCTACTTTAGCCACCGCCTGAATTGGCGTTTTATTGAATTATCCACCCTTTACGGAACTGAATATAAGTTATTGCATTGAATAATTAAGTTCTTAATGTGAAAAGGATATTTGGATGATAGCAAGCCTTGAGATAAACTCTATTGATTTATGTGGAATAATAAGAATGTAAATTGCTTACACATAGTTCATAATGTAAAATGAAATTAAATTTGAGGAGAGATGTAAATTCTCAGTTTAAAGAATTAAAGGCACAAGCTAATAATTAAAGTTAAAGCCAATGTGACGGAACTGTAATTAAACCATGAGATGTACAGTACGCTATGGAGCGGCGGTGGGGCTCATAAATTGCACCAGGCTTCTTATGTATCACGCTACTGATAATAAATAATAATACCTACAAGCTAAGCTATCATCTGATTACCTTTGAGTGGTTACAAATCTTCCCCGCAGCTGCAGTGAAGGATTTAGGTCACAGTTCAGACGGAGTCATTGCTAGGCTACACATATCTATGTTATGATCTATAGACTGGTAGGTAATTAGGTCAGGAGTAAATAATTTAACACAGGGATAAGCCAATTACTAAACTTTCACGAAAGAACTTGAGTTACTTAAATGCGGTTAACAACGGAGGGTTCACTAGACGATCTGGCCAAAATAGTAGTTATTATAATATTACATTGCTTGACTGAAATTCACTGCAAATAGAATTAAGCTATGCTAAGGTTCCATCTTCATACAAACGCTACACACTCTACAAAACTCCAGACACAACCATTAGATTGTAGATAAATTAGGTTAATTAGTTTTAAGAATTAGATAATAATTTAAGTTAAGGTAAAGCGGCGAGGATGTGTGTATGTATTATAAGGTAGCTAGGCATATAGGTGGAAAAGGTTTAGATTTAAGGTATAGCAGATTATAATAATGAGAGGGTGAGGTTACAGTAGGAGTTTGCGCGAAAGGTAGCGCCACGTCCTTCCTGACGAACTGCTGCCTACAGCACAACCAGCGATGGTTTGGACCAAACACGATACTCTTACCACGTATTCAATGAAGTAGGTAAACATAATTTCGTCGCGCGATTCTACATTTGCCCACGGCGTGACATTTCATTGAACGACTGCAGACACAAGAGTTTTGACTAAATTAAAACAATGAATACATGATTTGAAAGAGGCACTCTTTTCGTATTCAGCAAAGTATCAATTAACGCAGTCTTATAAATGTAAAAAATATAATACACAATAACACACCAAACGCCGCACGTGTGACATGTAAAAAGCTTGTCAAATCCATCACCCCATTTTTCAGATTCAAATTCATATTTATCCAATTCATTCTGTTAAATATTGGTTTCAATAATTAAATATGCTTCAATAATACATAAGTTAAGTAAACTAAAAGTGCTAATTTAATTTAGTGTGTTGTATATAATATTTATAATTTATATTATGCTGTAACCCTCAAAATCAAGTGTTCCAGGATTGACCCACTTACATTCTTTTCTATGTTAACGAAACCAGATAAACGTTTCCAACTGTTCCAAATGAGTCTGGAATAATTAATAAGCGAAGTCACTTGGATGGAAACAACTCATTAAATAATGATTCGGCCGAAAGGGTGACGCCTTTATAAGGCACTATAGTTTGTTACCTGTAGGTATATGCAAATTTAAATTCAATTGACGAAATCGCTAAGTATATTGTTGTTTTGCTGTATTTGTAAACAATTAGTAAACAATTAAAGAATTTACATAAATTAAATTAGTAAACAATTAGCTCACCAACCAGCATTGGGCCAGCATGGTGGGTTATGGCCTAAAATCCACGTAAATCTATTGTCCACGTGGGAGGCCTGTGCGCAGTAGTGGGACTGATGATGATGATGATGAAGAAGTTAACAATTTGTCAGGACAGGGTTTGTTTGAAAGACTTTTTGTGTATTTTTTGTGTGTACCTATGTAACCGTGTCACGTGTTCACGCAGACGATGCCGCGGGCAGGCCGCATGTCAAAATAAAAATGAATCGTTTAAAAGCAATTCAAATTCAAATCATTTAGTATCGAGACTAAGTGACGATAGTTGGAAGCGTATTTAAACCAGAACCATTGCTACTGGCTTCTTCTTCTTCTTCTTCTACCTTCTTAGAGACATGACGGCGCATCCACAAAAAAGCGTTACAGTACCATAGATAATTAATGGTCTAGACCTTAGGCTGAATTAACGAACACCAAGCACTGGATAGGCGGCCATCTTGTGAGAATGTCAATTTGGATTGAGTCGTTCTGGTAGGCTACTCTTGAAACAGAATTGCATTAATCAATTTCCAATCACAAATCTAAAAAATGTGAAATGGCACTTTTGTAAGCGACAATAGCGCCACATTGGAAATTAATTGCGTGGAAATTGATTGAACAAATTATTATCGAGATGGCGTTCCGGAATTATCTTTACGTATCCCAATATCGATACATATTAATTGCATTGGAATTGTATTAAGATTGAGTTTGGCTTCGAGAGTAACCCCCCTGGTGTGCGCACGCGTTTACGTGCTTGGTGGACATTAATCTAAATCGGGTTTAAGCGTAGCCATCTTTTATAATTTCTTGTAACGGATAATTGTATTTTGATTAATTATAAGTGCAGTGAGTGTTAAAACCGTTATTTTATTAAAATATCCTCTATCTGCCCGCTATTCCACGCTCATAAAGAAAATGGACCATCCTGATAACGGTCAAGTGCCTTCAGACATAATTCTTAGAGTTATCAAACAATGCGAATAACATTACCTATAGCGACAGACTATAAAATCTTGACTTAACCACTTGACTACAAAGGACAGAGATCATTACACTCTTTTGTCTGAAACAGTTGTCATTTCATTCACTCGATTGGTCGTTCACTCTTTTCGATGTGATTTGGAGCGTTAAAGCACGTACTGCTTAAATTATTTAGTAGGTACTAACCACAGAGCTAATGTAAAACGTTTGGCCTATTCTACTTGTATTCATTTCAGCCAATAAAGTTTGGTTGGCAGTCCAAAAACTTTGGTAGTGAGATCACGTAACATAACTTCGGTAGCCTAAGAAATCAGCGGTCCTACTATCGGTTCACTTCACACGTGCTACTCGCTAGTGACTTTTTTAACAGTTCTTTCACTCTTTAACCGTGTTGCGTAGCGGTGAAAGATACTACCACGTTTCTCTTTCCTTGGGTGTCGTAAAGGCGACTAACGGAGTAAAGACTGCAGATACATCCATCAGCTTTGAGCGGCGATGGGTTCACCACCTGTCACGCTGAGCACATGTGCAGTCGCTATTTGGTGAAAAGTGAACTATGGCAGAGGACTATGCTTGTGCGGTCTAGCCTAGTCTCTGACTAACTCTTCGGGGATGATGGTCGTGATTATATGTATGTCTGTCGCTCACCGGACGATACATAAAAGCAACGAATGTCATTGTTTCACGCCGATATTCCTTGAGTATAGAGTATGAGAGTATTACGCCAGGCGAACCGGCCAATTCGTGCTGCAACGCAGCGTGACTCTACTACTCATAAAATAATATAATTTATATGTATTCAGGGGGTTAAAGTCCGTAGGTTTACCCTTACACGTGACCCCTGGGTGGTGCTAAATGAGTGACACTAACTGAGTGGTAGAGCTACACCCCAAGTAACAAATTATCGTTGCATAATAGTTGAGAAAACGTTTTACATTTCCTTTTGGTTCTATAAAGTGGGTCATATAAACGTGTCGTAGACGTTTATACAACGCGAAATAGGCCAATATTAAACGACATTATTGTTATTTACAAGTTAAATAAACGTCAGTCAACAACTTTTAAATATTACATAAAAGTTTTCGACCGACTGTTATCGAACCACTGAAGTCCTATAACAATTGCATAGATGACTGTAATGTCGGTTAAGTGTTTAACATCGACTTTTACTGTACACATTCAGTTCATTCCATTTATTCGTTCCTGTGATGTTTGCTGGAAAAGTGCGTGTTATCAAATACAAAATTTAAACGAAATATAAGTTATAATTTACTTAACTAGTTTACATTTACTTTAACAATATTACACATGAACAGAGTGTAAGGATAAATGTGTGCAGTGCACCTAGTTCTTATGGGACGTTTACTTTTGTGGTGAAATATAGGTGTGTTGTTGTGAAATTTTTTACGCCCCCTTCGAATTCCTTGAAATTAAATTATTGTAGACTATTGCTTAAAATTTGTTTACATACTAAAATAGCAGCCATCTTGTCTAAGTTAAGAAACGACTTCTATACATCAATTATAGAATGAAAAGGTCGCATAATGCGAATTCTTGCGACCAAGATGGTCGGCCATGATAAATTATTTTTGAGTTCCGTGAGATAATAAACATGAACAGATAACCTTTAATTTAAATAAAACCTTTATACATGGTGTCATATTTTTTTTTTTATCCGACCTACAACCTGGCTGCATACTACGACGATATAATAAAACAGTCGTAAAAACGTTCACGTAACCTATACTCTAACACCACTATTCGACGTTGTATGAATCAGTCGTAAAAACGTCTACCTAACCTATACACAGGCACCACTATACGACGTTGTAGGAATCAGTCGTAAAAACGTCTACCTAATCTAAACACAAGTACCACTAATTGACGTTGTATGAATCATTCGTAAAAACGTCTACTTAACCTATACACAGGCACCACTATACGACGTTGTATAAATCAGTCGTAAAAACGTCTACCAAACCTATACACAGGCACTACTATACGACGCTGTATGAATCAGTCTTAAAAACGTCTACCTAACCTATACACAGGCACCACTATACAACGTTGTATAAATCAGTCGTATAAACGTCTACCTAACCTATACACAGGCACCACTATACAACGTTGTATAATACAGTCGTAAAAACGTCTACTTAACCTATATTTTTGTACCATTATACGACGTTGTATAAAGTAGTCGTAAAAACGTTTACTCAACTTATTTAGTGGCCCTTTTAGTTACGGAACTAAATCGTTGTAGGAATAACGGTTACACAACGTTGTAGTTGTCTAATAACATCAATTCAACAGTTATATAACCGAAAGTCGTATAACACAGTTTTTATATGACCAATTGGGCCGGCTCGCCCGGGGTAATACCACCCTCTCACGAACATCCGGCGTGAAATAATGGCACTTGGTGCTGTTGTGCCCCCCCCCCCCCACAATTCCTATTCCTTTCTTAAAGGCCGGCCTTAAAATTACCATAAGATAGCCAGTTCACCTCTGGGTCTGAGACCGGTGGCTTAGCCACTAGACCATAGAGGCGGTTAAAACCTTCGACTTTATCGTAACTTACCATCAGGTGAGAAGAAGACTAAGTGCTAACACGTAGTAGATAAAAAAGCCGGCCAAGTGCGAGTTGGACTCGCGCACGAAGGGTTCCGTACCATTATCTATAAGTACAACATTAGACACTACGAGTATATTAATATTCTGTGAATATTTCAATCGTCTACCTGTTGCCGTTATATCGAACAAAAACGGCACATCTGTTGTATTCCCATACAATGTTTTTATTAAATATTTTTTTCTGTTTTTAGTATTTGTTGTTATAGCGGCAACAGAACGGTTCATGAGATACAGTCTGGTGGCAGACAGACGGACGGATAGTAGAGTCTTAGTAATAGGGTTCCGTACCCAAGAGTATACTTATTCAGTTGGCAAAGTAAACCTATAGTAGGGGTGACGTATATCAATGCAGAGGTCCGTTGACGAGCCTGCTGTGCGGATCCAATCCACTAGAACGGCCATCTTGTTATTTCGAATCAACAACTTTTGTGCAATAGACACTCGGGATACCTGCTATGGTGGGTATTGGCTAAATCGCAACGCCTGCCAAATACGGGTTGGTTAACACAAACCGCCGTTTTAACCGCCGCCGTGGTCTAGTGGCTAAGCCACCGGTTTCAGACCCCGAGGTCCCGGGTTCGATTGCCAGCGGGGAGTACATCTTTGTGTGCTCGGTTTGGTTGGTGGTAGGGCTGTTAAGTCCGCCTGGCTAGCTACCACCACCTTATATAAGTCTGTCGCCATAACAACGATGTTTATAACATAGTTGTGTTCTAACAGTTAGAGATAAGATAGCCAGTTCCTCAGTGGTTGAGGATTCCGGGTCGAAAAATCCGAAAACACACTTTGAACCCTGGGAATCGAGTCGAGCGCTTGACGCTTGATAAACAACACATACATACATACCCACACATAATTTGTTAGAACTTAATTAGAATGTATAGTTACCTACCATTTGCGGGGGCGGGAGGGGGGGGGGAGGGGGCTGGCGACCAGTAACACCAGGTTTTCTTTTTTCTGAAAATTTTTCCAGGCACCAGCCCCTCACACTTATAGAATGTTATCTTAACTATTAACACAGAATATTATACAAGCTATAAGTTAACAAGCCTATTTTGGGAAGGGTTAAATAAACATATATATTTTTTTTACCTAATCACGACTACTATTCATAGTTAGTCAGAGACTAGGCAATGAGGACAGCAAAAGCATTCCTCTACCATAGTCCACTTTTCACCAAAAAGCGACTGCACATGTGCTTAGCGTGATAGGTGGTGAGCCCATCGCCGCTCTATGCTCTTGGATGTTTGTTCAGTCTTTAGTCCGTTAGTCGCCTTTTACAACCCAAGGGAAAAGAAGGAATGGTAGTGTTCGTTCACTTACGCGACACGGTATGACAAACAATGTGAGTTATAATATAATTAATATTTCGTCATACAAATTGTGTAAAATTCGATCCTAGAACTCTGCTACGAACTCTTTCGTACAAAAACTTATTTTTATTACATTTTCTCATTTCAGTCACGTTTGTATCGTTACACACGCGTTACACAGTTAAAAGTTTCTGTGCGTGGTTCGTTTATGTTTTGTGGTTTTATTTAGTTTACCTTTTTCCCTTCTGTATTATTTTATTATAATATTATTTATAGGCACTCGTCCACCGAAGCGTTGATAAATATCTCTATAAAGCGTATATTTCAGTGTGTATTTCGCGTAAGCACTAGAAATTAATATGTTGTGGAAAAAAAAGAGTGTCAAGATAGTAAAAGCTTTAGTCTCTCGCTACTCGTCTGGAAAACGAGCATGATAATATGTGTACCTATCTAGGTAAGACTCACCAACCCGCATTGGGCGAGCGTAGTGGGTCATGGCCCAATTTCCCCATATGCTGTTGTTCAAGTGGGAAGAGCTGTGCCGTCCATTGGAACTTTTATATGCTAATGATGATGTAGGGAAAACAAATCAATTTGATCTTTTTACGCAAGTGGGTATAGTTTATTCAAGACGCAATTTTAATAAATAAGCCAACTTATTAATACTTATTTAAATATACAATGTGATAGAGGTGGTACTTCTAACCTGTTAAGGCTAAGTACTACACATCTAAATTCATCGACATAAAAAATAATATGGACTTATGAAAAAGTGATTACAAATCACAAAATAATTAAGTAATGATTTTTTTTCTCACCAAAATAATCTCAAACATACAAAACAAAGTAATTTATTAGTTAGCTAGTGTCATTAGCTACCGTTTGCCATTTTTTTCATGTTTCTCCGACGTATTAAACCTCTGATATCGCACAAAGTAATAATGGTCATAAATTATAGGGGGAGGGGGTAGGACCCCCCATATTATTTTTTTGTAGATGAATTTAGATGTAGTACTTAGCCTTACCGGGTTCGAAGTAGCGCCCCTATCACATTGTATACATAGATTCACCATTAGAAGAAAACTGAAGGAGCAGTCCTCTGCCATAACCCACGTTTCATTAAATTATAACTGCACATGTGCTAAGCGTGGTAGGTGGTGAGCCCATCACCGCTTTAAGCCGTTGAATGTGTGTGCAGTCTTTAGTCCGTTAGTCACCTTTTACGACACCCAAGGGAAGAGAGGAGTATTATTTTAGTAAGCTACTCCATAGGCTCTAAATTCATTATGTTTTTCATTTTTTTATCTAAACATTTACCAACGGCCGATGCTAATCCAAGAAACAATAGGTGGCACTAATTAGAGTTTTTCATTCAAACAGACAGTAACATGATAATTTATAATTGAATAATGTATTATGAGAAAGATTAGGTATGGTTACCAAGATTTACTGAAACGTATAGACAGCATGTTATTATTTATTTATTTATTTATTTAATCGAACACCAACACAATGAACACTAATAAAATTTATACAACAAAAATACACTTAGGATAACACAAGCCAAATGTCACTGCAATTATAGGTGCGGACTACATGCAACAAAAATGAGCGAGTAAACTAAGTAGGTAAAAAACAAGTATCAGACCAAATTAGTACTAAATTAAATTAAATTGATAATTAAATGACTGTTTACAAAACAAAATCAATTTACTAATAAAAAATAAGAATGAATTAAATTAAATTACAGAATTTACGAATAAAATTAATATCATACTTTTCAATTAGATTTTCCATATAATTTATCGCAACTAAAATGCTCTTAATCTTCATGGCATTATCAGCGAAAACATCAATGAGAAACTATTGACTTTAGAGAGAGCGTTGTAATGCCTAACAAGTCTAGACATAGGTGCGTGGTATCCCAGACATGACTTAGAACCCTCCAATTTGAATAAGTTGAACCTAGATGCTCTTGGTAAACTAGACGGAGCGCATAAGGAAACCAAAGCCAACAAATCAGGAGCATCAAGGATACCGTTCACTAGTTTGTGAAAGGATGTGGTGTCAAGCATTCGTCTGCGATCCGAAAGGGATAACATTTTAAAGTGAAGCAGCCTGTCCTCGTAGCTCAGCAAGACTGAGGTGCCACAGGAAGCGCCTTTGGACACTTTCTATCCTTTTTTTGTAAACATCATAGAAAGGGCTCTATGCTACACAACCGTACTTCAAGCCACTACGGACAAGTGAATTGTAAAGTAGAATTTTAGTCTTTGGAGACTGAAAGTCCTTACAGTTGCGCAAAAGAAAACCAAGGCACTTGAATCCTTTGGTGATAATGTTATCAACGTGGGTATTCAGGCAAAGTTTGCTATCAAGAGTAATTCCCAGATCGCGCACTTCGCTAACACTTTGCAGGGTTTTTTACCTCTGAGAGTGTAAAGTGGAATGTCAATTTTTTTCCTACGCGTGAATAAAATTGAATGACACTTAGAGACATTTAAAATCATGTCATTGACGTTACACCAAGTATCAAGTCTGTTAAGGTCGTCCTGAAGCAGCGCAACATCGACTCTATCGTCAATCGAATGGAATACTTTAAGATCATCGGCGAAAAGATAGTGATGAGAATTGCGGAAACAATTGCCGATATCATTGATAAAAATGTTGAAGAACATTGGGCCAAGATGTGAGCCCTGTGGGACACCGGAATGAGCAGGGAACGGCTCAGAAGTATAACCGTTCACCACGACTCTCGACTCCCTACAAAGCAAGTACGAACTACACCAACTGAGCAAAGGTTCGGCGATACCGTGCTAGGAAAGCTTACGAACAAGTAACGTATGGTTAACTCTATCAAAGGCCTTACTGAAGTCGGTATAGATGGCACTGACCGAAGAACGCCTGTCGAGGGTTGAAGAAACTTCATCAACGAAAGAAACTAGATTTGTGGAAGTTTACCTACGCTTCATGAAACCATGTTGCCTGGTAGAAATAATGTTTCTAAAGTGCCAAGACAGAACAGGATGCAGCAACTTCTCAAAAACTTTAGCAAATGTAGGCAGTATGGATATAGGCCTATAATTTTTGATAAGATTCGCATCCTCAGCCTTGTAAAGCGGGACAACCAAAGACTCTTTCCAGGCGTCCGGAAATGAACCTGTAGCCAGGGAGTGATTAAAAATGAGGCGCAAAGGAATTGCTAAGACTGAGGCACACCTGAATACGAACACTGACGGAATACCATCAGCACCGGCACCCTTGTTACGGTCAAGTCTTTTTAACACCCTTAACACCTGACTATCCCGAAATTTAATGAGAGTCAAGTAATCGCTTGTATGATAGGTAACTTCAGCGGAATCAGATGGCTTGGTACGAACGGAGCCAGAAGTATAAGCCGAAGCGAATTTTTTTCCGAAAAGGTTACAAATCCCGCTGCCATTATCCGCCGACTCGTCGCCTAACATCATATGTGCTGGATAGTGACCATGACCCTTCCTTTTGTTTTTAATGAATGACCAAAATAGTTTGGGATTAGAGCGTAAGCTTAGCTCGAGACGCGTAATGTAGATCTTATAACATTGATGATGATTATCTATCTTCTTAGTCCGGTTACACTCACTGCTGTGTAAAGGCGTCTTCTTTTTTAGTAAGCTACTCCTTAAGGCTCTAAATTCATTATGATTTTCATTTTTTTATCTAAACATTTACCAACGGCCGATCCTAATCCAAAAAACAGTAGGTGGCACTAATTAGAGTTTTCCATTGAAACAGACAGTAACACGATATATTATAATTGAATTATGTATTATGAGAAAGATTTGGTACTGAGTATGGTTACCAAGATTTGCTGAAACGTATAGATATTATGTTATTATTTATCTATCTTCTTAGTCCGGTAAT
This sequence comes from Scoparia ambigualis, assembly GCA_963921215.1. NCBI lineage: Eukaryota > Metazoa > Arthropoda > Insecta > Lepidoptera > Crambidae > Scoparia > Scoparia ambigualis. The sequence goes on along the minus strand of OY992514.1, from coordinate 25,741,923 downwards.
ACTCACTGCTTTGTAACTAGGCGTCTTCTTTTATACGCTATTTCTTGCGATCTTGTACTAGCCAAAAGCAACATAGACAGATAATTATGAGAGTGAGTTCCATGAGCTTTGTTTCGAAAACTCATTCGATATCATACGTAAAAACTACTTAATGGATTTGGATGAAATTCAGCCGTCAAATAGTTTGTAACCTGAATTAACACATAGGATACTTTTTATCCCGATATTCCCACTGGAACGGGAACCACGCGGGTGAAACCGCAAACGGTCGCTAGTACACATACCTATAGATTTACGCATTATTTCCAAATTATTAGTCAAAGACTGGGCAATTAGGACCGCTTCAAGCAGTCCACTGCCATAGTCCCCGTTTCACCAAATAACAACTGCACATGTGCTCAGCGTGATAGGTGGTCAGCTCATCGCCGCTCTATGCTGTTGGATGTATGTGCTGTCCTGAGTTCGTTAGTCGCCTTCTACGATACCCAGGGGAAGGAAAAGAGAGTGGTTGGTAGTATTCTAGTATTGAGCTGCTATACCTAGAATAAATCAGTTTAAATTTAATTTGTCAATCCTAGTTTTTACTTGACTTATAGTCACCGTACCTCCATCCAGTTGTATCCGCTTTTATCCTGTTCGGCCAGCGCTAACTAGATCGAACTAGTTGCAACTAGTTAGTTCCGGCTACGGCTTCCAATATGGTGGCGTGACTCGCTGCGCGAGACACCTCTACCAACTTTGTGAGGTTTGATTTAACTTTTGAAATAAAATTGTGGCTTATTTCTTCTTCTCTTTAGGTTATGCGGACACTTTAAGTGAAAAGAATTAATGTACCTGTGGCCACCGACCCTGGAGTGTAGTTGGTTCTGAACGCGAGGTTAAAAAATAATGTCTATTGTTTTCTAAGGCTCACGCGAGCCTTAAACATAAAAATAAAACACTTTTTACAAAACTACCATCGACCTGGGGTTCCATCATACATGTTATCAAATTCCGGCCCCATCTCACTGTGATACATGATGATATTGTAAGCTCTTCTTGTGTATATCGGAGCATAGATACATATAACTCACGACTATTATCCCCGAAGGGTTAGTCAGAGACTAGGCAAGGAGGTCAGCAAAAGCTCAGCAAAGTCAGCAAAAGTCCTCTACCATAGTCCACCTTTCACCAAATAGCGACTGCACTTGTGCTCAGCGTGACAGGTGGTGAGCCCATCGCCAATTAATGCTGTTGGATGTATATGCAGTCTTTAGTCTGTTAGTCGCCTTTTACGACACCCAAGGGAAGAGGGGGTGGTAGTATGCTTTCACCTCTACCTGCCACGATTTCGGAGCACACCCAATATAAATAAATTACGGTAGGTATGCAACTTACGAATTAAATAAGAGACGACCAACATCTCGTCTACCTATGACCACGACTTACGGAAACTTGTAAGTAAAAAAACCCTGTTAAGGGCTTGATTCGTCAGGACAAAAGTTAATGGTAATTCGAGTATGTAAATATTAAACGCTATTTTAATCCGCAAAAAGTACCTTACTATAAATGTTGTGTAAGTTGTAAACTCTTAAAAATAACACAATTTATTATTTATTAGTTATAAACTTATCTGGCGAAATCCGTAAAGGTTTAAATAAAATTTACCAAAATGTTGTATTACTTTATTTTCACATGTGCATTTCATTCTGATACTAATGATGAAGGTATATTTTAACAAAGCACTTACTGGAGTTTCGACCCTGTTTGTATTCTACCCTCATAATAAAAAAATTTAAACAACAAACATTTTACGACAAAAAGTAACACTAGTACTTATTGAATTATTTGTGGACTACACAAACCTCAACGTAAGCCAAAAGCAACATAAACTCCTTAGTAGTATGTAGTATGACGATAACCTTATGTGTAGTTGAAACTAAATGAAATAAATAAATAATTTGTTTAAAATAAACAATCCGGTGCAGATATTTCCCACCCGCCCAAACCTACCCGGCTCCAATAAAGTTTTATCAGGGCGGGTGCGTTACGACTAGACGGGTATGACGCTGTTTGGCAGGCAATGCGCGGAATGCCCGGATGGGCCCGCCAGCCGGCGGTAACTGCTTCAATCCGGATGGTAGAGTGTGCATGCTCCACCTATTTTTTGTGGGACTTTTACTAGAACTTTTTCGGATGTTTTTGTCTGTGAATAACTTCTTTACCACATGTTTACTGAAACTTAAAAGGTATGGGGGAATATCATTTAGGTATCATTAAACATTCATATTATCACTCATTATCATCCACTTTACGACAAGGAAATATTTTTTTTATATCTTTCTTATTTGACACTGGAAAAACGTGCAAACCGCACCAAGCCATTATTTTAAAAAAAACCTCCCAAAGTAAATTAACAGTCTTTATGAGGCTTAGAGCATTAATGTATGAGGCCACTCTCTAAGAGCATAGTCCCTCCGATAAGAACTCTAAAGCCCAAGGAATTTCTCAAGAGTTGAAATGGCTGACTGGCTTAGGAAGATTTACATAATAGATTTACACAATTCGGTATCCCATAGGTACAAACTTCCAAGTTAATAAAAAAATTACAAACTATTTTCGACAATTTTAATGAAACTTTTTACGTTTAGCTAAACAAAACAACAAAGATCTATTTGTCTTAAAAATGGTTAACTTATTACGAACTCCTGAGGAATTCCTTGGACGTTCCTAGCTTGACGACTACCTACGACCTTCTTATCGGACGGACCCGCGGATTATCAGAGACAGTATAAGACACCGAAATGTGTAAGCTCTCTTAACTTGCAATAACTAATAAGTTACAATACCTAGATGAGATAGTCGTGCTGAAGTAACAATACTTAGCCACCCTAACCAAGGGCATCTGCGGGTCCCTCCGATAAGAACTCAAACTGGCTCCGACGAAGTTTCGGACTTACAGATAGGATCGGCCGTGGGATACGGGCCCACTCGTAACGTCCACTTTGTTTATACTTTGGGTGATGTCGGCGCTTCGGACTGATTTGTACATTGTTTGGTTGGGTTCGGGCGGTATCCGAAGTCACGCGGTCAGCGCTCAATTGAACGTAGCAAGTTCGAAGGGTTCTCGGTGTTTTTTTTATTAAGTTTATACTGGATATCATAAGAAGGAAAGTACAATGTTTATAATGTTACAAATTCCTTCTTGAGACTTCTTCTTCCTACTTATGTTGTAGGAAAATATAAAGATATTTCATCTACAGACTTATTTTCAAAGAGCTTTTCTTCAACGAAATAATAGCGATTTGATATCTGTTCTGCGAAAAGTTTAGATTCGCATAATTTTAATGGAATATCATCTTTTTGAATAGAAAATTTGTCAGACAAATCTCTGCTTTCACATTAGGTTGCCTGCCGACCGACATCAGACTTTATAGATATAACCGCCTCTGTAGGCTAGTGGCTAAGCCACCGGTCTTAGACCCAGAGGTCCCCGGATCGATTCCCAACGGGGGGTATATTTTGGTGTACTTGTTTTGGTTGGTCTTATGGCTTGTTAAGTCCGCCTGGCTAGCTACCACCATCTTATTTGAAGTCTGGGGCCATTACAACAATAATAATAGCATTTTTTGTGTTCCGACGGTTTAGAGATAAGATAGCTAGTTCCCATTGGTCTAGGATTCTGAGTGTAGCGCGCTGTGTCGTCACTTACCATCGGGGGAGATGACAGCTAGGCGCTAAACTGGATAAATACGCTGTGTGTCATTGTAGCCTACAACATACCGGTTAGCGACTATCTGAAGTGGGTGGGCAGCCTTAAGGATAGAAAGTTTAATTATTGTTTTGTTCATTCGAGAGATATTGAACTTTGAAATTTTCATACACCGTAAAGTAAGCCCTTTTAGACATTTCTGTTTCGCACAAAATCGCGTTTGCCACTTTCGGGTTCAAGGACATTTATTTTCATTCTAACATTATACTCACAATAGCACTTCAGGATTTACAAAACAGTCAAAATTCTCTCTTCAATAGATTTTCAACTTTTACGGATGAGTGTTAAATTCAAAACACTTGCAGACTTTTACGTTTTGGGGTAGTTAGTACAATCTGTTGTTCGTACATGCTTTATTCATTTATAATTACAATTAGATAAATGCTAAACTCACAAGTTTAGCCTCTGGTGCAGCGGTAAACCATAGTAGAGGCCGTAGCTTCTGCCCGATGTCATCTCTTAGAACAATATTACTTTAATCTTACAGTACTGTAAGAGTTGATGGTAAGGGTAGTCTCCTCCTGGCCGTAGTTGTAGGCAGTCGCACTCGTAGCCGGTCGTAGTCCTAGGTATGGCCAGTCGTAGTCGTAGGCATAGCCGGTTGTAGTCGAAGTTACAGCCGGTCGTAACTGTAGCAGATCGTAGTCGTAGAAAGTCGCAGTTGTAGCCGGTCGTAGTGGTAGACGTAGCCGGTCGTAGTCGTAGGCATAACCGGTAGTAATTGCAGTCACAGCCAGTCGTAGTCGCAGTCGCAGCCGGTCGTAGTCGAAGCCGTGGCCGTCGTAGCTGGTCGTAGTCGTAGTCGTAATCCCAGTCGTAGTCAAAACTGGTCGCAGTCGTAGGTATAGCCGATCTTAGTCAAAAGTCGGTCGAAGTTATTATTAGTTCGTACTAATAAATATAATAATCACGACTATTATCTCCGAAGGGTTAGTCAGAGACTAAAGCAGTCCTCTGCCATAGTCTACTTTCCACCAAATAGCGACTACACATTTGCTCAACGTGACAGGTGGTAGCCCATAGCTGCTCTATGCTGTTAGTTGTAGGTGCAGTCTTTAGTCCGTTAGTCGCCTGTTACGACACCCAAGGAAAGAAAGGGTGGTAGTATTCTTTTACCGCTACGTGACTCGGTTAGTACTAATAATTGAAATATGAATATTTCAACTTTTTGAGGAATTAGTACACTTCAAAAAGTTAATTTTCCATGTATAAAGGATACTTTAAGTTTTAATTGATCGACGAAGTTGGCCGGCGCCCGCTCAACTTGGTGCCGGTTTTAATTAATTTCTTTAATAATTCAATTTAATTGAAAGGCTAAACAACAAAGGAGTAATCGAAGTTTACTAAATACTCGGAACCGTTGGGTGTCTTTGAATAAAAATAGATTTTGCTATATACTGGTCACTATACACGTTCATGCAAGTTATTTTTGACTAAAATGACAAAAAAAATTCGACCTCCCATACTAATGTCGTCAGCTGATCGGACCGTTTTGTATGGGAGGTCGATTTTTTTTTGTCATTTTTGGCAAAGCTAACTTGCATGGTTCGATAGTACTACTAAAGGTAAATCGTTCTGCCGCGGGAAAACAACCCCTAAAATGTCTCGGTATATACATAGGTATATGTCATATCTATTTAAATAAAAAGCAAATGCCGAAATGTTTGTACGCGCATCACTTCAGAACGACTGAACGACTGAGCCAGGACAAGGTTTGTATGAAAGACCATTTCTGGATATTCGTCCCCGGGTACGAGGTTCACGCGGACGAAGTCGCGGGCGGGTTGCTAGTCTATAAGTGTATTTATATATAAGAAATATTGTAACTTTCTTTGGTAGTCCAAATTAATTAATAAATAAAGAAATACCAAATGTATACATAAATTTACAGGGTATTTAATACATAATAGGTATATCCCGCAACTAGGCAATTTTAAGTGCAATAAACGACTAGTTAAGGAGAATATAATTTTACTATGGGAGTTAGGCCAGCTTTTTAGCTAACTAGCGTAACACAGCGCTTTAATGAAATAAATAGTAATCAATAGCAGCAATGCAATTGATTACTATTTATTTACCCGAAGAGGTTAGACGGGCCCCAAGAAAATTTGCTTTCAAGAAAAAGATATGTCATATGCTCCTTCAGGAGTCTTCATCCTCGTAAGAGTTCCTCATCATCTTATCGTCTATTAAATCTAAGTATGTTTATGTAGTATAATATTTTAATTTCTTTATGATATAATATTTAATGTATAGTTTAATGTATAGTATAGCAGTATATAATTTTATTTAATGTATAGTAGTATATAATTAATATTTAATGTATAGTTTGGTACATACGTAAGTTAATTTGATTGATTGTGTTGTTTAGTTGTATTGTTTACTAATGTTTTGTATTGCACCGCCATCAACTCTTTCTGCCTAGCCCTAAGGTTGACTGGCAGAGAATGCCTTTTGGCATTAAGTCCGCCTTTTGTACTATTTTTTTTTTACTATGTGCAATAAAGTTTGAAATAAATAAAATAAATAAATGATTTGAATTATGTTGAAAAAATTACATTACAATATCATATCAGGGTTCAATACTAGGTCCATTCTTGTTTTTGGTTTATATTAATGACTTACCTTATTTTGTAAAAGACAGTCATGAGATAGTATTGTTTGCTGATGATACTTCACTTTTATTCAAAGTGAAACGACGACACCCAAATTATGACGATGTGAATAATGCGATCTCAAAGATTGTTAACTGGTTTAGTGTAAATAACTTGCTATTAAACGAGGGAAAAACCAAATGTGTAAGATTTGTATTGCCTAATGTTAAGCAAGTAACAACTAGTGTACAAATTAAAGATAAGAATGTGAATCCTGTGGACACCACTGTGTTTCTAGGCATCACGTTAGATGCCAAGCTTCAGTGGGGCCCACATATAGCTAAATTGTCGAATAGACTTAGCTCTGCGGCTTATGCAGTAATGAAGATCCGTCAGTTAACTGACGTTGATACGTCCAGATTAGTTTATTTCAGTTACTTTCATAGTGTAATGTCGTACGGCATTTTACTGTGGGGAAATGCTGCCGACATTCAAACTATCTTTGTGCTTCAGAAGAGGGCTATTCGAGCAATCTATAACCTAAAGGCTGGCGAATCTCTCAGAGAGAGATTTAAGAATATAAATATAATGACAGTTGCATCACAATACATTTATGAAAATTTGATTTATGTTCATAAAAATACTGGAATGTTTTCAAAAAACAGTGATATTCACAATGTAAACACTAGAAGTAAGAACAAATTAGCAGTACCTTATACTAGGCTCCATAAAATAAATAATTCTTTTAGGGGTCTGTGTGTAAGATTTTACAACAAAGTACCAAATGATATTCAGAAATTAGATCTTAATAAATTTAAAATCAAAATCAAAGAAAAGCTTTATAAAAAAGCTTATTATAAAGTGTCAGATAACACAGAAGACAAAACAGCTTGGATCTGAAATGCTCCAAGCACTCCAACAGCTATTTCTAATTGTCTTTATTTAATTGATACTACATTGTATTGTAATTTTGTATTGCATCATTTTTTTTATTTTTAAATTCATATTTTGTATTGACCTGGTAACGACATACTCTTGTTTTTGGTTTGTAAATGTCGTTGCTTTTATGCGCTGTGGTTTCTTGAGCCCATTCTTTGCCACAGTTAAAAAATTATGTCCTGAATGGGTGGTAGGTTAAAAAAGATTTGGACGATTCAAAGTACTTATTAATTGAGTTTATTGAATAAATATATTTTGACTTGACTTGACTTGACTATGCGGGAGTTTGAAGCTGTCTTCATTTTTAGCTTAAGACTTTTTAGGTATTTTTAAGGTATGACAACTGTTATCGTATGACTATCTGCTCAGTTCAAATCAGCATTTATTTATTAGTTGACTCTTAACGCGGCGTTCTATAGAAAACCTTTTTTAATAGTAATTATTATAACTTAAGAGAACACTTTTGATATGTGAATGATTAAGACGCAATAGATATCGAATAGGCTGGTTTGGTCATTCTCCTTTATGAGCAAAAAAAACAGATCTTCGATACAAAACTGCAAATACTGTTCGACCTAAAAAGTATACTAACAGACGTTTTTACTTGCCTTCCGAAGAACGGAGTGTTAGTACTTACATTCAAACATTATACTTTACGACTATTTATCACCAAAGTCAGAGACTAGGCAATGAGTATCGTAGAATAGTCCACTGCTTTGGTCCACGTTTTACCAAATTACTACTGCACATGTGCTCAGCGTTACACATGTGCTCAGCGTGATAGGTGGTGAGCCCATCGCCCCTCTACGCTGTTGGATGTATGTGCAGTCTTTGGTCCGTTAGTCGTCTTTTACGACACCCAAGAGCATAGAAGAGACGAGCCGTTACACCACACAGCAAATACTATTCAATCTAAAAATGTTTTTAAAATCTGATGTTTTTACTTGTCTTACGAAGCACGGAGTTATTAGTACTTAGCGATAGTTAATCAAGGCTTTCGAAGCCTATTTCTCATTGGCCACCACTGCATTCCACTCGTGTCACGATCAAGTTAAGCTTCAAAGCGACGTTGCACCTGTCAAAAACACAAGTTATGCGCCCCACAAACTTGAATTGTACACCTTGACATTTCACAAATAAAGTTAAAAATTGTTCGACATGCGAATCTCCAATTTAATGTTGACCAAACAGATGATAATAAACCATACCGCGCTATAAATAAGAGCGAAGCTTGCTCAATGTACTTTATCAAAGTTTCTATTTGTTTGACCCGGGGTGGGGTCCCAACTGCAGCGATTTAGATCGTAAATATTTTTTTATATGCCTTTCGTATTAAGATTCGAGCACGGAATGCCGTGTAGCCTGCAATTGTTTTAGTATGGGAATTTTATTAGTTCTGTATGGTACACTATAATTAACAGTAGCTACAACAGTTAATATAAACACAGTGAAGGTAGTTTTTTATATCAAGATCTTGGTATTATTGTTTTATTTAACATGCCGGTTTAAGTTTAACAACCTATGGATTGTGGTTTTTTTTTCCATTTATTGGGGTAAACAAACAATGACAATACTTAATGGTTAAAAACTATGACAAATGATTTGGTAGAATTGTCACCAACACCGTTTACCACATATTGTAAATAAAATTAAATAATGCTAGGTTGACAATGTAGTGCTACGTTACAAAATATGTACTATAATAATTAAACTAGTCTGAATTTAATTTGGATGAAAAGTCATAATGATTTACACATAAGCACTTATGCACTACAGTGAGAGGCAGATTAGTAGTCCACTAACTCACTGCGCCGCATCAATTCTTCGAGCAACTTAGTTTTAAATGTACCAGGGCTCACCGCCATCATGTCAATTGCATTGAAGAACGTGTTAAATGATGTGACCATCCGGTATAGGGGTGATCGCTTACCGGCATTTGTACGACATCTATTGGTTGCAAACAATTTACATGGGTTACGGCTGTGAACCCTGGCAGGTATTTTATAACTTAATTTATTAATTATAGGCATGCAGTCATATCTATTATGACACAGGTCATAGAGCATATTCATCTCTAGTTGTGTACGTCTTTGATTGAGTGTGATAAGTTTGTAATTTTCAAATTTTTTTTGAACACTTTCTAGAGATTTGATATATTTATGATAAAACGGATTCCAAATGGGCACAGCGTACTCTAGTTGTGATCTTATTAATGCCTTATAAAGGGAAAGAAAAGTAGATGGTCGTTTAAAATCTTTACCCACTCTCATCACAAAGCCATACATCTTATAAGCCTTATTTATTATGGTATCCACGTGTTGGTTAAGATGTAGTTTACTGTCTAGGACAACACCTAGATCTCTGATAGACTCAACTCTTACAAGAGGTACACCATGAAAGTTATAGTTATACTTGCTAACCCGATTTTTCTTTGTGAAAGTAATAGTTTTACATTTATCGATGCTCAAGCTTAGTTTATTATTGGTACAGTATGCCATAAAGCTCTCAAGATCCTGTTGAAACCGGTGATGGTCATCCTCGTTTTCTATTGTGTGAAATATTTTTAGATCGTCTGCATACATAAGAAAATTACAAAACTTGAAGCATTTTTGCACGTCGTTCACGTACACAATAAACAGTAACGGACCCAGTATTGAGCCTTGTGGGACTCCAGAACTTATAGAAACGAAATTAGACTCATAACCACCAATGACGACCTTTTGCGTGCGGTTTGTTATGTATGACCTAAACCATCGCCACAATGTTCCCCTGATACCATTATAGGCCAACTTGTCCAATAAGATCCGGTGATCCACTCTGTCAAAAGCTTTTCTGAAGTCGGTATATACACAGTCGGTTTGTTTGTTATCATCCATACTTTCAAAAAGATGCGATGCATAAATTAATAGATTAGTGGTGGTTGATCTCTTTTTAACAAAGCCATGTTGTTGTTGTATTATGATGTTATGTAAAGCAGGATATATACTGTTATGAATCAATCTCTCAAATAGCTTCGACAGAGCGGGTAAGATCGATATTGGTCGATAGTTCTCAACCCGCGATTTATCTCCACATTTAAAAATCGGGACAATACGAGCTGATTTCCAAATTGTGGGAAAGATGCCTTCATGTAAACATCGGTTAAATATATAATGTACTGGTTTACAAATTGTAGTAGCCGTGGACCTGAGAAAGGTAGGCGGCAAGTTGTCGACACCTGACCCCTTAGAAACGTCTAAATGTTGCAATTGCTCTAGAATATCATCTTCTTTGAGGTTTATTTTATTTATTGACGGATCAACTGAGTGATTATTGTCCTCAATGTGGTCAATGTCAAAATCCATAGATAGAGATGAAGGTTCAAAAACCGATTTAAAAAACGTTGAGAACAAATGACATACTTCGGATGGGTCATCTGTTGTACAATGATTATATGTTATTCTGGTGGGTATGTCTAAGGTTGCTTTTTTATTTTTGAAATACGTCCAGAAGTATTTTATGTTATCTTGTATACTGTTTTCGACAGATTTCAAATAGTTTGTATAACATTTATGTGACAAAAGTTTAAATCGCGCTCTGAACATAGAGAATTCTTGATAATCTGACTTGTTCTGGTATGTCTTCCATTTAATCCAGGCCCTGTTTTTATTTTTAAAAATATGAATGAGAGCCGGTGAAAACCATACAGGAAACTTGGATGATTTAATAATTTTAGTTGGAATATGTTTTTTTATAATAGTATAAATATTTTTATAAAAAAGGGATACTGGACTATCCGCACTATTACATGAGTACATTGGGTCCCAATCAATGTTTGCGATATCGGCATTAATGTTATCATAATTTGCTTTGCTGTAATTAAATTGAGTGTTAGGTTTAGTAGTTTTAGGTGACAAACAAATATTATCTATTGGTACTAAAGCAAAAAAAGGAGGATGGTTTTCGTCAGGCTGCAGCAGAGGTAATTGCGTGGGGAAAGTCTTGGTATCACATATATTAGTAATTAATAAATCCAATATTCTATTTCTAGTATTTTTGTACTTATTTACTTGAAACCCGTTTAAAGTTGCCATAAAGTTCATTAAATACGTGTTCGACAAACAACAATTACTAGTGATAATCGGTTCTAATTGTGTACCACTGTCGCGCCATTCTAATGTTGGGAGATTATAATCACCTGCTATAATAAATTCATTTACATCCAAGTTCTGTAATATTGCGGACAAAGAGTTAAAATGTGATATATAAATATCAGAGTTTAGGTTAGGCGGTATGTAAACAGCGCTTATCACGCAACGATAAATACGCGACCGCAGCTCAATGAGTAGGTGATCAACAAGCAGTGAGCGCGCAGGCGGCGGGTCAGCAGTCGGCGGCGAGCACGGTGACGCGGTCAGCCCGCGGTGCACCGCGACCAGCACCCCACCGCCGTCACGCCGGCCGCTACCCGCGCGGTCACGGTCGCATCGGAACACTCGATACCGGCTATCCAGCAACTCATTATTAGATATATTGTCTTGTAGCCAGGTTTCTGTTAGGATAATGACATCATAACTATTAGACAGAGCGTTCACGTAGAGGGTATTCAGTTTTGTCCTTAACCCCCGGCAGTTTTGATAATAAACTGATAAGATACGCTTATCCACTTGAAATAAATAGACAATAAAAGAATATATCAACAACGTATTGTGTATGTAATAATGAGTATGACGTAGGCCTAGAATAATTAGTAATAAGAATATAAAAAAATAATAAATTGTGTGCCCTTAGACATATATTCGATGTCCAATCTACATTATGTGCCCAGTTGAAACAGTACCCACAATAACAAAATTGCAAAATAATTGTTATGCCATGAAATTTAATAATTAGTTGTTTACTGTAATATAAATCGTATGCACAGCGCATCTCATCATCATAATAGATATTACGCAAACAGCTTTCCCTCAACCACAAAATAGGGTAAAAAATAATCGGTAAATCTAAACTAAGTAACACCTTATTAAGTGTTTCAGTGTGATTCTTACGAGTAGTTGCAAACTTAAACAGGTTTTTTATAATCATAAATAGTGTATAATAATAATGCTCACGTAATATGTTATTTAATTTTAGCAATATCGTAGATTGATCGAATCGCCAATACAGGTGAAGTTTCCGCCTTACGGGCCAAAATAGTCCCATGCTTGACCCATACAAACTTATACTCCATTTTTCTTGCTGCTTCACGGCATTGTCGAAATAATAATTTATTGCTAAGGGTAAGATGCTCGTTTAAATAAATGTTAACCGGTGGTCCGCTAAGTGATAGTTTGGATGAGTCCAGTCCCTTTGTCGCTCGATAGGCAGAGATTATATTATCACGCAGAATTTTATTGCTGAGCTTGACAATTTAATGTTTTTCGGTCTCGAATTTTTTTGATCGGCGTGTGGAACACGATGCAAGGCAACAATGTCTGTTGTGCCTATCGGGTATTTGATTACGTCTCCGAGGCACTCCAAGATACTCAGGAGGTTTGAGGTTTTCATTTCGCCGCTCCGGTATATTAGAAATTTCAATATTGCATTGTCTTGCTTGCTGCTCCATTGTGGATATTTTGAGTTCTAAATTGCTGATTTGAGTTTCTAGTTCAGTTGTGCGTGACGCCTTGCCTTCAACAGCTGTGAATCGGTTTTCAAATGCGTCCTGGCGATCTGACAGAAAGTTTAAAGACTTTTCCATTTCACCAAGTCTCTTATTTGTTACGGTAAGTGATTTGTTTATGTTGAAATTATCCGTGTTAAGCTTAATTATATTATTATTAATTTCACCTAGCGCCAATGTAATTTTTGACATTTCTGTTGATAGGACAGTGTTTAACGCAGTTGTTATGCAGTCAGTTATTTTTAAGTCCCATATTGACAGCTGCTTATTGAATTTATCTTCAAAATCATCCATATTATATGTATCGGGTTGTTTACGTTTCCGTGTGTTGATAGAAATTGTATTCTCTTTGTCAATGGTTGAAGGTATGTTAGTATCCGATGAAGACTTGTTCGGCGGCGAGCGTTGCAAGGCCATTGTACGTACCTACTTGCAGTCGTCCAATTCCTGAGGTGCGACAGAGTGCAAAAATATGTTCCTGTCCCTTAGCCTTGAGGAGGTGAGGTGCGGTCCCCGCGTTGTTACGGCCGATAGATGCTATGCAGAAAAGAGATAACACATAATCCACAACACCGCACTTCACTTAGCTGTTCGAAAGGTTTACACGAATATGACACTAATTATGTATCGGATAATACCGTGATTAGGAGATTTTTCCTTGAATACAATTAGGAGATATTATAAAAAACAAAGCAACACTTCCACTCTCAACAATAGCGCAACGATGAATCTAATGGTTTGAAGTAAATTGTTTTATTATATTTATTTTTTCTTAGTGTGAAATAGCATGGCACACATCTTGTCAACTAGAAGAAAACAGATTTGTCGTGGTTACAGGCTAAGATAGTCACTAGGGAAAATTGTAAACTACCACGAAGTGAGTATTGTCAATACCGCAGGTATCTAAAAAATGTTCTTTTGCGACAGAGAACAGCTTATAACAAATTATTTGCGTAAGTTAATTTTAATATTGCAACTGACCATATTATGCTATGCTAGGCAGGTCTGATTTAATGATAAAAAAATGAAAAAAAAACTTATTTGTCGCTTATCGCTCACTCTTGCACCAAACGGAGAAACAGACACTGTATTAGGAGCGGTGTTTGAGTTGACAACTCGATTTGGCGTACCCCCTCAGACGGCCCGCAGCGGTCTGGCCTGGCCGCGCCGGTTATTTGCCGGTATATTGGCGCTTGTTGATTTCTCTTTTAGGTTGAACGCGGTTTCTTTTTCAATAGGTAAGTAATACTTTTGTGACAGCTAGACTCGTCGCGATATAAATATTTATATAGGAAGATAAAGTGGCTTAATAAAAGAATACTTTTCTTTTTATTCAACCATGGATAAGCGCTTGGCTTTCATCTCACTTCTTGGTAAGTGACAATAAGGCCGAAGGTGGAAGCGCGCTTCACCCGGAATCCTCAACCACTGAGGAACTGGCTATCTTATCTCAAACTGTCGGAACACAACGATGCTATAAACAAATTTCCTATGGCGACAGACTTAGAATAGAATATAATAGAATAGAATAGAAATATATTTAATGTCTTTCTACATTTTTAAATAAAATATGAGAACAATCAACAGTACAAATAGTGCAATTTATACTTTAAAAAAAACCCATATAAATAAAAATAGCTCATTAAAAAAAAGACAGAAGGAAATCGCTCAGCCTAAGTTAGTTGAGGTCAACGCTGTTTTTCAGCCACTCCCTACTCTGAGATGTCGGTTGAGCTGTTTGACAAGAGGACATACATAATTCCACATCTATTTAAGCAGATTTTACATAAATCTAAGAAACAACAATAAATAAGTCCTCGCGTGTGTCAATAGCAATAGGTCTATGTGCCGCATCTTGCAAGAAAACATTTTGTGCAGAGAATAGAAGATCCCGTACATGTCGCTGGATTTGCTAGGGATAAAGGAGTACTATTATTTATTCTGTGGTAAAGGGAAGAAGTCTTTTAGGGCTAGGTTATTATGGTTAGGTTTCAAATCTTCCGGGCAATTTGTTTAACTTAGATAAGTTGGTGATAGCTAGCAAGGCGGACTTTATTTCGTACGGACTTATGGGTATTCGTCCGTTGTCGTCTTTTACAACACCCACACAAAAGAATACTAACATCCTCTCTCTTCCCTTGGGTGTCGTAAAAGGCGACTAACGGACTAAAGACTGCACATACATCCAACAGCGTATAGTGGCGATGGGCCCACCACCTGTCACGCTGAGTACATGTGCAGTCGCAATTTGGTGAAAAGTGGACTATGGCAGAGGACTGCTTTTGCGGTCCTCATTACCTAGTCTCTGACAAACCCTTCGGGGATAATATTCGTGATTATATGTAAGTATGTAATCCTACTTCCTACTAATATTATAAACGCGAAAGTTTGTAAGTATGGATGGATGTTTGTTACTCTTTCACGTAAAAACTACAGAATGGATTTCGATGAAATTCGGCATACAGATAGTTTATAACCTGAATTAACACATAGGACACTTTATCCCGATATTCACACGGGAACGGAAACCACGCGAGTGAAACCGCGAGCGGCCGCTAGTGTTGTATGTTTCTTTGTTTGTCCCGTACCTACTTCTTTGTCTACCATTCATCCGATTGGCATATTTTTTTTTTTTTTTAGTTTTGTGCGTACAAATAAAAGCAATTAGTGAAGCAGAAAATCTCACTTTGCTTTGATTGGTCTTAATTACGGAGCTGTACTTGACATTCGCTCGGAATATCCACTTTTCTTTTTATTTACGTGGGAGTCGTATCAATTTAGTTGTTTTTTGCTTTTATTATTAATAGGAATTAAAAGTAAATGTTCCAAGTTTCTCTTAGGACTCAGAGAAAGTTTAATTAAGTTTCACAGAACAAAAACTTCAAGTACCTTCCTTGATTATGTTGAAATTTAACGCCATTGCTTATTTATTTCTTCGTCAAATAAATAAAAATGTTGTCTTGAGTTTTTTCTGTCAAATAAGGGCGTAAGCTCTTGAATAAGCTCAAGACAGACCTTTGAGTAGATTTCCGTTGAACGTTCTCGACTTAAAAATATCTGCGTTCTGACGATTAAATAAATAAATTACATAAATGAAAAGAAATCTGTGAAAAGCTTTAAAAGTAAATAAAGTAGCACTTTTATAGCCGTGTCACGTAGCGGTGAAAGGATACTACCACCCCCTCTCTTGTCTTGGGTGTCGTAAAAGGTCACTAATGGACTAAAGACTGCCACATACATCTAACAGCTAAGAGGCGGCGATGGGCTCACCAAAGGTCACGCTAAGCACATGTGCAGTCGCTATTTGGTGTAAAGTTGACTATAGCAGAGGACTGCTTTTGCGGTCCTCGTTGCCTGGTTTCTTGACTAACTAACTAAATAACTTCGTCGTAATTATATGTTTTTTTATAGCTGTACCAGGTTGCAATGCCACGTTTCTTTGGGTCAGGAACCCTTACAGACGTTCTCATAACACCCTACCAAAGGTTTCATCACAATCTGAACAATGGTTTCGAAACGCTATGATGACAAACATGTTTGTAACATTTTTATTTAATTACAATTTTTATTTCAAAAGATACAATAAGCAACTTTAATTGAAATGAAACACTTTTTTACGGGTTAACTCGCGTTTAATTTACTATTTACATAGTTTTTTATATTATCCTGACGTTTCGAACCCTTTACAGGGTCCGTGGTCACAGGGTGAAACTATGTAAATAGTAAATTAAACGCGTGTTAATCCGTAAAAAATAGTGTTTCATTTCAATGTGTAGTGCTCGCTTAAACCTCAGAAAACAATAAGCAACTTTAATTCGTAAATAAGAATAAACAATACCTATGCATCGCAATTACTTAACGTTAAATATAAAGTCAAAGTCAAATTATTTATTCAATATCAAAACCTTTACAGGTAGGTACATAATGACTTGAAAACAAATTTAAGAGAACTGAAATAAAGCCTACTATAACACTGCTGGGAAAACGCCTCCATCATTTTTTTTCTATTATGACTCATAGTAACTTAAAATTTAATCAACTCATTGCTACAATAGATGGGAAATTGACTTAAGAGCTCATACATACATACATACATATAATCATGACTATTATCCCCAAAGGGTTAGTCAGAGACTAGGCCAAGGCGAGACTAGGCTGCTCAACCCCAGGCCCGCGAGCCACACAGTGTCCCACGGACGAATATTAGATGACCTGCGTGAGCAAGTCATTAAATTCCCATTAAGTTGATAAAAAAGACTCCAGAGAAAACTGTTACGTTCAAAAAGTTAAAGCCGACAAATCCTTCACTTTCACGGCACACTGTAACTAGACGGGTGGTGGAGACGTCAGTTGATATCCGCCATCATCCAAGAAATCGTAACAAATAATTGTAAAAAAGTAACAAAAATTAGAACAGAGATTTTTGAATCGTCTCTTTGGCCCGACTCTTAAAAAGGTTAAGCAGCCCTGGACTAGGCAATGAGGACAGCAAAATCAGTCCCCTGCTATAGTCCACTTTTCACCAAATAGCGACTGCAAATGTGCTCAGTGTGACAGGTGGTGAGCCTATCGCCGCCCTATGCAGTTGGATGTATGTGCAGTGTTTAGTCCGTTAGTCGCCTTTTACGACACCCAAGGGAAGAGAGGGGGTGGTAGTATTCTTTCACCGCTACGCGACACTGTTCTACCGTATTATCAAACACAATAGAAATTGAATTGCCAGTAACCTTTAAGAGTCTTCATGACAGACAAGGAATTAACCCCTTGTTAACCATTGAGCTGTTATTACTACGTATAGAGAAGACACCGCTCACCACTGCTGTGTTCCGTTCAAGTGCGGCCGCAATTTCGCTGCAAACGCCTCGGAGATTGCGCGTGATTCAAGCGATTGTGGACCTTGCGGCTGCACCTTAGTCGCGCACAAACTTGCTTCGCGGTTAGGGTTACCATTTAAGTATATTAAAAGTCCAGACAAAAGCCTGAAATTTCGATAAAAGTCCGGACTTTTTAGTAAAAATAATGGAAACATTACTCCCTTTTTATGTTATGTTTTTAGATAAATGAGAAGTTAATAAAGATTAAAGACTTATTTCAAACTCAAACTTAAACTCAAAACATTTATTCGATGTAGTTATACAAATTGGCTTATTTTCTAAACTTAATACTAATAGTTTATACTACAACGAAAACGAACCCTCTCAGCATGATGTTGCAGTTTTAAAATATTTAAAGCTGCAACGCTGATTTTCAGAGGAGCCCTTGATATTACTTTAAATGTAGTTTTGTTACTCATATTTCAAAATCCGGACAAATGAAAGAGCCGGACAAAATCCGGACTAGAGTCTAAAAATCCGGACATGTCTGGACTAATCCTAGCGGATGGTTACCCTATTCGCGGTGTCTTCTCTAGTTTATTTGTACAGTCACGAGCAAAAACATGTAAACAGTTGTAGCTCTTAATACAATGGAATAAGAGTCAAAGTGTATACATATTGGTGCTCGTGACTGTACCTCAATGTTGTCAACACGCTTGCCACAAGACGGTTGGAGATTACTAACCCGGGCATCGAAAAACCCGAAACAAACTTTTTCCCGACCGTTGAGGGAACGGTGAAGTGCGTGCCTGTAAAAGAATAAAAAATAAATGTAATAAAAAAGTCTGCAAGCTATAAAAAAATCTATAAAATTACCCACCGCGTTCTCGTGGTTCACTAAACAATTTTAAAAAATGCATATTCATTCCCATCCGCACCGGAGTTTCGTGAAATAAAATTCATAAATTAGGCCAGCTCATTCATTGGCGTTTGAAAGTCAGATCTTGACACAGTTTTTGAGAAGTCGGTAGCTTATTCGACAGTCGGTAGAGAATCACAAAAAGTGGAATTATTAATTAGTAGGTTGCCCACCAACACCACTGAAGCAAGACAGAGAAGTGTTTAACAATAATGCTAACGTAGTCATTAAATACAAATAGAAAAAGACAGTGTCAAAAAAATTTCTACGAGCAGGATTCGAATCCACACCCTTCTATCAATTCGGGCCAGGTGCTCTTTTTTATATTTCTATATAGATAGGTATAGGATAAAATGTTTACTAGATGGAAAAATTACCAGTATCAGGAAAACTCGAATGGGATTCAAACCCATGACCTTTGGATTGCCGGTCCACTTGCTCTAACTGCAGGAATACCGAGACCCCAGATGACTCGTTGAATTTTTTATAGTATTTTTATTTACGCTGCAATCCCACGGTATTACGTTACTGAAGTCTACCATCACACGTTAGAGCAGTGGACCGGCAATCCAAAGGTCATGGGTTCGAATCCCATTCGAGCTTTCCTGAGACTGGTTGTTTTTTTTTCTAGTGAACATTTTATTCTATTACCATTATAGTCATTAATTTCATATTATAAAGTAACGTCGCTTCCTGTCTGTGGCTCCGCTTTCTCCATATAAACCACGCAATATTTTTTTACGCGGTTTACACTGATATTAAGATCGATATAGGACGGTGCTTTAGTTGTATAAAATATGACGCGAAGGCTCGGGCGGGCCGCTAGCTAAGGTAAAAGTATAAGTATTGACGTGACAACGTCTTATAAATTGGTTTGCCGGGTGACACTTCAAGAAACTGCGTTACGCTCCGCTCACGTTATGCGCTCACAATGAGAGCGAGTGAGAGGCACGCGTCCCTTCCACTCGGGCATGGTTAGCCCGCCTAAGAGCGAGAGAGACAGACATAAAAAGTGAAAGGCACGCGTCCCTTCCATATAATTCTTTGTATAAATAAATGTTTTAAATTGTTACTATTATTTCATCCTTCTTCCTACTATACGAATGAATATTCACATTAAAATTATTTTACCACTCAAAGTCGTTGTCACGTAAAACTTTCGCCCGTATACCGACTTTACAGGCAACCAATTTTTAACCCATAATCACTCCGTCGCCGTATGTGCAGTCTTTAGTCCGTTGGTCGCCTTTTACGACACCCGAGGAAAGAGAGGGGGTGGTAGTATTCTTTCACCGTTACGCAACACGGTCACCAGCCTAATTACCAGCATATTAAGAATCTACAGCTCTTCAATTGCTAGCTGCAGCGCGATGGAAATCAATGCAAATAGGATTATCGGCTATCCGTCGACGGCCAATACTATGTATCGCTATCTACATTTAATGCGATTCACATGAGGATGGAAGGAGCCTCACTTTGTAGCTAATAATTAGAAATCCAGCTCACACGTGCAAAATAATTTTTTGCTTTCACATTCTGGCAACATTGAATCAAAGTCGTCCGTGGGTAGAGTCTGGCCAACGAAAGTTGAACCTCGTAGTTATTCGATTGGCAATACTTTGTCTCTATGTGTGTCTTGACTTGAGGCATAGACGTAATATTGAGGTGTCATGTTGTATGTAGCGTGCGAGTGACCGTGTGTTACCCTGTCATGTTTTTTTTTAATTGCCGCGTTTTTGCTGGTTCAGCTTTCGTTGGCCAGACTTTATCAAAATTGGGCACTCGTATGATTCCTTTGTTGTTTATTTCATTAGGATCTGTTTTTTGTAAACTTTTAAATGTTTCAAATAAAAAACAAATAAAAATATTACGTAAAAGTCAAAATTCCCCATAATCATGCCGTTCTAGCTTCTGCCCGCAGCTTCGCTCGCGGTAGTTTTGCAGAAAAAGGTAGACTATAGGTAACTACCTATATATCCATCTTTATCTAAAAACAAAAAACAAACTAATTTTCGCATTTGTAATATTACTTGGAATCAAAGATATAATCATAAGAGAAATATACGGCATGCCCATTTTGCTTATATCTATAGTTAGAACACGCTTATTCAACGTGATTTATACAGTCTGCTAGTTCAAGCATCAGACCCTCCTGAGCACCGCGGATTTCATGCAACCAGTATCTACATATTTAAATATTTCGCCGTACAAACTCTTGACTCTGTGTAAAAATTCCCGTTCACATTTGTCGGTTCAACGGCTTTCTATTAAAAGTTATTGCATAAAATTTGTATCTGCTAAAGAGTCCGCTAGTCCGTTGCAATATTCTTTGTACAATGTTGCTCGCAGTTGTGCCAACAGAGAGAAATTAAAAAAACTGAAATTAAAATTAGACAGGAAGTCTCCCTTGCGACCATTGTAAAGGGTGCGAATGGTAAAATCAGAATAATATTTAGTAAATATTATGTAAAAATTAAATAACCCACCAACTCGCTTTGGGCCAGCGTAGTGGGTTATGGCCCAATATCCCCACGTGCTATTGTATCCGTGGGAGGCCTGTGCCCAGCAGTGGGACGTTTATAGGCTGATGATGATGATGATGATGAAATAATCTAAAGTATAGCCTACTAGTGAGTGTATCACACTGCTGCCTCCGTCACTGAAATCAGTGATTGAAATCAAGTCATCACTACAATGATGGGTTTGGCCTAATCAGTACGGTTGCCAAATGCGGCTTGGTGATCACAAGTGCCCTAATTTCTCCTAATCTCTCAGTCTTGGAATCGAGATGTCTAAAAATTTTACAGCAGGTGCGATTTGGCGGCAATGGAAAAAAATTTAAATTTGCGGAAATGGAAAAAAATCGAACGCAGTTATGTTTAATTTTGCGTTCACGATGTATAAAATGTACTACAGAACCGAAATAATCGACCTTGTTCATACTAAAGTAGTCTCTAAGTGTATCAAAACACGGTACAAAGTCAAGTGGAGAGCGCGGCGTTAAATGGCCGCTTGGAGTCTGATGGAATAGCGAGTTTTTTAGGTGCGACCATATTTCGCCGCTTGGGGCTTGAGTGGCTAATTTGGAGTTAAACCAAGTTCCTTGGGGTCGAGATCAAGACGTAATATTAAACTTTGTCTTGTTGAGGCCTCCGGTGACAAGAAGGCTGGCAGTTACCTCCGCCAGTGTATTAGCCTGGCAATTCAAAGAGGTAATGTTGCCAGTATTCTTGGGACCGTCCTGCGTGCTGGAGGACTTTTTTTATTTATAGATTTTAGTTTTAAGTTAGAATTTTTTTATACGACCAAGTTGTGCTGTTTTGTTTATTTTCTACTTTTCTATTATTACCACTTTAACATTACATTATTAATAATTATTAATAATATTACATAGATTCACGACTACCTCAAAGGGTTAGTCAGAGACTAGACAAGGAGGACAGCAGAAGCAGTCCACTGCCTTAAGAGGGTTTACGCATTATTTTTTTTGTTTTCCATACAAACTTCCAAGTCGAAATTTTTAAAAACCAATGAGCCAATTTTGATGAAACTTTCCAAGATGAAGTAAAACACAGGGATCTAAATAGTTTGTTGAAAATATTTCAAAAAAAGGTATTTGGCTGAGTTATTGCGACTTTTAACTTACTATAGTGGATTGAAATGAAACACTTTTTACGGATTAACTCGCGTTTAATTTACTATTTACATAGTTTTTATATTATCCTGACGTTTCGAACCCTTTACAGGGTCCGTGGTCACAGGGAGACTGCCTCTCCCTGTTCGAAACGTCAGGATAATATAAAAACTATGTAAATAGTAAATTAACGCGAGTTAATCCGTAAAAAGTGTTTCATTTCAATGTGTAGTGCTCGCTTAAACCTCAGAAAACAATACTATAGTGGACTTTAAATCGCAATAATTCAGCTAAAAAAACGTTTTTTAAAAATGTTTTCAATAAAGTATTTAGATCCCTGTGTTTAGTAAAACTAAACTAAACTAAAGTATTAGCATGGAAAGTTTCATCTAAATTGGCTCATTGGTTTTTAAAAAATTTCGACTTGGAAGTTTGTATGGAAAACCGAAATTCGTAAACCCCGCAGTTAACACACTGCCACGCACCACGCAGCGTAGCGCGTGAATGCGTGTTCTAACGTTGGTAAGTATCTCAGTTTGTATAGAAAACACTCCCGCAAGTACGCGCGTAGGCGCGTCGACACGCAACATGCAGCGTTGTGCGTGGCAGTGTGTTAGTCCACTAGGTAATGATCTTAATAATTTAAAATGTCCTTTCTACCAGTTTCTAACTTTGAACTGACTTGGACGCTATTTAAAAAGATTAATATACAAAAAAAATATTCTTTGCACAAACTTTGCAAAAGTTTACACAGAAAAACACTCTCCCACTTTTATTGGAAACTGGAAAAATAGCCGTTCATTTTTATTTTAACTCTTTTTATTACTTTGTTGTATTTGCGACTGATTCGTAAGGAAAGGTTTAATTTTTTTACAATAGCAATGGGAGGAAATAGTTTGCTTTTGGTATTATAATATTTATTTTAATTTCACACGCAGTTAGTGATTTATAAATGCCGTACTACAAGTACATATAACTGTGATATATACCCACCTATATCATTACATAACCACGTCGCGTAGCGGTGAAAGAGATGAGATGATGAGCGGCGATGGGCGCTGAGCACATGTGCAGTCGCTATTTGGTGAAAAGTGGACTATGGTGTAGTGGACTTTCGGGGGTTGGACTCGTAGTGGCTTGTGGTTAGCTGTAGAGTTTGGGAATGTTCGTTTGCCCTGGTATTGTGTGCCAGTACTTCTAAACTCGCGCACAGCGAGCGGGGCCTAGTAGCGGTCTCTGTGGGGCCAGAAGCGAAAAATCCTGCGGGGAACGTGAGTTTCCCTTAGCTGGCAGCTTTGTCCGGTGGTTCTCATTGGACATTGGTGTGACATCTCCGGTACTAGTCTGGAGAACTAGAAGAGGCGGCCCCCTAGATGCCGTAGCCTCCGGTCCAGCCAGCCGCGTAGGACGTGGGAACTGGCTAGGCGCCCGGATGGGTTCCGAGAAGTGAGTGTGCTTACTACTCCGCGACCAAGGTGGACACTTGGGAGTCGACTTTAGAGTCGACGACCTGAGCAGTGGCAACTGCGAGTTGTGCCCTTCGTGCAACGAGAAGTGAGCCAGCTTGACAGCTCCGGCTACCTATCTGGACAATAGGCAGTGTTCACGGGGAAACTCTCCCAAGACACTAGTCTTATGAGTACCGAATGAAGAGCCCGCTTCGGCGGGCACTGATTTGGCGTCAAGACCTAACGCAGATGGTCTCCTGCGCGAGTGTTCTACTTGCGCAGGGACGTCTGGCACTTCTTGCATAACCTAACGGTTGGTCTCGAGGTGCCAGACAAATAAAACTTAGTGAATAAGGAGAGGAGATAACCCTTCGGGGATAATAGTCGCAATTATATTATGTATGTATGAATGTCATTACGAACCATTGTTCACAAAGGCATACATACACTCAAACATAACACCTCATGGCCTTCTCACGGAGGGATAGGCAGGATCATATAGCTTTCGGTTAGCTAGGAACCTGCCTGACACGCTTTGCTTCTTTTACTTTCATCACATAATTAATAATAATCATAACCTTTACATAGCATCGTAAAATTCTACCAATGTATCTGAAAAAAATCATTAATAACTATTTAAGTCCTATAGTCCCGGGTCTTTTAAGCGGTGCGTGAAACGGCATTTATCCAGGCCGTCATGAATGGGTGCGCTTGTTACCGTGCTTGTTCCACGATGAGGAGCGCTCGCATTATTTTGGACTGCATCGGCTGCTTACCATCAGGCAGGATGTGGTCACTGACAAGACACATTTAAAAAAAAATCTCGCTGCCGAATCTATATGTAATGATTTATGTTGACAACAAAACAAATTGTGACTATAAATTATTCCGTCTACATCCGTTGTGAATACGTCACAACACGGGATCAACGTTGAAACGGGGTTGCCGCACGAAAAATAATTCACGTCGAAAGGTATGAATTTGGCGGGCGAAATGACACCTGTCAAACGGGTATTAAATATGGCGGCGAGCGACGCGGCGTGTGAAGTGGGCCCTCAAACAAAATTGGCGGGGTTGACAGATGATTGTTTGTGTAGTACTGTATAGGTTATGTATGCGCTTTGTTTTTTGCAATGCCGGCTTTCAAATGCTTTTAGGTTTATTTAGGGTCCCCTTTTTAAGTGCTCTCCATTTGGAAGTGAAACTCTTAAGTTGCGTTGCTGTTTTTCTATTTAGCTATATGTCAAACGTAAAAGTAATTTACGCAATACCTACCTACTCTTACGTTACCTATGTACGACCACACTTAAGGGCATACTCTCTTTCTCCAAATCAAAATTTCGGCCGATTTTCGTTTGCTATTTTTTTTCTCTTAAATAATGGCTTCGTGCGATCAGCACATTTAGCCAGTGTCAAGATTTAGCCAGTGTCAAGTTTTTAGTAGTAATTATTATTTTCTTTACATTAAGTGGACGATAATGAGTGATAATGAACGTTTAATGGTAAATAATTTTCCCCCAAACCTCTCGAGAATCAACAAAGCTGTGGGACTTTATTGAGGTCTCACACGGACTTCTTGAGAGAATTTGAAAATTGATGTTGCACTGTTTTGTTTTATTTGCTAACACTCATGCACGTTCACGAACACTTAACAGTAAATAATCCACTATTATTTCACATTAATATTTGACAAAACATAAATTATAGAAAATAATACAAAACTGCAGACATGACGCTTCACTTTCCCGCCAAGAAGTCTCCGTTTGCTATTTACAGCGGTTTCCACTCCTCTCAAAATTTCGTTCATAAAAAATAAGTTTGCCTTTTAGATTATCAATTTTTAGAAAATTGTTTGAAATTTCAAAAAACTGAAAATCGCTGTAAATATCTAACGAAAATCGGCCGAAATTTCGTTTCTCTCTGGATTGTTGCGAGCGCGTGATACCCTCTGTGTCTGCTGTGGTCGCTCACCATTCAGGCGGGGCTGCTTGCAGGCTTATCGACTCGGTATAATTAAAAAATTTAACAACGTGATTTATCCGTGGGTCCAAGTATGCAGGCTCTGCTGTCGACTTTCTAAAACTCGATCGTAAACCCACCTCTCACTTCGGCCCTAACGTTCCGATCAAAAGTGACCTTTGTGACGTTTACTGCGAATATTTACTGCAAATTTAGGATCGAGTTTTGGATCGAGCCTTTACAGATTCCCACTGCTGGAGTATCGGGTGGTTTCCACCAGCGATCGATTCAATCATTTTATTTTACTAATATGAACAGGAGGTAATCAAGCTGACGGATCACCTAAATTGTAAGTACGTAAGTCACGTCGCCCATGGACACCCGCAACCACTCCACCGCTACCACTCAGGCAGTGTCTCATTTAGACCACCCAGAGGTAACGTGAAAGGTCTCAAGTGTGCTCCGGACGTTAGTGACTTTAAACCCTAAAATACATACATACATAATAATCACGACCTTTATCCCCCGAAGGGTTAGTAAGAGACTAGGCAATGAATACCGCAAAAGCAGCCTTCTGCCATAGTCCACTTTTCACCAAATAGCGACTGCAAATGTGCTCAGCATGACAGGTGGAGAGCCCAACACCGCTCTATGCTGTTGGATGTATGTGCAGTCTTTAAGTCCGTTGGTCGCTTTTTACGACACCCAAGGGAAGAGAGGGTGTAGTAGTATTCTTTCACCGCCACGTGACACGGTTAACCCACAAAATCTTTATTTAAATATTTATTTACCTACTCTTTGTTTGTCGACAGGCGAATGGCGTGGCGAGAGAAGAATGCTAGACATCACCCGCGACAAGCCGGTCAAAGTGTGCGTCCGCGTCGTGGTACCGGTGCGCGACCATCCCAAAGTAAGTAGCTGTTAGAATAAATAATAGATATATGATAAAAAGTTTTTTTTTTTATAATAGAAGGAGGCAAACGAGCAGGCGGGTCACCTGATGCAAAACCAGAGGAATCGCAGGCGCGTTGCCGTCTTTAAAGGAAGGAATAGGGTTAAGGAAAGAATAGGAATTGTGAGAGGGAAGGGGGGATAAATCTCAGGAACCCTCACTGACCGGACGAATCACAACAGCACCAAGTGCCATTATTTCACGCCGGATATTCGTGAGAGCGAGCGAGCCGGCCCAATGCGTGCTGCTACGCAGCGTGGCTCTACCACTCAGTCAGTGTCACTCATTTAGCACCACCCAGGGGTGACGTGTAGGGGTCTCAAGGGTAAACCTACGGACGCGAGTAACCTTAACCCCCAAATGTTAATATTTACTAGAAAAACAAGCATTCACAGGAAAGTTCGAATGGGATTCGAACCCATGACCTTTGCATTGCCGGTCCACTGCTCTAACCGCTAAGCTACCGAGACCCCAGACTACTTGTTGAATTTTTTCTAGTAGTTTGTAATTTACGCTGCAAGCCAGCGGTAAGTCACTGTGAAGTCACTGTGAAGTTTAGCCTCACAGCCGAAAGAAATACTATTGCAAGTATTTAACAATCGATAAAGACGTAATTTATAAATACTTTATTAGTGAAATTTTACATTCACAGTGCTATATAAATATAGGATAAAATGTTTACTAGAAATAACAACCAGTCTCAGGAAAGCTCGAATGGGATTCGAACCCATGGACCTTTGGATTACCGGTCTTACTTACTAGAAAAAACAACCAGTCTCAGGAAAGCTCGAATGGGATTCGAACCCATGACCTTTGGTCGAGAATGTTTAAGGTCGACCGCTTTCGGACGATATTCGCTTGCACAAAACCTACGCGCACGTTACTGTACATACGAGCGGTCGGGATGGAGCTAGGGTTGCCACATCCGGAAACTAAATCATCTGGATTTTTTTTTTTAAATATCTGGATTTTGGGGGTTATTATTATCTGGAGAAATAAATTTTAAGAATCAATTTTTTTTTAAATCAACAATTTTGACATAATGACCAAACCTTAAAGAATAATAATTATTGACAATTTTGAGATCAATCCACCTTGTGTTTCATTAAGTATGGGTAAACCCTATTTAACTTAATTTTTACGTTGCCACAAGTATTGTGTGTTTGATTTTACTACCTCTACCAATTTAGAGCCCAAACAATTTACATAGAAATTCAGTCTAATATTAATTTGGCTTTAGAGAGGCGTGGCGGCTGGCTGCCCCCCCCCCCCCCCCCCAGCCGCCGCTATTCTTATAACTTGTTCGTAAATCTTTACGAAAACTATTTGTCCGGAGATTTGTATGTTGTCTGGAGTCTGGGTTTCATATAAAATATTTTGAGAATCCAGACGAATCCAGACCATCTGGCAACTCTAGATGGAGCGCAAGCGAATATAGCCGAAAAGTGGTCGACTGTGAATTTCCTTGCCCATATATAGATAGATACACGACTACGAGAAGACTAATGAGGACCGCAGAAGCAGTCCACTGCCATAGTCCATGTTTCACCACATTACAACTGCACATGTGCTCAGCGTAATAGGTGGTGAGCCCTTGACCGCTCTATGTAAACGCACGTAAAAGTTAAAAAATTATTTATTATTCGGAAAAAAAATTGATAATATCCACTACTAACTTTCGAACCTGCACCCTTGGTGGAATATTATGTTGTTATATATTAACAACTACTTAATCTAACTAAACTACCTACCAGCGTTGCCAGACGTCCCGATTTTGGTGGGACGTCCAGATTTTTTAGGCAATATTAAATATCTCGAGCGTGGCAGGCTCAGTCCCGCTTTTCGGTGATAACTCGACCGTGCGTGCAGCGTGCTGAGGAAGCGAAGCCATAGAGCCACAGAAAATGGATTTTTAATAAAATATATTTTCTATGGCAATTTTTGCTATCTAATGTCACGTTTAAACGTAATTTAAAACCTAAATAAAAAGGTAAATACCTGTTTAAAAGCTTGTGATTTTAAACCTACGGGTTTTTACTATGTTTTTTACCGCTTTCGAAGAAAGAATTCCGCATTTTCACTCAAAAAATTTAAAACCGCAACTTGACAAAAAAAAAATATCTGGCAACGCTGCTACGTACCTCCCTGATCTACCTACTTAGCCAATCTACCATACCTACATAAAAACAATGTTCTGACTTTAGAGTAGATGAACTTTAATACGCACGCTTAGAATTTAATCTTGTAGTGTTGACATATTTTAGATAGGGATTTAGCAATTATACACTGTTTATTACCTTTGTACATACATACATAGACTCCCGACTACTAACCCCAAAAGGTTAGTCGAGATTAGGCAATGGGGACTGCAGAAGCTGTCCACTTCCATAGCTGTCTACGTTTCACTAAATCATTACCTTTGTTTCTTAATTTACTTCCTATCTGTTTTGTGTACAGTACATCAAAAGTAGCTTAGCATGTGAAATTTTCAAATGATTGTTACGGTTGAAATGACCAGACTTGTCTGACATACCTGTTGAGCCAAAAGTACATGACCGTCACTATAGGTAATTACAGCGAAGTTATAATTATGAACACAAAAAATGTCATATAAATGTCATGTAAAGACACCTACTTTTGCCAACTTGTTTTTGTTCAGTTACTTTTGATGCTGACTGTACCTCTATAAATAAATAAATAAAGTAGGAGTACGTACTGCCAGGCACGGAACAAAGCCACCAACAAATGTTTCACTATTACCTTATCACCATTCATCAGTTCAAACAAGGGCGCCACGTAACGAGCCCATCTGATACATCCCCTGACGTCACGGGATACAAAGATGGCGGCATATTTCAACGGCCTCGCATCAATCCACCTCTTGTTAGGGCGGGCCACACGTGCGGGTGATGTTTGCGTTCTTTTTTTTACTAGTTGTAGTCCAAGAGATAGAGATAGAATTTTTATTTATTATTTATTTATTACCTTGTCACGTAGCGGTGAAATAATACTACCACCTCCTCTCTTCCCTTGGGTGTCGTAAAAGGCGACTAACGGACTAAAGACTGCACATACTTCCAACAGCGTAGAGCGGCAATGGGCTCACCACCTGTCACGCTGAGCACATGTGCAGTCGCTATTTGGTGAAAAGTGAACTATGGCAGAGGACTGCTTTTGCGGTCCTCATTGCCTAGTCTCTGACTAACCCTTCGGGGATAACAGTCGTGATTATATGTGTGTATATTATTTATTTATTATTATTTATAAATAATAATAGAATAAAAGAGATAGGCAGATATTTTCATAATACTTGAATTTTTGCGTTAATGTCGCTCAAATCAACTCGAGGATAAAGAAATATTAAAAAGAATTACTTTCCAACTGCGGTAGTAATTTTTTTCAACGTTTCTTTGTCTTCGAGAAAGATTTGTTTTTGGGTTTTTATCGGATGTACTTATTATTATCTTTTACAAAACAGCATTTTAATTATGTATTTCGATATTAAAATACGGTAATAAATAAAATATTATACAAGGATTGCCGAACAGCAACAGAGCACACGGTACGAAATTTAGAGACCTGGGTTAAATTACGACATCGGACAAAGTGTGCTACGAATTTGTCATTGCATGGCCCGAGTTTATAATCATCGCCAATACATATCAATTGAAGTGACTTCAATTTTACGATGAAGTAGTTAGCCCAGCAGTGGGGACGTATATAATTTAATTAAGCAGTAATTACGTTATTGAAAATATTGATTTTAAAATCAATAAGTTAATAAATTATAACTAAACAGTAGCGCATTAATTAATACTTATGTCATTAATCTTTTTCGAATATGAGCTCCGCAAAACATTACACTTAGGTATAAGTGAATTTCTAACGTCAAATCTATTCTTATTAAGTATAATTGACTATAACACTATTACGTTATGTTGAGAAAAATAGGTGTCGTTGTACGTCGGGTATAAAGGGTATACGTAGGACTTCGATCAACAATACAACTAGATGTCAGGTCGGCGCTAAAAATATATCTGGGTAAATAACCATCCACTTGAGAAGTGAGCGTTTATTTTCTAGCAAGGCAATAACAGGAAAAAGTACTTTATTTGTTGCCTATTAAGGTTGCTTTCACCATTAAATGTTATTGACGTTTTTATGACGGGTGCCCTTCGGTTCGCCTAAAATTGTTTGTCCTAATATGGTTTGGCCAAACCGTTTTGGCCTAAACTTAAAACGTACAATTATTGTTTCGCCTAAAAATTGTTTTGCCACCATTATAGTTTGGCCTAAGAATTGAAAAGCCTAATTTTAGAATGTCTAATGTAAAATAGCCTAAACTATATTGGCATAACTTTATTTTGGCATAACGATTATTTCACAAAATTTATAAAAGCTCTAATTTTAGCATATCTAAAATTAAATGTGCCAATAATGTATTGGAATAAAAGCATAGAATTTTATTGAGAAAATAAATTGACAGAAGCGAATCGCTGCAAACCCGACTCCACGTAGTCTTGTCTGCCCTACCCTAGAGTGCAATATAAGCCCGCGTAGGCGCGGAGTGGCGAGGCGGCCCGCGAGCTAAGGAGCAGGTGGGTTGAGCTCGCCGCCGGGGCTGAGGCTGGCCGGCGAAGCCGGCCAGCAAGCCGAAGCCTCGGTGGTGAGCGAAAACCATCTGCGACGAAAAGCTCGCGTGGGACCGCCGGAGCCCCGCAGCGCCGAAGCCGTGACGGAAACTATGCATGCTGCATGCCTACATGCATGCTGCATGCCTGCACGCATGCTGCATATCTGCATGCATGCTGCACGCATGCTGTGTTTCTTCTTCGGCTTCGGCTTGCTGGCCGGCGAAGCCGGCCAGCTAGCCGATGCCTCGGTGGTGAGCGAAAACCATCTGCGACGAAATGCTCGCGTGGGACCGCCGGAGCCCCGCAGCGCCGAAGCCGTGACGGAAACTATGCATGCTGCATGCCTACATGCATGCTGCATGCATGCTTACATGCTGCATGCCTGCACGCATGCTGCATATCTGCATGCATGCTGCACGCATGCTGTGTTTCTGCTTGCATGCTGCATGTCTGCATGCATGCTGCATGTTATGCTGCATGTTTTGCATTTTTAATTTTGTGCGAATTAATATTTAGGAATTGTAAACTTTAGGGATTACGAATTGTTCTGCCAAATGACGCATTTGGTAAATGACAATGTGGCGATAAAAAGTTAGGCGAAGTAAAATTACGGCAAACACGATTCTGAAGAGTGAAATTAGGCGAAAAAATTTTAGGCTTTTCGTTTGGGTGCCATTGCAAATTAGGCGTACAAAAAATTAGGCGATCCGATAGAGACCCTTTTATGACAGGAGTAATCATTTAGTAAAGAAAAAGTATTTATTCACGTGGACAGAATTTAGCTTTGATTTTGTACGTGACGCGTTATCTAGTTGGTATTGTTGATCGAAGGCGTAGGATGTCTATTCTAAGTAGTTTTGCATTAAGTCTCGTTTATATAAGTGTGCATCAGGGAACGCGAAAGAGTTTAAAAGTGTAAAAGAGGTGTGTCATACTATACAGGATCGTATCAAATGGATAGCTGTGGTCTCTGGAAAACGGTCGTTATGTATTAGTAATGTACGTCTCTCTCTTGGTCAACAATTTGTTTTATTTCTTGAAAAATTATCGCAGTTAGCCGGACTTCTGTTGAGTTTCCTCTTACAATAGTGATGTTCAATTTTTGTCACTTATTTCATTGTCCGCGTTAGTTCTTACAAACGACCCGATCTGTTTTCCTATGAATTTTCCTAAGGGTTTTTCATTTCACAATAGGTAAGCGCTTGACCCTAATCTCCTATTGCTAGGAGCGAGGACTATTTGTTGTTTAGCCTACCAAAGTTAAAAAGTTAACATAATTTATAAAGTAAAAGAAAAAAAAATTATCTCAAGTAGGAAACGCAACAAATTTTCAATAAATTTGTTGCGTTATTCATTTCGGCCGTAACACTATGGTCTCATGTGGCTAAGCCTTTCCCAGCGGGGGTACATCTCTTAGTACTTACTTGATTTGGTTAGGCTTGTTAAGTCCCTATCTTATCTTAAGTCTAGCGCCATAACAACTATGGTAATAAATTATGTTCCCTCAAATCAGTGATATGATAATCAGTTCGTCAGTGATTGAGAATTCCGGGTGAAGCGCGCTTCTACTTTGGGCCTTATCGTCACTTACCATAAACTGAGATGGATGCCAAACGCTTAAACATACATACATATAATCGCGACTATTATCCCCGAAGGGTTAGTCAGAGACTAGGCACTGAGGACAGCAAAAGCAGTCCTCTACCATTGTTCACT
Source organism: Scoparia ambigualis (assembly GCA_963921215.1). NCBI lineage: Eukaryota > Metazoa > Arthropoda > Insecta > Lepidoptera > Crambidae > Scoparia > Scoparia ambigualis. The sequence goes on along the minus strand of OY992514.1, from coordinate 25,708,922 downwards.
TTTCACCGAATAGCGACTGCATATGTGCTCAGCGTGACAGGTGGTGAGCCAATCGCCGCTCTATGCTGTTGGATGTATGTGCCGTCTTTAGTCTGTTAGTCGCCTTTTACAACACCCGAGGGACGAGAGGGGTTGGTAGTATTCTTTCGCCGCTACGCGACACACAAGTGTTTTTCCGTAGTGGATTAAAAAAAGATAAAATACCCGTATATAATAAGAGATGATAACCTACTCATAACTAGTGTCCATTTATTTTCCGAATAGTCAACAATAATAATTGTTATTAACTTCTCCACCGCTAATATAAATACAGTATAATATCACGACAACATAATCATACCAACCTTTATTGTTTACCATAATATCGTTGTTTACAATACACTAAATAAAACGAGAGTCTTTTCGGCAACCTTTCTGTGTTTTCTTACGTTTCTTGTTGAGTATCATTATTTATTATTATTCTAGTGTATTATTGTTTATTGCTGAATCCTTTCGCCCCGCTATTTGACTCACAAATAGAAAAAGGATTGTCAGCTGTCAAATTCTCTCTCGCAGGCAAGCATTATTCTCTCGCCGTTTTGCTGTGTCTGTAGCGCTTTCTCCTTCTAAGGGTGGATTCGACCAAACTGGTATAAGGTCTTATACCTAGATTAAGCGCCGAATTTGTATAGACTAATCTCGGAGTAAGTCTTATTCCAGTTTGGTCGAATCCACCCTAAACCACGCAATAAATTTTTATGCGTTTTTCACTGATAGAACGATCGATATTGGACGATGGTATTTTTATATAATTTGTGGATAATCTGTATAAAATGGCTGAATTATGTGTGTAAAATATAAATGAAAAAATATCTATATTTCAATCAGCCTGTAAACGGCCTACTACTAGATACATGCTTTACCGCGTAGGAGATTGGGCCATAAGTCCCCTCGGTGGCCCAATGCGGGTTAGTAAGTTTTACCTCCAGCCATATTACGACTACAACCGGTACCAACAGCTTTACATGCTTAATCACGCATCTCATAATATTTTTAATTTTATCACCCATCCAGTAAACCGAAATTGCGAAAGTTGTTTAACTATCAAGATCGCAAACGAACGCCTCAGCCGCTGCGCTATCGAGCTCCTCAGTTCTATAATTACGTAGCAACTACGAAATTAAATTCTGAATAACGAATTCGTAGCAGCTGCTTACTGCGCACTACGCGGCTACGGTGCCTACCACTGCTACGTCGTAGGCCCGTGTGGGTAAATGGGGTGTTTATCTAACTTGCTACGTACGAGCTTAAATAATTTTTTGCTACCTGCGAGCTAAATGAAAGTTTCATAAAATGGGATGTTATGCAGTATAGATGTGGCTTCCAAAGATGTATTCGTAAGTATAGTCTGCATAATGTAAATATTAAATAAAATTGAGGAATAATACTGGCCAAAGGTATAATAGAAAGGTAATTATAAAAAACAAATTCTAGCAGCAAGGAATCATCATCGTCATTCAATTGTTTTAACCGCCTTTGTGGTCTGTGGTCTGTGGTTGGTGTGGTGGTTGGTCTGTGGCTAAGCCACCGGTTTCAGACCCAGAGGTCCCGGGTTCGATTCCCAGCGGGGGGTACATCTTTGTGTGCTCGGTTTGGTTGGTCGTAGGGCTGTTAAGTCCGCCTGGCTAGCTACCATCATCTTATCAAAGTCTGTCGCAATAACAACGATTTTTATAGCATTGTTGTGTTTCGACAGTTTGAGACAAGATTCCAAGATCCAGTTCCTCAGTGGTTGAGGATTCCGGGTGAAGCGCGCTTCCACCTTCGGCCTTATCGTCATTTACCGTCAGGTGAGATGAAGGCAAAGCGGATATCTTTCTTCAAATGAGCCGAAACCACACAACTCTGAGCCGCCACCACACAGCTCATTTTGTTTTTTGACATATTATATTTTTTTCAAGTAAACATTTTATCCTATATCTATATAGCATTTGTGAATGCAAAATTTTTACAATAAAGATATAATTATTATTTTTGGTCATTTTATTTCTTGGACATTTTTTAATTTTGATCGAAGATGAAGACTGATGGAAGAGCGGCGCGTGATGGTTCTGCGTTCTTCAGATGATTCATCTCAGCTTCGGCGGCTCAATAGGTCTTTGACTCGCGACACTCCCCGATTTAATACCGACCGTATTAAAGGGGCTATCGAGCGAAACAAAGGTTCAAAAGTGTTCGCAAGAGATTTGGGTATTGGGCAGAGCCAACTGACAACGCTGAAAACCAATAACGGCAGTAGGGTAGACTGGGTAGAACGACTCTACCACAATCGGTCCAAAGACTTGACTTGTAACTTTTAAAGTACAGATTAGTTCGAGTTATTTTAATTCGGCCATCCATCCAGTGACTTACCATCTGAAAAGTCGCTTAACTTCTACAATTGTTACATAAACGTGCTACACATCACTAATCATAACATTCACCACGAATAGAAGCATTAGTAAACTCCATCAAATAATCTTATCACACAAAATTAATTACGCTAAAACCAGCTTAATTAGCCTGAAAGCACCAACTCAAGATGCGCCGCCATTTTCTCGCCGTCCGCCATCTTGTTTGCAACTATCATTAATTGTAATTTGCTAATTAATGGGCTCGCTGTACGTCTAATAGGTTAATACACTTCGCGGGCTGACACTCGCCATTCCACTTCAGACGGCACGCAACAGCTCTATGGTGCAGGAATACAGCTGCGAACTGATGTAGGCATAATTCAAAGCATTTTACATTTGTTCCAGCGGGCGAAGTATGAGAGGTTGTGATGATAGAGGGTTTCATGGCGATGGTAAATAACGACTGCGTCTCTGCAAATGTCATAGCTCTTCTTCTATGCTTTAGTTATTATTCTATAGCCAAGAGCTTACCCGTAGAGGATAAAATGTGTCTGTGTGTATGTGTCCAAGTGCTCGGTTATGTCATTCACCCGTGCGCGGACCCCGGTGCATGGTGACTACAAGGTGGAGGCGACGCCGTTGAAGCGAGTGTCTCAGGTGCAGGATCTTGGAGTGCATTTTACTCCCGATTTAACTTTTCGGGAACACATTTTAAAAGTATGCAAGAAGGCATATAGGAATCTCGGGTTTATGCTGAGGCAGTCACGAGGGTTCACAAATATTACAACCTTAAAGGTGTTGTATGACGCTCTGGTCAGGAGTCATATGGAGTATGGGGCAGTCATATGGGCTCCACACGAACAGAAGTACAGTGTAATGTTGGAACGCGTCCAAAACAAATTTACGCGGCACTTGTACTTCAAATTATATGGCGTGTATCCGTTGTACCCGCTAATGTACCCCACACTGTTTGTACTCGGCATGGTCGGATATAACGAACTGCGAGTGCGAAGGGAGTTTGCGCTCGCCGCATATGTGTCTCGGGTGCTGCGTGGATTGGAGCACAACCCGGGCGTGCTGCGCCGGCTGCGGCTGAGCGCGCCGGACCGGTACGTGTGGAGGCGACGACGCCCGCCGCTGCTGGCCGTGCCGGTGGCAAGGACCAATCTCCTGTCCAAAACGCCCTTTGTCCGATCGATCCTCACACTGAACAAAGTTCATGAGAGGATTGATATATTTTCTAGTAATTTGAGTGAACTCGCAAAGTTAGTTTTATACGTAGTTAGCTATCTATATGATTAATAATTGTAATGTAGTAATAGTTGTACCTACTTGTGTCAATGTGAATAGTTTATAAGTTAATTGGTTAATTTTAGTTAAGGTTAAATGTAAGCAACTGTCGCATTGGACTAGTCTGTAAGGATAGTTGTGTATAAGAATAAATAAATTATAAATTATAAATTATAAATAAAAGAAATAGTCTCTGACCCTAGTCTCTGACTAACCCTACGGGGATAATAGTCGCGACTATTGAATGAATGTTGTGGCGGCCTGCGTCGCCACATAATTTATTATACTCACGTATTGGTTAAAGAGTTTGTAAGCACATTCCTAAACGCGTGCAAATCCGATAAAGATATGACACGGCATCATCCCTCCAACATCTACGTAGTTATTATTGTATAAATAGTCTTGTAAGGTTTAGATAATAAGTTAGTCACAATGTAGTCACTGTAAATATACAACATCACACAAAGAGACGCAGTCGTTATTTACCATCGCCATGGGGCCCACCATCATCACAACCTCTCATACGTCACCAGTCGGAACACTGGTGGACCCGCTTAAGCAACAAGCAACCTTCCAACAGAGTACCACGAAAAGAACAAGTGAGTCATTTGCAATATCTACACATCAACCATGGCAGTAACATTATGTGCAGCGACGGACGCAACAAGATTTTAAAAATAAAACACTACGCTGAGCCACACCGAGCTGCGACTGCGTCATTTAACATCATTCTATGGCTCCCACAACTTTGGCTTCCTTTCCGGCACATCGTATCAAGAACGTTTCATCGACCAAGGCAAAGAAATAAGGTACCCAGAAAAACAAAGCGAAATAGAATATACTAACGATTTCATAACTGTACACATTATGTTATAAATTGTGCGGCGCGCAGCGAACGCTCAAGAATTTCCGACGCAGCAGTTTTCGCCGTTTGCTCTACGCTTGCGCAATGTCAAGATCACGGCATTAATGACTATGCTGCTACACGGAATGAATTTTGCACAGAGTTGTGGATTTTCTATATAAATAAATAAATAGAATCCGAAGGAAAATAGCATAAATGTATTATACAACGAGTATTCACCCGTTTAACCGCCTCACTTTTACCGACTGACAAAGTGGTTTGAGGTATGTTATGGTTATTTATACTTACGGGAAGAGATATTTAAAAACATTATTTTACCAGTCGATTGTTTTATTATTATATTTTATATGACAATTACGGATAAAGAGTAATTTACTTAAATGCTCCTAGCTACCTCCAGGCGAATTGATTTCTCCGGTTATCTGATAAAGAGCCAAGAAATACGCCAGTTTGAGGATAAATATGAAGCTATAATGAAGTACCTCTACTCAAAATGAAGGTATGCAACAAGTTTAAAATACTTTGATTATGCAATAAGAACACAGTAGAATAAATAAGCACAAAAATGAACCATGTTTGGATAACTAATGTAATAATAAGATTTTAGTCAATTTTAATTTAATATTTTGTTATTTACGTATTTCCTTATAATATATTGAATGCAACATGTCTTATCTCTATGTAATGTTTAATCTTAGTCAATTCTGATTTAAATTTTTTGGTATTATTTCTGTTTATTATTAACGTGTCTATTGTTAATTTGTTAGAATATGCGTAATTTTAAGTGTCATTTAAAAATTTAATTTGTGTATAGACAAAGACTATACAGGCTTGGTACTTATAACGTGATAAAAAATATTAGTAACAATATTAGGATGTTGAGAGGAATTTTATACATACCTTTTTAAAATCAAGTTTCTTATAAAAATTATTCGTGTAGGTAATCGGTCGTTTTTAAAAGGTATATAAGTATTTTGTATATATATATATATCGAATAATACCAGGAAACAGCTCTCATTAGCAGCATTAAGCAAGCCAGCCAGCCTTAAGGTTCCATCGCAGCAACATAACGCTTCCTGGATCCTCGGCATCACTCGACGGTCAAAAATAAAATAAGTACCATCGCACTCCACACGTCTCGACTCACCCCAGACATGGTAGCACACGCTCGTCTCGAGTCACTGTAGACTGGAGAACGCTCGTATTGTCAACGAAGACTTGAGCACGCTCATCACGACTTAACGTGGATTAGAGCACCACTGGCATCTCCAAGCTGAAGACCTGATGGATTTTTCCCTTTTTCTAGAGGGAGAGTACACAAAATTAATTATACTTACGTATTGGTTAAAGAGTTTGTAAGCACATTCCTAAACGCGTGCAGATCCGATAAAGATATGACACGGCATCCTCCCTCCAACATCTGCGTAGTTATTATTGTATAATAATAAAAATATAATAAATAGTCTTGTAAGGTTTAGATAATAAGTTAGTCACAATGTAGTCACTGTAAATATACAACATCACTTTGAGAGACGCAGTCGTTATTTACCATCGCCATGGAACTCCCTCCATCATCAACATCCCCCGACGGAACACTTTCCATGCACTATTGTTATTCTATATATTTCGTTGCGTTTCACTACACGCACTACATTACTCACAAAATGCATATCCACGAGAAAGCGATACATAATGACAGAAGTGTATGGAGATCGATACAAATCCTGTCTTCTCGACGCTAACATAACAATTCGGTTATTGTCGGCTTTTTCGCTTGCCTTGGAAACGTTATAAACTAAATCAGACAATTTTTTAAAAAACTACATAATGACGCTCTAGAACAACCCCTATAAAATTTTATTGAATCACTGTAGGTACAGCAGCGTCAGTTCGACCTACTCAAATCTCTGTAAAAATATCCCAACCGATATTGAACTCTATGACTCAGTGACGAAGGTTCCATACAACTCGATTCCCACCGGCTTCCCTTCAGAAGTTTAGAACACAACCACTCTCTACTTGAATTGAGAAATGGCTCAATCAGTAATTAAAAAAGTAAATATATAAAAGAAACATTACAAATGGCCTACACTATGGACATTAAATCAACAAAATTTGCTTTTTAACAACATATTGCTTTAAAATAAGCCGCAGGCGCGATCGGCTTTTAGGCAGTTAAACTTCCATACCAAATAAACGTCATGACGTCACATAAAGGTCAATAAACCCACCCGCGTGTTAGCAGCCGGTAAGCCGTCTTTATCCGAGTTACTTGATAGAGACAGTTATACAATTTGCGTACGCGTGAGCGGGATGGAATATCGTTTTCGGTTTGTGTTCTGTTGACAGATAATTTGACGTAATTGCAATTCATCATTGAATGCATGACTGTGTTTTATTAGTATTTGAATTTATAAGTTAGTTTCACCTATTAGAATGATTAGTATTGTAGTTGGACTTTGTTTATTTGTGTTGTGTGTAGAAAGTAGTTACGAAGCCGTACGTTGTAATTAGTCATTTGCGGTAAGTAGATATTGTAATAAGTTGAAATTACGTATTTAGAGTAAGTAGATTTGCAAAGTAATCGGTAGAATTGTAAGATGTCGGCATTAATAGCTTTAGATTCTTCCCGGCTTTTATGATAATGTCTTAGCGCACTTTGTAAGAAAGAATAGACGAATAGCTTTAGAGTATAAGTAGTATTATTAGTACTTAGTCGATTAAGTTTTGTTTAATTTACATCATATCATCATTTCACCACAAACGGCTTTTATCAAAGCCACTTCTATTATGCTTGCAAGACATTGTTTCAATATCTCAGTGCTTACACGTATAGTAAAAGTGGACTGAAGATACATCTGCCTATACAAGACTGAAGCCGGATGGCAAACACAGATTTTCGGTAAGGACTCAAGACTGCGTGCCCGCGCTCGGAGTAGGTAAGCATTTTTTTTGCTCCGGCTTACCTCTCTCAATATTTCACGCTTCGGACTTCAACATTAGGTTGAGATTCGGTTATTTCACAGATTAGTAGGTCGCAGAGTAGGTAGGGTAGGGCGATATAACGCTGCCTGTACAGTCAGCGTCACATAGATCTATCCTTATACATGTAAAATTCTCGCAACCAAATTTTATCCTAATGTCAATCATGTAGAGTTCAATATCAATTGGAATATTTTGACAGATTTGGGTAGGTCGATCAGTGGCCGTGGCAGTACTTTACGTTCTATTGTTAGGCCAATCGGCCAAAAGATTGTTAACGGTAAAAGTGGTTACTTTTGCCTTCAGCAAGTTTTGCGAGTTAATAACGAAAAGCAGTGTAGTAGTGTAGAGTCAGTGTCACATCGGCCTACCCTTATCTGTCAAATTAACTAGATGGATATTGCACTTTATGCTTTGAACGTAAATCTGAAAATTGATACGAGGAAAATATAAACATGAAGGATTAATAAGGAAATAAAAAACTTAAAAATAAATATTTAAAACATTATTATTAAATCACTGCCTCTTAAATAAGAAGGTTTTGGTTAAAAAGCTTCATAATTTGTCACGAGGCACACATTCCTGTAATTCCTGTTTGGTATTCGTAATGTCAAATATAACTTAGTACGGCTTTTATCAATAGGATTCTATGATTGTCATCGAAACTTTGTTCTAGAGAATGATCAACAAGATTGCTCAAAATGTTTGTTGGTACAAATGTGTCGCAGACATTGTTCGTGATTGATTGATCGTAAAACAAGTTGTAAATGAGGCTTATACATATTATCATAATTTAAAGATAGACGTGCCAACCACTTACACAAATACTGAGTCATCGATATAGAAATGCACGTCACTAGGCGAAAAGACATAACCTTCAAGATTTGAACAAAATTTCATTGACAAATGCCATTTAACAGCACAGAACTGGACACGATGACTATTTGGACAAACTTATTAGTGTTTTGATAGATCCATACCATTAATTATGTTTAGGTAAAACGAAAACAGTCTGAGCTCACCGATAAAAGGTTATTATCTCTTGATTATTTTCTTTTCATAATTTATGGGATTTACAGCCCTCAACCACACAAAACATTTTGTCACACGTAACGCATAAATATCACTAACACTTTGAATAAATACATGTCTACAGTCAGAGCACTAACAATGCTATGGCTAGTTTATAAGTTTCTGCGAAAGAATATCTTGCAAATAATTAAATTTATCTGAGAGGAGCTACAACTTAGCGTGAAAATAATCTGTCATTATAATGTAACCACGTTAGAGGTTTCCACTTATTTACATAGTAACAATGACATCCAATTACATCCGTTTGACATTTACCTTGTGACAACCTAGAAAAAATAGAAACGAATGTGGATTAGTGGTTTCATTCACTCTCGTTACAGAATTAATTGAAGTCATATGAGTAAGATAGCTGTTGCCTAGCTCGCCTTTTAGCGTGGTTTCTATACTTTAGTTATTTTTCTGAGGGTCAACCGATCGATTTGATTTTATACTAAGGTACTGGCACATAGGAAGGCCTACCTTATTTAAAATCTCAATAATAAATTATGTTTTAAAGGTTTGGCAAAAACAACTATTTGTAATGATGTATGTATATTATATTTATCCTTCTAAAAATAATCAAAAAATTAAAATATTCTTACAAAAACTATATTAAATAAGGTTTTTTAAAAACACTATAGGGGGCCTAGCTAAAGGCACAGTCCCTTACTAAGGCCAGTTTATGACTAACTGTTACTCAAAATCTACCTAATAATCCTAAAAAATAATTCACAAATCACGTTAAGCAGTTTCAAATATAAGTTATTCAACTTATATTTATAGAGATATAATAAAAAGTTGCACACTGGGCCTTGACCCATGTACGAAATACCAAAATATTCATAAAAGTAAAATTGTGCTCTAAATCAATAAAAAAACAATTATTTCTGACGACAAAATCGAAACTCTTGACACTATAATTCAAGAATCTAAATATTCAGTACTCATTTGCCACTCAAATTTTAAGTGGGCCTTACTAGAGCTATAAAATAATTTATTTTTTTCTTTAGCTTTAAGAACCACTTTTTAATTAAAAAATCCCTTTCAGTCCAAAGGTCTCTTTTTTTCTTTGGTTGTGGATGTGGATCCATGATCTAATAAAAGAAAAACTTATATTAATTAATACTAAAATTCTCATTAATAAGTATACAAACTATGAAATGTGAGTTCCAATCACGTAGTTACACGATATTGTGTCTATTTTAAAATACCTTTACTAGTTTGGCATGAAAAAAAAATAAACTAAATAAACCAATTTCGTTTTATTTATACCTAAGTACTTACTTAAGTACAAATTTACAATCCAAGCGCATTTGTCATTTTAATAGATTTAGTAAAGCCCATAGGCCCGTTTGTAGGCCCGGGCCATACTACGGATTTTCATAGTGGCGGAAAAATTAACATAAAATCACAAATAACTAAATAATCGGTAAACTTACCATTGTATTCCATTCTCCAATGATTAGTTAACAATATGATGATAGAATCACTCGAAAACGACGCTATTTGTGGAAAAATTGGCAAAAACATTCACAACGAGGTTGTAAACACGCGATATCGACGGCGTCCAGAGAGAAATGAACGAGTTGTAACAAAATGGCGGCGCGGAAGTGATTTGGCGCTATTGCTCATTTAATATAGGGCCAAGGTGAATGTTGGCGCGAAATTTCGAATGTTTTAGGCAGTGGCAAGTGCGCGTTTTTAAAGTGGGCCTTCGAAGAGGCCGGGCCTTCGTAGGTGCAAGTACCTTACTCATAAATAACATGTCCTTGATTGGTTCAGAAGCTCAGAACAATAACTAAAGCTTATTGTTCTGAGTTCAGAAGATCATCTACGTTTCAGAGTCAATGTCGAGTTGAAAAGTAAAGGGAGCTATATCATGCAGCCTAGTGTTTAAAAAGCATAACGGTACAGATCTTGTGACTCGCGCCACACACCGGCGGCGGTTCGCGTGTGGTTCCGTTTGTACAGCTCTCAGCTGGCGATGCGGGCTCCTTTGACCCCGATGTGTTGTATAACCCTACAGCGGATAACGGACAATGCCTTTATTGTTGATGTGCGCGGTATTATATGTTATGGGTATGCATATGTACAGGATATAACCGTGTCGCATAGCGGTGAAAGAATACTACCCCCTTTCTTCCCTTGGGTATCGTAAAAGTCGACTAACGGACTAAATACTGGACATACTTCTAACAGCATAGAGCGGCGATGGACTCACTACTTGTCACGCTGAGCACATGTGCAGTCGCTATTCGGTGAAAAGTGGACTATGGCAGAGGACTGCTTTTGCGGTCCTCATTACCTATTCTCAGACTGACCCTTCGGGGATAATAGTCATGATAAGATGTATGTTTATAATCCTGCAACATCCTATTAAGTCCAAAGAGCAGGTATTTGTATGAGAGCAACTCTGAAATTACAAAAAAAAACTGTAATTTCATACTAAAAGGCGACTAAAGCCGACTCTAACGCAAGCGATGCGGGGTGTTCTCAAACTAATAGTTGTTAATGGAATGGCCCCGTTGCAGGGTCATATAGATACATATAATCACGACTATTATCCCCTAAGGGTTAGTCAGAGACTAGGCAATGAGGACCGCAAAAGCAGTACTCTACCATAGTCCACTTTTCACCAAATAGCGACTGCACTCGACTAGACTAGACTCTAGGCCTGACCCGCAGGAGCCATTACAATTTCAAAGCCACAGAATGGCCAATAACCTTAGATTAAAACAAAAAGGGAAGATACGGCATGCTCCTACTTGTAGTCATTCAAAATATAGTCCTACTCAACAACATAAGCAAACACTCACACACGCACACCTATAAAGTGTAAATCGAGCGAGCGAGACAAAGCGGTAAGTTTCAACGTCAGCGCGAGGGAGTCAGCGAGTAGCGCGTTGACGTCTCGGTCGCTTCGCAACATAGTCCGGTCGTGGGACATTAAATTCCATAAAGAAGTTTTGATAATTCTAAAACTTTTCGTTTTTGCTGAGTGGATAGAGTATGTGGATTGTGAGCTACTTTTAAAAAGTTAGAACTTTTATGACTGTGCTTTAGGTATGGTTTAGGTATTTCATAATATTTCGTGTAAAGTAATGTATATAATATTAAAGTTTGAAATGTTGAGTGTTTTATAATAAGAACTATCTTATCTTTGTGTTGTAAAAAGTTTAGAAACATAAAATATGTGGAACTATGAAAATCACAAAATCACTCTTTTTGTCGTTAAATAAAATTTTAAAATTTATGAAATAATATTTAAGACTTTCAGTGGTTAGTGGTATACATGTTGAACAAAGTTTAGAAAGTTAAGTGGTGTGCTTCTTTGATCATTTCATTTTTCTTTCGTAACACACGCAATAATAAATTAAAATTGACAGAATCGCTCATACATGTCCTTTGTAATACTATTTTATACCACACAAAAAATTAGAAATATACATACAGTGCATTTTGTTTAAATCACGAATAAAATATTTCGCTAACGTACGTTTCTTTATGCGGACGCGGGCGGCTGCGGGCGCGGCGCTGCGGTGGCGGCGGGCAGGCGCGGGGGTGGGGGCATACCTACCTACACTCTATATGACTAATAATCCACTCGTCACGTCAGACGAGTTGAATAGTGGATACAAGGCGAACATAATACAAGAAGACTTAATGCAGGAAAGTAAACTAAGTACCTGCCTACTTACTTTACATCTTAGCTGACAGCAAAACATTATTAAATGACAAGTTTTGAGTAGGTAGTTAAGTACAGATCGCGCAATTCTTCTTACAGATAAGATTATTCTACAATTATCCGAATTGGATGAATGGGATGAAAACGTACGTAACGTAAACGGATGAGTATGTAACATATTCTTAATTAAAAATAAAAACTGCAAATGATTAAGTACGTATCTGTTTATTTTTCATTTTGGTTAATCAATCTATCATCCTGTCATGTTCACAAATCACAATAATAGGAAAGTAATTTTTAAGATGCATGATTACAATAGGCTATAGAATTGCGTATCTAGCTAGGGCCACATCATACGATTAAAGTTTTTTCCACAACCCTTACGTGTTTTTTTGACAATTAATCAATTAAGAGCTTCAGGTAAGTATGCAAAATTATTTCCTAAATTATAGTATGGTAAGTAGGTACTCTTATTATCACTAAATCATTCATCACTACCTAGGTACCTACTAATTATAAAACACAGTCCCCCTGCGTCTGTATGTCTACATAAGTACGTAGGTACCTATTTACTTAATTAAGTATTATAATATCAATTCTACTAGTCACCTGCAATTATTAAGTACCTACCGATATTATTACAATTTACAAGTACTTATCTAGGTTGGTAGTTACTAGGGCTTGCTCCCAGGAATTCCTGGTATTTCCCGGGAAATTGACTTTTTACGCAGTACCGGTACTGAGAATTTGTTTCCCGGGAAATTCGGTACTTTTGGTACTTTTGTTATAACTTCAAATTACGCCAATATTAGGCTCCGCGTTTGCGGTAGTCGTTACCGGTAACCTCGGCTAATGCTCTTAGTTGAAAACCATACAAATTTCGTAGCGTTACCAAATTTTTGTCTCCACAGTTCTCAACCGTTACGTCACCGGTACTTTTTCTGGGGAAAAAATTGTAACTAATGTACTCGTACCCTACACCGTACGGTTTCATCGTCATCGCACTCCAATGATTTGATAATTCCATTTAAATAATTTCTTTTTTGTTTGCTAATTTAGCTTTACCTTCCAAATGACCTCGAAACTGAACGTCACTCGAAACATCGACGACAAGGATTCCAATACTCGGATAGGTACGAGAAAGGGATGTTTTTTCGCGGTAAATGCGCAAACTTGTGTTTTGGAGGGGTTACAGTGGACTAAGTTATGTCGGCCCCAATTCAAGACATGACTTAACATGTTCTTGGTGTCAGTCACAAGTTTATTCCGGCTCTCGATGACGCTTTCCCGAGAAATATTAGCTCGTCCAGTGTAGAGCGTTACTCCCTTACTGACAATCGCGTAGCAATGAATGCTGTTGTTATGCAACATGTCATTGATATGCAGAAGAAACAGAGAATGGGCTAACACACACCCCTGTGGGACTTGTTGGGATTACTTTGGAGAGCAAAGAGGTGATGGCTATTGGCCTGTAGTTGGACGGATCTGAGCGATCGATTTTTTTCGAGAATCGGGTGGACAAGGGCCGTCTTTCAAGAGCTCGGGACAACGCCAGTAGTGTAAGAGAGCCGGAAAACGCGCGTTAGAACCAGCGCCAACTCATGGGAGGAACTGCACCAGGCCCACTCGACTTATGGATATCAAGGAAAAAAGAGCCTTACGAACTGACCTTTGTAGGAACCGGACGTTTGGCATTGAACAAGCGCAATGCGGTATGGTTGGTGGAGAGTTTTTCCCATCGTCCAAGGCGAGTTTGATGCAAAAAGAGTGCCCAAGAGATCGGCTTTCTCCTTTGCAATATGGGTGAGGCAGTCATCGGTCTTGTGCAATGGTGGTAGGGACGGCTGACAAAAATTCCCTAAGATAGCTTTGGCGAGAGACCGGAACGCACGCGTACCCGAAGGAAGACGCACTAGCCTCTCGCCAATTCCACTTATGAATGATGACTTCGCCTTGGCAATGTCCTTCTTAAAGGACCTGGCGGCAAAGTTGTACCTCTTCCTGAGCGCACTGGTGTTTGGATCCTTTGATGACACCGCATTAGCCCAGGCCATGTAATGTTGTCACTTTTGGCGAGACACCATTTTGCAGCAACGACCAAACCATGGTTGAGACCTGCCGCCAATGGGAACTACAGAGTTTGGATTAAAAAGTTTCATTCCCTGCAGTATCACATCAACGATAAAGTCGGCGGCGACATCAAGATCATCCAGTGAGAAGCAAACTCGTAGTAGGACGCAAAGAAACTCCCATCGCATCCCAGTCCGCTGACCTATAATGCCAGACTCGACGTTTTTAAAATTTCTGTGAAAGGCACAGTGCTACGAATCAGACAGTGGTCTGATGAGCCTAGTGGTGCATCAATAGAAACTTGATAGCCGTCTGGGTGAGAGGTCAGCAGAAGGTCCAATAAGAAAGGTGCATGGCCCTCCACATCTGGAATCCACGTAGGCTCTGTTACCAATTGGGACAGACTGTAGGCCAAAGCGAAGTCATGAACGACTCTACCCGTTCCCGTACCCGTGGTCAGTTTTGAGTGAACCAAGCCATTCGACGTGGTGGACATTGCAGTCTCCTAATACCACAATCTCGGCCGAGGGCATCCGTTGGAGAAGGGTCTGTCGCCGTTTGAACGGTCTCGGTTTGGACGAATTTATATTTTTTACTCACCTTAAAACACTCATGATAAAAATCCATTGTATATAGACTCTTTTAAATTTAAAACATTCAACTCGAATGACCTCTAGCCAATTCCATTCGATAAAGTGATGCCACAGCTAGTATAGCAATTAGCAAAACAATTTTTTTATTATAAAAATTTTGTGTAATATTTTGATTTGCTCATTGATCCATTAATCAAACGTTAGTTACATCTGGCTTAAAAATTCAGTACCAAAAAGTACCGGAAATTTCCGGTTTTCCCGGTACCATAGTAAGCGCAGTACCGGGAATCCTTTTTTCTCCACAGTACCAGGACTGCAAGCCGTAGTAGTTACTTACTTAATGGAGTAACTGCTAATACTACTTTACGTTTCATAACATACTATGTAACATAATTATACATACGTCTTCTTTGGCAAAAGTCTAAATTCCATTTCGGTATTAAACGCTAGTGTTTATACGTTCTGCTCAAGGTCACCAGCGCTCGAGCTCTCACGTACACGGAGTGTCACTGGTGGTGCAAATAAACATGTATAGGTAGCACAGTAATATATATTATATTACCGTTTAGGTAGTCTGATGTGGCGTTGACTGTACTGACATACCTAGCCTAGGATTATTTGAAATGGTAATTTGTTCACTTTTAAGTACACATTATAAACACCATAACTTGTAGTAAATTAAGTAAGTATTCAGATTAATTATTACTTAAAAGAAGACAACCCAAAAGTCATTAGAAGAGATAAGAGTACGCGATAGAAAGAGAGGCAACTTCTAGGTGAATTTAACTGTAGATAAGGGAGCGGTGTGCGACCTGAATTGCATTTTATTGTGTCTTAGCAAGAGTCGCTATTTATTTAAATGACTTTGCGGAGTGAATCTTCTGTACTTGTACTATTATGTAAGTATTCTATGGTATTATGCACAGATAAGGGGCAGGGGCAAATAAGATAATAACGTCGGCTTACTGCAAGAAATCATTAAAGAGCAGTAATAAAGTAAGTAGCTGCAATAGCTACAAAAATTACAATGTGTCCTAATAGAAATAAATCAACTTGTGACGGGTTGAAACAAATAATACTGCTTTTAGCGGTGTGACCAGTTAGAACAAAATTTTGGTGTAACGAGTTGATGCCCAAATCCACCTGCCCACGTCCTGCATGCCCAATCGCGTATTTAGGGTGGATTCGACCAAACTGGAATAAGACTTACTCCGAGATTAGTCAATACAAATTCGGCGTTTAATCTAGGTATAAGACCTTATTCCAGTTTGGTAGAATCCCCCCTTGGTGAAATATTTTATTCGTGTTAAAACAAAATGCACTGTATGTATGTTTCTATTTTTTGTGTGGTATAAAATAGCATTACAAAGGCCATGATGAGCGATTCTGTAAATTTTAATTTATTATTGCGTGTTTACGTTTTCATCCCATTCATCCAATTCGGATGATTGTAGAATAATCTTATCTGAAAGAAGAATTGCGCGATCTGTAAGTACTAACTACTGAAAACTAGTCATTTAATAATGTTTTTATTGATATCATAAGATGTAAAGTAAGTAGGTTAAGGTACTTAGTTTACTTTTTCTGCATTACGTCTTCTTGTATTATGTTCGCCATGTATCCACTCGTCTGACGTGACGATTGGATTATCATTCATATAGAGTGTAGGTAGGTATGCCCCCACCCCCGCGCCTGCCCGCCGCCACCGCCGCGCCGCGCCCGCACGGCCCGCAACCGCCCGCGTCCGCATAAAGAAACGTACGTTAGCGAAATATTTTATTCGTGATTTAAACAAAATGCACTGTATGTATGTTTCTAATTTTTTGTGTGGTATAAAGTAGTATTACAAAGGACATGTATGAGCGATTCTGTCAATTTTAATTTTTTATTGCGTGTGCTACGAAGGAAAAATGAAATGATCAAAGAAGCACACCACTTAACTTTCTAAACTTTGTTCAACATGTGTACCACTAACCACTGAAAGTCTTAAATATTATTTCATAAATTTTAAAATTTTATTCAAAGACAAAAAGAGTGATTTTGTGATTTTCATAGTTCCACATATATTATGTTTCTAAACTTTTTACAACACAAAGATAAGATAGTTCTTATTATGAAACACTCAACATATCAAACTTTAATATTATATACATTACGTTACACGAAATATTATGAAATACCTAAACCATACCTAAAGCACAGTCATAAAACTTCTAACTTTTTAAAAATAGCTCACAATCCACATACTCTATCCACTCAGCAAAAACGAAAAGTTTTAGAATTATCGTAAGTAATTTTTGTCCGGCTACGCGACTAACAGACGAGTACGTACGACCGATTCCGACGCCACTGCGGAGTAGCGTCTTTCTCTTTTTCATACAGTAGAATATCCGCAATAGTGCGATGTAGCCTGTTCGCTCGGCAAATTGTGACTGAAGTGAAATTGTGCCTTTAGGCCTAATTTTGGCGGCTCACTCACGAGACACTAATGCCGTATCTTCCCTTTTTGTTTTAATCTAGGCCAATAACAAATTTAGAGAACTTTTCTGAGTGGTATAGAGCCACGCTGCGTCGCAGCACGCATTGGGCCGGCTCGCCCGGGGTAATGCTATCCTCTCTTATCCGGCGTAAAATAATGGCACTTAGTGCTGTTGTGTTTCGTCCGGCCAGTGAGAGTTCTGGAGGCCTCTTCCCCCCCCCCCTTCACAATTTCTATTCCTTTCTTATAGGTCGGCAACGCATCTGCCACTCCTTTGGTTTTGCCCATGGGCGGCGGTGACTCTCTCCATCAGGCGACCCGCATGCTCGTTTGCCTCCGTCTTATTTAAAAAAAAAACTACAAACTACAACTATATAAAATGAATCTGTGCAAATATTTTAACATTCTGTTATGTATGTATGTATATATAGACTTTAACCGGTGGTATGCAATAGGCGGCAGTTTATTTCCAAGTTGTGAATGTTAATAAAAATTGGTCGGTTAATTCCAATTTGCCCATTCGATTGGTTAAAAAAACTTTATATTGCTCGTGTTCCGGTTGGCACGCCGACACGCTCTCGCAAATTATTGGTGCGAGACTCACTCGAAATATATCGGAGATATAACTTTTTTTTTAATGATTACGGTTCCTATTCGGGTACATAGTTAGTTAGTTAGTTTTAAAAATTAATGATTGCCTTATCCTACTAATATTAGTATGGATGGATATTTGTTACTCTTTCACGTAAAAATTACTGAATGGATTTGGATGAAATTCGGCATACAGATAGTTTATAACCTGGATTGACACATAGGATACTTTTTATCCCGATATTCTCACGAAAACGTATGTATAGATGTTTGTTCCTCTTTCACATAAAAACTGCTGAATGGATTTGGATAAAATTCAGCATACAGATAGTTTATAAGATACTTTTTATCCTGATATTGCCACGGGAACGGGAACCACGCGGGTGAAACCGCGAGCGGCCTTTTGTAATTTATAATTGTATATTATTTTGATAATTTCACTGACAACTCAAACCTTGTCGCGTAGCGGTGAAAGAATACTACCACCCCTTCCCTTCCCTTGGGTGTCGTAAAAGGCGACTAACGGACAGCACATACATACATCAACATAGAGCCACATTAGTAATTACTCATGTGATAGAGCGGCGATGGGAAAGGAAAAGTGGTCTATGGTAGAGGACTGCTTATGCTGTCATCATTGCCTAGTCTCTGACTAACCCTTCGGGGATAATGGTCGTGATTATTTGTATGTATGTAACTATGATTTCACTTATTTTGTACCAAATAAACATTTTTCAATATCTATTTCTATTTAGTATTTCTGTATATGTTTATTTACTTCTACGAGCCAAGAGCTCGACCCTTCGATTAACTAAACACTGACCATGACCACTCGGCCACCGAGACGATGTTCATAAATTAGCAATCCCTGACTTATGTCAAATCTGTTTACGCTGATCTATTCTACAAGCTCATGCCACTTGCCTTGCCTCCAGTTCAGCTTAGTTTAACACAGCAGTTTAAATAGCTCGATCGAGATATCACACGTTACCAGTTAATTGGGAATCAAAAGCGGTCCAATTGCTAAGCCGCCGCGATGGGAATCAATGCAAACAGGATTATCGGCTGTCAGTCGACCGCCAATACTACCAGTATTACGGGAATACACAGGAATTATTTCGTAATATTTCATATTTTTTGCGTTCTATAATACAAACCGACAGGATCAATAATTTGATTTTTTAAACGTTTCAATATCTTCGAGAATGTATTTGTTTATTTCAATTTTTACAAGCTGACTGGATGACTGATTTGTCTACAATATATGGTCTAACAATATCAATAAGCGAACGTTTAAGGGGAGCATCTATACATCACACTGAGCATGTTCACCAAATTTGGTCCGAAACTACAGGCTCGTTACCGAGATAATCAACAAAACATTATCATAATTTACCAAAAAATACAGTCTTTCCAAACCGTACAGCTGTACTACACGCACACAAAGATAGCCGAACATGCACACTAAACTCGGAGCACACTGAGCTATCTTTTTATTCACGCTTGCGTGGGTGTTAGTAAAGATACAGCATGTTTCATGATGTGCATTATTTTAATTGATTTAGTTTGTCAGAAAACATAACTTTAAAAAATCACTATAAAACTGGAGCTCATTTTTTGTCATTGTATTCAGAATGATGTATAAATACCGCCCTTAAAAGTTCGCTGGATTTTGTTAGACCCTGTATTAGAATTGTTAACCTACCTACCGGCATCGGGCCAGCGTAGTGGGCTATATCCCAATCTGATTGGGACACATAACTCAACAGCAAAATGTGCTTTTGCTCATGTGGGAAGGCATGTGTCCCTGTGCCTATGATGTGATTATTGGAATTGTTTGCAGACTAAGGCTTGCGCAGCCTGATTCTTATTTATTGCAGGCAATATCTTAAGGCTATTGTGTTTAAAAGCCTAATCAAATGGCATTTACGAATAAGAATAACAATAAGAATTATTATTATTCTATAATAATTTTATTGACACACACAGAGATTTATACAATACAGCACATTAACAGTAATATAATAATATTATGACAAAAAAAATAAAAATAACAAAATAACAACAAGATCACAAAATGAAAATTATACTTACAATAAAAAAAATAAAAAACAGGTGGTTGGTGTGTGAGGCATTTCTCATTATGAACTTTGAAGGTTTTGGGAAAAACTAATAAAATTAAATACTCGTTATTAATTAGATGATATAAAAATGAAACGCACAACCACAGAAAAACTAGTTTCTGTTCTAAATTTAATGTTGTGTTGACTAGAAGTCTGACCGCTACCGCTGTACCGCGCCTTGGGTATGCGAGCGGCGAGGCGGGGGGGCGAAACAATTGCTCCATTTTGTCATTCTGCCGTCATCGCTCACGGCGGCAACTAGTGTGTCAGACGCACATGAGATAAAATATCTAAAAATGGGTCGTGCATTATCTTGAGATAATCAAGACTGTCATTTTTAAAGTAGCCGAATATTTTAAGAAAAGAAAAGCAAACAAAGAAAGTTTATATTATATATTTCCAAGAATTAAAAATTTATTTCATTTATATTGGTTCTTTAATTGTACTAATCTTAAAATCATACTGGACGAAAACGGATTGGATGTAATTATACTCGTAAATATAAAGCTTCAATAAACTGTGCTTCGATATCGTAAGATCTGTCTGACACTACGAATCTCATGTGAGTTCATGCTCTTTACTTCCCACTTCTCCCACCACCCGCGCATACCTAAGGCGTGGTACAGCGGTTGCGGTCAGGCTATAGTGCATATACAAATATAAAATGGCTCATCGCCATTTTAACTAACACCTTATTTATATTTTTTGTTTTGGTGATAGACTTAAGCCCGAAATTATAAAAAAAGGAAAAAAAAATTAAAAAAAACTCCACTTTTGCCTACAAAAGTAAAGTTAAAGTCAAGTATTCCTCAAGGCTTCGTTCTATCCCCCACGCTGTTCCTTCTGCATATCAATGACATGCTTCCTCTTGGAAACATTAACTGCTATGCAGATGATAGCACAGTGCATGATGGATATACCAGTTACCTAACGGCTGGGCGGGTAGATACCGAAATGAAGCGAGCAAATCTTGTCATTGAGCTCGATCGGGTGTTTGACCTCATTTCCAAATGGCACTCCGATAATCTGGTGGAGTTCAATGCCAAGAAAACACATGTGTGCGCGTTCACAGCGAAAAAATCGCTATTCCTTCCCCTTCCCTCTCTTCAGGGTACATCTCTAGGCCTGCAGAGCAGTATTAACATGCTCGGTATGGATATCCGATCTGCGATCTGAACCAAAAGGACTACATCGAAAGTGTGCTTAAAAATGTATCACGTAAACTCCTGAACAAGGTGCGGCGATTCGTCACGCCTGATCAGTTGTGTCTATTATACAAGACACAGTTGCGGTCTTGCGTGGAGTAATGCTCTCACCTCTGGGACGGCTCCGCAAAGTACCTTCTCGATCCCTTGGACAGATTGCAGCGACGCGCTGTACGCATTATCGGCAATACAGAGATCACTAACACTCTCGAGCCTTTGCAGTTGCGTAGAGATATTGCGTCACTCAGCGTCTTTTACCGTTTATACCATGGCGAGTGCTCTGAAGAACTCTTTGACCTCATCCGTCCTTCTCCCTTTCTCCATAGGAGTACGCGTGCTGCTCTCCGGAGTCACCAATTTGCAGTCTCTAATATTTCATCACGCACAAAGAAATGTGGTGACTCGTTTCTTTGTCGCACCTCCAAAAGATGGAATAGTCTACCAGCACACGTATTTCCTCCTACCTATGATATAGGGTCCTTCAACCGAGGCGTGAAGAAGCACTTTGTGGGCCGGCAGAGTGAGGGTGACTGATGCTATGTCTCTTACGCTGCACCAGTTGTCCTCGCGCCTGGACTTCACTTCCACTTAACATCAGGTGGAGTGGGATCATTTGCCGGGCATAATATAAAAAAAAGTTTTTGACTTATACTCCATAAAAACTATGTCAATTTCTCACCCTAGTACCTAGGTAAAAATACGTTTAGATAGTTTAATAATTTCAAGCGCTAGATAGACAGTGGTTGGTAATTATAGCGATCTGTGAACTAACAACGTTCTTTTTGTCCACAGTTCAACTTCGTGGGAAAACTTTTGGGCCCCAAAGGGAACTCTCTGAAACGTCTACAGGAAGACACGATGTGCAAGATGGCAGTGCTCGGACGGGGCTCCATGAAAGACCGGCAGAAGGTAAGGACTCCGTATAAACGTCCCACGTCTGAGCAATATTGTCACTGTTTACTGTAATCTTTTTAACCACCTCTGTGGTCTAGTGGCTTAGCCACCGGTCTCAGACCCAGAGGTCCCGTGTTCGATTCCCAGCAGGAGCACATCTTTGTGTACTCGGTTTGGTTGATGGTAGGGCTGTCAAGTCCGCCTGGCTAGCTCCCACCATCTTATCTGAGTCTGTCGCCATAACAACGATGTTTATAGCATTGTTGTGTTCCGAGAGTTTGGGATAAGATAGCCAGTTCCTCAGTGGTTGAGGATTCCGGGTGAAGCGCGCTTCCACCTTTGGCCTTATCGTCACTTACCATCAGGTGTGATGAAGGCCAAGCGGTTACCCGTTTCAGTAAAGAAAAAACTTACTAAGCAAACTACGTAGGTACCTACGTAAGGGACTAGAAATTCCTACAGGATCAATCATCATCATCAGCCTATCAACGTCCCGCTAATCAGGCATATGCTTTCCCACATGGACAGCAGAATTTGGGCCATAACCCATGGGTACGTATTAAAATCGCGAAAATTCATATTACCTACAACTAAATAAAATACCTACGTTTAAAACGTCGAAAATCAAAATACCGAATGTATGAAATACCTTTGCCCGATATACCGAAGCTTAAATGTCGATTTACAAATAACCGAAGTTCGAATTACCAAAAGTTCAAAATTCCAAAAATTCAAAATACCGAATTTTATAAGACCTAATTTTGAGGTTATGTTTTTTTATTAGACAAGAGACATACTAGCTGCCCTACTCCTGTAGGTCACGTGATAGGGTAGAAATTTAAGACAACCCGAAGCCCAGCGTACCTGCTACGCTGCGCTTGTCTTGAAGACTAAGTGACAATTCGGACACTTTAAATTCGGACACAGTGTCCGAATTATCACTTTTTAATTAATTATTTATTTTACTGACTATTCGGACACCAACAAAAATAGCTGCTTTGTACAGTCGGATAAAAAACTTCTACTTATAGATTTCTCTACATTAATTTTAAGAAAATACACTATAGTAAAAAACGTTATATTTTGAAGCTTTTTTATCTGAGTGTACTGAACAGCTCCAATAATTTAATAGTGTCCGAATCGTCAGTGAAAAAATAGTAAAATTAAAAAGTGTTAATTCGGACACTGTGTCCGAATTTAAAGTGTCCGAATTGTCACTTAGTCGTCTTGAATTAAGAGGTTCTTTTTTTATTAGACAACAGAAACACTAGCTGCCCCACTCCTGTAGGTCACGTGGTAGGTTAGAAATTTAAGTTACATTGTAAAAACACGGTTAATCTAACTTTCGGGAATTTGAATTTCGGCATATCAACTGTAGGTATATAATCCTTCGGGATTTAGAACATTCGGGATTCGAAGTTTCGGAATTTTGAACTTTCGGGATTTTGAAATTTCGCCATTTTAAAATTCGGACTTCCGTTCATGGGTCTTATGAAATTCGGTATTTTAAAATTCGGCATTATAATACGTACCCTAACCCATAGCGCTGGCGAAAGGATGGGTTCGTGGTTTTTAACAACTGCCATCAACAACCGGTACTAAGGGTGCCTTCCGAAGCACAGAGGAGCTCGGTGTTTTGAAGTAGCCACCCACAGCAGAACGCGTTAGCTACTGCGCCATCGAGTTCAAACGAAACATAAATATGTGGAACAACTACATCTTTTAGCAATTTTTGAGTTGCTTCCATAAACATAGTTGTTCTTTGCACTTACTTCGATGGCCCAGTTGGAGTATTATATACCTTTTCTTGTTACAACCATGCATTAATAGCTTTTTCATTTATCTTAACGGTGTCCCGTAGCGGTAAAAGAATACTACCACCTACTCTCTTCCCTTGGGTGTCGTAAAAGGCGACTAACGGAATAAAGACTGCACAGACATCCAAGAGCATAGAGCGGCGATGGGCTCACCACCTAAAAGTAAAAAAAAAGTAAAGTAAAAAGAACGTTTATTGCTTCTTATTGCATTTTACAAACAATGAACAAATAGAAAAACAAAACAAACAAGCAATTGGAAGTAGCTCAGCATGTGCTGACCTGGGAGGAGTATCCCAGGCAGCGCTGATTTTCAGCCACTCCCACTTCTCTGGAGATCTTTGGTGAGAGTAAGGTAACGAGGGCTTCATTATTTAAAATATAATTACAATTACAAACAACGATAACAAATTATTAATTTGCAAATCCTGTCAAAAAAAAACCTGTCACGCTGAGCACATGTGCAGTCGCGATGGTAAAACGTGGACTATGGCAGAGAACTATATTGCTGTCCTGTCTGACTAACCCTTCGTCTGTGATAATAGCCGTGTTTATATGTGTGTATATACAATCTGTCCCGGGAAGTAGTAATCTAACTTTAAGAGCTTGATCTATGGATAATTTTATCGATAAAACTACCTCAAATCAAGGGTCTGACCCGCCTCTCGCCAAATCACAAGAATTTAAGTTTTTTATTTTTAGTATTGACCTCTTCCTTAAAAAAAAAGCGATAACATGGGCACCTTGACACTGATAAGCAACTATTTAATATCATTCGATAGCTAACAAGATTAACTATTAAAAAAAGTAGCAAACATACACGGGCCCTATACATTTAGAAAGAGTAAGGATTGATTTAAGTAAAAAAACATGTAATTTTTTTACGTCTTTTTCAGTTATTTTAAAATATCATAAAAGCAAGGTCATTAAAGTATGTTTTATTTGCACCATATTACTAGTATTTTATCTATTCTACAAAACAAGGGTAAATTTGTTACTGTACGTCTATTAGTTCCGATGCTATCGTTGAACAAAGAGACCCCTTCACAGCGGTCGCGTAGCGCGGCTAGTCAGGTAGTCGGATTAGTTAATGTAATTAATAATTAATTAGTTAAGTTAATTAATAGTTAATTTAGTTAATTAATTATCCATAGATCATGCTCTTAAAGTTAGATTACTACTTCCCGGGACAGATTGTATAATAACTTTTAAATAATCAATAAATTATTATTTTAGATACTCGTACTTTTCAAAAAAGCACCTAAGTAGTATCTATCTGTTACTACAGTAAAATCACTTTAAAAATAAAATGCAACTAAAATATATTTTTTTACAAGTAGGTACTTAGGTACTTAACAAGTATCAAAAACTTAAGAAACAAACCAATTCCGTAAAAATAATAAGTAGGTCTACTGCCTTTTTTACGCATTTGGTATTGTTTAAAATACCTAGGCAAAGTATAAAATAAATACATTTCTTACATTACCTACACGTTTTAGGTATTCTATACATTGCCTAGGTATGTATAGAATACCGGATTTATTTTTCACAGGAGGAAGAGCTCCGGGTCTCCGGAGACCCAAAGTTCGCGCACCTCTCCGACGAGCTGCACGTCGAGATCAGCGCGTTCGCGACCCCCGCCGAAGCGCACGCTCGGATTGCTTACGCACTCGCCGAACTGAGAAGGTTTTTGGTACCGGTATGTACTGACAAACTTATTTGCTTGATATCTTATATACACGGAGTTATAAAAAAAGAAGACCTCCGCGTCACTTAAGGCGAGTTATTTCGAGCACTTCTCTCTTGCTCTCTCGACATACGGGACGGGTATAACAGCGAAGCGGCGCAAATAGGCGCGTTTTGAAGGTTTTTATAGGATTTTTGCCGATATAGACTTTATAGGATTTAATGAATTAGCAGGTTCTCTGTAGTACTTCAAAATAAATATTTACATGTGAAAATTATGTCAATTTTTTTTTTAAATGTAAGAAATCATCCGTTTTAGACTTTTATTTGGCCTGTTTTCGGGATTTTTTATAATCTAATAAAGTACGTGTAACGAATAAGCACATTCTTTAGGCAATATCCTGTAGTGTATAATATATTTTTGTAAGAGCGTAATTCAATAGTAAATTCATAAACCAATTGATCTAGCAAAACACTTTTGCCCGCATTTACTGGTGACTCGCCTTAAGTACTTAAAAAGTGAAGGGCATAGAGTAAGCCAGTATTATTGTATTTATACGGCACATCTTACACAGAGGTAAGCCGATCGGCCATCATTGCGATGTCAACCTTCCCCGTGACAGCACACACGCCAGCGTAAAGGTTGCTGACTTGTTAGTATCGAGACATGCAGTTCTTCTTTTTTTACTCGTCTGTGCTTATAAAAAAATAAGAATAAAAAAATATATATAGAAGCTTACACACAAAATTACACAATACAACACAATTGACAACCAATATTATCTGGAAAGATGTGAATCTTTACTGAAACTTAAGACTTAAGTTTAGAACTCAGCTCTCGTAATATCAGACACAGTAAAAATTCTATTGTTAGCAACCTGTGGAGTCTTGGTAACAGACAAGGGATTACGGGGTTAAAGGGAATATCATTTAACATTCAACATTCATTAGGTATTAACACTCACTAACATCTACTTTATGCAAAGAAAATATTTGCTATTATACCTCGTACTTGACACTGGCTAAATATGCCACCAAGCTATTATATAAGTAAAAAATAAGCATGTACAATATATCGTCGGCGTTATTAAGAAAGTATTCTGTATAATGAACCTTTAAAGTGACAAAGTTGCACGCTATCAAACGGCAACATGGGAAGATATTTCATTAAGTCCCACGCCAGCTATAGTTACATAGTCTGCTGCGTAACTTACTCCATTTTAAACGGGAAACAAAGTAACTGTCTTCCCTTGGGTGTCGTAAAAGGCGACTAACGGAATAAAGACTGCACATACATCCAACAGCATAGAACGGCAATGTGCTCACCACCTGTCACGCTGAGCACATGTGCAGTCGCTATTGAATCTACGTATGGAGTTTGTGCTTATTTCTACTATTAGCTTGTTCTCCTTGTTCCAGGACTACAACGACGACATACGACAGGAACAGATGCTGGAGATGCAGATACTGTCGTCACAGAACGACCAGAGGAGGCCGTCGCCTCCTGACTCCTCCAGGAGTGGCAGTGAGGAGACACTCCCTATGAGAGATACGGTCAACAAGCATAGGGTACTGATTCCAATTTAATAATTTATAGAGCCAGCCTGACCCAGAACGCCAGATGAGTGCAGGTTCAAATACTGAACGTGATATTTTTTTCAAAATTTTCTAATTTTTATCCATTTTATGAGTTACGATGAGGCTTTATTTCTAACTTGAACACCTATTGCAATACCTTTCAAGTACAAGAACATAGTTTTGCTGATATGTTTATTTAAAACTAATTTTAAAATATAATATATACTGTGTTGCGTAGCTCTGAAAGTATACTACCACCCCCTCTCTTCCCTTGGGTGTCGTAAAAGGTGACTAACGGACTAAAGACTGCACATACACCAAACAGCATAGAGCGGTGATGGGCTCACCACCTATCACGCTGAGCACATGTGCAGTCGCTATTTGGTGAAGACTGCTTTTGCTGTCCTCATTTCCTGTCTCTGACTAACCCTTCAGGGATAATAGTCGTGAT
Source organism: Scoparia ambigualis (assembly GCA_963921215.1). NCBI lineage: Eukaryota > Metazoa > Arthropoda > Insecta > Lepidoptera > Crambidae > Scoparia > Scoparia ambigualis. The sequence continues at coordinate 25,681,172 of OY992514.1, read as the reverse complement.
TATATTTATGTATAAGATAAGAAATTTTTTATTGACATTCATAGATTTTTTGAGACATTGATTTTTATTATAGGCTTTTGATGATGTGTACCAAGTATATTGTTTGCCAGCAGTTGCCAGCAGTGCCAGCCCAGGCCCTCCCCACGGGCATCCCGGTGGCCCACAACGCGAGGGACTTCTCACCCCCCGCGCCCACCCCCGCCCCAGATCACCTGTCACACCATCAGGTCAGCTATCTCACTCTAACTTAAGACATAACACTTTTTGCGTTGAATTGTCGGTACTGTATTTACAATGCTATGTTTGCTACTTCGATCAACTATACTAACTAGATATCAGGTGGACGATAAAAATGTGTCTCGGTAAATAAGAGCGCACTTGAGAAGTGAGTTTTTATTTTCTCGCAAAGCAATAACAAGAAAAAGTACTTTATTTGTTGTCCATTAAGGTTGATTTCACCACTAAATGGTATTGACGTCTTTTCATTTTTGAGTGACAGGAGTAATTTATTGCTTTGAAAAATATTTATTCACGTGGACAGAATTTAGCTTTGATTTTGTACGTGACGCGTTATCTAGTTGGTGATCAAAGGTTTGCTATGTTTATTATAAGCCGATTAACGGACGAAATTAATAACCGATTCCGAGATAGAGATAGGCCTACTTGAGATTGGTTGCCTAGATATTTCTGTTATATGACGGGAAATACCAACAGTTGCCTAGTAACAAATCCAAAATAGGCATATCTCTATCTCAGGATTGGTTATTAATTTCGGCCGTTAGTTTATAAACTTTCCTACACTCACACCAATTATCTAGTCCAAGAGAAGCTTCGTCGTTAAATGGTTACTGGACAACGGATAAACATAATTAAAATATAATATAAATACATACTTATTATACATAGAAAACACCCAGACCCGAGACAATTCAGAAAAACAATAATTTCTAAATTAACCCGACCGGGGATCGAACCCGAGACCTAAGAGATGGCGACACCATGAGAACCGGTGTACAAACCACTCGACCAAGGAGGTCGCCTAAGTTTATTAAAGCCAATAGCCATCAGTTGTAGTTCCAATTCTGGAATGAGAGACCTAAAGTTCGGTCAAAGACAACGTAATGTGTATCAAGATGGCGTCCCAAATAGATTGTCAATAACAATAATTGAAAAAATATATTTCCTATTCTATTATTACGATATAACTACATAATAATGACTTGAATAACAATAAATTTCACTTACTTGACAATTGAATTGTAGTAAACGTCTAGGTGTACACTTTGAAAAGAAATAAAGAATTATTTTCGCCGCTCCGCACGCTCGAATGTCAAAGCCACACTAAAGCAAGGTGCCGAGTCGACTCCGCAGATGAGTGGAACATAGTGCGTGTTCGGAAGGGCCTATCTAGTGTAACGTATATATCGCTGGCCCAAACTGGGTGAATGTGTCTTGCACTTATTCCTTAGATTAAGAACGTTACTGTACCGCATTCATGCATAATAAATTATTCTTATTCTTATTATTGGTGTGAGTTTAAACATTTTTTTTTTTATGATGGAGGGTTTTGCCCAACAGTGGGGACAGTACAGGCTACACTTTACTGTTGCTTGACTTCGTCCACCAGAACACCACGTCTACCTCGTGACGAATTTGCAAAAAAAATCTTTTTGATAAACCTTGTTGTTGTTGTTGTTGAAAATTCCAAACACAACAAAAAAATATTAGCCAAATAGAGGCAGCCGTTCTAAAGAGATGTGCTAACAATCTTAAGGCAATTGATTTTTATTTTTCTAGAAAACAAACGTTTTCTCACAAGAACTTGGTCAAAAAGTCAATTCAACACACAAACCACATGGCCCCTGTGATTGAACATTAATTTGATCCGCTAGCAAACTCGCCAAGTTAGCACTAGTGTAAAATTCTGCATATTCAAATGCAAATTGTAAAAGTAAGCTTTAAAGAATACTGCTGTGAGGACTCTTTAACGTACCTAATTCAAGAAATAAGATCCCTACTTATGCATAAAAAAGCTCACACAAAGAAGGTACTAACTTTTCTCAATTACTCGCGAGCAAAGTTGTATCTAGTTACTTCAGGGAGTTACACATATTTCCAAGTTAGTATCTCTAAAGCTATTTATATTTAAAATAGCGGAAACTTAAAAGCTTTCTACAGCAACACTTTTCTTTGCTTTAGTTTCGTCCAAACTAGCGACCAGCCCGCGCCTTCGTCGACACTAACTTAGAAACACCATCATACTTATTAGCCTAAGGGGCCGTGAGGCTTGAAATGGGGTGGAGGGGTTCGGCAAAAATCACGAAATATCACAAGGGGGATGGGGGGGTGTAGTAAGATATCACGTGTATTTTTTTTTTTCGTCAAAAGCGCTATTTTTAAACCGAAAGCGACCTGTAGTTGTGACCTTGACTCGCCGTTGTAAAAAAAAACAACCTGCAACCAGACATTTTTATCATGGTCCTTCATTTTCTATAATAAATTTAGATTATACTTAATAATAAAGTACACGTGATTTTTGGAGGGGGGGGGGGGGGGGGGAGGGATTAATGGGCGGCCCCTAATGTGCACAAAACATAGACAAAATATCCTACTATCCTACTAATATTATAAACGCGAAAGTTTGTAAGTATGGATGGATGTTTGTTACTCTTTCACGTAAAAACTACTGAATGGATTTGGATAAAATTCGGCATACAGATAGTTTATAACCTGGATTAACACATAGGATACTTTTTATCCCGATATTCCCACGGGAACGGGAACCACGCGGGTGAAACCGCGAGCAGCCGCTATATTATAATACTACATAATAAAACCGTGTCGCGTAGCGGTGAAACAAAACTACCACCCCGGCTCTTCCCTTGGGTGTCGTAAAAGGCGACTAACGGACTAAAGATTGCACATACTTCCAACAGCATATACACGGAAAGAAATTATTAGTTGGGTTTACCATATTTCAACAAAATTTTAGGGTTAATATAGCACCTACTCTTGAGTTTTGTTGAATGAACAAAAACTGTATTGTTGATCAGTTACGGTAATTTGAACTTATTACATATATCTTTTGTTGTTTTAACATATTTATTTTGTAAATTTAACTTTAAAAATGGTTATTTCAACAACTTGAACAGTAAAATCAACAATTACCTATTGTATTAAGCATGAATTGTTACGCCAACATGTACAAATAGGTAAAAACAACTGTTTTTATATCAACAAAAACTTTTCTGTGAAAACAACAATTTGTTTATGTTGCTTTAACCCATCATTTTGTTAATTCAACTAATGTGTCGCCAACCCATGCAAAATCAACCTTTTTGTTCTTTCAGTGTAGCGGCGATGGGCTCACCACCTCTCCCGCTCAGTACATGTGCAGTCGCTATTTGGTGAAAAGTTGACTATAGTAGAGGACTGCTTTTGCTGTCCTCATTGCTTAGGCTCTGACTAACCCTTCGGCGATAATAGTCGTGATTATATTATGTGTATTTATTTATTTATGTATTTCGTTTTAACAATAATTGTATCTTCTTGTCATTTGCACCTCCGATTTTAAAGTTTATAAGAATCAAGGATCAATATCATTTATTCAGGTTAGGCCATGTTTAGGTTACAGCACTTATGAATGTCATTATGCCATCGGTTCGTAAGTCTATCTATGGGGCGGGAGCCTTGTACTGAGAAGAACCGGCAAGAAACTCAGCATGGGCATTTCTTTTCTCCCTTTCATTTACAGCGTCGTCAATTAGAATTGAAAAATGCCCTCCCTATCATTTAGGGCACTTTCCATTACAATAATAAAAACATAAAACAGCGACAACGACATAAAAATAATAATAAAAATAAAAAGTTCAAATATTCATCGCATTTTATAATAGCAATTACTCAACACCCTGTAGATATAAACATAGCATTGTAAGCACAAAAAAGTATAACAATTCATAACAATAAAGTGTTCAATCTTACTTTTAACATTTTCATGTTTTTCCTTCTAACAACCACTAGAGTATTTAGAATAAAACGTGTTTACGAAAGTTTCCCTTCCAGCTGGCGGGGCACGGGGTGCTGGTCGGGGGAGGAGTGCTACAGCAACCCCCCACTCACCACCTACTCACCCAGAACTCGATATTAGGTGAGTTGCAAACAAATAATAAAAAATACTTACTAAAAATGTACTCCATTTCACCTTATTTCATATTTTGACCGACTTCAACTTTGTTTTTTAGAGTCGGTTCTTTGGTATTTGGTTTTAACGTTAATATAATACACACATTTAACGTCTATAATTAATCATGAAACTCGTAAGCACAAATTCAAGCACTAAACTATTACAAAACCGTAATTTGACATCAGTCATGTGTACCTACAGAGCTCAAAACTAAAATTATGTTTTAGGAAGTAGCCCAAAGCTTTCATAAATACTCATCTATAACTAAAATTATTTTTAGCTTTCATCAATACTAAGCTCATAATTTTAACTAAGCTTTTATAAATACTAAGCTCAACCCACTCATAACTACAATAAAACTTGTATAAATACTAAGCTCATTCTTAACAAGCTTTCACAAACTAAGCCCACTAACAACTAACCCAGGTGGCGGTGACATACTGGGCTTAAGTAGCCCAGTGCTGGGCGGAGTGCTGCATGCCCACCCGGCGCTGCGTGGGGTCAAGCCGGCGGCGGTCCACGCGCTAGCGACGCAAGGTCGGTACGTCGCACTTTATGTCCACGGCCATTTCTTTTATTTTTATTTTATTATCTTAATTTTCAATACTAGCTGTACCCGGCCATGCGTTGCAATGCCACAATTTTCATAGATTTAGCTACAAAACTGACGGGAGTTTCATACAGATAAGTTTGTATGAAACTCCCCTCTTTTGCCACCATAAAGGGCGAATTTTCAAAAATCCTTTTTTAGTGCTCACCTACACTATAAAAGGAAGCATGGTTTGGTTACAGATTAATACACTAGGCATGGTGCTAAAACTGAAGTTTCTAATCCTAGCAATTTGGGCTGCGCGTTAATTATGTCAGTCAGTCAATCAGTCCATTTCCTATTTCCGCCCCGAAAGTCCTTTCTAAATATTGGCAATAGATTTTATTTATTTATGGAAAAGGTACAACAACAGTATAATATCATACATTGTTAAATATTTTAAGCTTACAATCTAAGTTCTTATATACATTTATACAATTACACGCATACACAACATTTGCAGAATAAATTGTACTTCTTGCATTTGCATTATTTTGAATAAATAATAAAACATCGTTTATATAATAAACACAATAATACGAAGGGAAGAAAAGTGATAAATATCGACATTGACACTTATAAGGCAGGTTAATATTATACACCTGGGACAGTTTCAGTCAAAAGGTTCGAACAGATTCAGAACATTAATTTTGAAATTTGCTATCGAGTCGTGGAAAATGTCAATACCCGTAACGTTATTTTTATTGAGTTGATTGTATTCCGAGCAGCAGCGGTAAAGAAGAGAATTCCGGCCGACATTCGTCTTATTAAAAGGTAGCGCGAAAGTTTTGTTTATTGGCTGGCGAGGCGGACGGAACGGTACGTGGAGTGTGACACCTTCCACGAAGTGGCCATTGATTTTTTGAAGTTGCAGACGTAATGTCGGAGATTACCTCCTAATTACAAGCTTACAAACTTTTAAAAATTTAGGGTAAGAGTCTAGATCTTAACGTTATTCTCAAAGACCATGCTCAATTACAGTACATTTTTCAATTCTCAGAAATTCTCTCTTCGATTTAGGGTACGATTGACTAAGGTCAGTCAAGAAAATAAGGACAGCCTTACTAATTATATTATGTATTTAATAAACTATTCGTGTACAAACTATAATTTGTATGAATTCGTCATCCTGGAGTTTCTGAGACTCTCCTTTTCTCTTGAACACTGTACATCTTAAGATTCTCTCGCAGTTGAGTATCATCAGTATCATGAGTTGATCAAGCAAACCTTTTTAACCCACTAAACGCGCTGACTGTCTAGTAGCCTTGTGCCATTTTTACCACTTTTAACCTATAAAATAAACCAAATAACAATGTCAAAATCCTTTAAAGTACTTTAAAATAGAAAATAACTAATTTTTGATTTAGAAATTAATATATTTCTAGTCCTCCTGTCTACCACAGTAGCCTTGTGCCATTTTTTACCACTTTTAACCTATAAAATAAACCAAATAACAATGTCAAAATCCTTTAAAGTACTTTAAAATAGAAAATAACAAAATAACTAATTATTTATTTAGAAATAAATATATTTCTAATCCTCATTATGATTGAAGCATCAACTCGTCAAACCAAAATTTTGTTCTAACCGGTCATACCGCCAAAAGCAGTATTATTTGTTTCAACTCGTCACAAGTTGATTTATTTCTATTAGGACATATTGTAATTTTGTAGCTACTGCATGGTCACACTACAAATCAGTTAAGCAAAATATTTAAAAACAATTCCAACTCCGGAACCGCAGCGGAAATCTGCAAAAACTTTAAAGATAAAACCCGTTCAGATATTTCTCATTCAACATCAAAGATAATTGAAACCCAATAAAGGGTTCCGCTTCCGCTACGAACCGTCCACGGTGGCGACATCTTTCGTAATTTAATTGAAACGTCTCGTGCGACGGTTCCTTAATTGGAAATCTCTCGGACGGTTTGTTGCGGTTAGCAGGGGAACAGAGGGGAAAAAATTAGGTATCCGAAATTACTTGTTCGATGCGAACTAGGCTCGGTCACAAATTGCAAGTGACGCTCGCCGATTGGAATTATCGGCAAATTTTAATTTGATTTCCAATCTGCGGTTTGATTATTTATGTAGGTATAAGTAGTAGGTAAGTCTCTTCGGTAATAGTTAGGAATGGGGGTTGGGGAGAAGATTCTCATTTGTATAATAATCTGTGACTCTCCGAACGCAGTTTCATAAAGCTTTATGGTCAAGAGCGAAGCGCCAAAAGGCTGCGGTGACCACCATGGGCTGAATGCTAATTGATTGACTTAGGGTGGATTCGACCAAACTGGATTATGGTCTTATACCTAGATTAAACGCCGAATTTGTATAGACTAATCTCGGAGTAAGTCTTATTCCAGTTGGGTCGAATCCACCCTAAGTGCTATTTTTCCATCTTCAGCTAAAATCAAATTATTTTTTAACCGTGTCGCGTGGCGGTGAAAGAATACTACCACCCCCTCTCTTCCCTTGGGTGTCGTAAAAGGCGACTAACGGACTAAAAACTGCACAGAGCAGCGACGGGCTCACCACCTGTCACGCTGAGAACATGTGCAGTCGCTATTTGGTGAAAAGTGGACTATGGCAGAGGACTGCTTTTGCTCTCCTCATTGCCTAGTCTCTGACTAACCCTTCGGGGATAATTGTCGTATGTATGAAATTTATCCGTCTGATAAAGTATCACACGACCTACCTAACTAAAATGTCACCTGAAAAGAAGAAAAGACATGATATGATGATACATTTTCAAAATGATGTGTAATACTTTAAAAGACGAATAAGTTTTAGCTGACAATTGAAAAATGTACCCTAATAAAATGTAACTGATAAAATTTACATAATTTAAAATAAAAGTTGAAACTTAGCTTGTGGTTGCACTACAGCCAAAATTCACTTAAACTCAATACTTGAAACGTTTCTTCTGGACATGGTTTTATAGGTAGAGTGACGCGTCTACAACCAATGCTTAATTTTAAGAGTTTGGAATTTAGATTTTATGACTTATAATAACATAAATATAATGCTTAGTAAGTGGCTCTCGCGGCCACAGTACACCCCACACTAAACTGTGTCAAATACTAATTTTTATTTATTTGTAAATTTGTAAATTTGTTATTAATTAATATTATCAATGTAGTTAATTTCTGACGAATATTATCTTGTAAATTATTTAGCAACTAAGAATATAACTGTATTTTGCATAGAACTATCTTAATCTTTCTCTTTATCTAGAAAACAGGAAGATCCTAGTCCAGGCACATGTATATTTTGATTCTATTAGTACCTATATGTTTAGCATTAATTTAAAATATTGTAAAATAAGTTTTTTTTAAAAGAATTTATTTATTTGTTTATTTATTTTTGGACTGCTAACAAGAACATACACCAGAAAATACATTTCAGTATCATTAGTAAATACAAAGGTAGTGTTCTTACTGAAAAGCTGCCACGACATGTACTGAATTGTTACTATGATAATTGATAAGAAAATCACTTTTTAATTAATTTTGTAACGTTTCCGAAATTCTCCCGCCTATGCTTTACCTATTTCTACCTTTCCCCAACGACAATCACTTTTATACATTGCACATATACGACTAAGTAACTGTGACTAAATCTTTTAAAAGGTCTCTTTTTTAAAATAAATGGGCTTGCTCTTGACCTCATTCTTACCCCTAGGATTAAGAAGAGGCCGACGATGGAGCGAGCTTGCCCAGAAGCAGTCTATTCACTCGAACTTTAAAGATCGTGGGGCTTATGCGCTCGGGAACACAGACGCCGGCAGAGAATTAGTACATTATTATTATTTATTTATTAATTATTACGTACATATAATAACAAAAAAAAACAATTTGTCTCGCAAAACCGCCTAGGCGGTTTGACTGCCGGATCAAGTTTAAGTAAAACAAATTAAAATACATTATCTTTAAGAAAAAAACCTAATCTAAGATAAGATAAGGCAAGATAACGTCATCTTCATAATCGACATTAATTAACAAAATTATTATACAATATTATACTATTATAAACTACTTATATTATTACATTAAATTATCAATGAAATTCTTTTTAAGCTTAATTTTGAATTTGTTTTTGTTTGGTTCATGTCTAATATCTGATGGCAAGCTGTAAGGGTAGGCGCTTTTTGATGGTTCTATATCCAAAATAATTATTAACCCTAGGTACGTCATACTTGCCAACAGACACTGCCCTTGTATTGTGGTTATGGTTCGATGAACGCACGCCTTCAACAAAGCGCATGTAGACATATCCGTGCACAGGTGCGGCTGGGCCGGCGGCTGCGAGCGGGCGCAAGCGGCCGCTGCTGGGAGGCGCGCGGGCCGCCATGTCGCCGACTAAGCGCGCCGTGATGACGCTGCTGGCGAGAGCGCGTGCCGCTACTCACAAGCACGCACCAACCTGGCCTGCGCCGCACGAGTGAGTAAGCCAATACTCGACCCTATTTACTTAGTAATAGGGCCGCCATGTCGCCGACTAAGCGCACCGTGATGACGCTGCTGGCGAGAGCGCGTGCCGCTACTCACAAGCACGCACCAACCTGGCCTGCGCCGCACGAGTGAGTAAGCCAATACTCGACCCTATTTACTTAGTAATAGGGCCGCCATGTCGCCGACTAAGCGCACCGTGATGACGCTGCTGGCGAGAGCGCGTGCCGCTACTCACAAGCACGCACCAACCTGGCCTGCGCCGCACGAGTGAGTAAGCCAATACTCGACCCTATTTACTTAGTAATAGGGCCGCCATGTCGCCGAGTAAGCGCGCCGTGATGACGCTGCTGGCGAGAGCGCGTGCCGCTACTCACAAGCACACACCAACCTGGCCTGCGCCGCACGAGTGAGTAAGCCAATACTCGACCCTATTCACTTAGTAATAGGGCCGCCATGTCGCCGACTACGCGCGCCGTGATGACGCTGCTGGCGAGAGCGCGTGCCGCTACTCACAAGCACGCACCAACCTGGCCTGCGCCGCACGAGTGAGTAAGCCAATACTCGACCCTATTTACTTAGTAATAGGGCCGCCATGTCGCCGACTAAGCGCGCCGTGATGACGCTGCTGGCGAGAGCGCGTGCCGCTACTCACGAGCACGCACCAACCTGGTAGGCTACTCTTGAAACAGAATTGCATTAATCAATTTCCAATCACAAATCTAAAAAATGTCAAATGGCACTTTTGTAAGCGACAATAGCGCCACATTGGAATTAAATTGCGTGGAAATTGATAGAACAAATTACTATCGAGATTGCGTTCCGGAATTATCTTTACTTATCGCAATATCGATACATATTAATCGCATTGGAATTGTATTAAGATTGAGTTTCCGTTCGAGAGTAACCCCCCTGGCCTGCGCCGCACAAGTGAGTAAGCCAGCTTAGTGAAAATATTATTTATTGATTTATTTATTTATTTATAAGATTTAAGCTCAATTCTCATGGTTGGTGGTAACGGTATTGCTTCTTGTATGTTTGTATTGCAGTTTATAAGCTTTACTATTCACTAATATTACAAGAATTGAGCTCAGTATTTATTTTAAAATTTGAGCTCAAAATTTTATGGTCGGTAGTTAATAGGCTTCTTGTAAGTTCTCGCGAGGGGATCTTATGAGTGAGTAAGTATTTAGTAATGTAACAATAAATTTGCTTTAAGGTATGTATGTAGTAGGACATGTTGTAAGTACTCTCTGATGTCCCACAAAGGCGACCTTGTGATGCATGTGACTTTTATTTCAAATGGCGGTGTCACTAAGTAAAACAGCTTGTTTCTGTAATACACCAATCAAACCGAGGCCAATTATTAAAGTACGTACTTCCTTCTAGGAATTGAGCCCCATTCCTCTGGGTATAAAGATTGTTTTAATGTGTCAAGGGACATGTATATAACATTGTATAAAATAGACTAGTATATAACAGTCTTCTCTTGTTTACAGGCACACCACCCTTCTGCCGTTGATACGTGACGACTTCGTCACTGGGGTCGGCGTTAATATCAATCTAGCGTAATTGTTTAAACGGTACTAGTCAAAGTAGACATACGTGTATACGTAAAAATACATATAATTAAAATCAGCTACCCATGTAGTTAAACGAATATTAAGAGCGAAAAAGATAGAAAATACAAGACTATTTGAGAGCGATAAATATTGATTGTAGACGACTATTGAGAGTGATGAGTACTGAGAGCAGATAATTAAGAGCGATGGATATTAAACACATTGACTGCTAAACAACCAGACGCAATTGAAATTTAACTGTTTTTCGGTCAACAGTGTCTGTTTTGTATAAATAAGGGGCTACTGTGGGGCTTACCTGACTTCTCCTCAGTTCGTCTCTGGGAAGATGAGGCTTGCTATAGTCCTTAGTTTTACACTTTTCTAGAAGGTCGCTGTTTCTTGATAGGCACTAAGAGCTCTTATTTCTAATGTAACGGTTCTGTCACTTCAACCAACCACAAGTATTATTTTGCACTCACGAAGGGTTTTATATCACGAACTAATTAAGTATAGGTTTGGTACTCCAGACAGACAAAGTCGGAAGACGCGACGAGTGTTCGGAGCGGCCTCACGAGCGAGACTACTGCTTCAAAGAACAGGCTACCCACAGTAGGCAAATAAAATCAACAAAAGTTTTGTGGTGTACCCTCCATGTTGTGTTATCTTAAAACTTGATTCAGATTATAAATACAAAGAAACTAAATGAAATATTCCGGTACGGAACATTCCGCTCACCTTAAAAGAACTAGTTTCTTTTAACGAAATATTCAAAATCGAAATATAACTAAACTCAACTAATTGTTGTAATACAAATACCTACTACTAACTACACTACGAAATTGTTATATGCAACTACACTATATTTTAATTAATAGGAAGAGGACAAAGTTTGACAACAGGACGTTTAGCAAACGTGTTGCCCATTTGTACCGTAACAACGCGAGTTATGTTGTCAGAGCCGGGGTGCAACGCATGAACACGAGCGAGCCTCCACTGCAGCGGAGGAAGGTTATCATCACAAACCACAACGATTACGCCTTCACGAATTGGTGGTCCGCGTTCATGAAACCATTTACTAGTTTGTTGAATCTCATGCAAATATTCGCGGCTCCATCTTTTCCAAAAATGCTGAATGCATTGTTGAATCCAGCGCCACCGAGTTAAACGGTCTGAATTCGAATCTACCAACGACACGTCTGGTAACGCAGTTAAAGGTTCTCCTATCAAAAAATGTGACGGAGTCAACGGTGTGGGATCTATGGGGTCCGCACTCAAAACGCACAAAGGGCGCGAGTTCAATACTGCCTCTATTTGGCACAACAAAGTATGCATTTCGTCGTACGTTTGTGTACGAGCACCGATAACACGATATAAATGTGATTTAAAACTTTTCACACCCGCTTCAACTAAGCCTGAAAAATGACTACCGGTCGGGGGATGAAAATGCCAAGTAATGTTTTGATTAAGCAATTTATTATTCAAGTCTTTTTGAACAGAGTCGCTTCGTAAAAAGGCATACAATTCATTAAGGTAATTATTGCATCCGACAAAATTCCTTCCATTATCGGAATAGATATCTGTACATAAACCTCTGCGGGACGTGAAGCGTCGCAACGCAGCTAGAAAGGCTTCAGTTGAAAGGTCTGAGACCAATTCCAAATGAATGGCCTTGACGCTCATGCAAACAAAAACTGCAACATAGGATTTGACTATTTTTGCATTACGAACTTTATTTGCTCGAACATAAAAGGGACCGCAGAAATCTACGGCGATTTTAATAAAAGGTCGTGCGGATTGTGTCCGAACGCCAGGTAAACGAGCCATAGACGGCTGTGTACGTTTTGGTCGAGCACGAAAACAATGAATGCAACGGTGTATAAGTTGCCTAATGATATCTCGAGCTGATAAAATCCAATATTTCTGCATTAAAATATATTGAGTAGTTTGCGAGCCGGCATGCATATGTGTAACATGCGTGTCTTCGATTATCAATGTAGTTAAATGATGTCTTTTAGGTAAAATTAATTGATGTTTCGATTCGAACGAAATATGCGAATTATGTAACCGCCCACCGACACGTAAATTGTTAAATTTATCGAGAAATGGAGTTAAACGTTGTAACATATTTGAAGGACGATTTCCTTTCAAAATATTGTTTATGTCGTATATGAAAACGTTATGTTGTACTAAATAAATTATACGATTTAGACTAAAGTTATATTCGGGCACTGTTATATAGTTAGGAAACGACTTTTGTAATTTCTTACATTTATGGAAAAAACGAAATATGATTGAAACGACACGAATAAGCTTTCTTAAGGACGAAAATCGATTTATGATTTTATCTAAGTCTTCATTAGATTTTGAAGTCAAAGTGTTAACTGAGAACGAGAGATTACGTTTTTCTTCACAAGTACCTACGATGCCCGTCGACTCGGGCCAAAGCGACTGATCTAGTTTGAGCCAGGTAGGTCCTTCAAACCATAACGAATGATTAACAAACGAACTAACTAACACTCCACGGGATGCTACATCACTTGGGTTATCCTGGGAACGTACGTGCCGCCAACAACTGGCCGGTACGCGAGATAAGATTTCGCTGGTGCGATTCGACACAAAAGTTTTCCACTCATGTGGTGCTGAGCGTAGCCATGCTAATACAATAGACGAGTCAGTCCACGCGAAGACATCAACTATTTTAATTTTGTCGCCGTAAGCGAGCAATGTTTTACTTATGAGTTTTGACAACAATAAAGCACCCATTAATTCCAAACGGGGAATCGATAATTTCTTTAATGGCGCGACACGAGTTTTTGCTAAAACGAGAAATACTTTGACAGCATGATTGTTTTGTATACAACGAATGTAAATACAAGCTGCGTATGCCTTTTCTGAGGCATCCGAGAACCCATGTAATTCGAATGATGCCGATGAAATAAATACATGTCGTGGAAACGAAATCTTTGCTAAAAGTGGAAGTTCCCCTATAAAGGTTGACCAAGAATTGACTATATCGATAGGTGGTTGTTCATCCCAAGTAGTCCCTGCAGTCCATAACAACTGTATCAAATGTTTTGCGACTAATGTGACCGGGGATAATAGACCTAAAGGGTCGTAAATTTTAGCAATTTCCGAAAGAATAATTCGTTTAGTGCAGTTCTTTAAATTCGATATTTGTACACTGAAGGTGAAAACGTCAGATTTAGGGTCCCATTGAAGCCCTAAAACTTTGGTTTGTTTATCATTTTCTAAAGATGAAAATGAGATACGTTCGAGTACCCGCTCACCATGAGAATCTGGCGGGCGTACTGTATCGAGTATTTGTGGCGTGTTACTATGCCACTTACGAAGTTCAAAACCAGCTGTTTTGCAAATACCTATAAGTTCTTGTTGTAAACTTAAGGCGTGTTCGATCGAGTGTGCACCCCCATGAATGTCATCAACGAATGTCTGTTTTAAGAGAATTTTAGAAGCTTGTGGGAATTGCGAAGCTTCATCGAGTGCTAATTGACGAATAGTTCGAAGAGCAAGGTACGGCGACGGACTTACACCGAATGTGACAGTACGTAGTCGAAAATCGAGTATCGGTTGGTGGGGAGACGAACGCCACACGATACGTTGAAAATCCCTATCGGATTCTCTCAGGAGAATATTTCTATACATCTGTTTTATGTCGCAGGTGAAGACTACTAAATGGATACGAAAGTTAAGTAAAAGTTCGACAATGTCCGATTGTAACTTTGGACCAGGTAATAGAATATCATTCAACGAGTGATTGTTTGTGGTTTTGCAACTAGCATCGAAAACAACACGAGTTTTAGTAGTTTCACTTGACGGTTTGATGACAGCGAAATAAGGAATATAATAATGTTGCTTATTATCGAGGGGTGGAGAACAAGGCTCCATGTGATTCAGGTCGAGATACTCTTGCAAGCAAGCATGATATGCGAATTTGAGTTTAGGATCTTTTTCGAGACGAAATTCTAATTTGCGAAAACGAGCTAGGGCGATGTCGCGCGATTGACCTAGTATAGGTGCATCGCGTTTGAATGGCAAGGAAACGATATATCTACCCTCCTTGTCACGAGCGAAAGTGGTTTGATAGATCTCTTCACACAACTGTTCATCAGGTGTGAGAGTACGATCTTCGGGGATGGTCTCCAGCTCCCAAAATCGTTGTAAGTCAATGTCCTCGAAAAAGGAGCTATGACAAACTTGGAGTGGTGACGTAACAAAATACGAAACTTTGCCCATCAACAAAAAACCGAAAATACTATTAATTGCGACCGGCGAGCCCGGTGGTCCCTTTATAACTTGACCCAAAAATACTTGTGACAAAACATCTGCTCCCAGGAGCACTTCGACAGGGTGAGGGTAAAGCGCATTAAAAGTTGGATCAGCTAAATCTAGATTTAAAATGTGCGGCCAAGTTTTAAGAGGTACCGGAACACACGGCGTTTGCGAAACTATTTTTGATAAGATCAATGCATCTACCGAAATAATAGGATTCGATTGGTTTCGTGGGGCTAAGTTAAAAGAAACGATTCCTTTTGGCTGTATAGGTGGCGATTCACCAATTCCGAATATTGGTACGTTAATGTTTTTACGCGCTAAGCCTAATCTCTGCGCGCAGGCAGCCGTCATAAAGCTAGCTTGACTACCCGTATCGATCAAACAACGAACTGTAAACTTCGCGTTGCCTACGCATACATCGACGAGTGCGGTACATAACATAACCGTCGTAGTACGAGAGTTATGAGGGAAAGCGGCCTTGGACGTGATACAACTGTTATCGTTCATAGCATGATTAACGTTCGCTTGTTGCACAGTGCAGGAGTCTGGTGCAACTGCGACAGTACGATTGTCCACCGTGGGAGGGAAAGAGACGACATTAGATTGCATGTTGTTATCAAAATGAAGATATGAATGATGAGATCGCGAATTACAAGTTCGACAAGCATAACTACTTTTACATTGTTTTACACTATGCCCCAGGGACAAACAATTCAAACAAATGTTTTGAGATTTAACAAAAATGTATCTATCTTTAGGGGATTTGTTCATAAATACCGAACACTTTGACAACGAGTGCTGTTCAATGTTACAACAAATACAAACATTCTGATTTTTATTACTACCGAAACCAGATTGAATTTTGTTTGGCAAATCTTGAGAATGATTTGTACTAACGGCAAAGGAACGTCGCGGAATCGAGTGGAAATTATTTTGCGATTTGTTTTGTTTACTAATTTGATTTGTCGCATTATTATTACTACTACCTACGAGCGATTTTTCTTGACTTGACATTATTTCGAATGCGGCAATTTCCTGCTGCAAAAAGGTTATAAAAACGTCAATGTTAGGGATTTCCGATGGTTTAGTTAGAGATAACTCGAAACGTCTACGAAGTGAGTGTGGTATTTTACGTAACAAAATATTAAGTAAAATGAAGTTCCATTCATGAACAGGAAAATGCATCATCTCAAGGGCTTTAATATTTTCAGTATAAACATTCACTATGTTGCGAATATTAAAATGATTATCTTTAGTAAATGGTTCCAAATCCAAAATACGATCTAAATGATTTGAAGCAATAATTCTACGATTTTCATATCTAGAAATAAGAATATTTAAGGCAATATTGTAGTTTTCATCGCGAATAGGTATGGCTTTAATTAAATTAAATGGTTCGTCTTTTAATGTTAACAAAAGATAACGGAACTTTTCGGCCGGTGTGTAGGCATTATTGTTATGAATTTGCCCACAATAAAGATCATAATAAGTAGGCCAATCAGTGGCATTGCCGTTAAAGGTTGGCAAAGGTAAATTAGTTAATATTTTCGAATGTTTATCATCACACAAATTGGACTGCGGAATGGCACGGCTCATGCGTCGACACTCCTGTTCTGATTCTTTTAATTTATTGACATGCACTAAAATTGCATAATAACAATCGCTAAAATCATTACGAATTTTGAGTTGTTCGTCACGATTGAAAGTTTTTAATTTGAGCAAAGCTTTTTCTATTTTTGATTGAACTTTGCTAAACTTCCGTTGTTGAGCAGCTAAATCACTACATCGAGAACGAAATTGTGTTATGTCAGTTGTAGCAAATAACAAGGTTCGTTTTAGTTCTTCTAAAATAATATCCCTTTCGAAAAGGTCTTGTTCGATGATTGATTCATCCGCCATATTGCGAGTCAATGATGGCGCAAATGAATCCGACAAACGATTGAATATTTTAAATACGAAATACTGTAAAATATACCGAAAAGATGAGTGCGAAATGAATATGTGTACGTAGTACAGCAAGATTAAGACAACACAACCTGGATTTGATTACCAACTAATCCGATTCGAACGGATTAAGCCCTCGTGCCGATCAATGTGCTATCCGGCCGAAGGAACAAAAATGTTTTGTATAAATAAGGGGCTACTGTGGGGCTTACCTGACTTCTCCTCAGTTCGTCTCTGGGAAGATGAGGCTTGCTATAGTCCTTAGTTTTACACTTTTCTAGAAGGTCGCTGTTTCTTGATAGGCACTAAGAGCTCTTATTTCTAATGTAACGGTTCTGTCACTTCAACCAACCACAAGTATTATTTTGCACTCACGAAGGGTTTTATATCACGAACTAATTAAGTATAGGTTTGGTACTCCAGACAGACAAAGTCGGAAGACGCGACGAGTGTTCGGAGCGGCCTCACGAGCGAGACTACTGCTTCAAAGAACAGGCTACCCACAGTAGGCAAATAAAATCAACAAAAGTTTTGTGGTGTACCCTCCATGTTGTGTTATCTTAAAACTTGATTCAGATTATAAATACAAAGAAACTAAATGAAATATTCCGGTACGGAACAGTGTCCATAGGGGCTTTAAGTGTTATGAGGAAACACTACGTCGAAGTGGCATGCAAAATTCTCATACAAAACACAGAAAAACGACGTTTCGTAGTCCCCTGTTTCCTCCTTCAGAACTGGACCAATTTTTATTACTTTTTCAGCATCGGTTAAAGAAAGAGATTTTCTATGTTTATATGTTTGATTTTTTTTTAAATCAGGCACTAAATGTTTCTGAAGACGCCTTAAAAAACGGAGTGATTTCGCGAGAAATTTTGAAGGCTCCTGGTTATTAAATAAATGACTTAATGACTTTGAGAAAATCTCTTTCTTTAACCGATGCTGAAAAAGTAACAAAAATTAATCCAGTTTTGAAGGAGGAAACAGGGGACTACGAAACATCGTTTTTCTGTGTTTTGTATGAGAATTTTGCATGCCACGTCGACGTAGTGTTTCCTCATAAGGAGCAATAAATACTGAGTGTGGGGGACTGTTGAGAGTAATGAACACTAGAAATAGATATTCTAAAGAAGTTCATCGCACATCTAAGTTTGTCTCTATTTACGAGCGATTAACAATATGTAATTAATTACTTACAGTTTACTTACTAACTAATATTTTTATTCCAACATTGCGCCATGCACCAATTGCTATATTTTTTGCTCTTCATATTTCTTTTTTCTGGTTGTTAGTATTTGATTATTATGTGTATTTTTATTAATATCTGTATGTCTAGTCGAGTGAACGAATACTTTATTTATATAAAATGTAAAGAACGTTGTGGCTCATACAAAAAATATTTGTTCCTTAGCGGATTCTGAACAACTTTTAGTATGTGAAAGCTCAAATCTCAAAAAGTAATAAGTTTTTTTCCATTATAAAAGATCAATCTCAAATGAAGATAACAAATGGTTTTGTGTAAGAAACCACTTTCGTTACAATATGTATATCCGAATAGGCTAATGGCTGTAGATAGAATTTATCGTTGAATTCGTACCTGTTTTAGATTATTTTCTCCACAAAATATCGTAAATATGTTAACTATATAAACTTATTTTTTTAGTGAAAATATTTGTTATCTCGAATTATTGATGTTGTACTTTTTTGTCAGAACTAACTCAATAGTAAGGTGAGACTGTGGTTCAATTAATATTTTAAAAATATATTTTGAGCTCAATTCTAAATATGTTAATAAAAAAGAATGTTATTGTCGCGAACACAGTGAGATGAAACGATCTACACTATTATTAAAAAGTTATCTCAGAATACTTATTATAAATATTATACGGTTATCTGTTATTGAGATCTTGACTTTTTGTTATTCTAATTATGTCAATTTATGTGAACCCCAAACTTAAGACAAAAAATGTTATTATAAGTATCATAATTCATAAAATATATTGTATAGAGATATAATTAAAGGACCATGGTGTATTTAAAATATTATCCTATGCCTTTTAGGAAAATTTTGTACATAATATAATATATCAAATATTGATTAGGTTAAGCCAAAATATTGATATATGCAGCCAGTAAAATTTATGGACTTACACATTTTAACAAATTATTAAATAACACGAGCTATACTGCAACATTATATTACAACTAAATACATAATTTATTGAAAGTTATACAATTTGCAAAATTTATAGCGGGATATTTTCAAAATAATATTACTTATTGAAGTACGCTAATATAATACAATAATAATTATAAAAATAACTACATTTGATTGTAAATGATTTTTGTTCAGTCCAGGATCAGCTATCTTATCGGCAAAAAAATATGAATATGGACATGGGCTTCATTAGACATTTGAAGCCCATAATATGCCCATATAAGGACAAAATATGGGCTTCCAATGTGTTTGAAGGCTTCAAATATTTTTTTGCCGATAGACCCGCTGGTCTTCGAAGATTGTATGGTGACATTGGTGACACTTTAATTTATTTTTATCATCAAGGAATATCATATAATTATTATACATTTTATGTTAACATTATTTAAACATTATGATTTTCTTTCACCTATCCTCTCAATAACTTACATAATTTTTCGGCAAAATTACCCCTTTATTGTTTTGTAATTAGTTATGAATTAATTCAAATCATCGCTCGTGCTTCACCACACTGACATAATTTTGTACAGATTTAATAAAATATCTTACTAGATGTGTGTAGCAAAGAAAACACCATAATCGTATTTGTAAAACATTTATATACTTAACGCAAGATTACTTCATAAGACCAAGGCATATAATAATAATAAAAATATACACAGCACGTTTACATTCATTCATAATATTTCATAAATTGTACACGTTTTCAATATATTAAAAAACTAAGCACTTCAGGAATTAATATGCTTTCAGTGTAATTTTTCAAGCTTATAGAACTGATCTAAATGTTTTTTATATTTATTTTATTTGTTTAAAAATTAAAACACTTATTAAACCATTTACAAGATATAAAAATCCTGGCATTAATAAACTCAGGTGATAGGTTTTACTCTTACTTCTGTAAAATATTATATGTATTAATTTTATGGTTATTTAATTATCGTCGATAATTGAGATAGTTTTATTTCCATTTATTTATTGGTTTCTTCCATCAATTTTAATCACTACAGGTATTTGTTATGGTGTAGATTATTGTGTAGAATTAATTATTAATAGAAAACATTATTTTTAATAAGGTTTCGAACTGGTAATTATTACACTGAAAGTTAGTTATTGTTATTAACTAGTTTAATTAATAGGTAGCGAATAATTAAGGTTCATAATAAAGTAAAGTTTTGATTAGGGTAAGCTAAGAAAATTTAAATAATTACAAAACATAATCGGTTATTTAAACGTCCAGACAGTTCAAATAAAAAACTAAAATAACTAATTAAAATAGATTTTTTTAACATACTTGATAATTGTATCTTATTGTTGCAAATTATCAAATATTTTGAGAAAATTTAATATAAATTTTAAACTTGTTTTTAATTATTCGTGTCAAATGTTCTAGTGACTAAATAAGCTTTTAATAATGCTGTAGTTGATAATATAAAATTAAATGTAGAATAAATAATGCTTGCGAATATTGTCTGGGTTTTGTGATAAATATTTTATAGTTTAATAAAAGCTTTATGTACATCTTATTAAGTACATATATTGATAATTAACGTATTCGAAATGCTGTTATTCTGATAATCATTTTTTAGTTTGTTTTTAAACACAAAAAATCTACAAACAATCTTATAAAAATATTTTATATTTATTAAATAAAACCGATCATTTTTAAAATTATAAACCAAATAGATTATAATTAATATAAATAACGAATATTACACATGAGTATTAGAAAGTTTAGTTATTAATTATTGTAATTATTGCATAGGTTATTTAATTCAATAATAGTTTTAATTGTGTCTTCCAACTGGTATGGAATTGCGCTTGTTTCTTGCTTGAATAATTATTTAGATTTATTGTGATTTGTATTTTAATTGTGGAAGCAGGTTTGCAATTATTTATTATTTGATCTGGAATTATGGTTTACCATTTTACGTTTGATAATTAAAATTCTTAAACTATATTATAATTTAGTCATTCCCTAATAAATTCTTGTTGTTTAAATTATTTATTTATTTGTCAAAATATTGTATAATAGTTGTATTGAACACTACTTTATCTTATTTGTGATAATTATAAGTATTTGTGTGCTACGTTGGTATTATAGAAAAAGGTCGTAACTAAAAATTCTGTCGCCAGGTATAAAAAAAGAACATTCTTTTTAAAAAGTTTTGTAAACTGCTTTTAAACCAATTTTATGTAGTGTTTGTTTGACAAGTGTGCACTGAAATCAAGAGTAGATAATAAAAATACAATCTAGAGATGTTTTTTTTATTTACCCCTCACTAGTACTAGTAAGTTAATTTTTGTAATGTTATTATTATTATCGTCTTTATTCAAACATATTTCTTAAGAATTTTTTTTTACAATATTTTATATAAAAACATATTTACAATATAAAATATTATAAAAAACTTAACCTAGGCTGCCACCGGCAGCGGGGATAATCCCAAGCTTGACCTAACCTTTGAGCGAGAGCCTCTCTAGATGTTGATCGAGGGTCTTAGCTATAAGACCGTGTGCCGAAACGACTATCGGTACAATAATAGTTGAATCCACATTATTATTATTATTAAGTTGTAATATTAGGATAGTGGATTGGTTAGTCAATACAGTAATAAACTTTTTAGAAATAGTCAAAACATATTATGCTTTTATTGTTGTTGGAATAATAACCTACCAACCGGAATTGGGCCAAAGTGGTGAGAAAATAGCCTAATCTCCCCATGTGCTGTGGAAGGTATCTCGCCGTTTGGCTTTGGTTTGTGTTTGTTCCATACAGGAATAAGTAGGTATACAATAAATCGCGGCAAAACCGACTCTACGTAGTCTTGTCTGCCATACGCTACAGTGTACAGCGGAGGGGCGAGGCGGCCCGCGAGCTGAGGAGCAGCCGTTCGATTCTCTAAGCTAAAGCCTTGTTAGCTGCGGCTACCGCAGCGCTGAGAAATGACTCTGTCTCTTTCAAATTCATAGAATTGGAAAGAGACAGCAGATCACAGCTATGCGCGCACCGTCTATGTGTCGCTTAGAGAATCGCATAGCTGGTGAGTTTAGCACTCACCGCCGTAGCTGAGGCTAGCTAGCAATCCGAAGCTGCGGTGGTGAGCGAAAGCTACGATAAGCTCGCGTAGGACCGCCGGAGCCCCGCAGCACCGAAGCCGTGACAGAAACTATAGTTGTGAAATAGGATCTAATAGGCCAAGTTTTTTTAATGCAGTAAATTTTGACTCATAATTATGTAAATCGTATGCTATGTAATTATAGTCTGGGAAGAGTATGTTTTGCCAAACATTACATACATTTACATACATTTCTTCTTCTCCTTATTCTTATTCTTATTTGACTAAATAATACTTGGTAAACTTGCCAAAAATAGTTTGGCTAACGGTAAAATTGCAAAAAAAATTTTTCAAAATAAAAAATTTTTTGCCAAATAAAAATTTGGAAAAAAAAATTTTGGGATGTGATACTTTAGGAAACGTATTTTGGCCATATAATAGTAATCCGCTGTGGAAGGCCTATGCCCAGCAGTGGTTGTATACTTTTATAATAATAAAAACTTTAAAATACTTACCTACCTTTTGCAGAGTTTTAGTGGGCCCTCGCACAATACTTTTTTCTCTTTTTTTTTACATTCATACAAATAATCAAGACTATTTTCCCCGAAGGGTTAGTCAGAGACTAGGCAATGAGGACAGCAAAAGCAGACCTCTACCATAGTCCACTTTTCACCAAATAGTGCCCGCACACAAGTCAACTGCTGCTGCAGACAAGTCAACGAAACTTTCTCGTAAAAGCTGAATACGCTAAAAAGTAATTACTGTTCTGTTCCTCGCAGTTTCGATGTTTGGAAACGTTTTTTTTCTGTGAGCGCGCTTTATATTTCACTTCAAGCGCGCAACTAAAACATACATAAATAATCACGACTATTATACCCGAAGGGTTAGTCAGAGACTAGGTAATGAGTACAGCACAAGCAGCCCTCTACCACCATAGTCCACTTTCATCAAATAGCGACTGTGGTGAACCCATCGCCGCTCTAAGCTGTTGGAAGTATGTGCAGTCTTTATAGTCCGTTAGTCGCCTTTTACGACACCCAAGGGTAGAGAGGGGGTGGTAGTATTCTTTCAACGCGACACGGTTGCGGTCATTCTTTTTTTTACTTTAATTTTTAATTGCTCAAACTTAAGTTACTACTAGGTATGTACCTTCTAAAAATTATAAACGCTCAATGACACACTCATATCAGACTCGTATTATTATGTGAGACAAATTATATTTTCCGAAGCAGACATTTTGAGAGATATTTTTAAAGGACAGCTTGACAAAGCATTGGTACTAAATCTGAACACAAGGACGATATCTTTAGTGCCAATAAACTGCGACTCAGTCCATACAAGCGGGCACGAAACCGAGTTACTAATGCTACGCTTCCACCACAAGAAGACTTTATCCCACATTTAGATGTGTCAAAATACGTAAATGCCTTCGACGAAAATATCGCCTTAGCGTATTTAAAAATAAAGATTTTGAATGAAAAAATTGTTTATTTTTGAAAAACAATAAAAAATTTGTTCTAAAAATTAAAGAAAAAAAACTTACCTCCATACATACATATAATCACGACTATTATCCATGAAGGATTAGTCAGAGACTAGGCAATGAGGACTGCAAAGTCTACTTTTCACCAAATAGCGACTTTTCCAAATGTCGCACAAAGCGCTACTCTTTTATACTGCGCACTGCAAAGGATTGGAATTCCCTCCCTGTGTCTGTGTTTCCGAGTACTTATAACCCGTCCACCTTCAAAACAAGAGTGAATAGGCACCTTCGAGGTTAGCTCGCTCCATTGTACATCCTGTCTTAGCCCCTGGGCTTGATTGGGATCAAGAGCAAACCCATTCAGAGTTAAAAAAAATAGCGACTGCACATGTGCGCAGCGTGACAGGTGGTGAGCCCTTCGCCGCTCTATGCTGTTGGATGTATGTGCAGTCTTTAGTCCGTAAGTCCCTTTTACGACACCCAAGGGAAGAGAGGACCAGCAGAGACCAGCACGTGTAGTCCGGGAGAGGAAAGGAGAGGGCGGGATAAGATCAAAAAGTTCTTCAGAACAGTCTCCGTAGTAGTTGCAGCTGGAGGTCCTCAAGGGAGGTTGTAACCTCAGCATCTCCAATAATGCGTACCGCTCGCCTTTGCAGTCTATCAAGTGCATCGAGGAGGTATTTAGCGGAGCCGTCCCATAGATGGAAACAATACTACATACTCGATCGCACCTGAGTTTTGTACAGCAAACAGCGCTGCTCGGGAGTGCAAAACCGCCTCACCTTATTGAGAATACCCAACTTCCGGACAGCGAGAGGGAGACCTCTGTCTCCCTCTCGCAGCAGCACGTCGACCCATTGGGATCTTTTTTTTTATAGGTAGGTACTTATGAACTTAACGCCACTTTAATTTTTTTTACGTTTAGGAATTGCAATACTGTTTAAGAAATTAAAAATAATTTTTAAATATATAATAAACCAGCGGTCGCTCGCGGTTTCACCCGCGTGGTTCTCGTTCCCGTGGGAATATCGGGATAAAAAGTATCCTGTGTTAATCCAGGTTATAAACTATCTGTATGCCGAATTTCATCCAAATCCATTCAGTAGTTTTTACCTTGAAAGAGTAACGAACATCCATCCATACTTACAAACTTTCGCGTTTATAATATCAGTAGGATTGGATAATAAAAATACGTCAAAGAGAATAGGACGTTGAAAAAATATCGTGGGTTCGATTCCCACCTATAGCTAGGCCATCCTATTAACAAATAACTACAATTTGTATGGGAGCAACTCTTCAATTGCGGAAAATAACAGCTGTTTCATCCATTTAGATCAATTTGCATTCGCATTTTTGTATGGAACTGCTCTAAGGGAATAGCTGTTTTGTTCGCTTATTCAGAGTTGTTCACAAACAAATAGTTGTTCTTTGCACTAAAGTGGAAACACTACGTGGAAGTGGCATGCAAAATTCTCATACGAAACACATAAAAACAACGTAAAACATAAAAATTTGTCCAGTACCAATTTTTATGTTTTTTCCAGTAATGATTATAGTACGAGATTTTCTGCGTCTGTATGTTTAATGTTTTTGCATTACTCGTAAGTCATTTATTTAACAACCAGAAGCCTTGAAGGCTCTGGTTTAGCGAAATCACTCTATTTTAAGGCATCTTTCAAAGACATTAAGTAAGCGGTATAAAAAAAATCAAACGTCAAACATAGAAATGAAATAAAATAAAAATGAAGATGCTGAAAAAGTAACAAAAATTTGTCCAGTTCTGAAGGACAAAACAGGGGACAACGAATCGTCGTTTTTCTGTGTTTCGTGTGAGAATTTTGCATGACACTTTCACGTAGTGTTTCCTCTTTAAAGGACCAGTTGCGGGGTATTATACTATTACCACACCCTGTATAGAACATGGCGGCTTCAGTACCCGTTACACCGCTACAACTGACTACACTACACTATCGAATGACTACGAGACTACGTGCTACGGTCTACGAACTACGTCAGGGCTACGAGAACTGACGAAGATGCATATAACACATTAGGCATAAGCTGCTTTTTAGGGTTCGTACCAAAAGGGTAAAAACGATACCCTATTATTAGGGTTCCGTACCCAAAGGGTAAATACTGGACCCTATAACTAAGACTCCACTGTCCTTCCGTCTGTCTGTCACCAGGCTGTATCTCACTAATAGTGATATAGCTAGACAGTTGAAATTATCACACATGATGTATTTCTGTTGCCGCTATAACAACTAATACTAAAAACAGAACAAAATAAATATTTAAGGTGGGCTCCCATACAACAAACGTGATTTTTTCTGCCGGTTTTTGTTCGATATTAATAATGGCAACATGTAGACGTTTGGAATATGTAATAATGGTACGGAACGTGCGCGAGTCGGACTCGCACTTTGTCTATTTTTCACTAGAACTAATTATTAGATCCTAGTTATATTATTACTTGGTGTGTGGTGCGCATTAATTTGTCAGAGGATTGAAAACTAAGCCATTACTTTATCATGGTATTAGCCCGCATTGGACCAGCATGGGTGGTTTATGGCTATAGATGTAAAGCCGGTTTAAAACGAAATCCACCGGGCCGTTTAAAACGGCTTTTTAAAACGTTTCAAACCAAAAGTTTCGGTTTAAAATCGTTTCAAACTATATTTTTTTAATAAAAGCGCGGTGTTCACTACGTTATTGAATTTCCTATACCAAGGAGCACCAAACTGTGTTTTTTTAAGGTTAGTCAGATGGTTACTACCTATATTCCAATTCATAAATCAATACGAGAATGCTAGTACAAAATACTTAGTCAAAACACACCACTTCCGGCCAAAAAAAAACAGAGAAAAACTGATACCATCTTGGCTGCATGGCGACTAACGGACTAAAAACTACACACACACAACAGCATAGAGCGGCGATGGACTCACCACCTATCACACTGAGCACATATGCAGCTCTGATTTGGTAAAACGTGGACTATGGCAGAGGACTGCTTCTGCAGTCCTCATTCTATGTATCTAAGTATATGTCGCAGCGATATGTTAAAAACGGAGATTTGATCAACTCCCTAAGGGATTTGATCAAATCACGGAGTACGATAAAATAACAACATGATTTTATCATTTCCCTAAACAAATCTAGGGATTTGAACAAATACCAGAACTGATTCCGTGAAATGACAAAAAAGCTTTTCTATGGTATTTTAAACGTCGTTTATTTGTAATTACATGCATAATTATAATAATTAGTAAGTGTAGTACTGTGACATTGATTTCAAAAATCACCACTAGAACATAAATTGCCCTACTCCTGTAGGTCATGTGATAGGATAGAAATTTAAGACAATCGCGAAGCGCAGCGTAGCGATTGTCTTAGATTTCTTAGATCCCTATTATTATAATATTATATTAAATCCCCATTGGTATTTTTTAAATCCCTAGATTTGTTTAGGGAAATGATAAAATCGTGTTGTTATTTTAACATTCTCCGTGATTTGATCAAATCCTTTAGGGAATTGATCAAATCTCTGTTTTTATCATATCCCTGCGACATACATGAATCTACAGTGGTGGTCATATAATTAATAACGCATAATGTGTGATACAAGATAATTTCAAAACACACTTGCATAATTCCTCCTTACACATGTTTTATTCATTTTTGTGCCATTGCAATTTTTTTTGTTATACAATGACTAATGAAAAAACAAAACGGATAAATATTATACATCCAGTAAACTTTACACTGATTATAACATGACCACTAACTGGCTGGCCACATAATGAAGAACGCTTTACAGTTTCTTTATATATATGTATGAATGATGTACTTGACCTACAATTTGTAGTTCTTAACCTACTTAACTAACTACTTACTCAACATAACCTACATTCGGAAAACAAAAAAATTACTATGTGATAGCATCGCTAGCAGTGGATGCCTGAGGATATATCTTCATAAAAGTGCCTAACATCCCTTCAATGGTGTCAACGCAGTATATAGCGGGTGTTAAACCAACGGCGTGAAATGTAAAGCATTGCAAAGTCACATAATTTTTATCAGCCTGTAAATCAATTTGGTATTTACATAAATATCTGATTCGGAGATCTACGAGTAGATTTGCATCAATAAATAAAAATTCAAAAATTGCTTTTAATTAATGAATAAAGTTAGCTATCAATGAATCTATTGAGGTACAATAAACTAGAAAAGACACCGCGAAGCAAGTTTGTGCTCACTAAAGGTACTGATAGACATGCTACTAAATAAGTATGCATATTAGCATGCAAGCGTATACGTAATAAGCATGCTAATTACTAGCAACGCTTTGACACACATACTACTAAGTAGCAATTGCTCAATAGTGGCATGCTTTCGTGCTAGTAATGAGCATGTCTATCGGTAATTCGGTACCTTAAGGTGAAGTCCATGGGCTGCAAACGCCTCAGAGATTGCGCGTGATTCAAGCGATTGTGGACCTTGCGGCTGCACCTTAGTTGCGCACAAACTTGCTTCGCGGTGTCTTCTCTAGTTTATTGTATCTCAATGATGAAAACTTTATTTTACATAACGTAAATGGGCAATATAACTTTATTTAAGCTTTAACAAAATGATTGAGTTCCTATTATATGGTTTTTAAGCCTAAGGTGGAAGTTGATATTTTTATTAATCGAATTACAAAATTCACTTAAGAGGGTTTATACGCATTTAGGTTTCCCATACAAACTTCCAAGTCGATATTTTTAAAAACCATTAAGCCAATTTTGATGAAACTTTGCATGCTAAAGTAAAACACAGGGATCTAAATAGTTTCTTGAAAACATTTTTAAAAAACGTTTATTTAGCTGAGTTATTGCGATTTAAAGTCCACTATAGAAAGTTTAAAATCGCAATAACTCACATAAATAAACGTTTTTTAAAAATGTTTTCAACAAACTATTTAGATCCCTGTATTTTACTTTAGCATGCAAAGTTTCATTAATATTGGCTTAGATATTTTTTTTAAATTTCGACTTGCAAATTTCGAAATTTCGAATTGAAATGCGTAAACCCTCTTTTTTTTTCTTTTTTTTTATATATTTGTTCCATGAAGGAACAGGCTAAGGTCTGAGCCATACTGCCTAGTCATTAGTTTTTTATTTGTTTTTTTCCCTTGATGATAATGAGTGGTGATTAAGATGAATGATAAATGATGTTCCCCAAACCCCTTGAGTTCTCAGTAAAGATGTGGGACTTTACTGAGGTCTCACGCGGACTACTTGAGAGAATTTGAAAAGTGATGTTGCACTGTTTTGTTTCATTTGCCAACACTCATGCACGTTCACAAACACTTAACGGTTAATAATCCACTATTATTTGACATTAATGTTCGAAAAACACAAATTTTGGAAAATAAAACAAAACTGAAGACATGTCGCTTCACTTTCCCGCCAAGAAGTCGCGTAAACCCTCTTATGTTCCAACATTCTCCCTTTTTCATGTCTTTTTTAATGATCGCATACCTACGTACTTCATACCGGTAACCCAGTAAGTAACCCATATTAGATAAGCGCAGGAAGTATCTGCTCCGGAGCGGCTTTCGTCGGTATCGCGTATCGTCGCTGCTCCGGACACAACGGCGCTCTGCCGTATCTATGGGCGGATGTCGACTGGCTGGCTGGAGGGAAATTTAAAAAGTAAAACCTTAGAGCATTAAACCAAGGGTAAAACCTCAGAATACAGCAGGTAGAACATAGTTATTGTTGGTTATGCGCCTCCGCAAAGTGTAAACATTAATTAGGGAGTAATTTGCATTATTTTCCTGATATGATTCGATTATATTCTTTATAGTAAATTAAAAAAAAAGGTTTTTAAATAGGTTTACTCAATATCAATGTGACACTATGGTAACACTATATTGAATCAACTTGTTGGAGTAGGTTACCCGTTTAAACGGAAAAATACGAACTCATTATTATAATAATAAAAAAATACGGAATATTTTTTTGTACAAAATAAAACTTTAGTAATAAAATTGTAAAATACAACCTTTTCGAACTTCTGGGAGGTAATGGTAGCGTGAATAAAGGGTCGCGTTTGCCGTTTTATTTTTTAATCGTTAGTTTATAATTAAAAGTGTAGATAATAATTTATTATCTACGGTGAACCATTAATTTACTCTCAGAACAATAATTAGTTATTGTTCTGAGAATTTACTAGACAAACATTTTTAAACCATAGATAATGTATGAATATTTATGTAATTTAATTTAAATATTAATTTTTATTTAAATAAAAGTATATATAGTAAATATATATACTAATGTAATCTTATCTTATCTTCACCACTCTCATCACTTCTAATCAGACATAGATTTTTTACCAATATCTGTGCTATCTTATCTATCTAGTCATTCTTGAGAAATACTAAGAACTTCACCTGGTAAGACAGTGGCAAAGTAGCCAACCACCCTTGGGGAAATACAGCCACGTCGGCGTTAGTTTAATCAGACTCTCAATTGGAAAAGAAAATGAAAGTTTGACAGTTAGATAGGTTACCGTCAGCACTACAAAGAAAATAATAGTTTATTTCAAACACCTAAGTTTTATTTCATTATTATATTTTATTTTTGATAAATACAAACATATAAGGTGACTGCTAGAAACCGCAAGAAACTTCAAGGCCTGGTCAGTTCAAGTGTTTTAAACATGACAAAAATGACAAAAAAGGAATTCGTGTTTTTTTTTCATTATTAATTTAATAATTCATTTTGTGAATTTTAATTGGATAGTCTTTGAGTATCTAATTTATTTTAAAGCAATAAAATAAGATAAATAAAATGAAAAACAATTCAAAATAACGATTATTTACAACGCACGGGCAACGGCCGGCCGACCGTCTGTTGACCCGTTCGCGACAGCTGGGTGATAAGTACCTAAGTTTTTCTGCAATAAGACCATTTTTGTCATGTTTAAAACACTTGACCTGACCAGCCCTTGAAGTTTCTTGCGGTTTCTAGCAGTCACCTTATCCCCTCAGTCTTGGATGTTTTGACACTTTTTTTGGCGCAACTGTCAACGTCAAATTTGACAGAATCGAGCCTATGCTCGATTATAGTCTATACTATGCGATATTTTGCGATAACAATACATAAGATGTACCACAGAACCGAAATAACCACACTTGTTGATACTAAAGTAGTCTGTAAGTCTATGAAAACACGGTACAAAGTCAAGTGT
This sequence comes from Scoparia ambigualis, assembly GCA_963921215.1. Taxonomy (NCBI): domain Eukaryota; kingdom Metazoa; phylum Arthropoda; class Insecta; order Lepidoptera; family Crambidae; genus Scoparia; species Scoparia ambigualis. The sequence goes on along the minus strand of OY992514.1, from coordinate 25,650,155 downwards.
GTTTTTGTAGGTGCGGTCGCACCAAAACTTCAACGTCGACTTTTCAAAAAAGTACAACTGCACATGTGCTTAGCGTGATGGTGTTGAGCCCATCGCCTCTTATCTATGGGATTTACTATCGTGGAATCCATCGCTTTACCAGTCTAAAGGTCAAAATCCCTTGCACACCGCGTCGTCATTTGGTACGGGCTCGCACCCGGGCGGACGGTGCGCTTCATACGAAAATCGCTGCAAAGTGGCAAAGCGAGCGACGGTGACCCCGACCGTACCTTTGTTCAGTATGTTACTTACAAACAGAAGGCTAATCTAAGTAAAGTTTAAAATTTTAAACTGCCACGGAATACTTTGTGGACATAAATACATATAATCTAATTAAAATTATTAAGGACAAGCGGTTGCTCGCGGTTTCACCCGCGTGGTTCCCGTTCCCGTGGGAATATCGAGATAAAATGTATCCTATGTGTTAATTCAGGTTATAAACTATCTGTATGCCGAATTTCATCTAAATCCATTCAGTAGTTTTTACGTGAAAGAGTAACAAACATCCATCCATACGTCCCCGTGGGAATATCGGGATAAAAATTATCCTATGTATTAATCCAGGTTATAAACTATCTGTATACTGAATTTCATCCAAATCCATTGAGTAGTTTTCACGTGAAAGAGTAACAAATATCCATACATACTTACAAACTTTCGCGTTCATAATATTAGTAGGATGGTACTGAGTAAATATGTAAGTATACGGGATAACTTTAGACATGTTTCCCGGCTAAAATATAGAATGTGAAGCTTCGAAAATAATATACGCTTTTAACCATATCCTGAAGCTCTACTTGTAGGTTCGAAATACTTGCTGATAGCTTTATTAGCATTCAGAACTAATTTTAAATGCTAAGCTCTGTATTTATGTAGCACACATTTTTTATCAGTTTGACAAATCCGTTTAAAGTGAAACTCGGTATAGATATTTCTATAGTTTGTACATACCTTTTTCCTATAAGTCCGTTTGTTACGAACAGTAATAAAAAATTAGGATTTTTTGCGTAAATCGATTTATTCCTACCAAGTTTTCAGGCGTTATAGAATGCGACATTGTCGTTACGTAATGTGCGGTGCCCGGCCTGTCGCCCCCCACACTGGCGTCTTTCGAGCGTCAGCGTCATGCCGGCGTCTATGCGGCGTGCGGCGTCGCGTCGACGCCGCGCGAGTGCTGCACTGACGCCGCGTGAACGCCGGCTCGACGCCTACGTCGAAAGACGCCAGTGTGGGGGTCTCTAAAGTCTCCTCTTCACGTCGGCAGATGCCTCCGCGGACATTGACAGATAGATGCATCCGCAGATGAATTTCCACGAGCTGTTCACACGTCTGTAGGTCGATCAGTCTATGTTCATTCTGGGCAGACGCAACTCGCGCTCGCACTCGCAATTTCAATAGTTAAAATCAATCACATCAAGTTATTTAAGTAAATTACTTGTTTATGTACACATACTTACTTATACATATAGTAAATCTCACGACAGCCTTTTATATCACCTTAAATTGTTTAATATGATATAAAAGCACGCGTGCGTGCACTCTCAATCGCAACTCCGATCAAACTGATGCGCCGGCAGACGTGTGGACAGACGCCGGACGTTGGCGCCGAATCCCTTTGATGCGTGCCAAAAAAACCGACAACAGTCGGATGCGAGGCAGATGCATCTGCAGACGTTTAATACCTACCACAGACGCGCAAATCACCCCCTCTACAAGTCGGCCGACGCATCCGCACGACGTCTGCGGATGCGTCTGCCGAGCGTCTGCGTCTGTCAAGAGGGGCCTTATGGCCGCCCATAATAAGTATTTACTCATGTGGTCTTACCCTTTACCTTACTTGCCGTGTTCATTAAATTAATATAATTAAAACGTTATAATTAAATTTTAACGTTACAATTACGTTATAATTTTTTTACAACTGCACTAATCACTATACCAATAAGCTTAATTTCCTGTTATTAGAATACGTTTTAATTTAATAAGACCGAAAGTAGAAATAAATATTCTAATAAACGACCATAGCTAAGGCACTTTTTAGGGTTCCATAGCCAAATGGCAAAAAACGGAACCCTTATGGATTCGTCATGTCTGTCTGTCTGCCCGTCCGTATAATATGTCACAGCCACTTTTTTCCGAAACTATAAGAACTATACTGTTGAAACTTGGTAAGTAGATTTATTCTGTGAACCGCATTGAGATCTTACCACAAAAATAGAAAAAATAATAATTTTGGGGGTTCCCCATATTTAGAACTGGAACTCAAAAAAGTTTTTTCATCTAACCCATCCGTGTGGGGTATCTATAAATAAGTACTTATTCAATAATGATAATGAGGTTTCTAATATCATTTTTTTCTAAACTGAATAGTTTCCGCGAGAGACACTTCCAAAGTGGTAAAACTGTGTGTGTGTCCCCCTCCCCCCCCCCCGTAACTTCTAAAATAAGAGAATGATAAAACTAAAAAAAATATGTGATATACATTACCATGCAAACTTCCACCGATAATTGGTTTGAATGAGATCTAGTAAGTAGTTTTTTTTAATACATAAAAAATTATTTAATTAAAAAAAATACACTATTATATATATTAAAACATCGATCAAAGTTACAACGAACTACAAGAACTTTTATTATGATGTTACTTGCTGCTACGGAACCCCTTCATGGGCGAGTCCGACTCGCACTTGGCCGGTTTTTTATCTTAAACTTAGCAGCCCCCCTGCGACTACGACGGGCGTAAACATTTGCGTAAACGATTATTAAAAAACCCGTTTTTGCACGTAATATCCGTGTCGCGATGCGGTGAAAGAATACTGCCACCCCCTCTCTTCCCTTGGGTGTCGCAAAAGGCGAATAACGGACTAAATACTTCACATACATCCAACAGCATAGAGCGGCGATGGGCGCACCACCTGTCACGCTGAGCACATGTACAGTCGCTGTTTGGTGAAAAATGGACTATGGTAGAGGGCTGCTATTGCTGTCCTCATTGCCTAGTCTCTGACTAATACTTCGGGGATAATAGTAGTGATTATTATATGTTCCTATAATTATGCATTTTTGCACGTAAGTATATAAGATGACTGCTAGAAACCGCAAGAAACTTCAAGGGCTGGTCAGGTCAAGTGTTTTATACATGACAAAAATGACAAAATAGAAATTCGTGATTTTCGTAGGTACTTATCGCCCAGCTGACGGGGGCAACGGCCGGCCGGCCGGCCGTCTGTTGACCCGTCAACGTAGGTACTTATCGCCCAGCTGACGCGGACGGGTCAACAGACGGCAGATACTCAAAGACTATGCAATTAAAATTCACAAAATTAATTATTTCATTAAAAATGAAAAAAAACCCGAATTCCTATTTTGTCACTTTAGTCATGTTTAAAACACTTGACCTGAAGTTTCTTGCAGTTTCTAGCAGTCACCTTATATACTCCGTGCAGAAATTCCACATTATTTGGCGACCTCCTTGGTCGAGTGGTTTGTACACCGGTTTTCATGGTGTCGCCATCTCTGAGGTCCCGGGTGCGATCCCCGGTCGGGTCAATTTAGAAATTATTGTTTTTCTAAATTGTCTCGGGTCTGGGTGTTTTCTATGTATAATAAGTGTGTATTTAAGTATTTTAAGTATGTGTATCCGTTGTCTAGTAACCATTTAACGAGTTTCTTAGAAGCTTTTCTTGAGCTAGATAATTGGTGTGATTGTAGGAAAGATTTATTTATTATTTCAAATGTATATCATAATGTACGACGACCTCCTTGGTCGAGTGGTTTGTACACCGATTTTCATGGTGTCGCCATCTCTGAGGTCCCGGGTTCGATCCCCGGTCGGGTCAATTTAGAAATTATTATTTTTTTAAATTATCTCGGGTCTGGATGTTTTCTATGTAGGTATAGTAAGTAAGTATTTTAAGTATGTTTATCCGTTGTCTAGTAACTATTTAACGAGTTTCATAACGAAGCTTATCTTGGGCTAGAAATAATTAGTGTGAATGTAGGAAAGTTAATTTGTCACACTAATATTATAAAGGCGAAAGTTTATGAGTGTGTATGTTTGTTACTCTTTCACGTAAAAACTACTGAATGGATTTGGATGAAATTCAGCATACAGATAGTTTAGAACCTGGATTAACACATAGGATACTTTTTATCCCGATATTACCATGGGAACAGGAACCACGGCCTGTTCCCATGCGCGGCCGCTAGTGCACCTATAATTATGCATTTTTGCACGTAGGTACTCCGTGCAGAAATTCCACGAAATTTCAAATGTTATTCATTATTTTACATGGGCCTTTATGTGATTTACCATCTTATACATTGTTTGTTGAGTAAAATAAATGATTACTTATCATCATTATTAAAAGGCTAGCAATTAAACTTAGTATTTTTTTAGCGGCACCAATGAGTACAAATTGAATTAGTTAAGGTACCTACGCTAAGTGGAAACGTCGCGCTAAATGGATCCATCTTAATCAACTTGGATTTAATACAAAAAAAACAACTAAGTAATTTCTTAAGAGCCTTCATTTTTATAGCTTCCTTAGATTTAAAATCGCAAATATTTATTTGAATGGATGTTTTATTAAATTTGTCTTATAACTTACTATGTAGTCCTATATTTTCCTATCTTACTATGTAGGTAGATCTTCACCTCATTCATCTTAGATGGATGAGGTGAAAATCGAGTACAACAGTGAGTGCGTTTATGGTGCCTTTATTATCTGCCTGCAATTTCTTGAATAGCAATATCAAAAAGAGGTATATGTTTTTCATCAGGTATTTGTAAGTTAAATTTCAAATGAAAATATCTTAAATACACCTTCATGTAAAAAGGTGATTTTTTTTTGCTTAATAAAACAAAAGGTCCTATTTAACATACAATAAGAGTTAGGTGCTTAAAATGTAAGATTTTAATAAAATTAAATGAATACAAAAAATCACTTTTTTACGTTTTTCCCGGATCTATGAAGCTTAGGTACTCGGGATGTAGCTTTAAACGCGGATAATTTTAAACGTTATCCCTCAAATAACAAAAGCACGTTACGTTTTTAACAAAAGGAGAGAAGTTTTGTTCTCAGAAACTGTTTGAAATAACCATTGGGTTACTTTTAGGATTTTGCTAAGAATATCATGCTTATTACAGTTAGGTAATTAACAGAAAATGTCCGCTCCCAAGCGATCCTAAAGGCGTCATGACGCCTGCATGCAGCGACGCGAACATTGCTGCTCCGTCGACAGAGTAGCATAGTTTTGTAGGTAAGCTGCAACCAGTAAGCACTGTACTAAGCGTATAATGACGAATACGCGTGTATGAAGCTACGCCTCTGTGGATAGTAGGCCTTACATCAAACGGTTTCCTGTCAGAGTATCCAGTGTCGGCAACACGTTTGTATAGGTCTTAATGACAAGGTTGTATACCAAGGTCTTGATGACCTATATGCTACTTTTTCTCCGAGCGAAGCCGCGTGCAAAAGCTAGTGTAGAAACAAATATACAGTTCCTAATGAAAGCAGTAAAAACATTGTAATGCCGAATGCGCGGCAAAATACTTAATTGGTCGCCGATAAAGTTGTAAATATCCACCATTTTGATTAAATCCGTTATCGATTCCCCCGGCGTCAGCCACAGGCGGAAGCGGATCGCATAATATTAAAATAAGTTTAAGAGGCCTATTACATTTCGACTGTGATTTTTGCGTAAAATGGACAATTTTGGCGTTATGGATCGCAGAAACAAAAATACATTAACAATTATGACTCATTGAATAGTGTAGAATAGCTATTGGAATAGTGCGTAGCGGCCTCGCTTTTTGTAAATTTTGCTTAACTTTTTAATTAAACCTAAAATTGCAGAGAAAGATTTTCATAAAGTGCGCGAAGGCACTTTTTTGAGCTCATCGATTGAACTACTGTTCTAAACAAGTGAAATAAAAAAATTATAATGTTATCTCTTAAATAGTCGAATAGTGCGTAGTGGCCTTGGAATTTTTAGATATCATTGATTTTATATAGGAAAAAATCTTATTCTAAACCAAAAAACTTCGAAAATCGCTATAAGTTAACTGTGAATTTCTCCTATCTACGATAGTATTATTGAGCAAAATTTATACCAGAGTAATTGTTACTTCATGAAGAATACAGATTTTATAATGAATTTATTATCCTATTTCGATAAAAACGATAAATACAACTGCAAAATTACTACAAAATGCGTAGCGCCGGCCGTCGGAATTCAACTTATGCTCACAGAATGGAGATTTGTAATGTTATTCACAAATTTATTATCCTATTTCGATAAAAACGATAAATACAACTGCAAAATTAAGACAAATAGCGAAAATAGGCATTTTACGCAAAAATCACATTCGAGATGTAATAGGCCTCTTAAATCCTGACGAAATTAGTGAAGCTGCGGCTACCGCTTAATATGGTTTGTGATCATGGGAGTCGAACAACTTTGGCAATGCCAAATCACCGGATGTACGACGAAATAATGAAAATATCTGAGGCACCCAGCGATATATACGTTGAGGCACCCTCGTTCTACGGAACTATTACAGCTAAGTACTTACATATTATTTATCCCTGATGATGATCGATGATGATTGGCCAATTCTAACTATTTTAGAGGAATTAGATAGTGACAGACTGGTGTTTTTAGAGGGTTTTGAACAATTTTTTCCTCTTCTAATGGCTTTTAAACGTGTTTTTGTGGCATTTGTTACGGAATCATTAATGGATGTTGGAAGGAATTCATAGTATGTTTATATACTTATTTTGTTTCTCTGGTAATACACTGGCCTGCAAAAATAAGTATCACACTTTTAAAATTGCAAAGCTAAAAATGGCTATTTATTGTTTTATCTTTTTTTAGACTTAAAAATGTTACTAATGTATAATTTACTATAGTTTCAAAGAAAGATGATAAAAATTGCTATAAAACGTTTTTTATTTTAAATCTCTAACTACCATAGTTTAGAAAAAAAATTAAATGTGTGATACCTACTTATTTTTGCAGGCCAGAGAAGTATAATTTTTGAAACTAGACCCCTCATGTGTGAAAGCGCTTCTATTACTTGACCCAAGCCCCTTTGTTTGTTCGAGAGTGGTACACAATTAATTTGCTTTTAGACCACCGCATGAATAAATTGTTACAGTTGATTAACGGGCGTGTTTTTGTGTGTTTGTCGCGTTCCAACTTTATGTACTCGCCGTCGAAGTCGAGATTAACAACGACCGACCATTCGAAGTAAAAACAATAAGTTGTCCATTTTAAACAAAACTAACAGCCCTCCTGTGGCTTCGTCCGCGTGAATATCTGTCTTTTCTTTTCTACAAACTCGGCCTTGACTATTACAAACACAAAAAAAATAATTGGACAAATAGGTACATATAATATTCTTCCCTTGGGTGTCGTGAAAGGCGACTAACGGACTAAAGACTGCACTATATCTAACAGCATAGAACGGTGATGGGCTGACCACCTGTCACGCTGTGAAAAGTGGATCCGGTTAATACCTACTATTCTACCTAAATAAATGCGTGGAACAGTTAACTTTGCTGATTCCAGCGTGCTCTTATATCTTCATATCTGTTCACACCTTGGTCTTTTTCTTAAGAATATATTGTTATACAGTAAAGCATTCAGCAACGTTTCCTAAATCTCAACCTGTCAATTAGTTAATACATTTGGGCTCAGATCATCGCGGGTAATGGACTGCTAATTAACGCCAGGGTAATGGAAATGTTGTGTATGCGTTAGGCAAGCTTGTATCGAGGTGAAGGTCTGCGAAACATGAGATGTGGCAGTGTTGGGCCTAGAAACACTTTCTTAATCTATATCTAGGTTTAATGAATAAAGCGCGTTAGAAGGTTTTACGTAAACTTAAACTCAAAATATTTATTCGATGTAATACTGATTGAGGGCTTGGATTTTAAACTTAATAGTACTATTATATTAGGCATAGACTCTAAACTTAATACTACTACGTTGCTACAATGCCACAACGAATAATAATAATAATAAATAATAAATTTTCCTACACTCACACCAATTATCTAGCCCAAGAGAACCTTCGTTATGAAACTTATTGAAATAGTTACTAGACAATGGATAAACATACTTAAAATACTTAAATACATACTCATTGTACATAGACAACACCCAGACCCAAGACAATTTAGAAAAGCAATAATTTCTAAATTGACCCGACCGGGGTTCGAACCCGGGACCTCAGAGATGGCGACACCATGAAAACCGGTGTACAAACCACTCGACCAAAGAGGTCGTCGAATATGACCCAGCTGTATAATGTTTGTAGCCTTTAAAATAAAATAAAACAGCAACGCTGATTTTCAGAGAAGCCCTCGAAATGTGTGTAAGTGTGCGCGTACAGTACAGTCACGAGCAAAAATGTGTTAACAATGATTGTAATGTAACTCTTAATACAATGGAATAAGAGTAAAAGTGTATACATATTAGTGGTACATGTCACGTTAATGAGAATTATAATTAATAGCGAAATTACTTTCACATACTTACATACTTAGGTAGGTACATAATATATTCACGACTATTATCCAAGAATTGTTAACTGCCACTGGCGACGTTTCATTGCACATGTGCTCAGCGTGACAGGTCTTGAGCCCATCGCTGCTACATGCTGTTGAATGTATGTGGTATTCGGTCCGTTAGTCGCCTTTTGTAACACCCAAGGGAAGAGATGGGACGATAGTATTCTATTAATGAGCCTACCAGCTCAGCACATTTTTTTTACTTTTAACAATTTATTAAACTGCGAGCTGTCATGTTTGCTCTCACAGACAACGCCGTCCGCTCCCTCTCAATGTCTGCATCATCTTTTAGGTTAGAAACTAACTATGTCTGAGGTATAAAAGTTGATTAAATCATATTGATTAACTATTTTATTTTCATAGTCCTCTTTTCTTTATCATCAATATATAAACGTCTCACTGCTGGGCCTGTGTCTCCCCTCATGGACATCGCATGGAGGGGTAAGGCCTGTAACCCACCACGCTGGCCCAATGCGGGTTTATATATTTATTGAAATACAGCAACCAAAAGACATACCTACATTAAATAAAAGTAAAGAATACAATTGATTGACTCATAACTAAATGCTGTCTCAATTATAGGTTACCACGGCATGCACAAAACGAAACAGAGTTAAAAAAACATTAGAAAAATACTAACTAACTTAATCTAAAAACAAACACATTCAACATTCAAAATAAACATTTGAGACTTCAATTTAGATGTTTGATTCAATACGAAACATCTAAATTTAAGTAAGTATATAATTATTTAAATATTTTTATGTATTAAATTCAGCAGACCTAAACGAGACTTAATAGGTGTCCATTATGTGACGCCTGAATTTATGTGGTTTGTGTTTGGTGGGTTTTAACGACTGCCATCTTACAACAACAACCGGGACCGTTTACGTTCTTTCCGAAGCACGGAGAAACTCGAGATGTTTTAATAATTTGGTCACCTATCAGCTTGCATTAAAATAAATGACTCGGCAAGCGAAATTTACTTAACTTATATGGTTGCAAATCGAACGCCTCAGCCGCTGCGATATCTATAGATAAGATAAGATATCTGATAGGATAAGATAAGATACATAAAATAAAATAGCGCCAAACCTATGTTACTGAGAAGAATTGAATATTGGACAGGGGCAGGCATTCAAGCCACCGACCTCTTCCTTACTTATTTAGAGCATTCGACTCGACCGACGATACATAATTTATGGGTCAATCCGCCGCGCCACCTTTTAGGCTGTGCGTCTAACTAATTACATGCCAACAAAAAGCTAGACATAACTTTTTTACGACGACACTTTCACTGCATCAGTATAAATATAATATTTCGTTGCTGACGCACTTCGTTTAGGCTGGCATTATGTAAAATTCAGACAATTTTTATGTCTGTGTTCGTGTCCGTATCAGCTTTGGGACTACTTGCCTTTTTCAAGTCCATCCTTTGGACGAAAGGTCTGACGCCAAGGTTTCCTGCAAACATCCATGGACCAATGTTCTGGAGCCAGCAGCTGCTTCGAGAGTTTATTTGCAGCGTCAACTTAAAAAAATTAAATATATATAGGTATATATTTTTTTTACACTTACAACAATTATCTAGCCCAAGAGAAGCTTCGAAGAAACTCATTAAATGGTTACTATACAAACGGATGAACATACTTAATATTCATTTCAATGTGTAGTGCTCGCTTAAACCTCAGAAAACAATACTTAAAATACTTAAATACATACTTATTATACATAGAAAACACCCAAACCCGAGAAAATTTTGAAAATAAATAATTTCTAAATTGACCCGACCGGGGATCGAACCCAGAACCTCAGAGATGGCGACACCATGAAAACCGGTGTACAAACCACTCGACCAAGGAGGTCGTCAAAAGGAAGTCACTTAAAGGAAGCATAATGGCCACGCGCCTTCAGTACCTCCACTTGGCAGCAATCACTGTCGATATTGGTTTCTTGCTCCCGTTCTTTGCCACAGTTAAAAAATGACGTCCTATAGGCCGAGCATGCGCAACACGAGATATGTCGCGGACGCGATATACTCTCTTCCTTCGATAGCGAGAACGACCAACTATCACGGTTATCTACCAGTTGTCAAAACTCGATAAAATTCTGTTGCATGTTAGGGTTTGTAGCATAGAAGGAGTCCAAATGAGACTCGTATAGTTGTCCTATTTTTTCAAATGGGCCATAAACATGAAAGAAAAGAGAGTTTTTGGGGGTTAAAGTAACCGCGTCCGTAGGTTTACCCTTGAGACCCTACACGTGATCCCTGGGTGGTGCTAAATGAGTGACACTGACTAAGTGGTGAGTCACGCTGCGTTGCAGCACGCATTGGGCCGGCTCGCCCGGGGTAATACCACCCTCTCACGAATAACCGGCGTGAAATAATGGCACTTGGTGCTTTTGTGTTTCGTCCGGCCAATGAGATTTTTGACATAGCGTGTATAGACATAACACGAGAAAACGGGTCGAGAAAATTTTCTCGTGTTGCGCATGCCCTACTGAATGGGTGGTAGGTAGGTTAAAAAAGATTTGAAGTGTTCAAAGTACTTATTAATTAAGTTTATTGAAGAAATGTATTTTGAGTTTGAGTTTAATTATAGATTTTATGTGCTTACTAACTTGTTCACCTGTAGTGCCCACTTTTACGTAAAAAAGGTGATAGCTACGAAAACGTTTGGAGGCCTCTAATTTTGTTTTACTAGGGTCCGCCTTTCCTCTTAGCAAATTTAGCTGTTCGCAAAGCGGCGGCGGCCTCAATTCGAAATAAAGTACGTTCATCATCATCATCATCAGCCTACAATCGTCCCACTGCTGGGCATAGGTCTTCCACATGCTTATCAGCATATTAGGAGATTGGGCTTTAGCTCAATACGCTGGCCCATGCGGGTTGGGCGTCTTTGCGTGCCTTCTGATATTGTCAGAACAAGAGTTGTATGAAAGATAATTTTTGGAAAATCCACGTAAATAAAGTCGGAATTTTGGGTCACTGCGATAAAATAATAATAAACCTAAACTGTTTTGAAAGACATCATAGAATTTTTTAATTTAATTATAAAACTGCCCCATAACCAATGTATGAAAAAAAGATAATTCTACGCTTAGATTGTTATTTTTATTTCGGCGTATTAAAAATGCTATAGCCATATGAATTAACTACTACCAATTTACCTACCACTACCACTTTAAGAATTTTGTACTATATACTAGCCTAACGTGACCACAGTGGTTACAGGAAAAAACTCGAAATTTTATTTAAAGAAAATTTAAATTTTTCTCAATCTTATTAAATTTTAATGATTTAATTTAATGTTATTATTTTTTGTTATTAATTTATTTGATTTTATTTTACTGTTTGTGATTGTTTTTGTTATAGTTATTTAATTATTACTTATCTCACGATTGGTGTTGCCTGGTGTCATAAGTAAGCAGTTTAGCACAGCATACTTTTTAAATAACATTAATTGCCCTTGCGACGGGCGTACTGACGGTTCAATGTTTTCACCGCAATACAGACGGAATGGAATCAGGAGATCTGTGGTGTAACAAAACATTATTGTTAGTGTTGAAATTATTTTTTAATTGAAACAATTAAGACACAACAATGATTTTTTTTTGCCATACCTTAATTTTTTAATCTGCATGCCATCCATTTCCGGCTGCCTCAACTGTGTGGTTGCCGCTTTGTTGATGTCGATGGGTGCCGATATCGACTGCTTGCTTGGATTTGGCGAGTTAAACTTGTCGTCTGTAATAAATTTGTGTTACAGTTTTTAAAATGTATACTGTTTACTTCATTTATTTGCTTTATGTACCAATTCCAATACGTTTGTTAAATTAAATTATTGTATAGAAGGCTTGCCTTACCTTTTGTTGGAAATCACGTTTCATTGTTTTGTGATTCACTTATCATCACTCAATTGCCACACATGTTCGTAACTCAGGGTTGGAATGCTGTAGGTACTTTAGTTGACAGATACACTGCACTATTTATTATAGTTTTTTTTTTGCTGAGTCGCTTGGGCGCGTCTGTTCCCGGTCGCAACGCATTGCCTCTGATCTGACCTCTGTAGGGCTTGGTGTTGTGGCTCGAGCGGATTGGTGTGCATGTGTGTGCTTGTTGTATTGTTGCTTGTTTTTTTTATCTTTCTGTTTAATTCAATTTGGTTTTAATGTTAATCATGATGTTTTCGGTTTTCATTTTGTTTGCTACTGTTGAATGTTATTTTAGAGAACTGTAGGTTTATTTTAATATTAATTTAAGTATACAATTATAAATTGTAAGTAACTGTTTGTTCCTGAATAAAGAGAAAAAAAAAATCAAAAAAAAATAAATAAGTACCTACACGACATTAAATTCACTCCTTAATGGGTTAATAAATAGGTTTCGACGCCCGGCAAGCTATCGAATATCTCGCGATACTCTCGTCGAATCGCCATAAAACGCTTGCACGTGGTCACCACCGGCCATTTCACGACATTCCTTCCATCGGCATCTCATATCGGCAGGCATCCAATGGCTCTCCTCTCGACCAAAACCACAGAAATAGATCTAAATAGAAGCGGCATGTTAGCTCATATATATTGTAACGTTATAAACGTATAGCTATTTAATACTTACATAAAATTTAAATTTATAAACAAACAACGTTTGTTTGTTTTGATTATCTTATCCAAATTAACTTAATTCTAAATATTACTTTAAACCAAATTACTTAACTAATAACTACAAAGAAATAAAGCCTTAATAGTTTTGATAACTGCAAAACAAACGTATTTTGTTTCATTTGGTTTTATCATTGCGCGCACGGTACCCTAACATGCCTTTCGTATATTTTTTATTTGATGAAAGTAGGTAGGTTAATTTACCTGCGCGGTGGCAGTTGGCGTCGTCTCATACGCTGGAGAGACAGCCATACTAAACAGACGTTGCTTTTGTAAATTTGTGCAATTTCATACGTTTTTTATAAATATTTAATAGGTCACGTATTTGACCAAAGCTATTATTTTTATAAAGTATCCAGCCTTATCGTCATTCTACGATAATTGTGCTACTTAATCCCCGTTAGGGTAAGTGTTGAACAGTTTTTAAGATTAGAGTAGTTATTAGCTAGTAAGTATTTAGATGTGTGTTAATCCTTTGTTTTAGCCTTAGCTCGCTTATGCAGTGCGTGTAGATAGCATTGCTAAGCGTGCGAAGGTTTGTTTATAATTTCAAATCAAAGATTTAAACATGTAACGGTGATTTTCAAAAGTGTTATAACATGTAACCGTTAATGGGTGACCGTCATTGTATAATGTTTATTTTTAGTTGTGCAACTCGTTTGTTAATTTCTATTTGTTTCCTTGTCTGTCAGGAAGACTTCTAGAGGTTGTTAATTATTTAATGTCTGTTGAGACCGGTACTACAACGGTCGATCTCATATTTAGTTTAATTTTAAATTACTGGATGGAAACCAAATGTTTTGAAAGTACCCTCGACCGGGATTCGAACCCGCACTTAAATAATTTAATTTTAATTTGTTTTCTTAGGAACATGGTTTAGTTGTTAGCGCTTCTCGCAATGCTTTTTAACTAGGTTTTAGATTTAATAGTTATGTGCACTCCGCTCTGATTGTGATCGCTTCCCACCTCACACTACAGTCTCTTCTCATCTGACTTTTTCGGATTGGCTTGGGGTGAGGTGGCTATCGCAATCGGCGGCTGCTGGACAAACCGGCTCACGCTGCGTTGTGTTCCAGGGTTCCACGTTTGGAGTTCCACGCTTGGATTTCTACGCCTGGATTTCAACGTTTGGATTGGAGTCCTACATTCCACGTTCTACGTTTGGAGTTCTACGCGACCGTCTTCGCATTTCGACGCGGCCGCCATTTTGTGGACACACCACGCAGCTCGCAGCTCCTGTACAGCGACGCGCCTCCGAACACCTCGGCGTTCCCCAAGCTAAGTCAGGGACGAGAGCAAACTACCCAGCTAGGCCCTTATGTACTCCACGCCCTGAGACCAAGTTTAAATAAATTTGTTTGATCGTAAGGGTTGTATCATTTAATATACCCCTACGTCACAATATATACACAATAATCACGACTATTATCCCCGAAGGGTTAAAAAGACTAGGCAATGAGGACAGCAAAAGCAGTCCTCTACCATACCTAGTCCACTTTTCACCAAATAGCGACTGCCCACCGTCGCTCTATGATGTTGGATGTATGTGCGGTCTTTAGTCCGTTAGTCGCCTTTTACGACACCCAAGGGAAGAGAGGGGATGAGGGGATGGTAGTTGGTATATTGAATAAACAAAATAAAAACATATCGTAAGACACAGACTATACATAAACACAACAATTACAGAGTTTTTTTTACAATGACAGGTACCAAAGTGCCTTCACTAATGTCATGAGATAGACCCATGACGCTGGTTTTATGTGGATAGGTACCCACTCAATAATAAAACAAATCACAATGATATGCGATAGTGTTTGGATTCTCATACAGAAGGACATTAAAATTTAAATTAAACTCACTCGTTAAAACCGTCAAAAACATAAACAAAAGTATACACAACACAAAAGTATAGTAAGTATTACAAACAGAAGCCTCGTGTTAGCTCCATTGTATAAAAACCAACCGTGTCACTTTTTCTGTGTCAATTTAATAACAAAATAATTACTTACCGAAAGGAAACTTGTTGATTGTCTCGGTAAACCTTCCTTGTACAGTTTTTACAGTTCGGTACGACAAACGCAAGTAGTATTTTTTTTTTTATTCCACTTAGGTCCGATGCTGACACCGTTGCTAAATGAAAGTTATGAAAGGCGGTCGAACTATGGGATTTTACCATCCTTTTGCCACTATTTTGACACGCAAAGTACGTACGTGCGGCTTCTATTTAGATCTATTTCTGCGACCATAACAGATTCCCGTGGCGCTCACTGCAGTTATTGCAAATTGAAAAATGTTTAAGATTTTCCTCTTATCGCTTCTTAAAAGTATTAGATATCTCTTTTGAGTGCATATAAAATTAATGTTAAAATTTATCTGTCGTAATTTTTTTGTTTCAATAAAGGTTGGTAGTGGTTGCCACTGTGATGTAGTGCTTAGATTACTTACCGGCCGGTTTTAGACTTAGAAATCCAGGTAAAATCAGGTTTAAAACTAAACCAATTTGTATTTTATAATGGCTGTCTGCCATTATAAATCTCAAACTGCAACAGAAACCAGGTTTAACTTGAGGTCAAGGATATAGTTTCCATTGTAAACACATTAAATCTCTACTAGGTTTTTGCTATTCCTTAGCAATTGAGAACAGAAATTATTTATTATACTTACCCATAACTATTACAACATTTTTTCCATCCTAAAAAAAGGGTTTCGCTCGGATTAATTTCCCATTACCCCTTTGAGTAATTACGTTGCGAGCCACCATATTATCATGTCCTAATTTCGGCCCGAACCGACTAAATAGGTCACATAACTTGCTCTCCCCCCTTGCTACTAATTACAAAGACGTAATTATCGCGACGACAAAACATAATTGGTGTTGCGGCTCTAGAATGCAGCGTGACAAGGAGCAAAGGGTGAGCGTGATTCGGTAACTATAAGGCTCGGACTTCATGCATCCGGAATCAGTCCGGGCCGGAAAAAAACCAAATTCGGCAAGTAATCGACTACACGCGCTCCGTTTTGCCTCTCTTTCCTCTCTCTCTCCTCTCTCTCTCTCTCCCGAGACACTAGTCTTATGAGTACCGAATGAAGAGCGCGCTTCGGCGGGCCTTCAAGACCTAACGCAGATGGTCTCCTGCGCGAGTATTTTGCTGGCGCAGGGACGTCTGGCACTTCTTGCATAACCTAACGGTTGGTCTCGAGGAGCCAGTACAAATAAAACTTAGTGATGTAAGGAGAGGGGATGTCCTCATTGCCTAGTCTCTGACTAACCCTTCGGGGATAATAGTCGTGATTATATGTATGTATGTTGATATGCAGGTGTCTGTAGGTACTACGATACGTGTACGTAGCTTGTATGTAGGCGCATTTGAATAATTCAGTAGACCGCAAAGCATTTGGCACAGTTCCGGCGCAAATGGAAAAACCTGCCGCTTTACGAGATTGGTGATATATAAAACTGGAAAAGTAGCCCACAGCTGGGCCTTGGCATGGTTTAAAACCTTTGTATAAGTCACAGAAATATAGTGGTATAAGTCTTGTGTAACGTCCGATTCAATGTGTTTTCTATGTGCAATTTAAGTTCAGCAAAGCCTGAAGAAAACTGTAAAAAAAAAGTTTAAATTTTGCTAAACTAACGCTTGTATCTAATAATACTTTTATTATGTTAAAATTTATAATAATTTGCCAGACTTTAAAATTTACAAGTTGCTAAAATGCAGGTTGTTAGTAAAAGCTTGGCTAATAGAAAAATGATTTTAAGACACTATTGTTAGCTATAAGACCAGCTTTTACTGTACCTTATTCCTTACACAATAAAACTTACTTACTACTTACTTACTAAAAATGACTTTTTAAACCGGACGTGTGTTTCCGGCTCAATGTTAACACTTCTTTGTCCTAGGTGTCCTAAAAGGCATCTAACGGACTAAAGACTGCACATAGGGACACATCCAACAGCATATAGCGGCGATGGGCTCACCACTTATCACACTGAGCACATGTGCAGTTGTTAAGTAATTGGTGAAACGTGAACTATGGCAGAGAACTGATTAACTGATATTGCGGTCCTCATAGCCGTATTATATATAAAACTATTATATATAAATTATATGTAAAACGTAGCAAGTGGCCCACAGCTGTCTATTACATATACCTATGGAGAATATGTTCACTATATATTAGAAAATTAATTCGATAATAAATGAGTTATAATCCAAAAGCCAATAGTTTATACTTTCGCGCCTCTAACCACCACATTGCACACTAATAAAATACAAAATTAGAAATGGTCGGAAGGCCTTTGCACAGCAGTGGCTGAATGATGATAGAAAGACAAAGAATTGATTAAGTTCGCACATTTATGTACTACGTTCGCCAGTAAAAACGGCAACATAATTCTATTTCTGATATAAATATAATAAACTAAGTATAAAACGTGAAACTCAATTTGTCTGTTATAGCATTCCTTAACGGCTAGCCATAAAATAGGAGGAGCGTTTTCTGAACGTAGCGAGCAAACGCAATTTTTCTTATTTGAGACAGCTGTACTATGCTATGCGGCGATACGATCGTTAGAGTGAAGCTACCTTCGCAATGGCTTGTCACCGGATGGGTGGCAAATTTGTAGTGTAGGCGATTATGATATACATACATACATATATAATCGTGACTTTTATCCCCCGAGGGTTAGTCAGAGACTAGGCAATGAGGACAGCAAAAGCAGTCCTCTACCATAGTCCACTTTTCACCAAATAGCGACTGCACATGTGCTCGCGTGACAAGGTGGTGAGCCCATCGCCACTCTATGCTGTTGTATGTATGTATGTGCAGTCTTTAGTCCATTAGTCGCCTTTTACGACACCCAAGGGAAGAGAGGGGGTGGTAGTATTCTTTCACCGTTACGAGACACGGTTATGATTTGATCTTGCTTATAAAACTATTTCGAAAAGGCAGGTCATTGGTGGATCGAGATAATTTTATATAACAGACATAACTAACACAATTTTTGTGGGCTGGCAGAGTGAAGGTGACTGATGCTACGCCTCTACGCTGCACCAGTTGTCCTCGCGCCTGGTCTTCACTGGTGGAGTGGGGTCATTTGGCGGGCTAAATATACCTATAAAAAATTAAAATAAATAAAAATTTAAAAGAAAACGTATTCTTACTTATTAATAAAAAGAACTAAAAAGTTTAAAATAATTTAAACCTGCTAAGAAAAATACCATTATTTAAGTTTTTTTTTTATTCGGCAACGGGTAACCGCTTGGCCTTCATCTCACCTGATGGTACGTGACGATAAGGCCGAAGGTGGAAGCGCTTTTCACCCGGAATCCTCAGCCACTGAGGAACTGGCTATCTTATAAATTAAAAATATAATGAGGTACCTATGTACTTAGAGCATTAAACCAACGGTTCGAACGATATAGGATTATTGTGACGTAGACTAAGAAGGTTAAGGGGATCCTGCACGAAATTCTGCACGAGTTAGTTAAATGCGTTATAAAAACTTACGTAAGTTAGTTAGCCTGACCATTGCACAAGGTCGTGGCCTTGTTGAAATTTGAAACCAATTCTTTAAACAATAACAAACAATACATAAATCTCATGACTCCTAAAAACATTTTTTTTGACAATTTTCTTAATTTTACGCATGAAACAATCATTCTTATATGAAAATATTTGTATTGATATTAAAAGTAAAGGAGAATGGCGAGATCCCATACAAGCCTGGCCTTGAATTTTAATAATGAGGTCTAATGTTATGATTATTTAATTCTTTTAGCTTATGAGATTATAATGCTATTTCAAAAACAAA
The DNA here is from genome assembly GCA_963921215.1 of Scoparia ambigualis. Classification (NCBI taxonomy): domain Eukaryota; kingdom Metazoa; phylum Arthropoda; class Insecta; order Lepidoptera; family Crambidae; genus Scoparia; species Scoparia ambigualis. The sequence continues at coordinate 25,631,060 of OY992514.1, read as the reverse complement.
TAGCGACATAAAACTTGTCAGTTTTTTTATTTCTAATTTGAAACATTTTTATTTAAATGTCAATTTTGAATCTAAAATATTGGTGTGCGTATTTTAAAGTAATAGCATGCCCTAAATAATAAGATTTTCGCTCATAAAAGACACTAGGTGGGTACTAATTGATGACAGAAACCTCAAAAACTACTACGAGTTTTAACCTCTGTACAATAATATCGACGATAATAGGAAAATACATGAAATAATATCACAACGAAAAGAAGGAAAGTAGTGAAGTGAAGTGACAGCGACTGTCAGTGACTGACAGACATGACGTTTATTTGACATTGACATACGTAGTGTTTCTAAAGAAAAACACAAAATATATTTAGCTTACTCTACAGAATTGTACACTAATAAACGTTTTTAAAAGTATGTTAAACTGATATCTAACAAAACTAATATATGATACCTACTTACATAGGTACATTACTTTTTAGTTAAAAGTCGCTCTTAATATCTTTTGATAAATAAATTACTGTTAACGGAACGAAATGTTAATGAACAGACTCTAGTCTAGAGTAACGTCAGAAATACATTAAATAACACTTTAAAATTACTAAAAGATATTTTGATATTTTAGCAATAAGACAAGTTTAAAAAAATAATAGACTATATTTTTAATATCTTTTAATAAATAAATTATGGTTAACGAAACGTAATGAACAAACTTTAGAGTAACGTTCAGAAAAACGATAATTAACACTTTAAAATTGCTAAAAGTTATTTTTGATATCATAGCAATATGACAAGTTTAAAAAAATAAAAGGCTATATTTTTTGATACGTCTAAAATAAGACTTTATTTTAATATATATTTCTACTTTAGAGCTAGTCAAGGCCAAACTCGCCATTCTCCTTTAATATTTAACACAAGCGCGTGATGGTTTTGTACATTTCGCAGAATAAAAATGTTGCTCTAGGTCTGAAACTTCAAAGCAGAATTGTTCTAATTTTAAATCAATATGATTGGTTTTGCTTTGAAGTTCGTTAAGAGACTTATGTCAGTTTTTGCGATCGCGCGGCACCTTCTTAATTATCATTAAAGGTTGCAATGTAGGTAAGTACTTAAATAACAGTGTTTTTCTTATCAGGTTTTGATAATTTTTAACTTTTTCATTCTTTTTATTAACAAGTAATAAAAGCTTGTTTTAAAAAGTTTTTTTGTTCTTTTACCAGTTTTGCTGTCCAAGAATTATAAAAATTGGTTTTCAATTGTTATGTATCATTTGTGATTCATGGGACAGGGAAGGGGTTAATTTTATTTTTAACTTTTTATTATTGTTGATGCGAGATTGACTACGGCGTAGTTCGTAGCGCGTAGCAGTGTTTTTCCGTTATGTAGCCCATACGCTCACAATGTGTTGTTTTGAGCAATTATTGTAGGGGGATAAGGGCTTCAGTACAACAGGGTTCAACCTGGTACCCTGAGGCGCAACGTTAGCAATATAATATGTTTATACACCCTCATAACATCCAGCCCTCGGCACGAGCTCACCTTGACATTGGGTCATCCATCTAATCAATGACAGAATCCACATTCATAACCAGTGATCGGCGTAGGTAGTGCTATTCTCGGGATTTACTGACTGTTATCTTAAAATGGATATGCCTCCTAAATCCCGGGAAATCTTTTTTTATAATTATAATTTATTACACTGGATTTTTCGGCATAGGTAGTGTTATTTCCGAAATTTAGTAACTGTTATCCTAGCACGGATATGGTTTCTAACTATGTGAAATATTTTATTATACTGTTTTTTATTGAAAATAGTTCAAGAACTCGTTTTCTGCATACCTAGTCAGATTTAGGTATCTACATTGTATTGGTCGCTATAGCTCGTGTGACATAACTAGACACCCCGCTGGAATAGAACAGCCTTATCTTCACTTACCATCAGGTCAGATGAATGCCAAGATGTTTCCCGTTGTAGATAAAAAAACATTTAAACTTAATTAATAAAGACATCAGCATTCAGGAAACATTCACGCGGTATACAAGAACAATGTTGTCGCAGCGACACCTGGCGGCAAGACGATGCAATTTGTCAGAAACACGCTCTGGGCCCTGATTCTGTATCGCAATCTATCGATTCCACACCTAAACCTTACCGCGCACAAACGTCAAACGCATACGTTTTTGGGAAGATATCGTAACTTTTTAAATAATTAACGTGGTTTTGAAACAAGGAATCGTTACAGAATAAGGGCCCTGGAAATATAACGTCACTGTCGCCCTGGAACTAACCGCGATATACTTACGCCGCGGCTGTGTGAGTCACTTCATTTAGCAACTTGGCATTTTCAATTTACTGCACTCAAAGAGAGTTTAATGTCTTTGACTGCACTCTACTTGTGGAACCATAGGTACCTACGTGCAGTCAAGAATGTTCCCGGTCGATCACTTTTCAGCGATATTCGCTTGCAGACGATCTACGCGCACGATGGGTTACCATTTAAAAGCCTGATGCCGCGACCACACGCTTGGCAAACCTCAACATGCCGTCACAAATTCAAACGTGTAGATAGAGCGTTTGGCTTGGTTTGCAAGCGCTTGTAGCCGATCCGTCGAACAAATCACAAATCCAAACGTTTGTAGGGGTTTAGAGTTTGCGGCATGACATTTCGATAAAAGTCCGGACTTTTAGTCACAAAATGGAATCATTAATCACTTTTATAGGGTCTAAAAATCTATGCGTTTACCTATAAAGAATGTAAAATTACAGTGTCAAAATGGATTCTAAAATTTATCCTATGATGAAACAGAAAAGTTGCTTGATTGATTGATGTAAAAAATTGTTTAATAAAAAATAAACTAAAAATAACAATAAAACATTATCTTGCTTGATTAGTCCCTTAACATGTTTAACACAAACGCACACTCAGACTGACGCATACACACTTACACACACACACACACACACACCCCTGTTTGTACAGACGGCCTTTCGAGGACTATGGTTTTATATGACCCATCCGAGGACTCTCTCAAAAACCATGTTAATGACCTTGTATTGTTACTTTAAAACGATAGAAAGAAACAGAAAACACTTTGTTAATGATCAGGTCTATTTGTCTAACGTTATTGCAGCATTTTATTTATTAACTTTTCTTGACCAATGCGTGGACTTATTATACACTGCCAACGCTTGTGGAGACATCTTTCCGAGGACGTCTGTGTGTACCATTCGAGGACCTAATCGCCTGACTACAGATGGCAATCCGGGGACTCATTTTCACACACTTTCTCTTGAATCCAATACAATTCGAGGACCGTGTGTTTGACTGTACAGAAACAATATGAGGACGTTTTTCCGAGTCCCGCATGTACAAAGCGAGGACCACTAATGTGTAAACATAACATGTTTTAAGTACCATTCGAGAACATTTATTTTGTAATTAACATTCGATGTGGCCCTGATGTACATAAGCTCTTTACTTGACCGGACCTGATTTATGTTAAGTGATGATAAGGCATGTGAAATCGCGTTATTCCCGGTATCCTTAACCACTAAGAAACTGGCTATCTTACCTCGAACTGCTGATAACATTGTTGTTACGGCGACGCGACATACTAAGATAAGTTGATGGTAGCTATAGCCAGGCGGACTTAGAACAAGGCCTACTGTTCCGTCTGGCGAGTTATAGGAGGTTGTAACCTCCCCCCCCTTATAATAATTTCTACACCTAAATCTAAACCTAAATCTAATGCCTTTCACACCTATATGCCTAGCTAGCTTATAATACATACACACATCATCGCCGCTTTACCTTAACTTAACTTATTATCTAATTCTTAAAACTAATTAACCTAATTTATCTACAATCTAATGGTTGTGTCTGGAGTTTTTGTTTAGTGCGTATTGTTTGTATGATGATGAAACCTTAGCATAGCTTAATTCTATTTGCAGTGAATTTCAGTCAAGCAATGTAATATTATAATAACTACTATTTTGGCCAGATCGTCTAGTGAACCCTCCGTTGTTAACCGCATTTAAGTAACTCAAGTTCTTTCGTGAAAGTTTAGTAATTGGCTTATCCCTGTGTTAAATTATTTACTCCTGACCTAATTACCTACCAGTCTATAAATCATAACATAAATATGTGTAGCCTAGCAATGACTCCGTCTGAACTGTGACCTAAATCCTTCACTGCAGCTGCGGGGAAGATTTGTAACCACTCAAAGGTAATCAGATGATAGCTTAGCTTGTAGGTATTATTATTTATTATCAGTAGCATGATACATAAGAAGCCTGGTGCAATTTATGAGCCCCACCACCGCTCCATAGCGTACTGTACATCTCATGGTTTAATTACAGTTCCGACACATTGGCTTTAACTTTAATTATTAGCTTGTGCCTTTAATTCTTTAACTGAGAATTTACATCTCTCCTCAAATTTAATTTCATTTTACATTATGCACTATGTGTTAGCAATTTAAATTCTTATTATTCCACATAAATCAATAGAGTTTATCTCAAGGCTTGCTATCATCCAAATATCCTTTTCACATTAAGAACTTAATTATTCAATGCAATAACTTATATTCAGTTCCGTAAAGGGTGGATAATTTAATAAAACGCCAACTCAGGCGGTGGCTAAAGTAGAATGCTATTAATACAGGTAAAACTACTTTTATTTATTCTTAGTATTTATTATACAAGTCCTGTAAAGCTCCAATATAACTACATTGGATTGGCTGCATTGGCAGATTATCACATCTTAAGTTTATTAAAGGATGTTTAATTCATTCAATATCCTTGACTTTAGGAAGTGAACTGAAATAGAATACTATCATTTGAAGTAAATTACTTTGGATTACTCTTAGTGTTCATTATACAGATCTTATAAAGTATAAATACATCTCAAGTTTATTGAAAGATGCCTAATTTATTCAACATCCCTGACTTTTAGGGAGTGAATGTAGTTAATTATTTTCCCATTAACTTACACCCTCTGTCTCTCAGACTGAGTGGTTAATTTGATAGACTACTAAATCATAGTTAGTATACCTTTAGTAGGTAGTTAATTATCACTGTTAATCATTAAATAAATTACATTTAGAAGTTATCTTTTACTCACTTTAATAAGTATAAATTAGACTGTACTAGGTATTAGTCTGATTGATTAGATTGTTCCCATCAAATATTTCTATGTTTCATATTATTAGAAGTAAGTACTTACATATCTTAAGAGGTCTATTCAAATGGTATTAGTAGACCATTGTCAGGCTAATTAGCTGGTTGTTATCAATCAATTATTTCTATGTTTCAGATTATTAGAAGCTCATAGCTTGCAATGTCTTCTTTCAACGACTTATCCTAGGTTCTAAACTGGTTTTAGTTGTTCAGTTTGTATCAGCTTATTTTTGCTAAGGTATCGGATGTAAAATTTTCCATACTTTGAAGAGTATAGCCATGTGAGATCGTATTGCATCCCAGGGAAAGCTAACAAATGCCTGTTTGGTCATATCAGTGTTAGAAATCAAACATCACAGTACGACTAAGCTTATTTGCTATAACTTTTTAGTATTTTTCTTGTAATAGAAAACCAGTCTAGACTTTTAGGTACTCCAAAGTAATGATGGTACGATATTATCATACTTCTGTTAATTATTTAAAATGAATAATTAATTGGTAACAACTTTAGGAAAACAATTAGAATTTTACCGGCCTGCGGTAACAGATTACTTGCCTAGCTAGGACCCACATCACTTCATCATAATTTTATTTAGCGCCGTAACTTAATTATCCCTGCCTTATTAGTCTGAATTAATAACTAACCATATATATATCCGCCTACCTATAGATTCCTACAACTTTCCTCACTTGAAAATGCCTATATTTTGTCGAACTAACAGTCCCTCTTGTGTACCTTGCAAACTAGGCCAAGCCTCATTTAATTTAAATTCGTGGTGTGTGGTGAGAGTCGCATTGCCCCTGAAAGCAACTAACTCCTAAATGTTCTATCAGTCGAGCCAGTATACTCAGTGTGTTATTTTCCTATCACTACACTGTATGTATGGAGATAGACTCGAGATTGGACTGGGTCATACGGGTCTACCTCCAGCTAAATGGTGTCTGACCTATCTTCAACTTTCACTAGGGAGACAACTGTCTCTCCCCCATTACTCCGTCGAAGATAGTGTATTGTTTAGCGTAATAGTGTAAAACGCCGATCTTATTAAATACAATCAAAGATCATCCAGACCGAAGTCTGTTGAAAGGTACATAGGGTTTTGTTGTCACCGTGACTCGTTTCCGCCGATGTACCCCAGAATACTTCATTCTGTTAACGGATTCGAGTTGCGATCGCAATAGTTTACTTTATTAATAACTTTCAATTTCACAAATCTTAATTAATATCGCAGCTCGAATATCACTTAGCGCACTATCAAGCTCGGACGCTATTTTTCCCGTATGAGTCGTACCGCACTCTTAAGTTGGACCGCTCCGTTGACGTCCCAAAACTCAATGTCCGCTAATTTTCCCAAGCATCTTAACTTTCCCGCCACGCGCGCCTAAGATTTGCCCGCGCGAGTCCGCTTTTCTTCCCTTCCACCAATCGCTAGCCGTTTCCCCGATGCCCCCCGCCTTCGCGTCGCGCCACGTGGAGCTATCATCCGACCTCTCTTTCTGTCTTTTTCTCAACCTCTCGCTCGCTCATTGCCGCTTTCGCCGCGCAATTCTAAAATTTTTCCATAATCTAACCAAATCTCGTCAGATAGCCAATATTACATCTTTGAATATCTAAAAGTAGCCTTCTATTAACAATTCCCTCTCAATAATCATCCACTTAAGCCAATAATCCTGTATTTTGTGAAATTATAAAAAGTTCCGTATTCCGACCATAGGTGGCGCCCGCCCGTATGTCTACCGGCTTGCCAACCTACGCCTATGTCACAAGGCCACACAGAGCAGTCCCCGCGAAATTCAAAATAAAGATAAAGCCCGTTGCCAACCTAACACGAAGCTCAAGTAAATAACTCACGCTAGACGGCGCCTATGTCGCAAGGAGCACACAGAGCAGTCCCCGCGAAATTCAAACTAAAGATAAAGCGCTAGACCACTGACCATTATTCTGAACTAGTTTATTATTCCCTTTTCATGCTTATTATTAATGGTGCTACGCATTAATATATATTTTAGTGCTACTCCCATGCATTCCTTACTAACGGACGGATACCATTCATTCTGTACCGTTACAGCCGCCCCCGATAGAATTTAAGCAGATAAAGTACCACTCTTATCTGCGGCGAATTATATCTAAACCCTGTACTTAATTAAGTACAAAATAGCACCTCCTTCCTTGCCAACCTCATTGTCATCCTAGCCCTCAAAGATATTCCTACTATTTATAGTTCCTCCCCAAATCCCTAATGACTCCTTCCTCCATAAGCTTTCTTATTGCAAAATAGCCCACACCCCTCATTCTATTCAACTGACACAAAATCATAATCGCATACCCAGTTCTCGTGTTCGAAACGAAATCCCAGTAAACTTAGTCTCGGTAAATATTTCCCAATAACTTAGACATCTACCATTTCTTTAATCATACACAACCTCCGAATAATGATTTGCCTTTTGTTTACCATCATAACAACAAATCTTAATATAATTTAAATCAATATAACAGTCTCTTGCGCTGTCTAGTAACGCCCCCTAGCGAAAACTCTTCAACTCTATGACGATTCCGACGTAAGTTTATAACATCTTCCGAACCATTCAATTATTCTATTCTTTAAATTATTTTCCTAGAATAATTTCAAGTACATCTGTCATCATGGCCTTCTTTTAACTTACGTCTTTTCTTACAACTTGTTCCGCATCTAAATGTTGCAACCTAGGGATCGAACCTGGGATCTTTCGTGGGTGAAGCATCAACCACTTCGCCGTCATGGTCTTTTAGTTCCAACTAGGTTAATGAATAATTATTAATAATTTGAATTAAAACTTTCCTTCATACTTCAACGCTACCAATCTCATCTTAGCTTATATAATTACCTAAGATAACGAAACGTCGGAACAATTGTCTACCTCAGGCAGGGATCGAACCCGCGTCCTCCACAATTCCTAATTAGCTACTTCTTTTAACGGAAACCTATTTTCCTCTCCGCGGATAAGAAATCTTAACCAAACCCCCATATCAACCAAACCCAGTAGGCATACCATCATCGCCCAAGAGTTATAACTTTATTTTAGATGAGATACATCTATGTCTAATCCTACAAATAACCGAGATAGAATACTAGACTCGCTTCCGTCCGGTACGCAGTGACACCCACTCACCGTGCATACAAATAGAGGTCTTAACGCCTTACAATAAGGTTGTCGATCGTAAATACTTAGGGAAAACTCATTCACTCTAAGGGGGTACGCATCTCGAAACACGTCCTTGAGTTTTGAACTAGCTACCCCGTAGTTCAGATCTATTAGAAGTTTGTGTGCTATGTATATCTAACTGTCAATGTATGCGTCATCGATAAGTACTTGTTAATACCCCGGTACGCGTTGGACGTTGTATACTAATTGACAAGTACTGAGCTTATACGTATAAGCAAATATTTATGCCAAAACCTATCTAGTAACTATGTCTCATCCCTAGTTATTACTATGTATGAAAGACACAATTTAGTCTCATTTGCTAAAATATAATACGTCAATATCCCCTTACTTTCCTATACCTTTGAAAAATATAATTTTCTTATTAAATTAAACAGACCGGTAACTATCTTATCCGCCCCCACAACTCTACTTAACTTCCTACCTTTTATATTACTAATAATCGGTCAAATCGGTAAATAATAAGTCATTAAAGGTGACACTTCGTCTTAGTATTCATGGTAATTAATATCGTAAGTTCCTTCTCGTATTTACTGAATTCCAAACTGCGTGATTCAATAGTGCTAGTTTCTTTTTATTTTTTATTTTTTTTATTAGATGATTTTAATTTTACACTCGCACAAGACACATTATTAAGATGGTAATCTCCCGAATGTTTGTAACTCTAATTGGTTACTCATTATGCATTCTACTTTACTTTTCAGCCTTCCGTCCAGATGGTAAAATTCCCCAGCAACACGAGATCCCCTGACCACGCCAAAATGAAATGCCATCAATGGCCTCTGTTTCTGCAGCCTAAGACATTATCTCTCTATAGGTTAGTCAAGTATAATTGTCCTGATTTAGACTTCACAAGACGCCCCCAAAGGAACCACCTTACAGCAGAATTTCCGCAACTTTAAGAAAGGCTAGTTTAGGAAATGAAGCTAAATGGAAACCACTTAATTTTATTGTGTGCTGAGTAATTCCCACTTCTACAGCACAGTTCCGAAACTTCGATTCAATTACTTCACCAGGTAAATCAAAATAAACCCTACACGCTTAACTAAGTTCTATTTGTGCCCAGTGCGACTAAAAATATTCGAACACCCTAAACAAGCTACTTTTACTAATTTAACAGTGCCAATTAAGAATGCTCCCTTGTGTCATCTATAATTTTATTGTGTGCATAGACGACCAAAGACCTCGCTTTCAGCATGCCTTCTTCGTTGGACCCGCTTAGTTAAATACTCTAATCAAAATTCTAAAGTTACAATTGAAAATGTCAAAAGTTCGAATATTATGCAATAGAGAATTTCTCTAACATAGTTACTCCATCTCTTCGCACTATTTAGTCAGGCATATTGCAATTCAAGTATTTATTTTAATTTATAATGACCTATCTTCTCCACCCCTGTTCACATACTTTAGCCATCCCTATCCACAGCTGCGGTGAAGATAATTAGTTAATGAACAAAACATCCTATAAACATTCTATGTTACTACCGCAATCACAAGAAATATTTACTAGAAGGATTATCTATCATACAGCTGACTATAACAAAATGAGTCCCCCTTATCTTTCTCCGTTCCTCTTCTAACGTAGAAGACAACAACAGACAATTAACAATTAATTACTTATAATTTAGAACAACCCTAGGTAAAACGCTACCACAAAACTAGTATAGAACAGAATAATACTAACCGAAGTAAACTTTTGTATTCACACTAGCAAATAAAATATCTTTATCTTTCCGTGATGAATGATTTTGATAACACTATTTCATCAACTCAATGTCCCGGCCTACATATGTGAAAACTGTCAATTAATTAGTTTGTATAAAACAATCTAGATGCAACATGCAGTTCACATTAACTAACAATTTTAAGGTTGTGCCATAATTTCGACAATAACCTACCTTAGCACTAATTTTAATCATCTACAATTTCATCACGTACATATTAGATGCCAATAATCTAGATTATTTAAGAATTCTAGCAATTCATATTAATATAATAAATAACCAAAACAAGATAATACCGCTTTGACAGTCTGCGCTGACCTTCCCACAAGTCAAAACCGCGTTTCGTTCGTCCTATCATTTCTAAACCTGTAGACATTTACTTTGTACTAAACAAATTCTTGAGTTAATAATTAGTTGCCAATTGTTAAGCAACCTTATTTAATTTCATAATAACAATTTTAATATAGCAGTATTAGAATATTATTATAAATCCCGAACATCTTTATTTATTATAATCAACATTACCGGTTAAAGTATTTGAATGGCCTAGTGCGAACTAGGTTTCAGGTCGCACCTCGGGAAAATAAATTTACTATTGACTTTAAAATCTACTACTTATAAATTTATTATTTTCTTCTGACATATAAAGATAGGCTATGACTCTAGGTCGGGTTTAGTAAACTTTGAACTATGGCTACCTCCACAATAATCTCGATTAAATATATATATCCGCAAAACGAATTATGTCTAATTCAGCCGATTTTATTAAATTTAAATTATGCTACTAAACAGTACGTATCCTAAGAACGTCACACATCCGAAACCCATTTCAGTTCTAATTTCTTTACCCATCTAAATTAAATTTTGTACCTGTCGACGCGAGATAACATCTAAATAATTACTTTGTATGATTCGAATTGTGATAGTTGATTTTGTATTGTAATCTCGATAACGCAATATCAGGGATTTACTTATTAATAAATTTTACACTAAGAAATTTATTCTCAGCTCGCAATATCATCGCTTTATTTCCGGCTTGAATGTTTCTGCGGACTATGAGTTTAAATTTATCCTGCAACTTAAAATTGTGGTATATATAATCGATCACTGTTTTATAAGTAGCTGGTGTTAACTTTTAAAATGATAAAACGATTTAACTAATGATTATGACGTGACATCCGCCCGCAACTCGCCTTTATAATTGATGTGATAACATACGCTATTGTTATCCCTATAGCGTAACAGTGCTATAACTCGTTAATTTAGCAGTTAAATCTCGACTTCAAGCCAGTCAACTATTTTTTCTTTTTCTCTACCACTATTATTATATTTTTCTTTCGACACCTATTTTGCTCCCAAGCTCAATTAATATCCACCTTCCACAATTATCCATCATCCGTTCAGGTATCCTCGAGAAGCATTTCTTTTTTTTTTTTCTCTACTAATCCGCCTATCGTATTCCTACTAACATCTCTTCAGCATATATAATTTCTACCGTTCCTCAATTAAATATAATTAAAGCCGGCTCTAAGATAATTATAAATATAATATTTTAGTGTCGTGTGTGTGTAGAATCAAACTTCGACTAGTCAATGATCCCTAGTAAGTCGGCATGGTTGCCCTAGAAGAACCATCAACTAACCAAAGCTAGCGTCTGGGATACGCGTCAGAATATTCTCCTTCGGCACTACCCGATTAGTCAGTACCAGCCTCTTGTACAAGTGCCTCTTTCGATTTACCCACAAGCAAAGCTGCTGGCTTATGTAGACGCGGTCAAGCATCTGATTCAATGTTTTTGTCTGTAAAATGGGTGATTATGTTTTGCTTTGTGTACTGTAATTGAGTATTGTAACAAGTACTGATTGGATATGATTTATAAAATATATATATAATATTTTGTAGTAGAATAAACTCACTACTCCCTATTCTGTGCTATGCTACCACTAGTATACTTCCTACACTTTCTCACCCACAAGAGTATCTCCGCCCAAATATATTTATATAAAACCAATAATTAAATATAACCAAGTGCAGGTTCTAATGTACTTATAAATATAATAGATTAGTGTCGTGTGTGTGTAGAATCAAACTTCGACTAGTCAATGATCCCTAGTAAGTCGGCAGGGTTGCCCTAGAAGAACCATCAACTAACCAAAGCTAGCGTCTGGGATACGCGTCAGAATATTCTCCTTCGGCACTACCCGATTAGTCAGTACCAGCCTCTTATACAAGTGCCTCTTTCGATTTACCCACAAGCAAAGCTGCTGGCTTATGTAGACGCGGTCAAGCATCCGATTCAATGTTTTTGTCTGTAAAATGGGTGATTATGTTTTGCTTTGTGTACTGTAATTGAGTATTGTAACAAGTACTGATTGGATGTGATTTATAAAATATATATAATATTTTGTAGTAGAATAAACTCACTACTCCCTATTCTGTGCTATGCTACCACTAGTATACTTCCTACACTTTCTCACACAACACTTAACTAGTAATATCATTTTTTTTTTTTTCAACATCTTAATCGTTCAACGGAGATAGACAATTGTGCAAGATACTCTTCTTAATAGGCTAATCCAACCCAGTGAATTTAATGATTTATCTATCTCTACCTATCCTAACTAATTAGTCATGTAGTAAGGTCTTTTCTTTTCACCGCTCTCCCGACTTAGATATTTCTAGGTAACTCACAACTGATAATATTAGTTAAGTAGGTATAGTAAGCTTTGCCCAGCGAGCTTTACCTCTGCGTACATTAACCTCATCTTAGGCTAATAATAGTCCTTTATAAACCTTCATAATTAACTATTTAACACGATTTCAACTATACGGTAAGAAGCGACGATTACCGGTAACGACTACTCACAACGCTGCAAGAGTATTTCAATTATACATATTATTATTAGACCGCACCCTTTTACCATCATCCAAAATAAAATCTTTTATTGGTAATCCAACGCCATCTAGCCTCGCTAATAGGTAACCTCCCCACAATAGAGTAGATATTAGATAGTTGTTTCCAGACGGTAACGACTTTTATCGCCTACTAGACGTATTTATCCGTTTACATTATGCATCCCAAACTACGTTGCTTTTAAACCAAAATTCCTACTAGCAATGAATAGTCATATGATTCTATCCCCTACATGACATACCTGCTACTTGTTATTACTTATAATCGCGATTCCTCATCAACGCGTGTATTTTGAACCGTAATACTATTTTATGTTACTTTTCCTAGGATTTTAGCGAACTAACAAAATGAAGCGGCATTTCCCATGTCATTGCATTCTAATCTACTACGTGATAAGTATTAGGAAAATCTCTTTCAATGTAAAAATCGCAGGTATTAAAAATAACAGGTATGGAAAATAACAGGTGATTCCACTTGCTATAACAAAATCACATGATTACGCGTTATGGAAGTTTCCTCTCCGATTGGTTTTATGACGTCATGTTTTATAATCATTCCTAATTCTAGATTGTTTATGGTCTCGCTAAATCATTTGTCTCTATGGTCCAACCATAGACAAAGAACGTTATAGTCCTTGACTAGCCTAAACTACTCTATGGATTTCAGATGTGAGACTCAAGTACACTATTATAATTTTTTTTTCTCTAACATAACCAACAAAATAAATTATAATACGTGGAATAGCACATCAACTAAAAACCGCAATCGCTCAACGATTATTAGTCAAAATATAATTATTATTAGTTTTATATTATGCTGTTAGCGTCATAACTTTATAATATTGTACAGCATATCGCCGTCCTATAATATAAATTGAATCCAGCAATAATTAAGTTGGTTACCTCTGTCCAATCTCGCCCCCTAGCCTTCCCATCCGACAGCAATAATAATTAAACCGCCCCCTATTCTACAAATCTTTCTAAATCAATAAATGTTGAACTATGTCACCCTATCGACTTTTTACGATCCTAAAAATAACTCAACACAAGGCTGTATGAACCAGTTGCCTATGCCTATATGAAATCTATCACCAGGAATAGAAACAAAACTACAGTTACCATAGCTCCTAACGTCAACAACAAAAATTGGATACCTGGTTTCAGTATTCAAGGAAACAATTACTAAAGGTTTCAGTATTCACAGATAACTCAACAATTTTAAAATTTAATACTCCAGACCCCCGGAATAGTTTGGTTATTGACTATATCTAAGTACTTTGTTCACTCATTAAACTTTGGAAAACCAACAACGCACGGTACCTGATGCTGGCGAAATCCGCCATTAAATAAAGAAGAAAAAGATAATAACTGAAAGGTATTGTATTTCAAATAATACTCATTACGCTATTGTTTTGTAGCTTTATCTCCTCCTTTGACCTTTAACCTAACCTGAGAATCTTTTTGTTACAGATTTCGTACAACAAAATTTTAGCTCCAGCTCTCATTGCGACTGTCTACAATATTGGTCTTAATCTATTATCAAGAACCCGTAATACAAAGTGTATGAATCAACTTTAAAAGATAACAACGTTTATTGTGAAAAGTTTCAAATTATAATTCACCCATTATCAAGAGCCCGTAATACAAAGTGTATGAATCAACTTTAGAAGATAACAACGTTTATTGTGAAAAGTGTCAAATTATAATTCACCCACTATCAAGAGCCCGTAATACAAAGTGTATGAATCAACTTTAGAAGATAACAACGTTTATTGTGAAAAGTGTCAAATTATAATTCACCCACTATCAAGAGCCCGTAATACAAAGTATATGAATCAACTTTAGAAGATAACAACGTTTATTGTGAAAAGTGTCAAATTATAATTCTTCAATATCTCTGAATAAATTAATCTTCATTGAATTATTCCCTATTAAGCCAATTCTAAACTCACGCATCGCAACACGACAACAATTTGTGGGAAAAATCCCACTTCTAAATTAAAGTATTACCGCTTGACTGAAATCCAATACAACTATATTAATGATAATTTATAACTTAACTTTCTAATCCTGGTCATGGCTTACCAAATTGTAACCTCTCCACAACATTAAATTGCTACACCTAAATCTAAACCTAAATCTAATGCCTTTCACACCTATATGCCTAGCTAGCTTATAATACATACACACATCATCGCCGCTTTACCTTAACTTAACTTATTATCTAATTCTTAAAACTAATTAACCTAATTTATCTACAATCTAATGGTTGTGTCTGGAGTTTTTGTTTAGTGCGTATTGTTTGTATGATGATGAAACCTTAGCATAGCTTAATTCTATTTGCAGTGAATTTCAGTCAAGCAATGTAATATTATAATAACTACTATTTTGGCCAGATCGTCTAGTGAACCCTCCGTTGTTAACCGCATTTAAGTAACTCAAGTTCTTTCGTGAAAGTTTAGTAATTGGCTTATCCCTGTGTTAAATTATTTACTCCTGACCTAATTACCTACCAGTCTATAAATCATAACATAAATATGTGTAGCCTAGCAATGACTCCGTCTGAACTGTGACCTAAATCCTTCACTGCAGCTGCGGGGAAGATTTGTAACCACTCAAAGGTAATCAGATGATAGCTTAGCTTGTAGGTATTATTATTTATTATCAGTAGCATGATACATAAGAAGCCTGGTGCAATTTATGAGCCCCACCACCGCTCCATAGCGTACTGTACATCTCATGGTTTAATTACAGTTCCGACACATTGGCTTTAACTTTAATTATTAGCTTGTGCCTTTAATTCTTTAACTGAGAATTTACATCTCTCCTCAAATTTAATTTCATTTTACATTATGCACTATGTGTTAGCAATTTAAATTCTTATTATTCCACATAAATCAATAGAGTTTATCTCAAGGCTTGCTATCATCCAAATATCCTTTTCACATTAAGAACTTAATTATTCAATGCAATAACTTATATTCAGTTCCGTAAAGGGTGGATAATTTAATAAAACGCCAACTCAGGCGGTGGCTAAAGTAGAATGCTATTAATACAGGTAAAACTACTTTTATTTATTCTTAGTATTTATTATACAAGTCCTGTAAAGCTCCAATATAACTACATTGGATTGGCTGCATTGGCAGATTATCACATCTTAAGTTTATTAAAGGATGTTTAATTCATTCAATATCCTTGACTTTAGGAAGTGAACTGAAATAGAATACTATCATTTGAAGTAAATTACTTTGGATTACTCTTAGTGTTCATTATACAGATCTTATAAAGTATAAATACATCTCAAGTTTATTGAAAGATGCCTAATTTATTCAACATCCCTGACTTTTAGGGAGTGAATGTAGTTAATTATTTTCCCATTAACTTACACCCTCTGTCTCTCAGACTGAGTGGTTAATTTGATAGACTACTAAATCATAGTTAGTATACCTTTAGTAGGTAGTTAATTATCACTGTTAATCATTAAATAAATTACATTTAGAAGTTATCTTTTACTCACTTTAATAAGTATAAATTAGACTGTACTAGGTATTAGTCTGATTGATTAGATTGTTCCCATCAAATATTTCTATGTTTCATATTATTAGAAGTAAGTACTTACATATCTTAAGAGGTCTATTCAAATGGTATTAGTAGACCATTGTCAGGCTAATTAGCTGGTTGTTATCAATCAATTATTTCTATGTTTCAGATTATTAGAAGCTCATAGCTTGCAATGTCTTCTTTCAACGACTTATCCTAGGTTCTAAACTGGTTTTAGTTGTTCAGTTTGTATCAGCTTATTTTTGCTAAGGTATCGGATGTAAAATTTTCCATACTTTGAAGAGTATAGCCATGTGAGATCGTATTGCATCCCAGGGAAAGCTAACAAATGCCTGTTTGGTCATATCAGTGTTAGAAATCAAACATCACAGTACGACTAAGCTTATTTGCTATAACTTTTTAGTATTTTTCTTGTAATAGAAAACCAGTCTAGACTTTTAGGTACTCCAAAGTAATGATGGTACGATATTATCATACTTCTGTTAATTATTTAAAATGAATAATTAATTGGTAACAACTTTAGGAAAACAATTAGAATTTTACCGGCCTGCGGTAACAGATTACTTGCCTAGCTAGGACCCACATCACTTCATCATAATTTTATTTAGCGCCGTAACTTAATTATCCCTGCCTTATTAGTCTGAATTAATAACTAACCATATATATATCCGCCTACCTATAGATTCCTACAACTTTCCTCACTTGAAAATGCCTATATTTTGTCGAACTAACAGTCCCTCTTGTGTACCTTGCAAACTAGGCCAAGCCTCATTTAATTTAAATTCGTGGTGTGTGGTGAGAGTCGCATTGCCCCTGAAAGCAACTAACTCCTAAATGTTCTATCAGTCGAGCCAGTATACTCAGTGTGTTATTTTCCTATCACTACACTGTATGTATGGAGATAGACTCGAGATTGGACTGGGTCATACGGGTCTACCTCCAGCTAAATGGTGTCTGACCTATCTTCAACTTTCACTAGGGAGACAACTGTCTCTCCCCCATTACTCCGTCGAAGATAGTGTATTGTTTAGCGTAATAGTGTAAAACGCCGATCTTATTAAATACAATCAAAGATCATCCAGACCGAAGTCTGTTGAAAGGTACATAGGGTTTTGTTGTCACCGTGACTCGTTTCCGCCGATGTACCCCAGAATACTTCATTCTGTTAACGGATTCGAGTTGCGATCGCAATAGTTTACTTTATTAATAACTTTCAATTTCACAAATCTTAATTAATATCGCAGCTCGAATATCACTTAGCGCACTATCAAGCTCGGACGCTATTTTTCCCGTATGAGTCGTACCGCACTCTTAAGTTGGACCGCTCCGTTGACGTCCCAAAACTCAATGTCCGCTAATTTTCCCAAGCATCTTAACTTTCCCGCCACGCGCGCCTAAGATTTGCCCGCGCGAGTCCGCTTTTCTTCCCTTCCACCAATCGCTAGCCGTTTCCCCGATGCCCCCCGCCTTCGCGTCGCGCCACGTGGAGCTATCATCCGACCTCTCTTTCTGTCTTTTTCTCAACCTCTCGCTCGCTCATTGCCGCTTTCGCCGCGCAATTCTAAAATTTTTCCATAATCTAACCAAATCTCGTCAGATAGCCAATATTACATCTTTGAATATCTAAAAGTAGCCTTCTATTAACAATTCCCTCTCAATAATCATCCACTTAAGCCAATAATCCTGTATTTTGTGAAATTATAAAAAGTTCCGTATTCCGACCATAGGTGGCGCCCGCCCGTATGTCTACCGGCTTGCCAACCTACGCCTATGTCACAAGGCCACACAGAGCAGTCCCCGCGAAATTCAAAATAAAGATAAAGCCCGTTGCCAACCTAACACGAAGCTCAAGTAAATAACTCACGCTAGACGGCGCCTATGTCGCAAGGAGCACACAGAGCAGTCCCCGCGAAATTCAAACTAAAGATAAAGCGCTAGACCACTGACCATTATTCTGAACTAGTTTATTATTCCCTTTTCATGCTTATTATTAATGGTGCTACGCATTAATATATATTTTAGTGCTACTCCCATGCATTCCTTACTAACGGACGGATACCATTCATTCTGTACCGTTACAAGGTTGTGATGATGGAAGGTTCCTTTTTGATGGTTAATAACGACTGCGTCTCTTTATGTGATGTTGTATATTTATAGTGACTACATTGTAACTAACTTATTGTCTCTAAAACATACTAGACGATATATACTACGTAGATGTTGGAGGGAGAATGCCGTCTTATCTATCTTATCGTTTAGGAATGCGCTTACAAACTCTTTAACCATACGTGAGGATAATAAATTATGTGGCGACGCAGGCCGCCACACCTACCACTAACCAAACCGAGCACAGTTAGTACCCCCGCTGGGAATCGACCCTGGGACCTCATGGTTTAAGGTCTTACCGCTAGACCACAGAGGCGGTTAAAATTACTAAATATGTTGATATTTTTTTATGACAGGCTATGACATTCTACCACCAGTTTTACCGCTACCATCTTATCTAAGTATGTCGCCATGACGACTATGTTATTAGCATTGTTGTTTTCTACATTGCGAACTTATGCATATGCTTTCGTCGTAGTGATAATTAGTTGACTACGGCTAGGTAGTCCACTACTACTACTAACCACCGACGTTGTTATATATTTTGTACAATAGCTAATTATTTGGTGCCATAAGTTACCATTGAAGTCTATTATATACTTATTGTATTTTGTATCTATATAAATATTATATGACCTGCATGGTATATGATGAGTATGTATTGTATTTTATGACCTGGTAACGACATTTTTTTTGTAAATGTCATTACTTCTGTGCGCTATGGTTTTTTGCGCCCGTTCTTTGAAACAGTTAAAAAATGATGTCCTGAATTGGTGGTAGGTTAAAAAGATTTATACGATTTAAAGTAATTATTAATTGTGTTTATTAAATAACCATATTTTGACTATGACTTTATAATCTTTTGTCCAATGATAGGTACGAAAACCAGCTACTTTTCTTCGTACTCAACATAATAATCATCACAATATGGGTACTGTCGGTCATTGAGGAGTTTCATAGGGTATCTGTGAAGTCTGTGATCCTTTGCTCATTGATAGTTACTTAACCAGCTACTTTTCTTCGTACTCAACATGATAACCAATCACAATATGTGCACTGTTGGTCATTGAGGAGTTTCATATGGTATCTGTGAAGTCTGTGATCTTTTGCTCTTTGATAGTAACTTAACCAACTACTTTTCTTCGTACTCAACATAAAAATCGATCACAATATGTATACTGTCGGTCATTGAGGAGTTCTATTTAGTATCTGTAAAGTCTGAGATCTTTTGCTCATTAATAGTTACCTAACCATTTACTTCTCTTCGTACTTAACATGATAACCCATGATGATATGTGTACTGTTGGTCATTGAGGAGTTCCACATGGTATCTTTGAAATCTGGGATCCTTTGCTAATTCATAGTTACCTAACCAGCTACTTTTCTTAGTACTCAACATAATAATAAATCCAAATATGTGTACTGTCGGTCATTGAGGAGTTCCATATGCTATCTGTGATGTCTAGAATCCTTTGCTCATTAAATGTTACCTAACCAGCTACTTTTCTTTATATTCAACATAATAACCAATTACAATATGTGTGCTGTTGGTCTTTGAGGAGTTCTTTAGGGTATCTCTGAAGTCTGTGATCCTTTGCGAATTGATAGTTATATAAGCAGCTACTTTTCTTCGTACTCAACATAATAATCAATCACAATATATGTACTGTTGGTGATTGAGGAGTTCCATATGGTATCTGTGAAGTCTGGGATCTTTTGCTCATTGATAGTTACTTAATTAGCTACTTCTCTTCGAACTTAACATGATAACTAATCACAATATGTGTACTGTTGGTGATTGATTAGTTCCATATGGTATCTGTGAAGTCTGGGATCCTTTGCTCATTGATAGTTACCTTACCAGCTACTTTTTTTCGTACTTAACATTATAATAAATCCAAATATGTCTACTCTCGGTCATTGAGGAGTTCCATATGCTATCTCTGATGTCTGGGATCCTTTGCTCGTTGAATGTTACCTAACCAGCTACTTTTCTTTGTATTCAACATAATAACCAATTATAATTTGTGTACTGTTGGTCTTGGAGGAGTTCTATAGGGTATCTCTGAAGTCTGTGATCCTTTGCGCATCGATACTTACATAAGCAGCTACTTTTCTTCGTACTCAACATAATAATCAATCACAATATGTGTACTATTGGTAATTGAGGAGTTCTATAGGGTATCTCTGAAGTCTGTGATTCTTTGCTGATTGATAGTTACTTAACCAACTACTTCTTCGTACTCAACATAATAATCAATCATAATATGTGTACTGTCGGTCATTGAGGCGTTCTATATGGTATCTGTAAAGTCTGAGATCTTTTGCTCATTAATAGTTACCTAACCATTTACTTCTCTTCGTACTTAACATGATAACCCATGACGATATGTGTACTGTTGGTCATTGAGGAGTTCCAAATGGTATCTTTGAAATCTGGGATCCTTTGCTCATTCATAGTTACCTAACCAGCTACTTTTCTTAGTACTCAACATAATAATAAATCCAAATATGTGTACGGTCGGTCATTGAGGAGTTCCATATGCTATCTGTGATGTCTAGAATCCTTTGCTCGTTGAATGTTACCTAACCAGCTACTTTTTTTTGTATTCAACATAATAACCAATTATAATATGTGTGCTGTTGGTCTTTAAGGAGTTCTATAGGGTATCTCTGAAGTCTGTGATCCTTTTCGAATTGATAGTTATATAAGCAGCTACTTTTCTTTGTACTCAACATAATAATCAATCACAATATATGTACTATTGGTAATTTAGGAGTTCTATAGAGTATCTCTGAAGTCTGTGATCCTTTGCTGATTGATCGTTACTTAACCAGCTACTTTTCTTCGTTTTCAACCTTATAATAAATTACAATATGTGTACTGTCGGTCATTAAGGAGTTCTATAGAGTATCTGTGATCCTTTGCTCATTGAAAGTTACTTAACTAGCTCCTTTTTTTCGTACTCAACATGATAACCAATCACAATATGTGTACTGTCGGTAATTGAGGAGTTTCATATGGTATCTGTGAAGTCTGAGATCCTTTGCTCATTGATAATTACCTGACCAGCTACTTCTCCTCGTAGTCAACATGATAACCAATCACAATATGTGTACTGTCGGTCATTGAGGAGTTCCATATGGTATCTATGAAGTCTGGGATACTTAGCTCGTTGATAGTTACCTAATCAGCTACTTTTCTTCGTACTTAATATAATAATCAATCACAATATGTGTACGTCGGTTATAAAGGAGTTCCATAAGGTATCTACGAAGTCTGTAATCCCTTGTCTACTCATAGGTACCAGCTACTTTCTTTGTGTTTAATACAATAACCAATCACAACTTGATCATTCGTTATTGAGGAGTTTTGTTGCCTGTCGCCAAGGGTCTTCATCATGTCTTCACCATATTTTAAATGTAACGATTAAAACCTATCGATACAAAAAAAAACATCCAAATAAGTGTAACCTGAAATCACATTAAAGAAACATAGTATATACAACCGAATTGATAACCTACTCCTTTCAGAAGTCCGTTAAAAATATTAGACAACATCACATACATTGCTCTGATTCTTCATTGACCCAGCCGGGAATCGAACCTGGGACCTCAGAGATGGCGACATAAGAGTCCGCTGGCGTGCGAACCACTCGACTAGAGCGGTCGTCAATAATGAAAATTGAACTAAAAGTTATGATCGTCTATTTTAAAAAAAATAGTAAAGAAATTTTTGAAGTTATTATTAAAAATAAAGATTAAAATGATGTTGACAATGTACGAAAAGCTAAAAAAGCATTCGGTAGGTCCTAGGTACCAGTCATCACACCACTCTCCTCATCAATCTAGGGCATTCTAGGGCATTGATCAGACAAAAAAAAATCGTTCACTTGATAGAAATTTCACACGCCTAACGATTTTATTTTTTTGTCTGATCAATGTTCTAGAATGATGAGGAGAGTAGTTTGATGACTGGTACCTAAGACTTACAGAATTATGTTTTAGCTTTTAGTACATTGTCTACATCATTTTAATCTTTATTTTTTATTTTAATTTTGTTATAACGATTTAAAAAGAATGAAAAGTATATCATACTTCTCATTCTTTTTAATTCATTCAACTTGCCCTTTCATTTGATATCCATCACCCATATTGAAACAAATATGAAATCTGGCATTTCCAGCGGCCATCTTAGATTTAAAAATATATCAAAACTTTCAAACAGTATTCTATTACTCAAGCCCTTTCATTTGATACCCATATTGAAGCGGTAGTGAAAAAAAATTTTTTGCCTGCCATTTTGTTGGCGGCCAAATTGGATTTCAATTTTTTTCATAGTGTTAAATCTATTCTACTAGGCAAGACCTTTTATTTAATACCAATATTGAAGGGGTTGTCATAAGAAAAATGAACCTTCTATTTTTTTGGCGGCTATATTGGATTCTCATTTTATTTCATAGACTGTTCTACTAATCAAGCTCTTTCATTTGATACCCCTATTGAGGATGTAGTGATAAAATATGTAATCCGCCATTTTGTAGCGGCGGCCATCTTGGATTTACAATGATACCAAATGAATTAAATTATATTCTTATTAGAACTAAAGGTGTGTACCAAATTTCAGATCAATCCGTCAACAGGAAGTGGGTCTAATTTTAATTACTAGATTTGACCTAAAGAAATAAACAGGGCAAGCTAAATAAAACGGTTTAAAATTAAAGAAAAAATGCTTTTTATAAATTATAATTTAAACCTGATAAGAAAAATATCATTGTATAAGTACCTACATTGCAATATTTAACGATAATTAACCATATTTGTCTACGTCACAATAATCCCATATCGTTAGATAGGTACATTACCTATTATTAGTTAGTATTAAACTTATACTAGCACAAAAGTACTCGTCAAGACAATTCAAACGAGCCCATACTCGATGGGGCTATGTTGTTTATTTACTAAGTTGCTATGGCCATCTTCCAGCTCTATCATCAGACCCTGGTTACCATCTAGCACAAAAGTACTCGTCAAGACGAATCAAACGAGCCGAGACTCGATGAGGTTGCGTCGTTTCTTTACTGAGTTCCTATGACCATATTCCAGCTCTATCATCAGATCAGACCCTGGTAACAATCTTAAAACCAAGTACTCATCAAGACGAATGAAACGAGTCGAAACTCGATGGGGTTGCGTCGTTTCATTACAGAGTTCCTATGACCACCTTCCAGGTCCATCATCAGACCGTGGTTACCATTGAAAGACAAACTACTTGTCAAGATGATTCAAACGAGCCCAAACTCGATGAGATTGTGTCGTTTCTTTGCAAAGTTCCTATGGCCACCTTCCAGCTCCATCATCAGATCAGCACCATGTCATCATAATATTGCATTGTCACGCGATTTACACATGTATGCAAAATTTCAGCTCTATCGGTAACCGGGAAGTGGATGAAATTTAATTTGCAAACGGACAGGTGAAACTAAATAAAAGCTTGTAAAAATATTTACTTTGCTTACGTTCTTACAAAACAAAGACGGAAAAACCACACTCTTTGATCACGACGTGAAAATGTATCCATATGAGGACCTAAATACACACTGTCAGGTACTGACACCAATACGAGGTCTTGAGTGTAAAATTTACACATAAGTCCTCACACAGTACAACAAACATGAGTCGAGTGTATAGCGAGTGTATACAAATCGATAGTGGCGCCGCCTAGTGTTCACACTCTGTCGGTGTGTGAACCGAAATTTTCAAGACCAATCCGAGGATTCCTTGACTTTTCCTTATTAAGTATACAGGAAGGTTCACAATCGCACTTAGAGTACGATGCCGTAGTCAAGTCAAACCGAGGACCCACGAAAAAGTCCTCGGATTGAAAACGTCCTCGGATGTGCCTTGTGTATTCAGGCCCACGTCCTCGTATGGTACTTAAAACAAACACACCCCCACACACACACATACACACACACACACAAACCCCCACACTCCCACTCACACACACACTCACACACATACACTCACACTCACGCACACACAAATGCACACACACACGCACACAAACATTTACTTTATAAAATTTTACCAAAAATGTATAATAAAGATAAGCTAACCTCTGTTAACTAAAGTTATAATGTACCTGCTGTTATTGTGTACCGAACCCTCCTCAGTCTTAGAGGTGGGCGTTGGCAACTGTGACACAGTTGTCTGACGAATGCGGTGCTTATCGTGCACACTTAAGTAAATCAATTCGAATCTGGTCGAGTTTATTGCCAGCAAAACCCAGGTTTGTGCATTCTCGTCCAAGATAACTCCCTTCCTTACTCCTGCCTCTCTTCAGAACTCTCCGTTACCCATTTCGGTGAACCTCAGCATTCTTGGCATGGACATTGGCCTGCTACATCGAGAGTGCTATTTTTACTGCCTCCCGTAAGTTGGGTATTCTCAATAAGGTGAGGCGGTTTTTCAGTGCCGAGCAGCGCTGTTTGCTGTACAAGACTCAGTTGCGATCGAGGATGGAGTATTGTTCCCATCTATGGGACGGCTCCGCTAAAGACCTCCTCGATGCACTTGATAGACTGCAAAGGCGAGCAGTACGCATTATTGGAGATGCTGAGGTTACAGCGTCCCTTGAGGACCTCCAGCTGCGTAGAGACATTGCTTCTCTCAGTGTCTTCTACCGGAATTACCACGGAGAGTGTTCTGAAGAACTTTTTGATCTTATCCCGTCCTCTCATTTCCTCTCCCGGACTACACGTGCTGGTCTTAGGAACCACTATCATACTATCAGTACTCGTACCAAAAAATTTGGCAAGTCGTTCCTCTGTAAGACCATTTGGAATTCTTTGCCGGCGCATGTGTTTCCCAGCTCTTACAATCCCGGGTCTTTAAAGCGGGGCGTGAAACGGCATTTATGCAGGCCGTCATGAATGGGTGCGCTCGTTACCATGCATATTCCACGATGGGGAGTGCTCTCATTATTTTGGACTGCATCGGCTGCTTACCATCAGGTAGGATGCAGTCACTATGACAAGTCTAAATTTAAAAAAAAAACTGAAATGGTGCTTTATGTAAATGTTAATAAAGATTGAAGACTTATTTGTTATAACCTAACATGTAGTTTAGTAACATATTCCAAAATCCGGACAAATTAAAGAGCCGGACAAAGTCAGGATTAGAGTCTAAATATACGGACGGATGGTAACCCTACGCGCGGTGGGAATGGAGCGCAAGCGAATATCGCCGGAAAGTGATCGACCGGGAACAACCTCGGCTGTACATAGATTTATGGTTTATTTATTTATTTTGAAGAGGGTTTACGCATTACGGTTTCCCATACAAACTTCAATGTCGAAATTTTTAAAAACCAATAAGCCAACTTTAAAGAAATTTTGCATGCAAAACACTAATAGTTCTAAATCTAAATAGTTTGTTAAAAATATTTTTAAAAACCGTTTGTTTAGCTGATTTATTGTAATTTACAGTCCACTATAGAAAGTTTAAAATCGCAATAACTCAATTAAAATTAACGTTTCTTGAAAATGTTTTCAACAAACTATTTAGATCCCTGTATTTTACTATTTCATGCCAAGTTTCATTAAAATTGGTTAATTGGTTTTTAAAAATTTCAACTTGGAAGTTTGTATGGCAAACCGAAATGACCTCTTAATTGAAAACAACAAAACTTAATTAACTTAAAGAGCGGCGATGGGACCTGTCACGTCAGTCGCTATTTGGTGAAAAGTGGACTGTGGTAGAAGACTTTTGTTGTCCTCATTGCCTAGTCTCTGACTAACCCTTTGTAGATAATAGACGTGATTATACCTAGTCTTGCCATAAGTTCTGTCCCTACTTAAATGAGGGTATTTAAAAATAAATAATATGACGGCAGTACATAGTACTATTATTAGATATTATCATTATATTCGACGATTGAAAGGCTAATTGATCCCAACGACATTTTGTAAAACTTGCAGGAGGACGGATTAAAGTTTTTGTTTTTAGAAAAAAAATCATACCACAGAGAATCGTGATAGCCAAGAAGTTGTTGTAGAGACACGCAGACGGTGGCCACCGGTCAATTCTCTTTACGGATGATAAAAATTTTACGGGTCGATGTTTCGATGAGGTTTAGAGCAGACTTTCTCCTTTAAAATATTCCATGAGCAATAATCTAAAGGATTAAGATCAGGCCTTGCAGGGGGCCAATCTTCAAAGGCAATGAACAGTGTTATTTATTTTAAAATACCCTCATTTTAGTTGGGACAGAACTTATGGCAAGACTAAGTACGTATGTATACACATATGCATTTGTAGTCTTTAGTCCGTTAGTCGCCTTTTATGACACTCAAAGGAAATGATGGGTTGGTAGTACCTATTCTTTTAATGAGCCCTCACCACACAATTCATCTTTTAGAAATCTATCTTTGTTAGCTATATATTAGAAAAAGTAATGTCTGTCTCTCTTTCTGTATGCTCCCGTATGTTATGTAAAGGTGACCCTTATTAGTTAATTAAATAAAACAATAGTCCTACTCCAACAGCGCATATCTGAAGGTAAATACAATAAGAGTCTGGCACAAGTTAAATTAAACCAGGCTTAAGTCCCGGCGGCTTCAACTGTCTACCCTCTGTGCGGTTTGCTACCACGGGTTCGATTCTCGAGTTGAAAACCTGCGTGTCAACTCGAGACTTTCTCATATCGAAAACATGTAGAAAGCACAAAGTAGGTCTAGACCTGAAGCACCTAGGTCTCTAAAACATGGTTGAGCGAAGCGATGGCTGATTCACATGTCATACTCGTGAACGGGTGCCGCCTGTGGAGGCTGGTCTGCTCTTGCTAACTTATTTTTATTATTAGTAAGTATATTAGTAGTTGTAGTCTTACTTTTATTTTTCTGTACTGTAAGACATTGATTACATTGATTATTTTATATTGATGAATATCTGAACTTTTTATTTTTATAATTATTTTTTTTTATGTCCTTGTAGTTGTTTTATGTTTTTATTATTGTAATGGAAAGTGCCCTTTTATGGTAGGGAGGGCATTTTTCAATTCTAACTGACGCTGTAAAAGAAAGGGAGAAAAGAAATGCCCTTGCTGAGTTTCTTGCCGGTTCTTCTCAGTACAAGGCTCCCGCCCCATAGTTAGACTTACGAACCGATGGCATAAATGACATTCATAAGTGCTGTATGTAACCTAAACATGGCCTAACCTGAATAAATGATATTGAATCTTAAATCTTGAATCTTTTTCGGTTTAACAATAAATAAATCTATACAGGGTCTAATAAAATCAATAAACGAACGTTAAAGGGCGGTATCTACACATCATTCTGCATACAATGAGCAAAAATGAGCTCCAGTTTTATAGTGATTTTTCAAAGTTATGATTTCTAACAAACTAAATCAATTAAAATAATGCACATTATGAAACATGCTGTATCTTTTCTAATACGCACGCAAGCGTCAATAAAAAGATAGCTCATTGTGCTCCGAGTTTAGTGCGCATGTTCGGTTATCTTTGTGTGCGTGTAGTACACTGTACGGGTTTGGGAAGGGTGTATTTTCGGTGAATTATGATAATGTTTCGTTGATTATCTCGATAACGAACCTGTAGTTTTGGCCCAAATTTGGTGAGCATGCTCAGTGTGATGTATAGATGCGCCCCTTAAACGTTCGATTCTTAATATTGTTAGACCCTATATTTATAAAACAGCAAACGCTACGAACGTATGTTTGCGCATCACTTTAGAACGGTGCAGCCGTTCTGAAGTGTCTGTGTCCTGTTTGGCTTTTTTTTTTTTTGTTGTGTCTGTTATTTGTATGAGACAAGGTTTAAATGAGACATTTTTTTGGAAATTCGTCCGGGATGCGTATAGTGTTCACGCGGCCAAAGTCGCGGGCAGGCCGCTAGTAAAATGGTACCTACTCATTTTAAGAAGAAAAGTATTTAGAAGGTTTTTTAAATTCCTTAGTGTCGTCGTCCTTAGAGTAGTAGTATCCTTAGTTAGTTTTTTAGTGTAGCTTTTGCTCTTAATATTATCAATGTAATAATAATGATGAAAAAATAGTTTTAACGTATAAGAAGAATATTATGATAGTAAATGAAGCAATGGATGTGTAGCATATAGAAAGCTGATGAAAAGCTGATGAAATGGGCGTGATGTATCTAATATGTATATTATATTAATGTAAAGTTATAAAAGAAATCAAATGATGTAAAACATTACTCGTGTAATAAGCAACCAGCATGCGAGCAAGCAGCATGCAAGCAAGCAAGCATGCAGCATGCAAGCAAGCATGCAGCAGCATGCCGCAGGCATGTTTTCTGTCACGGCTCCGGCGCTGCGGGACTCTGGCGGTGCCATACGAGCTTATCGTCGCAGATGGCTTTCGCTCACCACCGCAACTTCGGCTTACTGCCGCGGAGGCGAGCGTTAAACCCACCCGCTCCTCAGCTCGCGGGCCACCTCGCCCCTCCGCGCCTACGCGGGCTTAAATTACACTCTAGCGTAGGGCAGACAAGTCTACGCGGAGTCGATTTTGCCGCGATTCGTTTCTGTCACTGACTTTTTTAGCTCAATCTTAACGAAAACACAACGTATTGACTTTTTAAGACATTATTTGAAATCAATTTAGGGTTAAAATGCTATTTTTATTTTTATTTTTAAACAAAAATTACATCAAATGAAGTTATAGAATATGTTTATTCTACCAATAAGTATAGCTTTTTAGAAAAAGTTTTTAGAGAATATGAGTATTATATAAAATTTATAAATACGTAATGTTGTTATAGGAATTGTATTTAGAACAAGTAAAAAATTCTTTAAAATTAGTTCATTTGTCATTAAATGAAATGATACGCACCCCTATACTTTGTATGGATGTAATAACTTAAATAAAACTTTAAGTAACGTTTATAAGGCCGTTAATTTCGAAAAATGTCTTTTTCTATCAACATTTACTAACGACTGACGATCGAGCAGCTCTCGAGAAACGCCAGTAAGAGCCCCACTTGAGAACAAAGTTTACATCTAAGGCCGATGTTTATCTTTGCAACAAATAAAAGGCCAGCCGAGGCCGGGCGACCTCTCAGCAAACAAGTCTTATACTTGGTAGCATTCACTACTCCCACTCAAGTGGTACTCAGACGCAGTCACCACTCACCAGTAAAGTTGATTTACGTAGACTGCAGTTTGCTTTTGAATCCATACTGTTGAGTTTTTTTTACACGTCTTTGTTTTTCTCTGGACTGGTTGACTGGTAGAGAATGTGTATGGGCATTAAGTCCCTTATGTTGTATTTTCTGCAATAAAGTAGAAATTTATATATACAAATACTTGCACGCAGCACGCAGGTTCTTGCGTCGCCATCTATGGGGTTCTCTTACAGATTCAATTCCCGGTCGTGAAGGAGAAGGAGAATGTTTTCTATCTAAAGTAATATAAATTATGGACATCATTTTTTTGGGCCTTTTCTGAAAATGCCGGCCAACAAAAAAAAATGGTACGTATTGTTAGAACTAGCCATTTGGAGAAATAGTTAATATAGCACAAAAGTTGTAGGATTGCTTCGAGCCAAGTTATACGAGTTCGAAGATTCATCATTTTCATACATTTTTAATGATTCCTATTTTTTTTGTATAAACAGAACATATGATGACCCCACAGCTTTGCGCTACAATGATAATTGCTTCAGATCATTAGTTCTAGCAATATCTATCATTATTTTATGTTTCCCAGTCCCAGCACTTTCAGAAATCAATAAATGTATGAAAATGATGAATCATCGAACTTGTATAACTTGGCTCAGAGCAATCCTACAACTTTTATGCCATATCAACTATTACTCCAAATGGCTTGTTCTAACAATACGTACTATTTTTTTTTTGTTGGCCGGCACTTTCAGAAAAGCCCCAAAAATGTATGAAGCCCGAATGATCTCCTTTATTAAAAACAAAATATTAAAAAACTATAAATTTATCACAATAATAGTAGATTGTTATACAAGGGGATAAAATTACCCATTATATACGAGGTAGTTTTACTCCCGAGCTTCAGCGAGGGAGTATATAGAAACCGAGTTTTAGTAGGTTTTTAGCGCCGTGTGTTACACTCTGCTTTTCACTACGAATGCGAGAAAATAAAACAATCCAATACAATATGAATTGGTTTATTTTATTAAAAATTAATCTTTTAGTTACTTTAAGTTAATTATAGTAATATTATTTTATTATTATTATTCTTTATACCATTAGTCGCCTTTTACGAGACCCAATGGAAGGGTGGGGTTGGTAGTATTATTTTGATGAGCCTATCGCCGCTCTATGCTGTTAGATGTATGTGCAGTCTTTAGTCCATTAGTCGCCTTTTACGACACCCAAGGGAAGAAAGGGGTTGGTAGTATTATTTTGATGAGCCCATCGCCGCTCTATGCTGTTAGATGTATGCGCAGTCTTTAGTCCGTTAGTCGCCTTTTACGACACCGAAGGGAAGAAAGGGGTTGGTAGTATTATTTTGATGAACCCGTCGCCGCTCTATGCTGTAGGATGTATGTACAGTCTTTAGTCCGTTAGTCGCCTTTTAGAATACCCACGGGAAGAGATGGAAAGACTGCACATACCTACTATCCAACAGCATAGAGCGGCGATGGGCTCATCAAAATAATACTACCAACTTCCTCTTCCCTTGGGTGTCGTAAAAGCGACTAACGGGCTAAAGGCTCACCACCTAAGCACATGTGTAGACTGTGCAGTTTTTCTTACTGAAGCGTGGACTGTGTGGGCGTGGTCTGTGTTGTCCATAGATTCAAATGATTACTAATTTTACCATCATCATCAGCCTATAAACGTCCCACTGGTGAGCACAGGCCTCCCACGTGGACAATATCACGTGGGGATATTGGGCCATAACTTTACCATAAACTTTATTAATAACTATCACAAAAAAGTTGTTGATCTAAGTAAACAGTAATAAGTCGAGTCTTTATTCATGATTATTGTACAAAGGCTGGCCTCACACAGCCGGAATGGCTTGCTGAATTAAGATTCTGAATTCAGAAAGGCCGGAATACCTTACAATATCAGTATGCTCCACACACATGCTGATTTTTTCAATATCTGAATTTCTCAGATCGATCTGGAAGAATGATGCTGACGAGCGTTCTGAATATTTAAGATTCTAAATTCAGAACGCGCGTATTCCCATACATTGTATATAGAGCGGCACACGACACATTCTGGAATTCATATTCAGAATTATTTCAGTTGACGGCCAGTGTTGGCATTTTTAGCAGGATCCTGCTTTTTTAGCATTTTTAAGAGTAAATTTAAGATATTTAGTTTGTATTCTTATTGACACCTTGCTATAATAGTATTTAATTTTCCTTTTTTCAACCCATGTATTTTTTTTACGATGTACCTACTTTATTCTTAAAAATTGTAAAGGCAGGCAGGTTTAGCTGAATTTACCATTAATTTTTATTTTTATATTTTCTTATTAAATTTGATAGCAAGATAAGCTTCTATTGAAACTCGTTAATGTGGTTAAACTAGATAACGGATAAATATATACAAATATAGAAAAACACCCAGACACGAAATCAATTAAGAAAAACAGTTTTCTCTAAATTGACTCGACCGGGAATTGAACCCGGGACCTCAGAGATGGCGCGACGCCAGACCCGGCGCGCTAACCAATTGACCACGGAGGTCGTCAATTGGTAAGAACAGCGAAAAAAAAATGACAACTCTGGTTGACACAGCAAGCGGTATATCGTCCCAGAGACGTTTACATGTGCCGGGAATTATAAGTCTACTGATCAATCTGAATTTTTAAGAATGTGTGAGTCCAGGTGCTGGAATTCAGAATCTTAAATTCAGATTCTGAATTCAGAAAGCCATTCCGGCTGTATGAGGCCAGCCTGTTTTTGTAGACCTCATTGTCATGTGACATACAAAAATTAAAAAAAAAAACATTTTCCCTTTAGGCAAGAAAAGCTATTTTAGAGCCTCGCTCTAGAACGCTACAATGACGGTCTTTTTGAGCAAGAGGAGTCAAAAAATAATTTCAAGGAATTCACTGTGATACCTCACCTAATGCAAGAAACTGTCATGTTAACCGTGCCGCGTCGCGGTGAAAGGATACTACCACCCCCTATCTTCCTTTGGGTGTCGTAAAAAGCGACTAACGGAATAAAGACTGCACATACTTACACATCATAGAACGGCGATGGGCTCACCACCTGTCACGCTGAGCATATGTGCAGTCGCTATTTGGTGAAAAGTGGACTATGACAGAGGACTGCTTTTGCGATCCTCATTGCCTAGCCTATGACTAACCTTTCGGGGATAATCAATGATATTTTATGTTTAGATACGTTGCTTGGCCTCCGTAGTGGCAAGGACAAATCAAGGTAATTGCCTGAGTTTCACTCAGTCACACGTCAGTCAGTGTCACGTCAACACGATTTACACACGATCTTTACCTTTATAAGTTTTTGATTTGTTAATTGGTTAAAATGCCTTCCTGTGTATCCATAAATTGTAAAAATTATACTGCAACTGTAAGAGACAATAAAAATGTCTTATTTCATTCGTAAGTATTGTAAATATAAATTTAAAATACAAAATTTTATTAAGTGATGACATTTGCCATGTTGCCAATCCGATATGCATGAGTGAGGAGCGTATACTATGTTTTCTGTAAGAGTGAAAGAGAAAAACAATGGCGGCCGAGATAGCGCATAAATTCTATGAGCTCATTGGTCAACTACCAAAAGTCAAAATATTGTCTATCTCTTTTTAACATAGGCTAATGATATGATTTTCCCTTTCGACTTGTATTACGTCATAGAAACAATTTCGCCATTTTAAAATGCAATTCATTCACGTATAACTAGTCTAAGTCGTAATTAATGTATATCATAGTAAAATTTTAAACACTGAAAAAAGACGACAACCTCAGGCGGGAATCGAACCACGCACCTTCCGCATTCCGGGCGGCTGCCTTAACCACTTGGCTACCGAGGTCTGGCTTTCAACCGTCAAAATTTGTCAGTGCTTGATGCTTATGTTTTTAGTCAACATTGCTTCATCAAATCTTAGAAGTTTTCACCTCTGAGATCCGAAAGAAATATTTATACAAATATTTGAACATTCGGTTGAGATGAAGCTGCGATTATACATTAATGTTTTATATTTTAGCGTTTTATTAACGCTTAAATATACTTAAGGAAAATTTTAAACACTGAAAAAAGACGACAACCTCAGGCGGGAATCGAACCACGCACCTTCCGCATTCCGGGCGGCTGCCTTAACCACTAGTCGTCGTTGTCGTCTTTTTCAGTGTTTAAAATTTTACTTAAGTATATTTAAGCGTTAAGAAAACGCTAAAATATAAATCATTAATGTAATGTATATCATGTTTATTTTCCTGGATTATGGGAATCCCAAAGAGAAAATGACACATTGATTTATGAAACACCGCGGTAGGTCATGTTAATATTGAATAAGGTCATGTAATATTATTAATTATTAGGCTTAAAACAATTTACATTAACTATTAGAATTTTGGTATACTCAGTATGCTGTAAGCGTATCTTATTAATAAATAAGTAACATCAAACCTACGTGTATAACCATATCGCGTGGCGGTGAAAGAATACTACAAACCCCTCTCTTCCCTTGGGTGTCGTAAAAGGCGACTGACGGACTAAAGACTGCACCTACATCCAACAGCATAGAGCGGCGATGGGCACCACCTGTGAGCTGAGCACATGTGCAGTCGCTATTTGGTGAAAAGTGGAGTATGGTAAAGGACTACTTCTGCTGTCCTCATTGCCTAGGCTC
Organism: Scoparia ambigualis; assembly: GCA_963921215.1. Lineage (NCBI taxonomy): Eukaryota > Metazoa > Arthropoda > Insecta > Lepidoptera > Crambidae > Scoparia > Scoparia ambigualis. The sequence goes on along the minus strand of OY992514.1, from coordinate 25,596,523 downwards.
TGACTAATCCTTCGGGGGTTAATAGTCGTGATCATATGTATGTAATACGCCGGGCGAGCCGGGCCAAAGCGTATGGCTCATTTAGCACCCAGGGATCACGTAGGGTCTCAAGGGTAAAGCTACCGCATCGCGAATAAATTTAACCCTCAAAAAGACGTCCGTCTATGGACGCACGCAACACCTTGCTCTTGAAATGTCTTGAATGTCTTATAAAAATAGAAAACCTGTCTTTGATCCATTAAATTGGCAATTCGGCTACCTGTACTGTTGCCTGCCGCGCGCCGGTACTGGTTTAAGTCTGTGTTGTTTTAGAATTTGGGTAATTATCATCCAAGTTTGAAAGAGTGATGTCTAAAAACTCACTGAGTAAGATTCCAAGAGTATGGGGTAAGTAACAAAATTTTGAAACAAATTATTATATTTTTATTTAAAGAAATGCTATTTAGTGATTACTTATTTTTAGTTAATTGTAATTTATTGTTAATTAAAAAAAAAACATTTTTGTTAGTCCGTCTTTTTTTGTAACTTTCAATGATGTACCTACACCTACATGTAAGTAGGTGCCTATATTGTTTTTTGAATAAATATTATATTATAATAGTCCTTTTTTTAAATGTTTTATTATCTTCAACGCATAGTCCATTCAATATTTGACAAAATCTTTCGAGGAACTAAGTAGGTAGTGAATCAGCTAACTGACGCTCAAAGAGTTCACACAAACACAAACTTCAAGGTAATCTGATTGTGTTTGCGTTGTCTTATCTATTGATAGCAGGACTTTAAGACCATAGAGCTAAGAACTTCGATATCAAAGAACTTCACTAATTTAGCGAGCACGACGAACCATTTTTCTGGAACATGTTTTTGGTGTTTTACTTTTTTTCAGAACTTTTAATTGCATAATCTAAATAATCCACCGAATATAAAATTTTTGCCCGACAATTGAAAATGAGGAAGACGATTTTTACAAGCACAAACTTTTTGACAGAATTAGGTAGGTACCTAAGTATTTCAGATTTTTATTTTTTTTATTAGTAAGTTGTTAATTAAATTGATATCAATAAACATAGCTAGTAAACATGATAAACCGTCATTGAGTAAGATAATAAGAGTTTGTGTAGAAAATTAAAACACTTTTTTTAAATGGGTTATTATTATTAGTAAAAACTACACAAACTCATTTTATTATTACGGTTATTTTCTCAATGTTTTTGTTATTTACTTCTGTTACTTACAGAAGTATAATAAAATATATAAATAATAAAATATCGTAAATAACTATCATAGTCTCGTGACTGGTAACTGCTTAGGATTCCCAATAATTCACTTGTCCTGCCTATACATTACACGCTCTGTGTCCATGCCAAGAATATTGGTAAGGAATCATTTGACAAATAATATTTGCACGCTTTAGTTCATCTTACGTACGCTAACGGAATGAGTGATATTTGGTGCGAGTTTGAAGTGATGTGTGTGTGAAACAAAGGACAATGTTACAAAACATAGGTGAGATTATATTTACATACATAAATACATAAATTCCGGACTACTATTAATGAAGGGTTAGTCAAAGACTAGGCAATGAGGAGGCAATGAGGCCAAAGCAGTCTTCTGCCATAGTCCACTTTTCACCTAATAACGACTGCACATGTGCTCAGCGTGACAGGTGGTGAGCCCATCGCCGCTCTATGCCGTTGGAAGTATGTGCAGCCTTTAGTCTGTTAGTCGCCTTTTACAACACCCAAGGGAAGAGAAGGGGTGGTAGTATTCTTTCACCGCTACGTGACACGGTTATATCGGTCATATTTAAATATGTAATTAAATTAATTGTAGATAAATTAATTAGTAATTAATTATAGATATATTTTATGCTGTGTAGTAACGGCTCATTCATAGAACCACCAACTCATATCTATCTTTGTATGTCATATAAGGCGACTAACGGACTAAAGACTGCACGAACGTTCAACAGCATAGAGCGGCGATGGGCTCACAGCCTGTCAAGCTAAACACAATGTGCAGTCGCTATTTGGTGAAAAGTGGACTATAAGTAGACTGCTTTTGCGGGCCTCATTGCCTAGTCTCTGAATAACCTCTCTGGATGTCTAATGTCTTAAGAGGAGGTATTTGCGCTTCTCTCTCGCTCTCTCGACGGTGGAATAAGGGACGGGTATAACAGCAAAGCGGCACGAAAAAGCACGTTTTATATTTAAAAAATTGATAGATGTAATAAAAAAAACGATCGGTTATAATACCTCAAGTTATCTATGAACTTCACTTTGGTAAATGACTCATAATATCAAATCACTTATTTTAATAATAAAACCTAGAAAAGAAGATAAAATGAAACAAAAATATGTAATTTTGTGATTTTATTCTATCGAGCCAACTTTACCAAATCGTGTTTCCATCGGGTATATTTTACAGAATAAAGCCTCAACAATATTTGATAAATTTTGCAGATTTTAACTTTACTGTTTACTACTTCAAAAATTAATTCTAAGAACGTGCTATTTTAACTTTTCACTAATACCTAGCCTTAAGAATATTGTAATGTATGTAATTAATACAAAAATATCCATTGCTTATCCTATCAACTGAACCGTGTTTCGAGTACGTCAACACCGCCCGCACAATCAAGATAGTATTGTTATGCCTCTGTAATAATACAATGTCCATTACCATAGTTAGCTATTGTCTGAGATAAAACGAATGGATTACCATCTAATCTCTTTAAACGCATGAAGAAAGATATATCAAGGTTTAAACAGCAATAATAATAACTAAGTAATAACATAAACGTGTCGCTTGTCGGTGAAATATAACTACCACCCCTCTCTTCCCTTGGGCGTCGTAAAAGGCGACTAACGGACTAAAGACTGCACACACATCTAACAGCATACAGAGAGCACATGCAGTCGCTCTTCGGTGAAAAGTGGACTATGGCAGAGCACTGCCTTTGCGGTCCTCATTGCCTAGTCTCTGACTAACCCTTCGGGGATAATAGTCGTGTTTATGTATGTACAGTCACGAGTAAAAATATGTAAACAATTGTAACTCTTAATACAATGGAATAAGAGTCAAAGTGTATACATATTGGTGCTCGTGACTGTACATAATTTGAACCGCCTCATTATCCTAGTGGTTAGACCACCGTCTCAGACTCTGCTCGATTCACCACCATCTTATTTAAATATGCTGCCATAGTCATCAATGCCATTAACCTTGTAATCTACTGACAGTTGGAGATAAGATAGCCAGCTCCGTAGTTGAAGAATCCGGGTCATAGCAAACCTACCAAACTGTAACACCAACACCAACAAACAAAGAAATATAAAAGAGAAAGACGTTTCAAAAGTATCCACATTATTTTAGCCTGTAGTTTTTTTAAACTTTTATTTGTATACCTTAACTATGGTGGAAATGTAGTGAGATTTATTTACTCACTAGCGGCCGCTCGCGGTTTCACCCGCGTGGTTACCGTTCCCGTGGGAATATCGGGATAAAAAGTATTCTATGTGTTAATCCAGGTTATAAACTATCTGTATGCCGAATTTCATCGAAATCCATTCAGTAGTTTTTACGTGAAAGAGTAACAAACATAAATACTCACAAACTTTCGCCTTTATAATGTTAGTGTGACTAGTGTGATGTGATAGTGTGATGACATCATTGTAATACCCATGTTTCACAAATAAATATTCTCATTCAATCTCATTCTCATTCTTATTCTTATTCTCGACCGATTTTTTTTTAATGGTTAAAAAATACAACCTCTAAACTCTTCCACTGCCGGCCAAGGGTCCATCTTTGACTTAAAGCCATCGCTCCAACTGATGGGTTTACCGCCGAAATCACATCACACTTCACACTAATATTATAAAGGCGAAAGTTTGTGAGTGTGTATGTTTGTTACTCTTTGACGTAAAAACTACTCAATGAATTTGGATGAAATTCGACATACAGATAGTTTATAACCTGGATTAACACATAAGATACTTTTTATCCCGATATTCCTACGGGAACGGGAACCACGCGGGTAAAAACGCGAGCGGCCGCTAGTCAATAATAAATCTACCTAAGTACCTTTCGTTTTGACTACTAACAAATTATATCGTCCTTACTCGTTTGAGAAAACCTTGGCTTTGAATATTAGGTTCTTAAAGCTAAAAGTTGTGTTTTCATTATTTTACTGTTAGTCGTTCTGATTGTTATGACATTTAATTAAATACCTAGTTTTAGTGTGTGTGTAATTTTAGTGTACTAAGGTCCTTTTTGATATTTTTAAATTTCTCGTTTTTGGGGTTCCGTACCTCAAAAGGAAAAAACGTAACCCTTATGATCACTTTGTTGTCCGTCTGTCTGTCTGTCTGTCAAGACTCTTTATCTCGGCAACGCGTGGAGGTATCGAGTTGATATTAAAACGATATATTTAGGGCTACAGCCTCTTAAAGCTGTGAAAAAAATCAAACTTCTAAGTTAACGTAAAAAACGATACGGCCGTTTATGCCGCAAAAAAACGTATATTTCGACACTCAATGGAATCAAAATTTACTATATACTATGAAATTTGGCAAATATTACCGTCTTATACTACAAGTATAGGGAAAAATGTGGCAACTATACATTTGTAATTAAATCATTAAAAACAGGGTCTTTATGCCAGGAACGGCGGTCCAAATTTTGAATTGAGTTAACAGTGTCATGTGGGGTATCGTATGAAAGGGCTTCATTGGCACAAGCTTAAACAGATTTTTAATTATTTTTATAACGTATAGTTTTCGATTTATGACGAAGAATGAAAAAAAAAGCTCTTTCCTTTTTTAAAACTATAAGATAAAGATAAAGATAAAATATGCTTTATTGTAAAACTATAGGTAGGTACTTAATAATTTCGGTGTACGCACCTACAAATTTGTACGGAACCTTTGGTAGGCGAGTCAGACTCGCGCACTTGTCCGGTTTTTTTTAATGAGCATGCTGCTGCCACCTATAATTGATAAAACATTTGTAATAGTAGCTATGCTTTGTTTGTGTAAATGTATCAGTGTTTTTATTGTTAGCTATCTTAATTAAATTAATTAATTTCTTATCTTATCTTAGCCTATGCAGAGGTCTCTCTCGAGCAGTAGCACGTTGACCCATTGTTGGATAAATTGTGCAAAAACCTAATAAACAAGTGTATTAATGAACCTTAAGGTTGTCCATATTACCAATACACGTAGTGGGTGTCTTTTTAGGTAGTTCTAGTCATAAAATCCATGAAAAGATTTTTTTTTATTGTAATGAACCGGGTACTAACAGTCAAGTTCATAAGACTTAAGTATTATCAAGGGAATTTATAAAATTCTTATTTTTATGGTATTATATTCTACGTATTTATGTACCTATGTATGTGAGCATATTTACATATAGTGCGTTTAATAAAGACTAGACATATTGGTACAGTCAAAGACATTAATATGTAACCACATACAAATGCATAATTATTGCATAATATAGACACGATGTGTCATTGTGCGTTTGGCTACCTAAATGTGTCATTATGCGAGTAACCCCATATAGAATGTTCTATCTAGCTAATCTAATCCACATGAAGTATTATTTCTTTGTTGAATATTGAACCCCATCCCGCAAATGTTCGGCACAATACGACTTCGCTAGTTTTATATGGTAAGTGCCAAGCGCGTACAGTATTATTTGCTTTTTTGTCAGTGATGGGAAATCTATATTACTATCTTCCATTCTTCTGGATGGGACTTTTTCTGCTTAGACGTTGTGAAACCACAGAACGCATAAACGACGACTGGCAGATTCGGCATGTGCTCTCTTTTCTGTATTTTATTTAATATAGAAGGAGCTTGCTCATTTTTTCGTCTTGCTCGCGCTCAGAGCACGCCGCTTATCTCTTATACTGTGCCAGTATGATGAACCTGTGTGTCCTCACACTACGTCTTCTCTTTTTATAACTTTGTATTTCTATATTTTCGTAGAAAAGCACAAAAATCTATTGAAAATAATGAAAACTTTTCGACCTGAGTGTACACGTTACCCGGTTACTTAGATTTCTTAAAATATTTTTTTAATAACATATGGGCTATGAACTATCATTAAAAAAAATATTTCTTGGGTATTGGTTACTTGAACCATTGACGCATTGTCCTTTCAAACTCTTGTAGGAAAAACAACAGACAGATTTATTATTAATTTCATGCGTAAATCACCATCAAAAGCGGATCGGCGATGACCAACCCGGTTTTTTTATATGAACCCACATCGCCCTACCTGTGAAATGCACCCGGGACCGCCGGTTAGGTCCAGCACTTTATTACTCGTTTGTTAATACATACATATAATCACGACTATTATCCCCGAAGGGTTAGACAACGACTAGGCAATGAGGACAGCAAAAGCAGTCCTCCTCTATAGTCCACTTTTCACCAATAGCGACTGCACATGTGCTTAGCGTGACAGGTGGTGAGCCCATCGCCGCTCTAAGCTGTTGGATGTATGTGCAGTCCTTAGTCCGTTAGTCGCCTTTAACGACACCTAAGGGGACGGTGTACGTGTAATAAACTTTTAAAAATGTTTTGTTCATAATGGAACCTGAAAATTCAATTTAAACTAGAGCCAAATTCGATAGAGAATGTTTATAAACAAATTATTCACAATTATTTTGTACACATAATAATTATCAAGTGTCACTCGGATGTTCATTGTTTCTTGAGAGAAAGACACTGTTATTAGTAACCAAAGTCATTTGTCTCGAAAGGGGGGGAGGGGGTTCGGTAAAAATCATGAAATATCACAAGGGGGGAGGGGTAAGATATCACGTGTATTTATTTTTTCGTCAAACGCGCGACGCGATTTCTAAACCGAAAGCGGCGCGTGTGGTGTAGTGGGAATACCTACGTCAGTGCGAAAGCCGTATTATCGAATGTTGTTTGTTCGAAAACCTTTCATCGACATGTCTATACTGCGACGCCTTGTTAAATCGACGTGTTGTTACTGCGATGTTTCGTTGCATCGAAAAACTGTATTGCGAACGATTTTACTGCGAAAATATCATTCTGCGAATCCTTGTTTAATCGACGTCTTGTTACTGCGATGTTATTTAGACAAAACTTACTTTGAACAATCTTACTGCGTAAACCAAGTAAGTAGGTACATAGATTTTCTTTTTCAAAACAAGACCTACCTAACTTCAGTTTTTAGAATTTCGAACATTTCTTTAAAAGCAGAGAACCTGTGCAAAGTTCATCAGCAATAAAGGAATGCCAGGATATTTCTTGTAACAATGAATATATATAATAGGCGCTTGAGGTTTGCTGTGAGGGTTCTATGTACATAAGTGGATAGATAAAAAAAAAAAAATGACAAGAAATATAATGTAATTGACTGAATTTTTGTAGTGTTTATTGTTTAGTGTTATGGAAAAGTGTTGGAAAACTGTTAATTATTACAATACAATTAAGACCCTTTCAGCAATAATCACATAATATTAAAATTGAAAAAGAAAATCTATGTAGGTACCTACATGGTTTTCGCAGTAAGATCGTTCAGAGTAAGTTTTGCCTAAGTAACATAACATTGCAGTAACAAGACGTCGATTAAACAAGGCTTCGCAGTATAATATTTTCGCAGTAAAAAAGTTCGCAGTACAGTTTTTCGATGTAACAAAACATCGCAGTAGACGTCGATTTAACAAGGCGTCGCAGTATAGACATGTCGATTAAAGGTTTTCGAACAAACAACAACACGGCTTTCGCACTGAAGTAGGTATTCCTCACCAAGGGGGAGGAAGGGGTTAATAAATGCAAAAAAAAACATCACGTGTTTAATGGACGGCCCCTTACCACTAATAACAGCGTCTTGTTGATATTTCTTAAGAAGCAGTAAAAATAAAAATGATACTGCACAAACGTTTTCACAAACAATTAAAATCAATATTCAGATTTCGGCCCAAGTGTGGTACTCTGATGACAAAGTCAACAACCGAACATGCTAAAAACGTTCTGGTTAGATAACCACATGGCCTTGAGGATTTTCCTCGTCACTTAAGATAACTTAATATTGTAAATCTATGGCAGTTGCTTTACGTCTCCCGCGCATGAATCATTCAATTCAAGTCGTGTGGAAATAAGAAATTATGTAAATTAAATAAGCCATAATAATTGAATTATACAGCATACTATGAAAGTGATAATGTTTACATAAAGGTTTACAAAAGGAAGTGTAATACAAATTATACAAACAAGTGACAGTGTAAAAGTATTTTTAATTGAATACGTGAGTCATTTTAGTTGCTATCAAGAGTTACAGAAGTAACAAAAGTGAATTGAAAATAACAGTGTCAATACATACGTGATTCATGTTTCCGTCAAGATTTACAAAAGCAAGAAAAAATTTATAATAAAATACAAACGACAGTAATTAATCTCTTTTTTAAAACTTCTCTAGTCCAAGTTGCCATCAAGATACAAAGTCAAAGAAATTTTTTTTTTTTATCCAAATAAATATTTTTAAATGTGCTTTAGAATCGTCCAAATCTGTCCAAACATAGACCTGTAATATAATGACAAACTTTTTGTGAACTACTCTGAGCCTGAGGTTATAATTTATCACAAAACGAATGTGTGAAACGCTGCAACGTTTTTTTATCAAACACAATAAAAAACGCGCCAATTACCACAAATGCAACTGCAGGATCAAGTCTGGAAGACGATTCTCTTACACAGGTTCGTTGATAGAGAAGTAATAACAAAATAATCGATAGTCTTTTAATTTTTTGATCGATTGACTCGTTTTTTTTTTTAATTCTACACCGGGTAAGTGCTTGGCCTTCATCTCACCTGATGGTAAGTGACGATAAGGCCGCGAAGATGGAAGCGCGCCTCACACGGAATGAACCACTGATGAACTGGCTATCTTAATTATCTCTATTCTGCTGGAACACAACAATGCTATAAACATCGTCGTTATGGCGACAGACTTAGATAATGATGGTGGTAGCCAGCCAGGCGGACTTAACAGCCCTACCACCAACCAAACAAAGTACACAAAGATGCACCCCCGCTGGGAATCGAACCCGGGACCTCTGGGTCTGAGACCGGTGGCCTGGCCACTACAGAGGCCTAAACCCATGGATCTTGGACATATTACATTATTTTTGTCCATATCATTCACACGCAATAATAGGTCTCGTAATTATGTCAACATACTACGTCATGTATGTCTCGGACCGAAAATTACGCCCATGTCCACGGTAGGTTTACTCACCGAGAAAAAATAAGTGCGAAACGTCCACGGTAGGTTTAATCACCGAGCATTTAAACCTCCAACCGTCCATGGTAGGTTTAGTCACCCGTTTAATAGGTCAAAGCACGTAGTACGTGGGTCCGTGAAAAAATTTGAGGTGGTTCTGTGGTTACTAATTCATCATACAAGTAAAAGAAATCTATATATTGCCACAATTGACGAAATTGACAGTTCGCCAAAACGGAATTTTGCAGCGTAAGCGTCTTTAAAAATGTCGAAATACTCTTGCCATTGTACATAACTTATTTTTATTTAGATACAAAACTAATAAATTAGTCCAGATACTCTTCAAGTTTCGCAAATGCTCGCGGCTTCCATCATAGCCAATAAGTTGCCTTAATTGAGCTATTAATTTGCATATTGTTGGTACTTCTTTTGACCCTTTCTGTGTTTAGCGGGAGTCGAAAATTTTTCTCCATTTTCGGAGCCTTGTTTAGTTATTCTCCGCACAGTACTTTCAGACACACCTTGAACAATAGAAACATATATGCATAAAAAAAAACAAAACCAAAATTGTTCAGTCCTATGGACTGAGTTATTAAAATTGGTAAAACTTTTGAATCGAGTCGCCTGAATCGGGCTGGGGGTGGTGAAGGTAAGGGGTGGGGGAGGAGTACCCCTACTTACCCCCCCCCCCCCCCCCTACCGCAAACAAGTAGTTTTTAAGTTATGTTAATTTTTGTATTTTGAGGTTATGTATCATGGTAAAACTTTTGAATCGAGTCTCCTTAATCGGTGGGGGAACGGGAGGGGACGAGTGAGGAGTACCCCCCACTTACCCCTCCTGCCGCAGACAAGTAATTTTGAAGTTATGTAACTTTTTTAAAAATATGGAAAGTTATAAAAACCTCACTTCTGGCGCTTTGCCGGCCACTCCCGCGGCACGCTCGCTTCGCTCGCTCGGCTCGCGCGTTTTTGGTCAACATACTAACCTAACCTAACCTAATTAACTCTTTAGACTTTTTTCATGGGGGAGCTTAGCCCCCCTCGCAGGGGAGCTGAGCCCTCCCCCCCCCCTGTCCCCACACTTCGGTTCTGTTAATATGGTATTGTATTACCTAAAAACGTGTAATTTTTCGTGATTATAGCCGATTTTGACAAAACTTTAAAGTGGTTTTTTAAATATTTTACCGCAACAGCTGCAGCTAAAATGTTAATAAGCCTTTATTTAAGAACCCCTTACACCCCCCACAGTGTTAGTTTCTTCAAATTCAGGCGACTCGATTCAAAAGCCAACCGACATAATTTACTATGCTTACCACATTCTACCCCTTAACACTTGATAAAATGTCCCAATAAATTAAAAAGTTCAATATTCTCGAGTCGAACTATAATAACCAACATTTTTGTTTGTAATATCATAACCCCAAAACTTTTAAAAATATTTAAAAATACTGATTGTTTCACGGAATTTAGCCGATTGCACATAGGCATATTTTAGATAATTATACTTTCAACATCTTTTTTAACTTACTTACCAGTATAATCTGCTGTACGTTGGTAAATATCCTCCAGATTACGTAACGAAGTTCCGTCTTGAAATTCTGCCAAACTTCGCAAAAAAAACCTTATATATTATGTTACGAGAACCGCCATGGATGGTCATAATCATGTTATCTGTGTTTTATATCCAGGAATGTAGAAATATCACTAAAACAACAATTTATATCGTAACCACGGACAGAGTTGAACAACCACTTGACATTAATGACAGATAATCAATGTTGCCAAAAAATGAGTGAATTTAGTTCTGGATTATTTAATTTCTACTCTTTTATGTCGCACTATAATCATCCTTCTTTCTAATAATGTGCACATTAAAACAATCGTTATGGTTTTAGCTATCGAACATGGTATGATTCTAATTATTATAGTTTCAAACAGTGACTTCCAAGTAATAATTAATTTCTACATGTCAATATATTTTTACGTATTTTTTTTTTTGTCTTGGAATGTTTATTTTTGTAATTTTTGTAATAGATTTTCGTAATTAACTGTTAATTTATTAAAATACTGCGTTTTCTAAGCATTCCGTACGTATATAAAGTTTTGATATAGCCTGAGTAGTTGTTTAGTTGTAATTTTTTTTGTCGGCTCAGTCAGGGTTTGTATTCTTCTGTACACTCTTCTAGCAGCTCTGGAAACAGCTGGATGCTGGGCGCCATGTTGTATATAGGGGCTCGGACGCTTAGGTGGTTAATTGAAAACCGGACAAGTGCGAGTCGGACTCGCCCACCGAGCGTTCCGTACTTTGTAGGTGCATATTATAATTATTATTTTTTTCAATCTTCTTCAAAAATCCAAAACATGAAAATAATCAAAAATCTGTTTAAGCTTGTACTAATGAAGCCCTTTCATACGATACCCCTCATGACACGGTTACCACAATTCAAAATTTGGACCGCCGCGCCGCTCCTGGCATAAAGACCCTGTTTTTTAATATTACAAATGTATAGTTTTCAAATTTTTCCCTGCACTTGTAGTATAAGACGGTAATACAAGCAAAATTTTATATTTCTAGGTCAACGAAAAATACCTTATAAATTTTGATTCCCTTAAGAGTGCCGAAATATACGTTTTTTGCGGCATAAACGGCCGTACCTTTTTTTACTTTAACTTAGGAGTTTGATTTTTTCACAGCTTCAAGAGACTATGTAGACCTGAGTATATCGTTTTAATTTCAACTGGATACCTCCACGTGTTCTCAAGATACAGGGTCTTGACAGACACGGACAACAAAGTATCTTATAAGGGTTTCGTTTTTTCTTTTTGAGGTACCGAACCTTAGATTTAAACAAAAAGTGTTTTAATCTAAGTACGGAACCCTAAAAATGACCAAATGTTACACCTCGGTTTAAAGTGACGCTGTCTCGTTTTTGTTAAAGACGACAGGTGAAGACCGCGTCAATTTAATCCTAAATGTAACTATCATCATCAGCCTATAAACGTCACACAGTGGGCACAGGCCTCCGACGTGAAAAATAGCACGTGGGGATATTGGGGAAATATGTAACTATAATAAACGTTTATTAATGACAGGGTTATACACCGCGACATTTTAGTGGTTGTTTTCCCGCGGCAGAACGATTTACCTTTAGTAGTACATACTATCGAAACATGCAAATAATTTTTGACAAAAATGACAAAAAATTTTGACCTCCCATACTAATGTCGTCAGCTGATCGGACAGTTTTGTATGGGAGGTCGAAATATTTTTGTAATTTTTGGCAAAAATAACTTGCATGATTCGATAGTACTACTAAAGGTAAATCGTTCTGCCGCGGGAAACCACTAAAATGTCGCAGTTGTTAATGTTTGTAACTGGCAAAGATCGCAAGCCGACCGCTTTAGAACACCGAGCTTTTGAAACACACAGACACTTTTTACGGATTAAAACTCGCGTTTAATTTGCTACATACATAGTTTTTTAGTTTCCTGACGTTTCGAAACCTTTACAAGGTCCGCGGTCACAGGGAGACTGTCGCAGTCTCCTGTGACCCCTCCCCTTCCTGTTTATTTCAATGTGTAGTGCTCGCTTAAACCTTAAAAAACAATACCGAGCTCTTTCTCCACCGGTAATGTTCTATGAAATTGTGTCATTGCAGATGTAGAGCAGGGTGTTCCTGAAGAGGAGGACCATTTGGAGCCACTGCTGGGTCAGGATGGGCGCGCCCGCCTGCCCACCCGGCCCAGCAACATCAGCCTCTCCGACTTGCGGTAAGTGAGTCTCACCAGAGTTCTGTTACCACGACTATTATCACAGAATAACTAATAGTAAGTACTACGTACAGAAGGTTCGCTCTCAATTTCGCGTGAAAGACGCGAAATTGAAACTTATCGTGTGACCCGAGCGTTCATATTCCGCAACGCTGACTCGACATCGATTTGACGTCATGACGTCACAGAGCGTAGGGTTCACGCGCGCGCGCAGGGATTCGGTTTTCGGTGCTATGGCTCGCGGCAACCTTGACTGCCATACGCCTAGGCGGCCAAACTGCGGAGGCGCGCCAAACAAACCTACCTTAACTGCGGAGTGACACCCCCTGCTATTATCCCCGAAGGGTTAGTCAGAGACTAGGCAATGAGGACCGCAAAAGCAGGCCTCTACCATAGTCTACTTTTTACCAAATAGTGACTGCACATATGCTCAGCGTTGCAGGTGGTGAGCCCATCGCCGCTCTAAGCTGTTGGATGTATGTGCAGTCTTTAGTCCGTTAGTCGCCTTTCACGACACCCAAGGAAAGAGGGGGTATTCTTTCACCGCTATGCGACACGGTTAGTTTATAATAATTCATATAATTTTAAAGTTTTATGAATAATGATATTGAATTACTTATATGAAAAAAACCTATCATAATGAAATCGTTATCATAAAAACGCAGCCGCCCGGATGGCGGAGGGTGTAGGTTTGATTCCCACGTAAGGTAGTCATGATTTTTATAATCGACGACCTCCGAAGCACGGAGGAGCTCGAGATGTTTTTGATGTGGTCACCCATCCAGCGACCCGGCATTGCGAAAATTGCATAGCAGGCAAGATCGCAAGCCGAACGCGCTAGCCGCTGCGCCGTCGAGCTCCTCAATTCAATTCAAAGGGTTCAATTCAATTTAGAGAAAAACTGTTTCTAAATTGATTTCGGGTCTGAATGTTTTTCAATGTTTATTTATCCGTTATCTTACCATATTAACGAGTTTCAAAAGAATACTTATCTTGGTCTAGATAATTGGTGTGAGCGTAAACAAATTTAGTTAAATTTAATTAAGGCTGCCTGTACACTGGAGTAGAAAAGAGTAGAAGCAACGCTTTGCTAATGTTGACCAATGGAATCCGTCCACTAGAGCGAGGTGGAGTGCGGAGCTTAAACTATGGTTAAGGGGAGGATGTAAGGTATTATAAAATAAAACTTATCCGTTTGATAAAGCATGACGCGATCAATTTAAATTGTCAATTGTAAAAAAAGTAAATGTGATTTGACAAATACATTTTAAAATGGTTGTTTAATACTCTAACAAATGAATAAGTCATCAAATTGGCGTAATTTGGATGCTGGGGTTCCACAAGGCGGTATTCTATCTCCATTATTATTTTCAATGTTTATTAATTCTATCACCTTCAGTGTGCGTATCATCTGTACGCCGATGACCTTCAGCTTTACACTCAAGCACGTGTGGATGACTTGTCAGACGCTATTGTAAAAATAAATCGGGACTTGGAAGCTGTTAACGACTGGTCTCGTAGGTTTGGTGTGGCAGTAAATCCTACAAAATGCCAGGCGATACTTGTTGGCAGCTTGCGATTGACAAGTAAAATGGGGATTAACTCTCTTCACCCTATAGTGTTTGGCGGAACGGTCATACCTAGTACAACTGTCAAAAATCTTGGCCTACATATCGATTCTACACTCAGCTGACATTCTCAGGTTGCTAATGTTAGCCAAAAAGTTACCTGGACTTTGCGTTCCTTAAATCGCCTGAGGAACTTTTTACCTTTCAAGACGAAGGTAATGCTTGCGCAAACTTTAATATTTCCTATGGTCGACTATGGTGACGTGTGTTATTACGACCTTAACTCAGACCTGCTTGACAAGCTCGACAGACTGCTCAACAGCAGTATTAGGGTCATATTTAATCTGAAGAAGTATGTATACATTTCAGAGTATAGGTCCGAACTGAAATGGTTGCCTACTCGCCAGCGGAGACGTTTACGAGCCCTGACCACACTTTATTCGATACTGAACTTTCCTAATGCTCCTTCTTATCTAACTCTCTATTATCTTATAGTATCTCTGCTCTTCTCATAGTAGGAATCTCCGGTCCTCAAACAATCTTCTTCTTCTCTCTCCTTCCCATTCTTCTGGATTTGTACACTCCTCCTTTCTTATTCAGTCCATTCTCCTTTGGAACGCGCTACCTCTTGAAATCAGGATGACCACCAGTCGCGAAGCATTTAAAAGGAAAGTCCGCTTGCTTTTCTCTGATAAAACCATGGCGGAATCATCTCATCATCAGTAACGTCATATTTATAAATTATGTTTATATTGTATTTATGTATAATATATGTATATTATATTAAGTATTATATAAATATGTATTTTTTTTATTTTATATTAGTGTAAGTATAGAATTTATTTAGTATTTTTGTATTGTGTTTAAAATTTATAAAACTACGTACGTAATTGTATACTTAAGTATGTACGTATCCACTTTTATTACCGCACCTAAATGCACCTACCACGTCATCTCTGCACCACCCTATGGTTGACTGGTAGAGAATGCCACAGGCATGAAGTCCGCCATGTAATGCTAATGTTGCAAAAGTTTTAAATAAATAAAAAAAAATAAGTTTTATCTGTCAATTGAAAAATTGGCCCTTAGCATAAAGTATATCTAGTAACTTTATGGCCTTTAGAGTGTGATTTATATTTAAATAATAAAGAAACCGTCTTTTAGACAATTAGGCCAAAAAACTCGTATTGAGTTAGCTTTGAGGTTTTGGTCCGTTCTCTCCTTTATTATGAATATAGTGAGTGACTTAGTCGCCTTTCCGTTCCACCACAGAAAGACAATTTGTGCTCTTACCGCCGTACTCAGAGACGTCAATTAAGTTTTAATGACAATTAAGTCTCTTGCTGTCACTTTCGTATGTATAGTGATAAATAGAGAAGGAAAGACATTTAATTGTCGTCTCTGAGTACGGCGGTTAGACCCTTAGTAAGTTAAAAAAACTTGGAAATATTGTACCATAGGTAATAGGCACTATTATTGGAAACCAGCACAAGTGCAAACAAAAGCTCCCAACGAATTGAGAAACCTTCTTCTTTATTTGAAGTCGGTAAAAAATGAGTTGCAAGAGATTTAGTGCGAACCTTTGGTCACCCATCTACTTACTAACCTCGCCTAAATTAATTAAAATAAAAGAGCATTAATTCTTGGGTTCATCTCACCTGATGTTAAGTGAGATAAGATCGAAGGTGTAATCGCACCTCACCCGGACTGAAACAGGCTATCTTGTTTTAGAGAGGATTAATTATTGGGTTCAGGTTTCTCTACGGCTCTCACAACGAACATTGAGGCAGTCTTTACCCGTGGTCCCGCTGGGTCGACCCATTACCGGGTCCTCGGGTAATTTTAATTACCCGTGGTTCCATGGTACTAGGGATTACATTTGGATGAATATTTCGACTTGGCTTATATCGATATTAAATTAATTACAACCATTAACTCCAATTTATGATTACCTATGTATTATTATGCACATACATCCTACAGCATAGAGCGGCGATGGGCTCATCAAAATAATACTACCAACCCCTTTCTTCCCTTGGGTGTCGTAAAAGGCGACTAACGCACTAAAGACAGCACCTACATCCAACAGCATTGAATGGCGATGGGCTCACCACCTGTCACGCTGAGCACATGTGCAGTCGCTATCTAGTGAAACGTGGACTATGTCAGTGGACTGCTTATGTGGTCTCTGACTAACCCTTGAATCGTGACTCTTAAATCTATGTATATATGTAACTTTCTAATTTTTTGTAACCAGCCACCACCCTCGTTTCCTGCACCTGTCAAACCTGGACATGGCGTCGTCACCATCCTCGTGCCCATCCACCGTCAACAATACTCCAGTCGGGGAGGTTCCGGAGGGCCAGCCCAGAAGGTGGCGACGGAGTGACCGCAGACTGAGGAGGCTCAACACGGAGCTCCTCACTGCCATCGACGAGAACGAAGTGGAAGAGATCGAAAGGTTTTTGTGAACTATTTACTTAGAAAAGAAATGTTGTCTCTGACAAGAGGTACTAAATGAAGATTCTTTCGGCGGTGCCTTTAGGGACTAAGGAAACCACGAAATGAAAGAAATTTCCGTAGTGCCCCTAATGAAACTGAAGTGGAATCAGTTAGTATTAGTATCGTAATATTATAGACGATGCTGTAAATATGTCTAACTAAAGGTGGTGGACTTACTTACAAGACCAAGAGTATTATGTATGCATAATGGAACGTAAAAGTTTAAAATTGTAATAGACCTCAAAACATCGAATACCATTCATCCAAAGGGTCAGAAGTTCCTCTCCCATTTTGACTTCCTACAAGGACACCCGGGATGGTATGGGCATCGAAATACACACAAACGGATCTTAATGTATGCGCTAACCTTAAACGGGCACAGCTTGATGAAAATTTTCATTGGTTTTCGACCTTATCTCAATCGTAGAACGTTTAAAATATAGTGGTAAGATACATCCCTTTGCCTTATTAAAGGTAAAATATCTACTTCCAGGCTATTGAAAGCAGGCGCCAACCCAAACGCCACTTGCCGCCAGGACTACATCTCAGCATGCCACATCGCAGCTCTGTGCGGCGGCGATGCTCTATCGTTGCTGGTCAAGTTCGGAGCTGAGAAATACCGGTTGGACAAGCTTGGCAGAACACCTTTGCATCTAGCAGCTTGGGCGGGGAATGCCAGACAAATGGCTATTCTACTGGACTTCCCTGAAGGTAAGTTTGAGGAGACGACCCTACATAACTTGTTGACTGCCTCTCTGGCTCTAGAACCAGAAGTCTTGGGTTCGATTGCCAGCGGGAGTACGGGGCTTCCCTGAAGGCACAGATAGAGTCAGCATCAAATTGATTGAAGCATAATTATCGAAAAGATCCTTCGTGTTGAAAGAAGCGTAATTTATAAGTCTATTTAACAACAACATAAAACAATGTTAAGATCTTGAAGTTTTTATTTAAATGAAAAACATAATACATAATCAATTTGCTTCTTTTTAATATTACTTAATTGTTTGTGGACGCTATTCTATAGCGCAAACTAATCAAAGTAAGGTCTACCTTACTCTTTTTGCATTAAGACTCACTTTCCAAATGACTCCTTACAGTTACAACGTTATACACCTGAGATGTCGCTTTACAGCTTCAGAAGGATCCAATCTTCTGATATTTCGGAACATCTAATTTAAAAATGTAACACAAAGTCTTGAAATAGATTGGCGAATGATTTTGTTACAAAGTGAACCTTCTCGTAAACACGTTTTGGTTTACAATCGCTTAGCATGTTGGTTCAAAAGCCGACAGTAGACGACTAAGGTTGGATTCGACCAAACTGGACTAAGACTTACTCCGAGATTAGTCTATACAAATTCGGCGTTTAATCTAGGTATAAGACCTTATTCAAGTTTGGTCGAATCCACCCTAAGAGCGTCTCATGACCACAATGATGTGGAACTCGTCGTCAGGTGTTACCACCGCCTCGGTCTTCCTGGAGACCAGCCTAAGCACCAGAAGTTCATCGGTTACATCCTGAAAATGTATGATTTATGATAATATAATGTTTGTATGATATGGATGAAAATAAAAATTAGCTGTGCAGTATAGCGGCTCACTGAAAGAATGCTACCAACACCTCTCTTACTTTGGATGTCGTTAAAGGCGACTAACGGACTAAAGACTGCACATACATCCAGCAGCATAGAGCGGCGAATGGGATTAACACCCATCGAATGAGCCTAAGGCACAGAATAACTAATCTTAAGGCCCGCTAGACACTTAGGGCTCTAACACACGAGCAGCAGTTTGCTGTCGACGTACGAGTATGTAACTG
This sequence comes from Scoparia ambigualis, assembly GCA_963921215.1. NCBI lineage: Eukaryota > Metazoa > Arthropoda > Insecta > Lepidoptera > Crambidae > Scoparia > Scoparia ambigualis. The sequence continues at coordinate 25,577,599 of OY992514.1, read as the reverse complement.
GTGACGGCGTCTGCAGTCGCCTCTGCCGTCGTCAGCTAACTGTTGACTTGCCTGCGGCAAAAAGTTGAAACGTCGACAGCTAGCCGCTGTTACATACATCGAAAGCAAACTGCTGCTCGTGTATTAGAGCCCTTACAACACCAAAGGTATTCACGCGCGAGACGTCGACAGTCAGTAAGGTTTGAATTCCCATCATAATTTGACCTTTATACTCTTAACAATAAGGTCGAAAACCAATGACATACGTTCAGCGGGTCCCGCGCGCGGGTAATTTTGTATGGCCAATTTGATATGGCCGTAAGGGTTAGGCCTGTTCTTATACGTCTCCATGCCATGTAATTTAACTGGCTTTAAATACCCTTCAGACTGGAACAGTACATTTTTTATATAATACCTTTTAGATGTCTGAGTGAGGACTTACGATTTCTTTTAGAGCGTTGGAGGCATAATGGGAGAGGTTCCTCATATGCAAGGAATAGGTAGCCGCCGTCAAGCTGTCCAGGGTCGTCGTCTCCGGGAAGCCTCGAAAAGCACAGTTCAGAAATTAATAAGACACATGATGGTTATTTTAAGCTGCAAGAGTGTTAATGCTTTTCCACGCTAAGACCTAAAGTATTGGTAACAGCATATTAATTTCCCACACGGGCCCATGTTTACCTTCTCACATGTAAAGTCGGCTTCAGAAGTAGCTTAACACTGTACTAGGTATAATGACACACTAATTTACTCGGAACGATCGCGCTGCGCTCGTGCAACCATTATGTATGAAAGCAATAGTTGGTGTGACCATGTTACTAAAGATTGGCAAAAGAAAGGTTGGAAGAATTTCCACGTGCCGCATACAAACGAAACCTGTAATTTTTGCAACAAAAATTTTCGTTTAATCTATACACCCTCATTTTTTATTCGTTTTAATGTAATTAAGGGTGAGTTCCACCCATGACACTGAACCACTTTCCCCAAGAAACCTATGTGCAAAAATGACAAAAAAATTCGACCTCCCATAATTATTGTCGTCAGCTGATCGGACAGTTTTGTATGGGAGGTCAAATTTTTTTTGTAATTTTTGCACATAAGTTTTTTAGGGAAAGTTGTTCAGTTTCATGGGTGGAAGGAAATCACTTTTCATTAAAACGAATAAAAATTAAGGGTGTATAATTTGATTTTAATAAACAAATATTAAAAATGTGTTTATTTACTTAACTTTAAACAAAATTGTATACTTACAAAAAAAAACAAAAAAAAACGAAAGAATAGAAAAAACCGGGTAGGTACCCGATTCCGATCAAGGAATCGGAATCGAAATTTCCGATTCATCAAAAAGGTCCGATTCTGCACGCCCTAGCTACATTATGTATGAAATCAATAGTTGGACAATGTTACAAAAGTTTTTCGCAACAAAATTTTCGTTTAATCTAAATAAAAATCAAATGACGAAATGTTTGTACGCGCACCACTTCAGAAGGGCTGCACCTATTTGACTAATACATTTTTATTGTGTTCGTAATTATCAGAACAATGTCTGTGTGAAAGAAAATTTTTGGAAATTTGGTACGTGGGTGTTCACGCGGACGAAGTCGCAAACGGGCCGCTAGTTACATATAAAAAGATTTACATACATACATAATAATCACCTCTATTATCCCTACCAAATAGCGACTGCACACGTGTTTAGCTTGACAGGTGGTGAGCCCATCGCCGCTCTACGCTGTTGGATGTATGTGCAGTCTTTAGTCCGTTAGTCGCCTTTTACGAGACCCAAGGGAATAGAGAAGGTTACACGGTTATAAATATTTATGTGAGTAAAATGTGAAGCAAGCTGGCCTATTCTATACTCTGTGACGCTGGCCCAATGTGTGGTGGGTCGTAACGACTGCCTTCTTACGACTACTAGCGGGACCACGGCATAAAGTGCCTTGCAAAGCGCGGGAGTACTTCGAAACTACTACCTTTAGGGCTAATTTTTCAATCCTTCGATAAAATTTATCCGTCTGATAAAGTATGACTCGATCAATTTAAAATATCACTTGTAAAAAAAGAAAAGACGTGATCTGGCAATACATTTCAAAATGGCTGTGTAATACTTTAACAAACGAATAAATTTTATCTGACAATTGGAAATTATAAAGTGGACCTAATATTTGTACAAAGTATATAAACAATAACCTTCACAATTCACAATGATCGTGCCTACGACATTGCCGTTTTCGTTAATCCGAGTCATAGTGTTCGTCGCAATGGGACCCTGAAACAACATGGTAAAAGAAAATACATGCAAACGTGTTATGGTATCATTACTCTAATATTATTACAAAAATAAATAAATTACTAGAGACGCTAGAGACGACTCAGTGCACAAGAACTGGCTTCGCGGTGTCATCTAGTTACACTCGTAATTTAATTTAATTTAATTAACTGTGTCTCGTAGCAGTGAAAGAATACTACCCTAACTATATCTGTGTAGCACTCCCTTTCTTGCCTTGGGTGTCGTAAAAGGCGATTAACGGACTAAAAACTCACCACCGGTCACGCAGAGCAAATTTGTGCAGTCGCTATTTGGTGAAAAGTGGACTATGGCAGAGGACTGCTTTTGCTGTCCTCATTTTTTGTCATATTTGTCATGTATAAAATACTTGACCTTAACAGCCCTTGCAGTTTCTTGCGGTTTCTAGCAGTCATCTTATATATAGTCTCTGAATAACCTTTCGGGGATAATAGTCGTGGCTTGGACTTAGTTAGAATATTTAATAGTTGTGATTACATGTATGTATGAACCTCAATAGCAGACGTATTGATAACCTTCACCTTTTTGAAGGCGGTTTAAATCTATACAGGGTCTAACAAAATCAATAAGCGAACGTCTAAGGGCGGTATCTATACATCATTCTGAATACAATAACAAAAAAATGAGTTCCAGTTTTATAGTGATTTCTCAAAGTTATGTTTTCTAACAAACTAAATCAATTAAAATAATGCTCATCATGAAACATGCTGTATCTTTACTAACACGCATGCAAGCGTCAATAAAAAGATAGCTCAGTGTACTCCGAGTTCGGCTGTCTTTGTATGCATGTAGATGCGTGAAGTACAGCTGTACGGGTTTGAAAAGGGTGTATTCTTTGGTGAATTATGATAATGTTTTGTTGATTATCTCGGTAACGAACCTGTAGTTTTGGACCAAATTTGGTGAGCATGCTCAGTGTGGTGTACAGATGCTCCCTTTAAACGTTCGCTTATTGATATTGTTAGACCCTATATAAGCAAGTAAATTTACCCACCAACCCGCACTGGGCTAGCCAGTGGTGGGCTATGACCCATTTTTCCACATTCTGTTGCCCATGTGGGAAGATTTGAGCCCAGCAGGATGTTAGACTTACGAATAAAGTTAATATTTTGTAATATGTCTAAACTATACCCGCTAAAGTTAAAGGAGAAATAGGTTTTTAGTAGGATTTTTGGGTTGGCTTTTGAGTCGAGTCGCCTGAATTTTAAGAAAATAACACTGTGGGGGGGGGTCTAAGGGGTTCTTAAATAAAGGTTTATTAACGCTTTAAAAACCACGTAGAAGTTTTGTCATACTCGCCTATAATCACGAAAAATGACACGTTTTTAGGTAATACCATAATAACCGAACCGAAGCGGGAGACGGGAGGGCATGGCGCCCCCCCCCCCCCCCCCCCGCGAGGGGGGACATGAAAAAAGTCTAAAGAGTTAATTAGGTTAGGTTAGTATGTTGACCAAAAACGCGCGAGCTAAGCAAGCGAAGCGAGCGTGCCGCGGAAGCGGCCGGCGAAGCGCCAGAAACGACGTTTTTGTAAATTTCAATCAATTTTTGTAAATATCAATTTTGGACATACCATATACTTTAGTGCAATCTCCATCTTTTGATGAGTTGCGTTGGTTATTTCAAAGGTAAGATATTTTAATAAAATAAATGTTATTTCGTAAAAACCCCAAAAAATTGACTTCAGCAATCGATTACTTCTTTCAATCCTCTATCAAAACGACAGATGACAATAATTGTCATGATTAAAAAATGTAAATTTTCTATGGAGTAAGTATTCAGAATTTAATGCAAAACATAGATAGATAGATAGGTAATAATACTTTTATTACAACAGTTCTAAACATTACATTACATTTGGTATAGGTACACTAAACATAAAAAAAAGAAATAAGTACGATATACCGTTACAATTTGGCGGTCTTATCGCTATAAAGGGATTACTTCCAGACAACCAGTCGGATGGAGAGAACTTATACACTTTAGAATCGGAGGTGCAAACATATATACTGCCTGCAAAAATAAGTATCACACTTTTAAAATTGCAATAACTTTTTAAGTACATAAGATATACTTACTTTTGAAACAAAAAGAACTCGCAAAGAGTTTAATTTTGTACTATAGTTTCAAAGAAAGCTGATAAAAATTGCTATAAATAAAATGTTTTTTATTTTAAATCTCTAAATTCTATAGTTAAGAAAAAAATGATATTTTAAAAGTGTGATACTTATTTTTGCAGGCCAGTGTAGTTTATGATGAGTATAGGTATGAATTCTAATAAAAATAAAACGCCATATTTGCCAAACATACCTACTAAAAGAATTATACCATCGTCAGCATCAGACTATAAACGTCCCACTGCTGGGCACAGGGTTTCTCACATGGTAACACCACATGGGGCCATTAGGCCATAACCCACCACGCTGGCCCAATGCGGGTTGGTGGGTTTTAGCGACTGCCACCTTACGACAACAACCAGTTAAACGGCCTTACATGTTATCGAAGCACATAATCTTTCTAAAAATAAAAATAATAATAAATACAAGTGCCTCTCTCAACTCCCCAGACATGCACGACCGGGTAGACAGCGACAGCATGTCCTCAGAAGCCGAGGAAGACGTGAAGAAACTGTGCGAAAAGACCAAGGCCATGGCCAACGTGCGCTGCGACCTAGGGGAGGTCAAGACCTTGCTGCCCAGCACCTGGAAAGACAACATCGACCACGACTGCAAGAACATCGAAGGCTCTGTAAGAACTTTACTGTTATCAGGGTTGAGGTCTTCGTGACAGTTATTGACAGCTTGATATTCATCGTCATCATCATTATCAGTGTATTCTTGTCTACTGCTAGACATAGGCATGGCAGGACATTGTTCGGTTTGATACCTGTTGCTTATTTCCTTCACCGCACTACACGCAATCGATTGTTATTCCATCTACATCACCTTGATGGATGGCGGTCTACTACTGTGCGTTTTTCACGAAATTTCTTACCTTGAACTTCAGTGTTGTGGAATCAGCTCTCGGCGGCGGTATTTCCGGACCGTTACGACTTAGGGTTCTTCAAGAAACGAGCCAATTCCTTCCTTAAAGACCGGCAACACGTCTGCGATTCCTCTGGCTTTGTGGGTGTCCATGGGGGGCGGTGATTACTCTCCATCAGGTGACCCGCTTGCTCGTTTGCCTCCTTCTTTTATAAAAAAGGCCTCTCCAAGAGCACGCTTACTCTTAGCCATCACTTGCCAGCAACCTTGCGAAGATCGTCGCTCCACCTAGTCCGAGGGCGTCCTACGCTTGCTGATACGCGGTCTCTACTCCTAAACTCGTCTACCACAACGGTTATCGGTTCTGCGACTGATATGGCGACCACTTCAGCTTGCTAATGATATGACCATCTAATTATTTTTCATCAGCATTATCATCTCGTCTTCTTAAACCAATTTGTTTAAGGCCTCCTTCAACCACTTCCACTTCGTTCTATTTAAGGCTGTCTGTTTCCATTTTACGGTAGCCTCTACCTACCGAAGGTGGTGGAGATCCTTGCGACTCTGTCCAACAGTGGAAGTCTTTCTAAGAGCTTCGGAGGAGCTCGATGGCGCAGAGCAGCTAGCGCTTTTTCTGCGATCTTGATAGTAAAGCAACCTTCACGATGGCGGATCTCTGGATCGATGACCAAATTAAAAACAGAATGGCTCCTCCGTGTTTCAGAAGGCACTTAAAATTGTTGGTCATCGTTAGATATGTAGCCAGTCATTTTACGATACCCAAGGAAGAGGTCACCACATAGCTCCTTCAGCTGAAAATGAAGCTCTAACTAATTCGAGCTGTTTTAGCTGCCAGTGATGCAGCCAGGATGGACGCCTCTCCACGTGGCGACCTCCTGCGCCCGCCGCCACTGCACACGCCTCCTGCTGGCAGCTGGAGCCGACCCAAACATCTGCGACGAGGCGGGCCGCACCGCTCTGGACGTGGCTGGATCAGGATACTACTTCGATATGGCCATCGATTCTGATAAGTAAGTAATAGCGTATGATCATTAACTTAACTGCTGTTAACTGTCAGACAAAGGCCTCAACCACGACCGGTCTTTGCTGCTCTTTTTTTATCTACTACGGATACGCTCTTGGTCTCCATCTCTCCTGATGGTAAGTGACGTTAAAGCGATGGAAGCGCAAACTGGCTTCCAACAGGAACCCAGGATAATTCAATTCAATTTTCAGATAAAACTTATTTGTTTGTTAAAGTATTATAGGTACAACCGTTTTAAAAATGTATTGTCATAATATCATGTAAGTATTTTCTTTTTGGTTGCCGTTGATCGCGTAACACTTTACAACATGGAAAACTCTAATACGAGAATTAAAAAATCTGCCCTTAATTCTGAACGACATTTTACCGTAATATATGAAGGCTCTACCAACATATACTTAAGTCGGTTCATTTTTTGTAACAAAATATATCTACTAAGAAGCTATTTTGTACTCTGTCTAATAATTAATCATTCTGTTAAATCTTACAACGAGCTGTTAAGTTTAATGAGCACCACAATGCGCGAACGGCCCATTAGCAAAGCCGTTTTGTTGACAATTGAAGATTTAGCGTCAGAACTACACACAGAGAGTCAATAAATCTCGTTGCTTAGTACTGTTTTTTATATGATTTATTTATTTAACACTTTATGCACGTTTGTAAAGAGGCGGACTATTACATACTACTTAAGTTAGTCAGGAAACTAGGCTTGCAACGTGCAACACAAAGGTCCATATGTGCGTTTGAAAATTTGGCTTTCTTTATAATCATCATCAACGTTCCACGTGACTGGGCAGAGGCCTTCTCACATTATTTTTTAACGTGAATCATCATCAGTCAGAAGACGTCCACTGCTGGACAAAGGCCTCCCCCAAGGATCTCCACCACGACCGGTCTTGTGCTGCTTGCATCCAGCGGCTACCCGCGACCTTCACCAGATCGTCAGACCACCTTGTTGGGCCTGCCTGCACTGCGTCTTCCGGTGCGCGGTCGCCACTCGAGAACCGTTCTGCCCCAACGGCCATCGGTTCTACGGGCGATGTGCCCTGCCCATTGCCACTTGACCTTGGCAACTCTTTGGGCTATGTCGGTTACTTCAGTTCATTTACGAATCTCCTCATTTCTGATTCTATCACGTAGAGAAACCCCGAGCTTAGCCCTCTCCATTGCTCTTTGCGAGACTTTGTGCCTGCTTATTAGGCCCATAGTGAGCGACCACGTTTCGGTACCGTATGTTATCACTGGCAACACAGGCTGGTCAAAGACTTTCGTCTTGAGACACTGCGGTATTTTGGACGAGAAGATATTTCGTAGCTTACCGAACGCTGCCCAGCCGAGTTGGATTCGACGATTGACCTCTTTCTTAAAGTTGGACCTACCTAACTGGACTGTTTGTCCCAGGTATACATATTCACGAACATATTCACAACAACTTCAAGAACAGAGTCTCCAACCTTCAGAGGAGTGGGTACGACAAGTGAGTGTCGTGGGTCTTGTTGCCCTTCTTAAAAACAACACAACCACACTTTCATGCCACGCTTCTGGCGTTCTACCTCCGAGTACGACGGAATTAAATAGTCTCTGAAGAGCTGCGAGTACCGGTCTTCCGCCTGCTTTCAGAAGCTCAGCCGAAATTCCGTCAGCACCCGATGCCTTGCTGTTCTTAAGCTGCTTGAAAGCCATACCAATCTAGTACAGACTGATTTCCGGGATATCTTCGTGAATGCCATTATGTTATTGGTTTGTTTAGCCTAAAATGAATGTTTTAAAGCGGTTTAGTAGGTTATAATTAATTGTCAAGTTACTAAACATAATTGTCTCTGCACCCCACTAGCTTCACCGAAGTCATCCGGCTCATACTCAAGTCCGGTGGCGTGAACAACACGATGAAGCCAACCCTCAACAACCTCATGACACCCCTTCACACCGCAGTGGAGCTGGAGAACGTCGACGCGATAAAGGAACTGCTCCAGATAGGTGCTTCCATCGCGTGCCTGAATACGGCCGGCCAGACGCCGTTGCACGTCTGTGTGAAGAAGGAACTCGAGGAGCCGTTGAAGGCAAGTAACAAATGAAGTTATCGGTCGACGCACGCTACTATAAAGGTGTGGGGGCGTTTGTAAATTATACTACCTTTTCTTGATATACATCTTTATTAATGATTCGAATTCTATACATTTTGTTAGTATGTCTCTTTATCGTTTCACAAATTAGGTAAAAATTTATTTTACTGAAATAGGGTTGCACATCAATGAAAAAAGTAATGGTTTAATTTTTTTTGGCGGTAAGTCACGCAGTAATAGTATGGTTCCCAAATATTGTAAATGGACTTGTTATAAGGCACCATTTGACCCCCTTTCGGCTTAACGGGTATTTTTGTAACACCCTGTATATTACAAAAACACGTAAATACAAAAACAACATCGTTAGTGTTGGCATTCAGATCGATATCCCTAACTCTATACAACCCGTTTGACTTTCAAATTATGTTTTATTCATATACTAGTGGCCCGCCCGCGCCTTCGTCCACGCTACCTTAGAAAAACCGATATCCTTCAGCCTTTTAAAAAAATATGTGTCTACAAATTATAAACAAAAACCATCCTCAGTTAACGCTCTATCTTTTAGTGAAAACCGCATAAAATTCCATTGCGTGGTTTAGAAAGTTTGTTGAAATAAATTAATTAATTAATTAAATAACTTTGGGATGATCCATAACATGTTGATGTGTCCATTTTACGTATAACAACAAAATATCACAAGTACCAAGAGTAGCTCTATCTATTCTGATCTCAAACTACAATAAATCAAGACAGCTCTCTCTCAGACATTTCACCTCGTAATTTGAAGTCCGGAGCTGTGTACGTACACAAAAAGTGTTCATGCGCCAACGTTCGTGCACTAATCGGGCGTGTTTGTGTTTGTCGTTCATTATCTTCATTACTATAGCTTGTTCCTTGTGTACAAGCAGCACCAAACTGATCGAATCGTACTATAATAGCATAATGACCAAAATGACCTCAGGTTTATGCTTAGAGCATTCAGTTGGTTGAATGCTCTAAGGGTTTATATGTGAAACAATGTGGCTTTAAAAATGTAGGTAAAAAAAAGTTTGTGACATTCTATTTTTTGTAAAATATTATTTTACACTTTTTTGTTTTAGTCAACCATTCACTTAGGATTGTGCCTTAGTTGTCGCGCCAACTAGCGAGCGAGATTAACATTATTATTATAATACTAGCGGGACGCCCACGGCTTCGTCCGCGTGGCAAAGGACAATGTTCTGCGCCCATACATTGTTAGCCTAAGTACCAAAAATTATGAAATATTCTTTTCTAGGTTCGAAATTGCAAGTAAATAACTGTAAAAACAAAGATTTTCGACGGACACTTCTGAGAACCTAAATATTAGGAAATCTTTGAGGTTGTGTTTAATTAAAGAATTTGAGAAGTGTTGTTGCTGTAATGGCGTTGGGACGGAGACCCGAAATGAAACAATGTCTTGCGTTGAATCAATCCTCCTTTATCCTCTCGTGTATCATCTTAAATACTAATTAACATCACATCTATACGTGACTAGAGGAAGGACGCCTTGTCAATCAGGAAGACCTTAATTATCACGTACTATTGAGTACGTGCTGATAGTGTAATTCACTATATCACACCTCCCCTGAAAAGGCTAGGCATCCCTTCCCTGAAAAGTAAACTCTTATTTTCTAAATATCTTAGTCCTATTCTTATGAACTATATATTCTTTATTATTCTTTAATATTTTTACATTAGTACCTAGCTCTTCTAAAACTTCAAATGGACCTAAATACAAGTCATTCAATTTATTATAATTTTCATTCTTATACAAGAGTAGATCACCTTTTTTGTAGTGTACTTCCTTACAATCTAAATCATAATTAGTTTTTCTACTTTGTTTTGATATTAATAAGTTGTTCCTGGCATCATTATGAGCTTTTTGCAATCTAAATTTTAACTCCGATGGATAATTGTCGTATACATATAAGGGATCAACTTTACTAACTAAATTACTAGGTACGTTACATGTTTTCCCAAAAACTAGTTCATAAGGGGAGTATTTGGTACTAGTATTTACAGAATTATTATAAGCAAAGCACCAATATGGTATCCAGGTACTCCAATTTGCCGACTGATTCTGTGTTTGTATTCTCAAGTAACATCCGAGATGTTTGTGCCAGTTTTCTAGCGAACCTATACTCTCATGATGATAGGGTGTTGAATTTAACTTATCAATATTTAGCAATTTACATACTGTTTCTAACGTGGAATTAATAAATTCCGTTCCACAGTCAGTCGCAATAACCCTGGGAGTACCATATCGTAAAATAAAATTTTCAGTAAAAACCCTAGCAACAGTTTCAGCTGACTTATCAAGTATTGGGTAAGCTTCTACAAACTTTGTCAATTCGCATTGTATTGTTAATATATATTTATTACCCAAATTATCGACCTCCAACGGCCCCACAATATCTAAATATAATTTTTCAAAAGAAGTTGATGCTGTAGTGGTTATTACCATTTTCTCTTTATTATTTTTATTACAAAATTTCTGCTTTTGGCAATCTTTACAGCGAGTCACATATTCAGTTATGTCTTTTTGCATATTACTCCAAAAATATTTTTTTCGAATATTCTTAGTCATTTTATTTATGCCTACATGACCACTTGTCGGCAATAAATGATAATCATTTAGTATAACACGTATCAAGTCTTTATTTGTAACATGTTCAACTTGGTTATTAATAATACATAACCGCGGTAATTCTTTATGTTTCATGAAAGTTTGGGTCAAAATTTTAATAAACTTTTTATTAAACCCATTTTTAATCACAACGACTTCTACAATATTATATTTTTTACATAATGCACTCAGTTCTCCTATCGTTGCGTCTCGGCGCGCCTCCGTTAGTAGAGATTCCTGATTTATGTAAATAGTAGAGTCACTAAATAACATATCACCCGTCTGTGAGACGTATCTTTTCTTTTTCCTCAACTTCACGAAGTTTTCATACGAACAAATATCTAACCTTACATCATTTTGTGATTTCTGCATAATATCTACCACTCTTGGTTGCCTATGATCAACAGGGGGCTCAACCCTGCTACTTCCAGAGGTAGCGGGTTCATTATTTTGCTCCATTGTTCTTTTCATTGAACGGGTTACTACCCCCAAAAAATTTGAATTTAGATTTTTTAACTCGTCTGATGTTATAATGACTCTCGATAAGGCATCTGCCGTTACATTTTCGGAACCTTTTATGTATTCAATATCGAAATCATATTCTTCTAAACAAAGTCTAAACTTAGTTAAACGGCTACTAGGATCTTTTATGCTAAATAAATGAACCAATGGTCTATGATCTGTTAATACTTTAAATTTTCGTCCGTATAAATATGGTCGAAAATGTTTTATAGCCCACACTACCCCTAATAACTCTTTATAAATGGTTGGGTAGTTTATTTCTGAACTGTTTAATTGTCTGCTTGCATAAGCTACGGGCTTATTATTTCCATTTGATAATACAGCCCCCAAGGCTACCCCTGACGCATCGGTTTGCAACCGGAAAACATTATCTTTTCCAAAATCTGGATAATCTAAGACAGGAAATGAACTAAGTGACTTTTTTAAGGTCTGAAATGCCACGTCACATTCTTCCGTCCACTGAAACTCGACATGCTTCTTACAAAGACGGTTTAGTGGGTACACTATTGTGGCAAAGTTTTTTATGAATTTTCTATAAAAGTTCGCAAAAGCCACAAAACGACGAATCTCATTTACATTTTTAGGTACTGGGAACTTTTCCAAGACCTCGATTTTACTGTTGTCTGGCAACACCCCGTTTGGCGTAATAACATGCCCTAAATAATTAATTTCTTTCCTCAAAAATTCGCACTTACAAGGGTTTAGTTTTAAATTAACTGACCTGAACCTCTCAAATACACTCATTAAATTTGTATTATGCTGCGATAGGCTTTTCCCGAAAACTATTACGTCATCGAGATATAGAAAACATATCTCGTGATTTAAACCCGATAGAGCCATAGACATAAGTTTAGAAAATACGCTAGGACTCGTTTTGAGACCCATAGGTAATCTTTTCAGTTGATATTGCTTATCAGCTGTAAAAGAAGTGAATTTCCTACATTCTGGTGATAACCCTAGCTGGTAATAACGTGACTAGAGGAAGGACGCCTTGTCAATCAGGAAGACCTTAATTATCACGTACTATTGAGTACGTGCTGATAGTGTAATTCACTATATCACATTGCACTGTTTTGTTTTATTTGCCAACACTCATGCACGTTCACTAACACTTAAATAATTCATCATTATTTCACATTAATATTCGACAAAACACAAATTATAGAAAATTAAACAAAACTGCAGACATGACGCTTCACTTTCCCGCTAAGAAGTCCAGAACGTCAACTTTTTTTTTCTTGACCATGGATACTAGTCCTTCAGTCGTATTATTAGAGTTCATTGATTTTGCTAACTGATGATAATGATGAGTGATGATAAATATGACCGTTAATTGCTAAATGATATTCCCCCCAAAACCCCTTGAGTAAAGATGTGGGACTTTACTGAGATCTCGCACGGACTTCTTGAGAGAATTTGAAAAGTGATGTTACACTGTTTTGTTTTATTTGCCAAAGAAACTTCACAACCAGTGTTGCCAGATCTTAGAACCAGTATTCCGTAATAACTACCAAATTCCGTATGAAATCCGTATGGGAAGTTTTATTTTATTGTAATGCACAAAACAAGTTATAGACGTAAAATACAAACAAAAAATATTTTATCTTAAGGTCTAAGTTCAAACTCTAAGGTATGTATGTACATACTTACACTTATATATAACTATACCAATGAAAGTAATAAGATTATTAATAACGGCAAAAACACTGTGTGTATTCATTGTCCGGTTTGAACTTTGACATTATTTTACGGACAAATCCGTATATATGGCAACACTGTGTATAGCAGATTACAGTAACGTCAGTCAGTGAGTGACACAGCACCGCAGTTTAGTAAAATTCTCCTCATTGGAAAAGCAAAAGAATTTTAAGTCGACTAACGTTTTCAGTTTGAAATAAAATGCGATGTATCGTATTATAATGATGCGTGTTTGGCACTAAGTATATCGAGTCAGCCATGCATGCATAATATTATTAGGTTTGTTTGTACATATTATAAATATTTTGGTCACAAACCTTTAATTCACTGGCTGAATGCACTGAACTCTCATTTACCCAACCCATAGTAAAAAAAATGATAATCAATATTAATGTCCAAAAATTCTTTTTAATAATGGTTACTTATCTAAGTGTCCGCTAAAATCTAAATACTGATAAATGTCGTAAAAAATAAGCTACTAATTATCATGTATGTCATGTTTGTGTTGGTTCTTAGGCTAACTTCAACAATGTCCTTTCAAACACAGCATAAAAATAACTAGCCGAAAAGGTCGTCGGAAGGAAGTGATGCGCGAACATATTCGTCGTGACAATTAATTTTTAAATAAATAGATTTTATGCTGACGATATTTTCTTTTTAAAGGGTGGTCAGAGTCAAGATTTTTTTTACCATATCGCAAGCGTTGCATCGTGGTATTTGATGTTGCCTGTACTTGTAACAAGGAGTTTGCTTTGTCAGTAGGTAATACCTATCGGGCCGGAGTTACTGGCATGTAGGTTGCGCGAAACTAATGACCTATCAAAGGACGAGGTTGTACTGCAATTAAAGGACGTAAGGGTATTTTGTCTCGGGAAGATTTTATACATTTCCTTAAATTGTTGGTGCGACTTTAGTTTGCCAATGTCAAGGTAAGAGGCCTATTACATCTCGACTGTGATTATTGCGTAAAATGCTCATTTTCGCATTTTGTAGTAATTTTGCAATTGTATTTTATCGTTTTTATCGAAATAGGATAATAAATTCATGCTTAATATTGCAAATCTCCACTCTGCGAGAATAAGCAGAGTTCGGACGGCCGGTGCATCGCATTTTGTAGTAATTTTGCAGAATTGTATTTTATTGTTTATATCGAAATAGGACAATAAATTCATTATAAAAACTTTATTCCTCATGAAGTAACAATTATTCTGGTATAAATTTTGCTCAATAATATTATCCTAGATAGGAGAAATTCACAGTTAACTTAATGCGATTTTCGAAGTTTTTTGGTTTATAATAAGATTTGTTTTATAAGAATGATATCTAAAATAAATCTAAAAATTCCTAAAAGAGGCCGCTACGAACTATACGTCTACATAAGAGATAACATTCAATTTTTTTTTATTTTATTTATTTAGAACAATAGTTAATTAATTATCTAGGAGCTCAAAAAAGTGCCTTCGCTCATTTTATGAAAATCACTCTCTGCAATTAAAAAGTTAAGCAAAATTAACAAAAAGCGAGGCCGCTACGAGCTATGCCAATAGCTGTTCAATAAGTCAAAATTGTTAATGTATTTTTGTTTCTAAAACCAAGAACGCCAAAATTGGCCATTGTACGCAAAAATCACAGTCGAGATGGAAAATGTAAGAAGATTACTGTCTCTCACAGCTGGACAAACGCTCATTGGTCATTGTACAATCGCTACAACAATGGGCGATTTTCTGACAGCCCAAATTAAAAAGTAAAAATTAGTTCAAAAACACTCGATAGATGTCGTTTTATGAAAGCCGTACCTACCTAAGGGCTGTAATAAATTCTACACTTTAACTTGTCTACCAAAAGCATAAAAAAATAGTAAGTACTTACCTATTTATATTCAGGACATCCAGAACCTATTTCTATTTTGGCATAGAATAAATATTACGCAGCCATACACGTGCTCTTCATGAACCCGCCTTTTACTAAGCGCCATACTAATCTATGCTAAGCGCCATCTATGAAGTCATTTACGAACCAATTTCTTTTTTTTTTTGATCTCGGAAAATCGCCCATTGGGCATTAACCTTGCCAAAATAATGCGGGTCGGCGATCACAACCGCCTCTGTGGCCTAGCGGCTGTGCCACCGATCTTAGACTCACAAGTCCCGGGTTCGACTCTCAACGGGGGTACATCTTTGGGTCCGCCTGGCTAGCCACAATATTACTCAATAATACAAATAACTTATTTATTTATTTAGGACAACCAACAAGACAAACACAAAACCCCTCAGTCTTGGATTTTTTTTGACAGTTTTTTGACACTAACTGTCAACGTCAAATTTGACAGAATCGAGCATAGACCATGCGATATTTTGCGATAACAATACATAAGATGAACCACAGAACCGAAATAACCACTTAACTTGTTCATACTAAAGTAGTCTGTAAGTCTATGAAAACACGGTACAAAGTCAAGTGTGTTTTTGTAGGTGCGGTCTCATGCGACATGCGATTTTGTTCAACTAGTCTTTTTTTGGTAATTTCAATGCAGTCCTGTACTGGTAGACATGTAAATAGGGACTGGACATCAAAACTAACCATGGTTTCACTGTCAGCAAGATGTAGGTCTTTAATATCACTGACAAACTGGTAAGAATCCTTCACATAAGCTGTTTGTTGTTTAGATTTACATATCTGTGGGTAGAATGTAATATGGACTTAAAACTAAGTGTCGTCTCAATTAGAGGCTGCCACGGCATGCATAACATAGTCTTTTCTTTATTATTTGTTATTTTTTGTGTGTTTAAGTTAAATTAAGTTATAATGTTATTTATATCTGATTATTCCTTTTTTTATCCAGTTGTTGACAATGTTATCTCCTAAAGCCATTAATATTTTCTTTTTAACCGACTTTTTTAATCTTTTATTTAACTGGCTTAAGCTTTAAGCTTTTGTTAACTCCTTAGCACTTGACATTATATGTTTCACCTAATTATTCATAATACAAATTACACAATATTACTACAAACAATATTGAAATGAAATGAAATGAAATGAAATGAAATATTTATTTGCTATAGAGACACGGTATTACCTACTAACATGGTTGTGTTACGACAGTTTAGAGATAAGATAGGTAACCAGTTCCTCAGTGGTTGATTGGATTCCAGGTGAAGCGCGCTTCCACCTTTCTGCCTTATCGTCACTTACCATCAGGCTAATTGAAGAGCGAGCTTATGAGAAGGGAATAAAAAGAAATAAACCTTATGCATCGAATTGCACTTAGTAATCAGACTCGGGACAGGCCTGGCGCACTCCGCGCTTTAGGTATGAAGCTACAAGTAGCCGACCGGACGGACGCCCGCGAACACCCTGCAGTCGTTAGAAGAGATAAGAGCTACGCGATAGTACGCGATAGAAAGATAGGCAACTTCTAGGTGAATTTAAATGTAGTGTAGGTATGGGAGCGGTGTGCGACCTGAATTGCACTTTATTATGTCTGAGCAAGAGTCGCTATTTATTTAAATGACTTAGCGGAGTGAATCTTCTGTACTTGTACTATTAAGTATTCTATGCTCGGGACCCGGATGTCGGTGCCAGAGGCGTTAAATTACCTAAATCATATTTTTTTATAAATCCCAAGCTAACTAACGCATGGTATCTTTGTTCCAGGTTCTAGCCAACGAGGGTAGGAACGACAACGACCCTCTATCAGCTGTGGTGGATGTGAAAGACCGGGAGGGTCACACCGTCCTGCAGGCGGCGATCGAGGACGCCTGGGTGCCGGGGGTCTGCGTGGCCCTGGAAGCAGGTGCTGATGTCACCCTTAAGGTAACCCACTACAGATTGCGCTTTTAAATACCTCTTCTTATTTCACAAAGTTATAATTGTGCTAGTTATATTTGTGCATAATCGAGTCGCGTAGCGGTGAAAGAATACTACCACCCCCTCTCTTCCCTTGGGTGTCGTAAAAGATGACTAACGGACTAAAGACTGCACATACATCCAACAGCAAAGAGCGGCGATGGGCTTACCACCTATCATGCTTAGCACTGTGCTGTTGTTATTTAATCACACGTGGACTATGGCAGAGGCCAGATTTTGCGGTTCTCATCTTCTTTCTTTATCCATTCCGTGGTTCTCTTGCCTAGTCTCTGACTAACCTTTAGGGAATAATAATTGTGAATGTATTTAGTATTATTGTACTGGCACCTTCGACCAATCGTCACGGTCTTTTATGGTCTTTTCACACGTCGAATAGCACAGAGTTTTGCATCCATGTCGAGTCTATAAGGGTGTTATGGGAGCGGGCGTGCCCGCGAGCGAAAAATAGGTTATTTCACTCTTACTTTTGTAGAATTTAGAGATATGGCTGGATAAAAATAATGGTGGCACTAATAAATTTAATATTTTCTGTAAAAGTTTGCTTTATGAAATAATTATTTATGGAAATATCTGAGGTTACAAGCTGTTTCAATTACATCATATATAATGAATAATTTTAAAATAGTAGTACCTAGTAGTTTAACTAATTACTCACCTAACAAAAGCAATTACTGGAGATTAAACTAAAAGTCTGTGTGTGAAAGTTCTTTCCATAATGTTTATGGACTGTCTTGCCAATTTAGTTCAATACGTTTTCGTAGGTACGTAGATAATATTTTACGCTAGAACATAGGTACTAGCTTACGCCGGCGGCTTCGATCGCGTTAATTATTAGCGGGATAAATTAGCCTATATCCGAGACCCCACAATAATTATATCTATACCAAAATTCATCAAAATTTTTGCGGTTTAAACATGAAAGCGTAATAAACAAACAAACTCTCATCCGCATTAACCTATATATATTATTAGTCAAGATATACAACTTCCTCTCTGCCGGAGGGTTGCCCAAGAAACGCGTGTGACGGATGTTAAGTATACCTACGTATACTTACCCTTTTTTAACGTTTAATTTTTCTATTCAGGCTAACGATGGCGAAACTCCAATACATTCCGCAGCAGTTTTGGGCAATCTGGACGTACTTAATGAAATACTAAGCGTTGCCAAACAGAAAGACTCGATCGACTATCAAAACGAAGAAGGGGAGACCGCTCTCTTCAAAGCAGTGAAATATGGTCACATTGATTGCGTCAAATCGATCCTTGAAGAGGGAGCTTCTATAAAAATAACCCTCCCAGGAGAAGTTAGTGTTTTTCACGTGGCTGCTGAAAATGGTCATGTGGATATTCTTAAACTTTTGCTAGATTACAATGAAGCAGTGACAGAGGCCATGCTAAACAGTCTAACAGCTGGTGACAGAAGAGGCTTCGGTCCAATACATTTCGCCGTTTCGGAGAACCATTTGCCATGTGTAGAACTGCTGCTGTCAAGGAACGCTGACATACGACTGAGAACCACAAGCAGTCCGCATAAGTCATCGACTCCTTTACACATAGCGGCGGTCAAGAACAATTCAGTAATAGCCAGGGTACTACTCAACTTTGACAAGACATTGATACACGAAGTGAATTGTATGGGATGGTTCCCTTTACATTCGGCCAGTCATCATGGAAGCAGGGACGTTATAAACTTACTTTTGAGGGATGGCGCTAACTTGGCTGGCTACACTGATGGCCCTAAGAAATTTAGAAGAACAGCTATCGATATGATAATTAACAATTTGTCTAAACCCGCTGAATTTCTGGAAGAGCTTCTTGACTCTTACATATCGACGAACGAGCTCAACCTCCAAGACCCGAATTGTGAAGTGACCGTTGACTACAGAATTTTAATGCCAAGTGAATGTGAAATGGAACAGATGAAGGTTATTGAAGCTCTCCTTAAAACGGGCAATAGATATTCACAGAAGAGATTGTTAGTGCATCCGCTGATAGAAAGCTTTTTATATCTGAAATGGAAGGCGCTGTTGCCGTTCTTCTACACGATCATTGCGTTTTATGCAATATTTGTCATGTCTTTGACTATTTTCGCTGTGTCAGTATTCTTTTACAAGGACACTCTGGAAGAGAAGCCAAGTTGGCTCGATTCTACAATTTGGGGCTACATCCTTTACTCGTCTATATGTCTGATTCTGCTACAAGTAAGTTTGCAACTTTGCTGCCTATTTAGATGATAATTAGATGATTGCAGCTTAACATAACGTAATTTTATAGTAATGTCAAAGTTTTATTCTTTAACAACTTTTCATTTCTATTATCAGATTGAACTCTTGTCCAACTATTGAATGTCATCTCACAATTTCAGTAACTGAAAGATATGATTAATTAAAAAAGTTAAGAGAAAGTGAAACTTTACAAAGCTGAGACAAAACAAATGACATGATGAAAAATTAACTAAACAGTGAACAATGACGCCAAAAACTTTATAGACGATGTTATTCTCTAATTATTAACAAAAAACTTGTCATACCTAATAACTAATTTAGCACTTGTCATAAAAACATTACAATGTTTAATTTCTTGAATTGACAGGAACTACTCTACATGAACGTAAAGAGCAGTAGATACTTCTTCCAACTGGAAACATGGGTGAAGTTTGGTTCCATCGGGCTGGCTCTCATCTTGCCTCCCTCCGTCATGGTGATAGCTTTTGAGGACGCGGAGTGGCCGAGGCATGTGGCCACAATCGCTCTACTTCTGTCATGGCTGCAGATGATGTTCCTACTGTCCCGTTTCCCAAACTGGGGATACTATGTGCTGATGTTTGGGAAGGTAGCTTCAAATGTTATTAAGGTGAGAATAATTTAAACTTATGTTATTTTGAAAATAAAATCCGATAAAAGCTTGTTAGGTTCCGACAGCTTAGACATAAAATAGCCAGATTCTCCGTGGTTGAGAATTATGGGTAAAGGACGTTTCCACCTTTGGCCTTATCGGTATTTACTATCAGGTGACATGAAGGCCAAGAGCTTACCCGTAGTTGATAAAAACTCTTGTCCTGATGACGGTGAGTGAGGACACCGTGGACAAAGAATTATACCGGATTATTCGAAACTCCTACGGGTTAACCAAATACAAATTATTAAAGTGTAAATTAATGTAGTAAAAAACATTGGATTTGTTCTGGGAACAATGTTTTGACATGAAAGAAGAACACACAAACAGACGAACATTTTAAATTATTTTAATCGTCCCTTTCTTTTTCAGATCCTGCTAACCTTCGCCTTCCTCGTGATCGGCTTCTCCCTCAGCTTCATGATCCAATTCCGATCGCAGACACCTTTCGAAGGCCCCTTGTCCGCCCTCATCAAAACCGTGGTCATGATGACCTCAGAGTTCGAATACGACTCCCTATTTGACGAGGAGCACTCGAAAGAGCTAGCATTCTCCTTTCAAATAGTCCGTCTCATATTCGTCGCCTTCCTTATTCTAGCTGCAATAGTCCTCATGAATTTGATGGTCGGTGTGGCTGTTAATGACATTAATGACTTAGAAATCCTCGGTAACATAAGAAGGTTGGATAAGCAAGTGGAGTTTTTGAGCACTCTAGACACTTTAGTTTACAACAGAGTGTTTAGTAAAATCCTGCCAAGGAGAGCGAACACTAAAATAAAACACAAACGTAATGTAAACAATATAGTCATATTGCGACCTGGTAGACCGAGATGGAAGTACTACAAGATATTGCCTTCGAGAATAAGGGATGCATTGTTTGACAAAGCGCAAAGTCAGAAGAAACAGATGGACGACGAAATGGGCGTGCAAGCCTTCAAAGATATGTTAAATGATATTCATGAGGCTGTTGTGAAGAAAGAGAAAGACTTGGATAAAGCTGAAGTGCTTAAGAGTATAGAGGAAAGGCCTATGAGAAATAGGCACAGGCATGAAGAGTTGATGAAACGGCTCAATGGCTTGGATGATGATATGGGCGGCATGAAGGTGCAAATGCAGGGTTTAAGTGAGGAATCAAAGTTGCCTATTGACTCTCTGAATGTGAAGGTCGATCAGATGTCTTTGGAAATGGAGGATATTAAACAGCTGTTGATACGGCTGGAGAGAAAGCTTTTAAAGTTGTAGCGATTCCGAAAAAGTTGTGTGCAATCAATCGTTACAAATTATTGTTTCCTAATGTTATTTTTTATAAGTTTGACACCTTACGTTTTTTTTTAGTAATGATTAAAAATTTAATTATTCATAAACTTATTATTTGTTTTTATATCATTATGCGCTTATTGATGATTTTCGTAAGTTTTAAAGTAAAATATTTTTCCGTTAATATCTAAACCAATATTAAATCTAACGTTCTCTCAAAAACATTTATTTTTAAAAACGCACAAAATTTAGTCAAGGACGGTAAGTAGCTAGGAACTTATTTTATTATTCATACGCTTTCAGGGTTTATTAAGTTTCTAGATAACTTATGCTCGCTTAACTTGTTCTATTAACTCTTTCACATTCCACACGAAACAACCTTTAAAAGGGTCTAGACAAAATATTATTAAAAACTAAATTAAACGTGCAAGGTAAGATTGAGACTAAAAGCGCTAAAATATGTTTTTTTATTCAAGAAAGTAAGCCCAAGCTATTTTATTTATTATTTATTTATTTCTACACAAATACCTGTTACACTTACAGCAATGCAAAGGCGTTACAGCAATGTCTATCTTTAGAGCAAGCCAAACTTTCTATCTACTACCTTGTAAGCCGTCTAATACGTAGGTGCCTTTTGAGCCCATGGCAGCCACTAAACTCAGTGAAATATTATTTTTTGAAAGAAGAAAAGTTATTGCTCTTTTCATAGCAGACGGTATTCGGGGGTAAATAAGGTGCAAAGTTTGTTAATAAAGTCAACCGCGACACAGGAAAAGCTTCAGGAAACGTTTCACTCGGGGATCTGGGGAAACAAATTGGAACTGTATAAAAGGGGTGCTAAGTATAAGTATCCCTTTGAAGGTTTGAGTAGGAATTTGCCGCCGACGAGCAGTATTATTACGGGGGATAGCGCATCGCCATCTTTATTATTGCTTAAACGAGTATTTACCTATTTGCAATTCGTTCATTTTTCTTCACCGTGTTGCGTAGAGGTGAAAGAATACTACCACCGCCTCTCTTCCCTTGGGTGTCGTAAAGGCAACCAACGGACGGGTCGGCCACGGATTCCCTAAAACGCAATTCGTCTGAGTAGCTAAATTACCAGTTTCTCATTTCGTACACATCGCAAATCGTCTTAGTCGCAAACTAAAAACTGCACATACATCCAACAGCATAGAGCGGCGATGGGCTCACCACCTGTCACGTTGAGCACTGTGAAGTCGCTTTTTGGTGAAAAGTGGACTATGGTAGAGGACTGCTTTTGCGATTCGCATTGCATAGTCTCTGACTAACCCTTCGGGGATAACAAATGCGCTGTGTGGTGACGGCTTATTAATGAATACTACCAACCAACCACCTTTCCCTTGGGTGTCGTAAAGGCGACTAACGGACCAAAGACTGCACACATGTGCAACAGAGCGAGAGAGCACATGTGCAGTTGGTGTTTGATGAAACGTGAAGAGTGACAGAGGACTGCTTTTGCGGTTCGCATTGCCTCGTTATCATTATGCAGAAGGGAGATGGGGTTATATGTCCATCCGTCCCCTTTTCTTGGCCCTACCTAAGAATATAAATTCGTACAGGAAAATTTTGAAATAAAGATAGGTTTCAGATAGGTAACCATCCGTTGTCTAACCTATAAAAACAAGTTTAAGAGGCCTATTACATCTCGAATGTGATTTTAGCGTAAAGTGCCCATTTTTGCATTTTGTAGTAATTTTGCAGTTGTATTTATCGTTTTTATCGAAATAGGATGATAAATTTGTGCATAATATTACAAATCTCCATTCTGTGAGCATAAGTTGAATTCGGACGGCCGGCGCATCGCACTTTGTAGTAATTTTGCAGTTGTATTTATCGTTTTTATTGAAATAGGATAATAAATTCATTATAAAATCTTTATTCCTTATGAAGTAACAATTACTCTGGTATAAATTTTGCTCAATAATATTATTGTAGTTAGGAAAAATTCACAGTTAGTATAGCGATTTTCTAAGTTTTTTGGTTTAGAATAAGATTTTTTTTCTATATTAAATCAATAATATCTAAAAATTCCGAGGCCGCTACGCACTATTCGACTATATAAGAGTTAACATTATAATTTTTTTATTTCACTTGTTTAGAACAGTAGTTCAATCGATGAGCTCAAAAAAGTGCCTTCGCGCACTTTATACAAATTTTTCTCTGCAATTTTGGGTTTAATTAATAAGTTAAGCAAAATTTACAAAAAGCGAGGTCGTTACGCACTATACCAATAGCTATTCTACACTATTCAATAAGTCATAATTGTTAATGTATTTTTGTTTCTGAGATCCATAACGCCAAAATTGGCCATTTTACGCAAAAATCACAGTCGATATATGTAATAGGCCTCTTAAAAAAAAGTTAACTTGTCCAAAATAATTGGTGTTAGAGTGAAATAAAAGTTATTATCATTCCCCTGCCGAATTCAACAAGCGTGCCACAGAACAGTTAGTAAACAGTAGCATAACGTCATTGCACTACTGCATCTCCATGAATCTTGAACTATCGCTGCAGTGCAGCATTAAATACTAACCGCCAGCGCAGCAGGTCACACAACATCATTCCCCTGCCAAATTCAACAGGCGTGACACAGGACAGTTGGTAAACAGTAGTATTACTCGTAAATCGTTGCGCTAAAACGAATGGTTTCCTTTACGTCGAGTCTGAGAGTCTATTGTTCATCCAAAATATTGCTTTCTATTATTCTATTACCGTTACGTCGAGTTTGTTTAAAAGGTACAGTCAGGATATAAATTAAAAGCCATTATCATTAAAATAATGTTTTATTGTTTGTTGTAATACACTATGATTAAGTAATTCAAATAAGTAGGTAACAATCTCTATTAACAGTATAATATTATGTTATTAAGTAATAGTTCTTCGCAAATATAGTCTCTTTTTTAAGCTATAGGTATAAATTGCAGTATAATCATCACCATTAGTGTAAATGAAACCAGCATGTTTGCGCCGGTTATGAAATGAATGCTTTATTCCAGTTTCTTTTAACAATAATTTATTTCCTTCAATTATAGATTTTAACAATAAATTAAATGGAAGTTATGGCCTAACTAATGTCTGTTGGAGGAATAGGGCTCCGAAGTCGCGCGCGCGGGTTTATATTATCTTCGTTCAGCGCCATCTGCGGACCCATAGCTGCACGATTTGGTCTTCTTCCTGCTTGTTAGCACGGACGACGTCGCGATGCTTTCGGTGGCGGTGGTGCTGTCCTGCACCGCTAGGTGGAGTCACGAACATGCCGGCGGGCCTTGAGAGAACCATCTCTCAACAGGATTGTATTGGCTCAGCTGAAGCATCTGGATCATCAGCGGAGACTGGTAGCGGGCAGATTTTAGAAAAGGCCCTCCGTATTACACCCGTCGCGGTAAGTATGGACGCGACCCTGGATACGCCATCCTTGCCTGGAAAAACAGACAAAATTCTGCCCATCCGCCATCTAAGCGGTGGCAGGTTATCTTCTTTGATTATGACTAAGGCATCTAATTTTATGTCTTCATTCTTCGTCTGCCATCTAGTACGTTTCTGTAGCTCAGTGACATACTCCTGAGACCAGCGCTGCCAAAACTGTTGCCGCAGCTGCTCAACACGTTTATAACGTGACAAGGTGTGCGTGGCTGTAGTCGTGAAGTCCTCCTTCTCAGCAGGGACAGTCAAGGGCCGGCCAATGAGGAAGTGCGCTGGGGTTAGCGGAGTAAGGTCGCTTGGGTCTGAAGACATAGGACACATAGGGCGGGAGTTCAGGACGGCTTCGATCTGCACTAAAACCGTATTGAACTCCTCATAAGTTAAGTTTATATTTCCTAACACTCTAGTAATGTGGTGTTTGCAGGATTTTACCCCTGCCTCCCACAGACCACCAAATGAGGCGCATATGCAGGAAAAAATTTAAATTCTATATGGTTACCTGAAGTGAAATCAATAATAGACTGAGAGCTGTCCTGTAAAAATTGCGGAAATTCTTTTACAGCGCCTACAAAGTTTCTACCATTATCTGAGAAAATTTGTAAAGGTTTGCCCCTCCGAGACATAAATCTCTTTAAGGCTAAGATGTAGCTCTCGGAACACAAACTAGTGACTAGTTCTAGGTGTAATGCTCGTGTTGCAAAACAAACAAACAGACACAAATAACACTTTTCCAATCGAGCCCCTCTACCCCTTCTATTTAAAATAAACATAGGCCCTGCATAATCAACCCCACATCTTATAAAGGGATAGCCAGATTGTAATCTTTCAGTAGGCAGGTTTCCCATTAGAGGTTGTATTGTTTTGCCCCTAATACGCATGCATTTAACACATTGTCGAACAATCTTCCTAGCTAAGTTTCTACCCCCTAAGGGCCACCAAGTTTCTCTAATATGCGAAAGAAGGAGAGTGGGTCCACCATGTAATAACTTATAATGTTCAAATCGAAACAACAAAACAGTAAAGTAATGCTTACTACATAATAACATTGGGTGTTTCTTATTGTAAGTAAAATCAATTGAATTTGCCAATCTACCACCCACTCTAATTATATTATCGTCATCTAAAAATAAATTCAAACCCGAAATATTACGTTTTGGTTTTGATACGCATGTTTTTGTAAGTGCACTATACTCGGAAGGAAACGATTGTGCTTGTGCTATTTTTGTTAATAATATCAAAGATTTGTCTAACTCGTTTACGGTTAAGGACCCGGTGTGACGTTCTGTCTTATTTTTCGTATGTAAATTATTTATAAAGCGAAGTACATACGCACAAGTACGTTGTAACCTACTAAAATTCGAAAATCTATGAAAATCAACACAAGAACTAACCTCTTTACTACACTGCACAACATTACTAACACTTCTTAGCTCTGGTAAATTAGAACTTTGTTCTCCATCTCCATCTCCATTATACGGTACGAAAGTATTAATTTGCTGCAAAAATGTAGGTCCGTTCCACCATAAGGACAAAGAACTTAATTCATTTAAACTAGTTCCGCGCGACACTAAATCAGCTGGATTATTTTTACTATTCACATGTCGCCATGTTGCTTCACTTGTCATGTCACAGATTTCGACAACGCGGTTCTGAACGAAAGTCTTTAACTTGTGTGGTGACGTTCGCAACCACCCGAGAACAATAGTTGAATCCGTCCATAAACAAACACTACTAAAACTTAATCTCAATGAATTTACGATTTTGTTCATCAACTTTGCACCGAGTAACGCACCGCATAATTCTAGTCTGGGAACACTGATAGGTTTGACCGGCGCAACTCTGCTTTTTGAACATAGCAGGTTAACTGTGACGTCATCGTCAAAACTAGTGGTGCGAACATAGGCGCAAGCTCCGTACGCGGCCTCACTTGCGTCTGTAAAAATATGCAACTCAATGCGCGTAGGGTTGTCACACTCGAAAACGCGACGCGGTACTCTAATGCTATGTAAGCTCGCTAATGAAGCAATATATTTTTCCCAATTCGACTGAATGTCACGAGGCACCACATCGTCCCAATTTAATTTATAGAGCCATAATTTCTGTAATAACATTTTTCCAACTATTACAATAGGACTCAATAAGCCTAACGGATCATATATTTGTGACACAACAGATAAAATTAAGCGTTTAGTTACTTTACTAGCGGATTTATTTAAACTTGAAGTAAAATGGAGCTCGTCACTATTATTATACCAACCAAGTCCAAGAGTGGT
The DNA here is from genome assembly GCA_963921215.1 of Scoparia ambigualis. NCBI lineage: Eukaryota > Metazoa > Arthropoda > Insecta > Lepidoptera > Crambidae > Scoparia > Scoparia ambigualis. The sequence goes on along the minus strand of OY992514.1, from coordinate 25,550,617 downwards.
ACAAGAACAGTTTTCTAGTGACAATTGTTTTGATTCATTGTTTACATTGTTTACGTTAGGAACAACATCAGGTGAATTAGAAATCCACTTTCGTAATGGAAAACACCCGGACGAAAACACTTTAGTTATCTTTTCACAAAGTAGTTTTAAGGTTTCCTTACAGTCATTCCCTGTAATTAAATCGTCAACGTAGGTATCGTTTAAAATAATAACAGCGACATCCTTATCATTGCACTCCAACCCTAGCTGCTTCACACAGCGATTACTAAGATAGGGCGCTGATGCCGTGCCATAAGTTACGGTATTGAGGCGATAGACACTAATTGATTCTTGCGGATTGTCACGCCATAATATCAATTGCAAATTTCGTTGGTCTTCATGGATAAGTACCTGCCTAAAAAATTTCTCCCCGTCCGCACAGACTACGTACTTATATTGGCGAAAGCGTAAAACAATAGAAAATAAGTCGTTCTGAAGCGCGGGACCAACCATCTGAATATCATTATATGATTTTTCAGAAGACGTTTTTTGACTGGCGTTGAATACGACCCTTAGCTTAGTTGTTGTGCTTTGTTCACGAAGTACACCATGGTGAGGTAAAAAGTAACAAGGCATCGTGTAATTTTCTATGCGCGTCATATGTCCGAGATCTAAATACTCCTGCATAAAGTCACTATACATTTTTTTGTATTGTGGTTCTGATCGACTAAACTTGCGTTCAAGTGATAAGAATCTCTTTTCTGCAATACCGTAACTTTCACCCAACACCTCGGCAGATTCTTTTAACGGAATGCGAACTGAAAAACGTCCATTATTTTCGCGTTTAGTTGTTGCGGTAAACAGATTTTCACAAAACTGCTCATCAGAAGTTAACAATGGGTTAGGTAAACAAATTTCCTCCATTTCCCAGAATTTCTTCAACTGTTCATTTAACTCTAAATTATGCGTATACTGCTCATTGAACTCTAAGCCTTGCGTATAGTTACATTGTACTTGTTTAATGCGCGACTTATTATTAGTAACAATGGGACCGGAAATTATCCATCCTAGCTTAGAGTTTTGTAAGAATGGCCCACTTGGCAAACGGATTTTGCCATCGACTATTAAATCCCAAAAACATTCTGCACCTATCAATAAATCTATCTGTGAAGGGGCATAAAATGTTGGATCGGCAAGATTCAAATTGTCGGGTATACCTACAACGTTATTTATGCGAACGCCGGGCAGTAGGCTAGTTATGCGAGGTAAAACTAAACATTTAATGCGAGTATTGTAGTTACCAATTAATGATTTAAATTCAATATTACAAATCTCATGAGACTGGGAAACGGCTTGCCCTACTCCTACGATTTTATATGTGGACTGTATCGAATCAACCTTTAATTTTTTACGTAAGGAGTCAGTTATTATGCAATGTTGACTTCCACTGTCTAATAAAGCGCGAGCTTGGTAATAAGTGTTGTCGTTACGTGCGATTTCAACTAAAGCGGTAGATAGTAAAACTGTCTCAAATTCATGCGTCTTTAAGAGACTCGCGCCTTCGTTAACGACGTTTTTTACCTGGGAATGTGTATGTAAAACTACAGTGGCATTATCGGACACAGATGACAACTGAGGTTGCTGTACTAACGTAGAACATGACGTATTAGCACTAAACTCGTTATGTAACAAACTATTATGTTTTTTATTGCACTGACGACAAGGTCCGAAATAACAATCCGACACTCCGTGGCCTACCCGTAAGCAATTTACACACAACTTGTTTTTGTCGACAAATGCGAGTTTGTCTTTGCTCGATAAATCTATAAACTGATCGCATGCGTATAGCGAGTGTGTACCTTTGCACATTACACAAACGCGGGTACTTTTATAATTATTCTTGTTTCGCGTAGACACAAAACTATGCACCTTTTGTTGTGGTGGCTTTTTAACCGGTTCGTGCGAATGCGAACGAATAGTGTTAGAATTATAAGAATGACCTGCTTTTAACATTTCTAATGTGTCGGCTTTGCCTTTTAGGAAAGTGAGCAAATCATTTAAGTTGAATTTACTTTTAGATTGTGAGGCGAGTGTACATTTAGATTGTTCCCATTCTTTTTCAATACCTACATCCAATTTAGATACAACCATAAACATTATAAGAGTGTCCCACTGATCTGTGGCTTCACCCAGGGACTTTAACGATCTTAAGTTCTTTAGCACAACGTCAATTAATTTTCTAATCTGAGATGGTGACTCTTTATTTATAACAGGCAAGGAAAATAATGCTTTTACGTGATTATGGATCAATAAATTGGTGTTATTATATCTTTCGTTCAATAAGTCCCATGCTATTATGTAGTTTTTGGATGAGAACTCTAATGATCTTATAACTTCATTTGCACTACCCACTAACGCTGATCGCAAATAATGAAACTTTTGAACTTCATCGAGCTTATTAGAATTATGAATCATGGAAATGTATGTATCTCTAAACTCCAACCAAGCATTGTAAGACCCGTCAAAGGTAGGCAATGTTATAACAGGCAACTTTATTAGCGAATCATTGCACCTAGAGTTGTCACTTTTACAAAAGGTAGGTTTGTGCGAATTTCCAAGAACGTTAGTGGCTTCACTCATGGCCTTGTAATAAGAGTCTTCGAATGATTGACGGATTTCCAATTGATTAAAGCTATCACTGTCAGGCACTATTTCTTCTATAGAACTTTGCACGCTATTAAATTCTGTAATCAACGTTTTGGCTATATCGTGACGCAACTTCATCTCTGTAAGATTCTTTTCAGTTAATTGAGATTCTTCAAAAGAGGATACATATTTAGAAAATAAAGTCAGTCTACCCTTAATTGTACCGCGTTTTTTATTTAAATAAGCTAAATTATCGTTCGAATCTACGCCTAGTTGAAGAACCGGAGATTTAACGCGTTTTGGAACACTATCGACACTCATTTTGGCAATCTATAGTAAGGAAAGGGCACTTACGATTTTCCTGCACACCGGTGATATAATGCGCACCAGCGCCGTTGCCTCGAAGTCGGTTGATAACTAGGAAAAGATACGGTTTTAGTACAGTGCGAATGAAAGTGGAAGGAAAGGAACGACTAGCCAGACCCTTCTGCTGATCCCACGTGGCTGATGCGATCTTCGTTTTTGCTCGTGCTTCGTTTCAATCCGGCTCGAAGGACCAATGTTTGCGCCGGTTATGAAATGAATGCTTTATTCCAGTTTCTTTTAACAATAATTTATTTCCTTCAATTATAGATTTTAACAATAAATTAAATGGAAGTTATGGCCTAACTAATGTCTGTTGGAGGAATAGGGCTCCGAAGTCGCGCGCGCGGGTTTATATTATCTTCGTTCAGCGCCATCTGCGGACCCATAGCTGCACGATTTGGTCTTCTTCCTGCTTGTTAGCACGGACGACGTCGCGATGCTTTCGGTGGCGGTGGTGCTGTCCTGCACCGCTAGGTGGAGTCACGAACACAGCATAAACAGTTAATAATTCTTTTAAAAAAGTAGCTTAATCTTAATGTACCATAAATCACAGTTTAATCATCACTACTAGTGTTAATGTAAATCAGTATATAGTTTTACAGTAAATAATTATTTAAAAAAAAACTGAATTACTAATAATAACATATAATCTTTTAAAATTTTAATTTTAAAGGGAACAATTCAAACTATAATTATACATATTAGACTATTGACTGCAACATACTAAAAATTAATGGAGCAGCAGTATTAAGACATTGCGTCGGTGTGACTAATAATTGTACATGTAATGTAGGATACATTATTACTACAGATCACTATTAGCTTAGCGTAACTCAAGTTGGAATAGCAGGGTAAGTTTTTGATGTCACCTCTCTTTCGCACATATACATGTCTCTCTTACGCATCTATTGTTATCAGCGTTGCACTTCTCAACTCTGACACAGTATAATACTGTGACTCTGATAAGGACAAAACGTTCCAGTGTTTCCATTGTACTGTGATTTATATACTTATATTAAGAAAGATACTTTTTTAAACAATTATTTACTGTAAAACTATAATACTGATTTAACATTAACACTAATAATAATGATTAGACTGTAATTTATATACATTATGAAAACTACTTTTTTAAAAGAATTGTTTACTGTAATACTATATACTGATTTAACATTAACACTAATAGTGATGATTAGACTGTGATTTATATATATTAAGAAAGCTACTTTTTTAAAGAATTATTTACTGTAAAACTATATACTGATTTACATTAACACTAGTTAGTAGTGATGATTATACTGTGATTTTGGGTACATTAAGAAAGCTACTTTTTTGAAAGGATTGTTTACTGTAAAACTATATACTGATTTATCATTAACCATAATAAAGATGATTAGACTGTGATTTATATAGATTAAGAAAGCTACTTTTTAAAACAATTCTTTTCTGTAAAACTATATACTGATTTAACATTAACACTAATAGTGATGATTAGACTGTGATTTATAAAGATAAAGTAAGCTACTTTTTTTAAAAGAATTATTTACTGGCAAACTACATACTGACTTACATAAACACTAGTAGTGATGATTATACTGTGATTTATGGTACATTAAGAAAGCTACTTTTTAAAGGATTATTTACTGTATATGCTGGTTTACATTTACACTAATGGTGATGATTAAGAATACTGCAATTTATACCTATAGCTTAAAAAAGAGACTATATTTGAGAAGAACTATTACTTAGTAATATAATATTATACTGTTAATAGAGATTGTTACCTACTTAATTTAATTACTTAATCATAGTGTATTACAATAAAACATTATTTTAATGACAATGGCTTTTAATTTATATCCTGACTGTACCTATTAAACAAACTCGAAGTAACGGTAATAGAATAATAGAAAGCAATATTTCGCAAGAACAATAGACTCTCAGACTCGACGTAAAGGGAACAATTCGCTAAAACATCTCCGTGTCGTATTCTTTGTAAAATGTAGACCAACCAAAGACACTTTTTAACTTTCGCGTTTCATTAAAATAGACCGACGCATACATTTTTATACCAGACGTTTCGACCAAGTTGCACCGATCGTGGTCTGCCCGTGACCACGGTCGAATCGTCGATGCCTTAATTATTAACTTAATAGTTAGTGATAATGCCTGTCTAAATGTTTGTTTAAGTAGACCAAACTCAAAATTTTGATTTACTGCAATATCGACTTTAAAGAGTAGAGTTTACATCTAAGGTCAAAGACACTTATAAGTAAGGTCAGCATTGCGATATGTCCGTCCCAGTGTCGCTGCAGTGCAGTGCAGCATTAAATACTAACCGCCTGCTAGCGTACGGCAGGTCGCACAACATAATTTTAAATTCACCATATCAAATTCAATAAGAGTGCCACCACCAGACAGCAGTTGGTAAACAGTACTTATAGCTAGTCACCGTGTCGCTTACCGGTGAAAGAATACTACCACCTCTTCCCTTAGGTGTCGTAAAAGACGACTACCCTTCTCTCTCGCTCTCTCGACGGTACGACAGTAAGGGACGGGTATAACAGCGAAGCGGCGAGAATAGACGCGTTTTATAGGTTTTTTTGCCAAAAATCAATAATTCTTTTTAATTTTTTTAATTCTATACATATAGCGGCCGGAATGCCTCACCTATTCAAAGACAATTATTTTCGTATAAAAACCAAGTATTATGCAAGTAATACGATATTTGAATTACAATTAGACGGATGTTTGAAATTTTATTTGATGCAGTAAGGTATCACTAATGAAGTATTTAATGGTCGGAATGACTAGATAAAAGACTGTGGAATAACATTTATATTTTTTCCAAATGTTGAGTATTTGTGATTTGCGAGTAATTCATAATTTAAAATACCCTATTTTCGGGGAATTTAGGGATTCCCAGCCTTAAGACTGCACATACATTCAACAGCATAGAGCGGCGATGGGCTCACCACATGTCACGCTGAGCATATGTGCAATCGCTACTTGGTGAAAGGTGGACTATATAGAGGACTACTTTTGCTCTCCTCATTGCTTAATCTCTGACTAACCCTTAGTGCTTAAGGGATACGATTATTCGTTGTGACCTCCTTTGTAAATAACATTCTTTTTTATCTAGTTTTTAAAATTAAAATATTACTTACATTCTCTGCCATAATCTCTGTTTTCATGTAAAAAGGAGTTCAGATTCATCCGCGGAGCTAGAAAGAGCTCCTTCTATTTATTGTTATCCTACCAAGTTATTGTTATTTGTGAATAGTACGTTATTTTATCTAGGCAGTTCCAGGCATACGTCCTGTTGATATTAGTAATAACCAAAACCTACATAATATTAGTTCCAGTGTATAGTGTATTAACACTTAAATTGTGCTTCACAACTAACCTTTCTATTACTTTATTATTCTTCCAAACTCATCAAGCTTTTATCTTCCTCTCCTCTCCTCATCGTGTCACTCTCCGTTCCTCCGTTATGTGACACACTAACCCGCATTTGATGCCAATAATAAGGCTAGAATTCCCGAGCGCAGAAACTAGTAGGGGACTGATTGATTACACATCGCGATTCGCGACCGTCAACTTAGGAAAATAGGTAGGTAATTTTGAAAATCAAGAATTCTTTTTAAATTTTTTAACTTATAACGGCCGGAATGCCTCTATTCAAAGACAATTGTTTTCGTATATTTTTCATTAACTAAAACCAAGTAGGTATAATGCAAGTAATACGATATTTGAATTACGATTAGACTGATGTTTGAAATTTTATTTGATGCAGTAAAGTATCACTATTAGAGTAGGTATTTAATGGCCGAAATGACTAGTTGTAATACTGTGGAATAAGATAGGTATATTTTATCCAAATTTTGAGTACTTGTGATTTGCGAGTAATCCATAATTTAAAATACCCTATTTTCGGGAATTTCGGGAATCCCAGCATTAATTGTAGCGATGACTTGATTTCAATAACAGACTTTGCCCTACAGTGAGACAGTATATGGGCTTTGTTTAAAGCTTTATTCCCAAAACTGTCCTTTTAGTTATCCGTAAATATTACCACTTCACTCCTACTGCGGCGCATACCTGCAATGTTAACCGTTTGAGCGGGCCGGCCGCCGCTGAATATTGCACGCGTCCGGCTGCTGCACTCTTCAAACGCAAACTTTACAGGTCACCTGGATTAAATAACCATGCGGCTATTGGGAGGCTGGGGCCAGCCGGGAATCGGGGAATTTAGTAGCTAGAAAAGTTGCGACGGTACTGCTCAATAGACTATTGGTACTGCTAATAATACTTAGACAAAAATGGCAAACGCTCGTCCCCTGTCTATTTGTAATTCATCGTACAATGCGCGTGCGCTACTGTTTTTCCGTAGCAATTGGCACAGTACAGAGTAGTGTACGACGAATAGCGATTAGACAGCGGGTGAGCGTTTGCCACGATTTGCCATTTGTCTAGAAGGGCTGAGATAGCAAATGAGCAAACATCCTTTCTGCCCATGGAGGCTTGCAATCTCTAAACCTATAATGGAGAGTTTAGAAGTTGAAATATTGCAAGAGTGATATTGAGCCGGCAAACGAGCATACGACTAGGCTTGCCAACCGTCCCGGATTTTCCGGGGCGTCCCGCTTTTGAGTCAATCTTGGGCCGTCCCGCCGTGACCCCTTGCGGGACGCTTTTTGTACCGGAAATCAGTGATAATATGGTTTTTTATATATATATAAGAAGGAGGCAAACGAGCAAGCGGGTCACCTGATGGAAAGTAATCACCGCCGCCCATGGACACCCGCAAAACCAGAGGAATCGCAGACGCGTTGCCGGCCTTTTAAGATTTAAGTATCTATCTCGTACCAACTACCCACGGGTTAGGCTGCCTAATAGGCATTTACACATAGGCACGAAGTACATTTACCTATATGTGGTGTGTTGTGTCCTCCCACGTAATATACCCAAGTCCCGGATGTCGATCTAGGTAATCCCGGAAATGCCTTTTTTGGAGTTGGCAAGCCTACATACGACCCTGGAGGGAAGCGGTCACTGCATCCCATAGACCGTTGCTTCAGTAAGAGTGGATTCGACCAAACTGGAATAAGACTTACTCCGAGATTAGTCAATATAAATTCGTCGTTTAAAGTAGGTATAAGACCTTATTCCAGTTTGGTCGAATCCACCCTTAGTGTAGCAGTTTATACTATTCCAATATTTACAATGCAACCTTTACATGCCACCTGCATTAAATAACCATGCGGCTGACCCGGCATTGCTTGTCTTTCGCTTTTATAACTTACGGAACCGTGTAACGAGTCAACGCCCTCCATCAGCTAACAGCCGACCGGCGATAAGGGCGCGCACGCATTACGGGCCCCCGTGCGTTACGATGAGATTGTTTACACCCATTGAGGTGTTATAACTAGAGATGACAACACCGCGAAGCAATTTTTTGCGCACTGATTTGCGACATCAAATTCTACAAACAATTGGAGCACTCACAAAAGATATATAACAAAGACATCGCGAAGCAATTTTTTGCGCACTTAATGAATCGCTTGGATAACTCACAATCTAAGTGCGCAAAAACTTGTCAAAATAAACAGAGTAGGTACAGACAGAAGGACGACTGCGTACAAATATCCGCACGCAAATGCACTTTATGTAGGTACCCTACTTACAAAGAGAAGAGAGAGACAGAGAAACATTTATTGCACCACAAAACAATACGATAACAACATAATATATACTTAATAAAAAACAATGGTCAATCATGACCCCGCCTCAGCAGGTGTTGAAAACTTAAACAATAAGTTTTTTTTTAATTGCATCACATATTTTACGTTATTATCTCTTAGTCAGAGTTGACCAGCGCTATAGTCGCGACGCGAGTGGGCATAAAAAATGAAGTATGTAACATATGAGCCGTCCTTTTGTACTCTCTCCGTTTTGTGGCGGTGTCGTCTCTAGTTATAATACTTGAATGGTACATGGTAGGTATTTACCACGGTAATACTTATAATTATTTACAAACCGTATCGCGTAGCGGCAAAAGAATACTAGCTACCACCCCAAGTATTTTTTTGCACTTTCATAGTTACCTATTATATATAGGGTGACTGCTAGAAACCGCAAGAAACTTCAAGGACTGGTCAGGTCAAGTGATTTATACATGACAAAAATAACAAAAAAGGAATTCGTGTTTTTTCGTAGGTACTTATCGCCCAGCTGACGGGGGCAACGGCCGGCCGTCTGTTGACCCGTCAACGTAGGTACTTATCGCCCAGCTGACGCGGACGGGTCAACAGACGGCCGTATGCTTTTAATTAAATTAGACACTCAAAGACTATCCAATTAAAATTCACAATATGAATTATTTCATTAAAAATAAAAAATACACGAATTCTTTTTTTTGTCTTTTTTTTCATGTTTAAAACGGGTGTGTAATGTATGATATAACAACAAATGTCATAACGTCTACAACATATACCTAATTTCAGATAAAATAATTTTGTTTAATATAATAATCACAAAGTATAATCAACGAAAGATCTAATTTTAAAAGTTATAATTTTAGAACGTATAACAAACTTTTCATATAAAAACGTTCTCCATAAATTTTAAAAAGTATATTATTCTAAACAAATAATACTCATTTAATCGTATATTCGATATGTATAATAACCTTTAATATAGCAATTAATTTAAATATTCTTTCATTCATCATTCTTAAAAACTAACAATCAATTCCTATAAACATGTTTCAAATTGAACACAAAAAATAATCCTTTCAAATAAATTTCTGTAGGTGTGTTATATTTAAGCAAGGATGTAAGCAATTTCCATCTTATCACGTGACCTACAGCTAGTAGGCAGCTAGTATTCTGTAGTCTAATAAAAAAATAACCTCGAAATTTAAGACAATCGCTACGCTGCGCTTCGCGTTTGTCTTAAATTTCTAACCTATTACGTGACCTACAGGAGTAGGGCAGCTAGTATTTCTGTTGTCTTATAAAAAAATAACCTCGAAATTTAAGACAATCGCTACGCTGCGCTTCGCGTTTGTCTTAAATTTCTAACCTATTACGTGACCTACAGGAGTAGGGCAGCTAATATTTCCGTTGTTTAATAACAAAAAATAACCTCGCAATTAAAGACAATCGCTACGCTGCGTTCGCGATTGCCTTAAATTTCTAACCTATTACGTGACCTACAGGAGTAGGGCAGTTAATATTTCCGTTGTTTAAAAACAAAAAATAACCTCGCAATTAAAGACAATCGCTACGCTGCGTTCGCGATTGCCTTAAATTTCTAACCTATCACATGACCTACAGGAGTAGGGCAGCTAGTATTTGTGTTGTCTATTAAAAAGGTAACCTTGAAATTTAAGACAATCGCGCAGTGCAGCATAGCGATTGTCTTAGGCCCCGCAACCCCTTGAAGTAGGTACGATAGATTACCAGGGCAATGTTATAATATCAAATGATGAAATACCAATTAAAACTTATATTAAGCAAAAGTTATTTCATTGATAAGTTGATTAAATAAAACCTTTTTTGAATTAATCTTTATAATAAAAAAACATATATGAAATGACAAATATAATATATGATTCATATGTAAAGCGAAATTCAATCAAAGGAATATTATATTAAATAATTTTATATTAAGTAACCATTATAATAAACTATTATTATATTAAATGAAATTATGTTATTAGTTGTTATATATATTGTTCATTATGTAAAATGAACGTTATTAAAATGAAAATATATCAAACGTAATTCTATTAAATGTAGCGCACCCGTTTAAAACACTTGACCTGACCTGCGGTTTCTAGCAGTCACCTTATATAATCACGACTATTATTCCCGAAGGGTTAGTCAGAGACTAGGCAATGAGGACCGCAAAAGCAGTCCTCTGCCATAGCCACTTTTTACAAATTAGCGACTGCACATGTGCTCAGCGTGATAGATGGTGAGCGCATCGCCTCTCTATGCTGTTGGAAGTATGTGCAGTCTTTATAGTCCGCAAGTCCTCTTTTACGACACCCAAGGTTAAGAGAAGAGAATAAATAAGAGTATTCTTTCACTGTTACGCGGCACGGTTTTTATATTTCATAGTTGCTGAGATACAAATAGTTGTTCTTTGCACTTACAGGATGGCACAGTTTTAGGGACTATACACCCTTAATTTTAATTTGTTTGAAAGAAAGTAAGGGTGAGCTCCACCCGTGAAACTGAACAACTTTCCCCAAGCAACCTATGTGCAAAAATGACAAAAAAATGTAGACCTCCCGTATAAAACTGTCCAAACAGCTGACGACAATAGTATGGGAGGTCGAGATTTTTTTGTCACTTTTGCACATAGGTTGCTTGGGGAAAGTTGTTCAGTTTCATGGGTGGAACTCACTCTCGCGTGTATACCTATTACCAAATTGAAGTTAGACATTGCGCGTAACCGCATAGATTTTTGATAAGTCACATTTATTATGACAATTTTGAATCTGTTTAATCAATAATTTTAGTGAAATATATTTTTATGGTAGTATCTTTTTACATTTACATTGTTAAGTTTTGATAATATTTACTGAGGTTTCTTAAATATTTTACCTAATTATGTCGGAAGCGGCGAAACTGAGAATAAAGGTCCAAAAAAATTCACAGGTAATCTATAATGACGTAAAATAGTATGTCAGCATCGTAGCAAAAGGAAATGGACCTACATAATTGTACACCGAGGTTTTTCATTGGTTTTTTTATTGGTTATTTTAAGTAAAAAAAGTTGTAAAAGTGACTTTTTGTCGCAAACACAAGGTAACGTTTTCCTTATCTAGTCGCACACCGTGACCCCTATGAATTTTCCCGGCCGGCCGTCTGCGCCGGCGGCAGGGCGGGGGGTAGGCTGAGCGTTTGAAGCGCCTAGGTCATTGACTTTCGTAAGATCGTCCGGTACTAAGAGTTCTTACATTTTTTATGAATATTTTTTAATGATTTTTTTAAAGTTATATTTTTAGTGTTACATGCTAAATAGCTTCTACTGATGATAAACATGAACAGTGTTTCGGCTCCAAAAACAATGAAAGTATCGGTGTATAGTTGTAGTTTTCAAAGTTAAGAATTTTGTTTAGCTAAGTTAAATTCTTTTGTAATCTTGTCAGTTGTATAAATTGATTAAATATTTTAATTTAATTTGATATCTCTCGGTTATACTTACAGGATATTGAACCCGAAACAATCAACAGAATGACGCGCATAGAAGCGCATACAAGTGTCATGGGCATCTTGTACATACAAAACAGTACGTAAAGTTCATAACACACCGTTTTCATCCCTGTGAAAGTATGATTATAACGGCAGCTGCAGACTGCAAACTGCAGACTGCTAACTGCAACTGCAACTGCAAACCGCAACTGCAGACCGCATCTGCCTGCAGTACAATTCTGTAACTTAAACTCGTCTTACACTTTGACCCTCACGTTCCAATCAAAAGTTACCTTTTGAAGTGACTTTTTGATCGGAGCGTGAGTAAGAGACTTTTTTTGGAAATTCGTCACGGGGTAGGTACGGGGTCCACGCGGACTTATGAATAAATATTTTATGAAACTATCATATATTATCATTCATAATTGTCTTGGTGTTATCCCAATTTGGGGTCGGCGCAATACCTATGTCTTCTTCCATTCGTCCAAATACCTCTATATCAGCCGCCAATCCTACGGCCACTCCTTTCTTCACTCAGTACCTACATCATCTGTCACGCAGTCCATCCATCTTTTTCTCGGCCTACCTTTCCCCTTGTATCCATCTACAGTCATCTTAGAGCATTTAACCAACACAGTCATGCTTAAAACTCGCTTCGCCAGATGTTTAAAGTCTTTGGTCAGATGGCATTCATCCCTCCTAACTATTAAGACAGTCTCTTTCCTCTTAACTTCTCTGTCACTGGTGCTACTTTCATGCTCAATCTGATATACCTACTCATTTCTTATTTTGTCCATTCTTGTAACCCCACACAATGACATCCATCTCAACATTCGCATCTCAGCAGCATACAAACGTCTTACATCCGTCTCTTTCACGGAACAACATTCCGATCCATACAAGACGGGCCCCTTAAGTATAAGGAGCATTCGGGGGTCACAAGCAGTTCCCGTGACCTGTTCCTTTTATGCAACCCAATATAGACCCAATAAAAATACAAAGTGTCTAGTATGCCACTAGTGGTTATTTAATAAAAATTAATGTACTGCCGTAGGTCACGTGATAGGTTAGAAATTTAATACAATTGTATTAAATTTCTACGCTGCGCTTCGCGATTGTCTTGAATTTCGAATTATTTTTTTTTATTAGACTACAGAAATACTAGTTGCCCTTCTCCTGTAGGTCATATATGTACTGTTAATGTTGTCTAATTATAAAAGAAACCTCGAAAATACAAAAACCTATTCCAACGACTAATAAGTTGTGTCAGAATAGCTTTATAGTTAGTCTGCCGCCGCTAATGAACTACTTCACTATGCTACCATAACGTATATTTAAAATTAAACTTTAATAGCTTGCGTTAAGGAACAAATTGTAATAATGTAAAACAGGGTGAATAGGGACGATTCTGAACTTTGACTACAATTTAGACCTATTTGCATAGGTTTTAGGGTAACTTGTCTTATGAAATGCTCTTCTTTAATGTAGTAAATGACAACTGAAGTTAGTGTTGCCAGGTTGTGAGAAATATTCAAAAATATGCCTTGTCCCTATTTTGCCTGTATCCGAAGTCAATAGAGACGCCATATGTTAGAATAGGGATATTTGGCCTGGGCAAGGCTGTCACCACCCTAAAATATACACTAAAATATAGAAAATATATTTTAGTGTGTAGGATGGGTAAGGTGAGGTGGGGTAACACTATCACCGGGGAAAGACTAACACTTTATGATATCGCACACCCATTCGTAAACTGACCCAATCCAAAATTTTGTTGAATTGAGTTAAGTATACAGAACAATTAAAAAAATCGCGCTCTATCGCCTAGTAAATCAGAAACTGCCCTATTAAGGCTAGAAAAGGAGAAACTCAATCTTGTGTCTCTTTCTTACTAACGAATCCTGCGCCTTTCGTCATTACGATAGTGACGTATTTAGTATTGCGTTGGAGTTAGATGCTGCGCAACTAGTGGAGAAGTGGCATGAACCTCAATGTGTCACTGTAGTACAAAACTTGGGGTAAGTTTACTACTTTCATTTTAATCGTAAAGTGACCGAAGTTTGTTTTGAGTCACTTTATAACTGTAAACTGAACTTTTTTGTGACCTAAACCAAATAGGGTTGGTTTACCACTGAATATTTGATCAGAATTACGGGCTTTTTATATTTTAAGTCTGTATTTGATTAATTAATTTATAACTTTTTTGGATATTTGGTGCTCAGGTCTGTTTCTGAATAAATAAAACAAAAATTCTGATGTTGCACTTAGGTAAGGGTCTGTTAATTTCTATTTTTTTAGCAATTAAATAGTGAACTCGTTTGTTTTAGATTTAAATTTGTATAATGAAGAGAAGAGTTGACCATATTTTGGAAATGTTAATGACCAAGCGAGAAGAAGAGGTAGGTACCTAGGTAATTAAATTGTTACATAGTAGCTACTATGTAACAATTTAATTATCATGTTTTCTTTAATAAAATACCTAGGCACCTAGTGGTTTTAGTGCACCAGCATTCTAATAAATAATTGTATACTTCTTTAAACTCAACCAAATTGGTTCACCGAGTCTTTTCTGTTTAGTTTACACAACACAATAATATTCACTACCTATTTCACAGAATTAAACAAGAGATAATAGTCAATTAATTATCGAAGCTATACCAGAAAGAGAAATTCAGGCTGAGGTATGTGTTTAAAAAAATTATATTTATTCTTACATGACGTTATAATTAATAATATCATTATCATTACTATCTGCCCATTATATAAACAAAAAAATTTGTGCAGATTACTGAAAGAGATCCGTCCGTCAGTCCGTCTATTATTGAAAATACGCTAGAACAAGGTGAAACATTTTTGTACCTACCTAAAGAAAAAAATCTAACAGACTAGGTTCATACAATTATTATTTTAGTACTGATTTATTTAAAACGAATAACTACTTATTTATTAGAGTATTTTAAGTATTTGTTATTTTTAATAATATTAATATCCAGTTTCAGTCCATAACACAAGTTCTTAAAGAATCTTGACATGGGGTTAGATGATCGGTGTGACTGTATTATTATTTAAATTTGTTTAATATTTCCAGATTATAAAGGATGTTGAAAAGGCTTGTAACAGTCCACCACCATTTAATGAAAACCAAATCCTGTTTACACAGACGCCCGAGATGCAAGTGGATAGTAGTCGAATTGAGGTATGTAATTAAATATATTTTATGATACTTTTACATTATTATGAGTTTTTATAAATTATGTTATCTTACTTTTAGGTAGAAAAAAATACAGAAAGAACTGAAAATGAACCAAAAATATCTTTTGTGAAAGCTTCTATCAGATCAAGATCAACTAGTTCGTCGTCATCCAGTTCTTCCTCATCCAGGTCTTCCTCGTTGAGTTCTAAGGGTTCATCAATTTCAAACCAGTCAAGACACACTGATTCAGCTACATGTTCAGCAGTTCGTCCAAACTATCAGGTATCACCAATCCACTCTAATGAAAGTGACGTAGACTTGAGTGACTCGGACCCAACATACGCAAATAATACACGTAGAAGTGTTCAAATATTTCTCGATCAAGCTACTCGTCATCCTCGTCCTCGCCTCATAGGAATTATTTAAGATCTGACGACACTCCCCGCAAGTCTAGAAAATGTAAAAGGGACCCTGACAATTGGAAACAAAATAAACTACTGAAAAGTTGCACATCTCTTTTTATTCCAATAATTGTGCCGGTCAGAATAAAAATAAAACTATTGCTAGCTTATATACCATTTGCTGTGGCCTCATTGCTTAACATTGTAAGAATAACCCACAAATATTAAATAAAAGGCCACACGCGGAATGAAGCGGACAACGTACGTAGCCTCATAGAAAAAGAGATCACAAATAATGAAAAATGTAGTCCTATTTATATACCTTGCCAATACGCAACACTTATCAAAAGTACACGAAAAACAGGCCAACCTTTTAGGGTCAAGGAACTAGACTACAGGTTTATCTTGAACATCAAAAGCTTGCAAGCAAAATGGGGCCTCAACTACAATGAAAACACAAACAAAAAAAGGAACGATAACTTGAAATAACATCAAAGTTTTGAAATTCGTAAAAGAAAATACTTTTGAATTCGATTACAAGACTTCTTACACGGACACGGAATACAAAACTATTATTAAGAGAAATAAGAGGAAAAAATGTTAAGCTTTGACGTAATCGAAATGGAACAGTTATATTTGAAGGAACTGTTCTTAAAATAAAACAAATAAAAAGACTTAAAGGAATTGGTGAGAAAAAAATTGATTCCCCAGTTATTACGAAAGTTTTTATAACAATCTGTAATTAGGTACCTACGTATTGTTAGTAGTATCCAAGCATTTTTCAAGTGTACAAAATATGGAACACATCGGAATTGTCAATTTTTAATTTAAGATAGGATAAAGTTATGTAAACAGATACTCACTGATTGTAGCAATGCTAGTATTAGGTATAACTGTTGTGATTATTTTTAATAGTACTTAGGTAAGTAAACATTTTGAAATTTTCTACCTCATTGACTGATTCGCTGCTTTACTTTATTTTTATGTGTGTCTGTGTAATAGTGTATGTAATTCATAACTAAAAATCATTCTATTATATTCTAAAGTTCAAAAATTTTGGTTTTTGTAGTTGATTAATTATTAATATTATTGATTAATCTTAAGGTTTAGGTTTTATAGTAGGTACTTACCTAAATTTGTTTTTGTAGCTGATTAATGTTAGGTACCACCTGTGAAACTTACAAATAAAAATATCTAATTGTCATAGGTACTTAGGTTTAGATAATAGCTGTTGTCGTGACTATTACATTTCGTATTTAATTTTTTATTGTTTAGAAATAAGCACAGCATGTGATATTGAAAGCTGATTAAGTAATAAATAATACTAAGTAAGTTGATTATTTAAGAAGTTTAAATCAACGGAGAATAAAAGAAAGTGATTTAAATTTATGTTTTATTTCGAATACCATAGAATTATTTTAGTACACTGCATAATTGAATATTACACCGAAAAAAGTCTTGAAGTTAAGAATTAAAGGGAACTATTTGTAAATAAGTCATCCAATCAAACATATTGCTAAGAAATAAAGAGACACATTTGTACAAAAGTCCAACGTTCAAAAATTATTGTATTACTAAACTGACTCTTTATTGGAAGTTTTTTTTCAGCGACGATTTACTACTATACTTATAAATATTTTTAAAGAAATTTTTATCCGTACCAGTAGTCTTTAGACCAAATAAACTGTAGGACTTTGAATTTTGTAAATAGCTCATTATTTAATAAAGTTATAGTGTGATATACCATAAACTGTCGAGGACCGAAACACGTTTTCTTCATTTCCCAAAAAACATGAATTTTGGATTGAGCCAGTTTACGACTGGAGGTGCGATATCTCGTTAGGTATAGCTTTCTTGTCTAGTTCTTAATGTCGATAAAACAGTTAACATGTAAACGATCTCAATTCAACATGTAGATGTCGCTGATACTCGTCAGTTTTGCCAACATAACGACATTAAATTTTGACAGGTGTGAAAAAAATAACGGTAGATTGTTGTGTCGTCGTTTTTATAAAAAAATTCCATTAAAAGTATAGCAATAAAAGTGTTCTGATCGTAAGTAGCATAAATAATAATAGAGATGTATGTTTATTGTGTCAATTGAACGTTAAACAAAGGGATTATTGTAATATTCAGCTACACAAAAACATAACCTAGATATATACAAGTGGGGTAAGGCTATCAGTTTTATCGAGGCAAGTCTATCGTATGTTAGTCTTCCCCCAAGTCAGATGTGATAAACATTTTAGTTAAGGTATTTTTGTTCCGGAAAAAATATTTTTTTGACAACATTGTAGGACAATTATATTTTCTTTTTTGCATTCACAGTGCAATACTTTCTTATTATGTAAGCAACGCAAAAACAAAATACCTTCTTTATTTACTTAAATCTGTTTCTTTTGCAATAATGTGTTGATTCAATAAAATTTTCTTCGATTTACACTAACTCTGTCTAATTATTTATATCTAATAATGAAAATTAAAAACTACAAATATATCTAATAATGAAAATTAAAAACTACAAATATCTTGTCAATGACACAGGTTGTTTACCTCTGATTCCGTTTATATGTTAGTCTTACCCCAAATGGGGGTCAAAGTTGCTCGCGTCCGTAGGTTTACCCTTGAGACCCTACACGTGATCCCTGGGTGGTGCTAAATGAGTGACACCAACTGAGTGGTAGAGCCACGCTGCGTTGCAGCACACATTGGGCCGGCTCGCCTGGCGTAATACCACCCTCTCACTAATATTCGGCGTGAAATAATGGCACTTGGTGCTGTTGTGTTTCGTCCGACCAGTGAGGGTTCCGGAGGCCCTTTCCCCCCCCCCCCCCCTCCTCCCAATTCCTATTCCTTCCTTAAACCTATTCCTCCCTTAAAGGCCGGCAACGCGTCTGCGATTCCTCTTGTTTTGCGGGTGTCCATGGGCGGCGGTGATTACTCTCCATCAGGTGACCCGCCTGCTCGCTTGCCTCCCTCTTTTATAAAAAAAAAAAAAAAAAAAATCATTACAAACAAAGTTTTTGTACAAAATTTGTGATAGAGTTCCAATTATAATTTATGTAAATTTTACTTCTATTATTTTTAATCAAATACAACAAAAGTCTATGTTTTGAAAGAAAATTCGTTACTGTTAGTCTTACCCCATTTGATGGGGGAAGACTAACAGTTTTACTTAATAACTATTTTATTTATTATAACCGTTTTGGACACATTAACGAAATATATTCACATTTATATGGAAATTTATGATCTCTTTCTATCAGTGTCCTCTTTAGTTCAAAGGTAGAACAAATAATTTAGCAATGAAATCCAATCTATTCTGACTGGGAGAAAACTATGTTAGACTTACCCCACCTTACCTTACTAAAATTGAATATACTACAATAATAATAATATCGTTAGTTATCAAGACGAATTACTACCGGAAATATATTATGAGGGACGGTACAGTCAATATCTGTCGGGCATGCCGCCGTCCAGGAAAATCACTCTGACATAATATAATTTCCGCTGATAAACCTGATATCGTGGTGATCGACCGATCTTAGCGCTGGCCGATATTGGTTGATATCACCATACCTCATTATGAGAACCCCGTGAAAGCCGAGAAGGACAAGCTCAGTAAGTACCTTGACTTGGCTCACGAGGTTGCCGCCATGTGGGATGTGGATTCAACCATTATTGTACCGATAGTCGTTTCGGCAAACGGTCTTATAGATAAGAGCCTCGATCAACATCTAGAGAGGCTCTCGCTAAAAGATGGGTCAAGGGTCAGATAGGTACAGAAGGCAGTACTCCTTGACACGGTACGTATTGTCAGGAGGATCCTCACTCTACAGCCCTAACCAACGATAGCTTGGGTCTATCCTCGCTGCCGGTGGCAACTTAGGTTAAGTTTTTTATAATATATTATATTGTGAATATGTTTCTTTTTACATAAAATATTGTAAATAATTTTACTTAATCATCACCCACAGCCTGACTTCACCCACTGCTGGGTATAGGCCTCTCTTTGTATGTGCCACTGTTTACGGTCCCGTGCCAATCTCATCCAGGTCTTGCCCGCGATGTTCGCCACATCGTCTGTCCATCTTGCCGCAGGACGACCGACGTTTCTGTGTCCAGTTCTTAGACGCCATTCAGTTAGCGCCTTACTCCACCTGTCATCACCTTGCCTTGCCAGGTGTCCTGCCCAGCTCCATTTCAGTTCCATTATACGATTCCCAACATCTTTGACCTTTGTTCGACTTCGAATCTCGATGTTGTGAACCCGGTTCATAAGCTTGATGCCGAGCATGGCACGCTCCATGGCTCTCTGTGCAACTCTCATCCTGTACACAGCCTCCTGTGTGAGCGTCCACGTCTCGGCACCGTAAGTCATGGTAGGCAGAACACACTGGTTATATAGGTGGGTCTTCAGACACTGTGGTATTTCAGCGGACTTAAGAATGTCGTCCAATTTGCCGAACGCGGCCCATCCCAGTTACTTAATATAATATGTTAAATACAAATAATAATAACATTTATTTCAGGCAGTTATATATATGTAAACATGTTTAAACACCCATACACGGCTAAAGTTTAATATCTATGGTATTATCACCTTTATTAAACATACCATGTCTCCTTGTTCCATGTTTTTTTTGTATTTACCTAAAAATATACCATTAGTGCTAATGTTTTAAAACAAAGTTGTGCCAGCCCTGTCCCTATTAAAACATTACTGTTTCCATATTACCTTCAGTCGTCTCTATCAAACCATAATACATATATTTCCCTTATTAGCCGTTCCTATTCACCCCTTTCCAATCCTTATTTTCTATGAAACTAAGTAAAAATCAAGTGTGGTTACACTCATACAATAATATAGTTATTCTATGGTTACAATATTATATTTTTTTCCTAAACTATTTGAAATTTTGAATACAGGTTCCCCGTTATATTGTTCTTTATTGGTCGCTGTCCAGTAATTATTTTATCATATAGTTTTTCCAAAAATATAAAGTTTTGAAGCACCTAATACCGCACCCAATGATACCCTCCCCAGTGACCCTCCCCTTATGAAAATTTTATCATGTTGCTGACATTTTTTTTCTTTTGGGGCCGTCCATTAATCACGTGATGTTTTTTTTTTAACCCCACCTCCCCCTTCGTGATTTGTGGTGAGGTTTAAGTGTACCCCCCCCCCCCCTAGAATCATGGGTTTTTGTAGTACCTACAAAAAATCTTATAATTTTTTTAAAAGCTTTTATTTCACTTGCAATAAATTATGTATGTCTTCTTCGGGTGGAATTTTGCAACTCAATTTTGAAGCATATTCTTCAACCGATTGAGTGAAATTTTGCATACATGGGTCGTTTTCAAATTTGGGGCTAAAAGCATTGTTTTTGATTTTATTGGCGATCCAATAACAACGGCTTACTTATTACTGTAAATTAAGAAGATCAGTGCAGTAAACTACCCCATATCTCATTAGTGTCGATAGTTCCAATGTCTTATTTTTATTTAATTTCTTTATAAAACTAAAACGGTTGAAAGAAATTAAAATTTTATTTTCGCATCATTTCATATACACTAACAGAAGAATAATTATTTGTTTAACCATTCTTGGGAATAAAAACAAATACGATTTCTCAGCTTTTTTAGATAGTTCGTTTTTGAAATATCGTTAGTGTAGCCGTAACCCTTTGATTATATACATGTCTAGATAGAGCCTGGCCGTAAAAAAACGTAGAAAAATTTATAGACCAAAATTGGCCTATCGCGCAATCCTGGCGGTCAGTGTCATTGTGCCGTCAAGCAGTGTTTACCTCTCGCGTTTCGGTGAAATTGTTCGCAAAATGACCGTTTGCTCAGTGAAATTCTGTCGAAACTACAAAAGAAAATTTTTTTCGAAAAGGAAAGTCACGTTTCATCTGTAAGTATCGATAAATTTTAATGAAAATTTAAAGTATAACAATAATAACGGCCATGTATGCGTAGTGTTGCTGGTATCAAAATGTAGAATTCCCATTATTGGTGTCAGAATATAAAAGGAGGTTTAAATATAATAAGTATGATAAAAAATACTCAGTCTTGTAAGTTAGTATTTATACATGGTCTTGTTGTAAAAAAAGTAAATACATTAAATATAATTATTATTGAAACGCTTTCAAAGTTTTTCTTTTTTTTAAACTGATGTCAGATTTTTAAGAGCGTGAATAAATGTCACGGTTCCTATTCGATGCCGAATGTTTGTAAACATATTACTGTCATTTGTGCAATTGTCTAGTTTCACTAGGATTTTTACTGTTTTTTGAAAGAAAGACACAATAGTTAACTGTTTTCTTGTAAATGTCTCTCAAGAAAAAGTAAAATCCTACTTCAACTAGGTATAACAGTAATCTGTGACCCAAGTCTGCTAATTTACGAATGGCATAATTGAATCGTAATTGTATCGAATTTGTATCGCATTGTAATTGTTTGACATATTTGGTATTCTTATATGAGTAAGAGAATACCAAATGTGTCAAACAATTACAATACGATCCAATTGCGATTCAATTAAGCCATTCGTAAATTAGCAGACTTGGGCCCCTGTTTACAAACATTCGTCATCGAATTTGGCTGAATTATAGGTTCCGTTCTAAAACAAGAAAAAATATAATACCTACTGTAATATTTTATAATACTATTATTATAAATTGTTATTGTGGTATGGTATCGTATCGATATTCGAAACGAATGAAAAAATTATTATGTTTGAAATGGAATGTACGAGCAAAAGCAGTCCTCTACCACAGCCCACTTTTCTCCAAATAGCGACTGCACAACTTGCTCAGCGTGACAGGTGGTGAGCCCATCGCCGCTCTTTGCTGTTGGATGTATGTACACTTTTTATTCCGTTAGTCGCCTGTAACGACACCCAAGGAAAGGGAGCGAGATATCTCCATTCTCCACTAATGTTCATCATCAGCCTACGTAAGTATTTATGTAAGAAGTGTGTGTTTAAGTTTAAGTATGTAGAGGATGGTAGTATGTATGCTTCAGAGCTTGATGGCGCATCGGCTAGCACGTTCGGCTTGCGATCTTGCCCGCTAAGCAACTTTCGCAATGCCGGGTCACTGGATGGGTGACCAAATTTAAAACATCTCGAGCTCCTCCGTGCTTCGAAAGGCACGTTAAGCCGTTGGTCCCGTTTGCTGTCGTAAGATGACAGTTGTTAAAACCCACCAACACGCATTGGGCCAGCGTGGTGGGTTATGGCCCAATATTCCCACGTGCTATCTCCACGTGGGAAGCCTGCGCCCAGCAGTGGGACGTTTATAGGCTGATGATGATGATGACGATGTTTGAGAAAGTGCGGTACACCCGCACTAAAAGGTCAATATTTCTCGGCTCATGTAGGTAAACTATTGGACACGGATATTGATGAGCAGTCATCACATTATGTAATCTTTACAACTGTTCGACCACATAGCAAACACTTTAATTTTAAGATTTCCAACTGATTCGGTAGAAAGAAGTCGTTGTCGAATATTTAACTATAAGGTTTCAACATAATAAGAAATTAGAGAACATGAAAAATTATGTAACATCCAAACGAAAGTTATTTAAGAAACAAATACAAAGACAACGCCATTAATTGTTTCGATTTTAATTTAAAATATTGAAATTTCTTATTAAAACATCAATTTTCGTCCCTATTACAAACATATCACACGCACGCAGGCTTCCATTAGCGCATTATTTTATTGTACTCGCCCTCTCCTTCAATCATCCATTTTTTCTAAACACACCAGCTTCTTTTATGCGTTATACCTACATATACGATAGACGTACCTAATTTAAAAAGTTATGTTATGTTATGAATCATTTTAAAATTATATTGTGCATAAATATTTTTTCCCTACTTTATCGGAAATTAGGCATTCGCTGGCAACCATTCGTGCTAGTGTCAGATACGCGGCTGTCACGCACACTTCAAATTCAATACAAAAATCGGGCGGACTTTGAGAAGCGTTTGTACCGCGATGCTCCGTCTAGACATGTATATAGTCAAAGCCGTAACCTAACGCATTATTCGAGAAAATTTTACCCTGCTATCTCTGCCTCTCACCCCACTGCGGCTACAGTTACTCAGTTGTGACCGAACGCGCTCGTGGTTCACTGCGTGCATGCGTTATTTTGAGAAAAAATCAGAATATCAGGCATTGAGCTATTATTACTACGTATAGAGAAGACACCGCTCATCACTACTGTGTTCCGTTCAAGTGCGGCCAGCCGGCCGCACTTCACTCAGTTGCTTGCTAGCTCTTGAGCGTCTAAACTTGTTTGTTTTAAAACGAAAAAAACGAAAAACTCATTAAATATGCCCTCGTGTGTGTTGCGATATTGCACTAATAACTCTAGTAATACAGCGAAGTGCAAAGGAATAACTTTCCGTCGGTGAGTAACGAGAAAATCATTTTAAAACTTAATTCAAGCAAAATATTTAGCGGAGACGCCATGTTGCGTCATTTGTCATAGAGTAAAAAAGTTAAGATGTGACATTATGTATGTAACAAGTGTAGGTAGAATTAGTTGACGTTTCTTTTACTGCGGAAAGTAATAATTTTACACATACTTAGAAAATAACTGACTGTGGTTATTACAAGACGAAAAATAGTTATTGAATTTTGTTTGGGATAATTTGTTACATTTTGTTTATTCAATCTTTACGCCTGGCCGTAAAGATAGGGAAAAATTTATAAAATTTGTACCTACATAAGTTCGTAAAATAAGTAATGTCAGATGAAGCAGGAAGACCTCATATCTTATTAATATATTATTGACATCTGATTGATTAAAAAAGAAAAAGATTTTATAAATAGGCTAGTGGACTAAATTTCAAAATCATATTAAAACGATACCTGTTTACCTATTTTATCCTAAAAAATACATAATTTTTCAAAAAATCGATCATTTATAATATTTATTTTGCGTTTTTATATTCCGATTTCAATTTACCGCAAAAACGCTTAAGACTGCCATGTTGAGTAAATGACGTCACGCCGTACCAAGCATCCGTTTCGTTCGAGGCTTGTTCTATAGAAATATCACTACAATAAATGACATTTGACACGGTGTGATGTCACGGCTTCTGATTTCCGTTTAATGTCATATTTATGACTGAATGTGTATTTGTCGATTATTTTCTTTAAAAATATTAATAATCTCAATTTTTTATAATTAATATTTTAGATAATTTGTTTCTATAAATCATAATTGATCATTAGAAACGCCAATCCACCCGATTTATTCTTAGTGGACACAAGCCTATTATTATTTACTTATACATTTTTAGCATTATTTTACTTATTTTAAAATATTACAATTAACAACATTCAATAAAACATAAAAAGTAACTTCCCATTGATTTTTATATTTTTAACAATATTCTCATAAAACACGATAAAACTGTACCTACTAATTGTATGTCGCATCTGCGCGCTCGGAGTTATTCTATAACAACCAAGGCCCCTCCCCAACGTATCACGTGATGCCCGCTGTCATCTAGCGGAGCACAATCTTTGTATGGGACGTCTACTCTATTTAATGTACCTCAATGATATCAGGTAAGATTTTGAATCTTTTCCTAAAAGCGTATCATTAGTGTTTTGCCGTCATATTGAGCTTCTAAATGTTTTGTTTTTAATTTGGTTTGTTGGAATAGTTAGGCATCAAAAACATGTTTTGTTTCCAATGTAACTGATATTCTAGAACGTTCTATTTTGGCGATAAATTCAAATTGTTACCGAAAATCTCATTCGTGTGACTCTCATTCGTGTGACTCTCATTTGTGTCGACTCGCGAATAACACTAATGATATTGAATTTCACACAAATGATTTTTTTTTTGATGACTTTCATGGTCGAGTGGTTTGCACACCGGTTTTTGTAGTGTCGCCATCTCTTGAGTCCCGGGTTCGATCGATCGACTGGTTAATTTAGAATAACTGTTTTTCTAAACTGTTTCAAGTCTGGGTGTTTTCTATCTTATAATAAGTAGACATGTATTTAAGTATTTTAAGTAAGTTTATCCGTTGTTTAGGTAAACATTTTAACAAGTTTCATAGTGAAGCTTAACTTGGGCTAGATAATTGGTGTGAGTGTAGGAAAATTTACTATTTATTTTTTTACTTTTAGATTAATAAAAATAGCGAAACAAAAGAGCGAGAAAGAGTTAAAGAGACGATGAATATCTAAAATAAGGACAATAAAGATGCAGCAAAGAAAAGAGAAACAAAATTATCCTTGAATTTACTACAATATAAACTTTACTTCATAGATGAATAATTGGCCTCGCTGTGCTCGTCTAGATACCGCGCTACCTATAAACCACAGCTCCGTAAATGCGGCAACTCATTGAAACAAAATTATCCTTGAATTTACTACAATATAAACTTTACTTCATAGATGAATAATTGGCCTCGCTGTGCTCGTCTGGATACCGCGCTACCTATAAACCACAGCTCCGTAAATGCGGCAACTCATTATTGTAGTGTGTTTATGACAATATGCAAGGATGCTAGTGTCCGTGAAAAAATTGTTGCCAGCTGCTCAACTGTTACCCGAGTTAATGGGAAAAATATTTTTGCTGTGATGTATTAGTTAAGTTGTTGGTTATAAATGTACCACAGAAAATATTTAAAAATTAACAGTTAAAAGCGAATATGTATCAATATAATTGTATATATTATTATGTAGGTTAGACGTAGGTTTCTTCTGTAGAAAAATGATAGGTATGTATAGCAATGATTAGACCTCATTTTTTTAGTAGTTTTTTTAATTACTACCAACCTCTTTCTTCCCTTGGGTATCGTAAAAGGCGACTAACGGACTAAAGACTGCACATACATCCAATAGCATAGAGCGGCGATGGGCTCATCAAAATAATATTACCAACCCCTCTCTTCTCTTCGGTGTAGTAAAAGGCGACTAATAGACTAAAGACTGCACATACATCCAACAGCATAGAGCGGCAATGGGCACATCAAAATAATACTACCAACCCCTCACTTTTCTTCAATGTCGTAAAAGGGGACTAACGGACTAAAGACTGCACATACATACAACAGCATAGAGCGGCGATGGGCTCATCAAAATAATACTACCAACCCCTTTCTTCCCTTTGGTGTCGTAAAAGCGACTAACGGGCTAAAGGCTCACCACCTAAGCACATGTGCAGAATGTGCAGTTGTTTCTTGCTGAAGCGTGGACTGTGTGGGCGTGGTCTGTGTTGTCCATAGATTCAAATGATTACTAATTTTACCATAAACTTTAATAATAACTAAGTATCTCAAAAAAGTTGTTGATCTAAGTAAACAGTAATAAGTCGAGTCTTTATTCATGATTATTCTACATAATGACTAAATACTTTTTCGTTTTTATAGGCTCATTGTCATGTAACAGACAAAAATTTAAAAAAAAAATACTTTTTCCCCTAGGGCAAGAAAAGCTATTTTAGCCTCGCTTAACAACGCTACAATGACTTTCTGTGCGGTCTTTTTGAGCAAGAGGAGTGAAAATATTATTTTAAACATTGTCTATGATTTTTTTCAAAACGAATACGTCCGTGATTTGCCAGTGGCGGTACTGACACTGAGAGCATTATCATTGACAAGTGGGGATGCGTTGATAGAGAATGTATGAAAAACACTGTGCCGGTACTGTGTCGGAACTGTGGCTTCACTGATATGTGTGAAGCAACCTTTAACCAATAATATTACCCGAATCATAATCCATACACCTGTTCTCAGTTTCATTAAAATCCGTCCAGCGGTTTTTGTGTGGTGCGCGTCAAACAAACAGACAGACAAAAATTCCAAAAATGATTCTAATGTTCACGTATCCTTCATCCCCTAGATTATGTTTTTCGCAAATATTTTCAATGTAAGTACAGACACGAAAAGTTTACATTTCAGGAACATAGATCAAAATTAAAAAAAAGCATTTCCATACTTGAGTCAATCAGCTGATTGCGCATTTTGTATAGGGAAAAATAATAAATTTTCGACCCATATTCCTTAAGGAAAGTTGTTCAGTTTCATCGGTAGAATCCAATGACCTTTTATAAATAGACAAGTTATACGTGAATGAATTGCATTTTAAAATGGCGAAATTGTTTCTATGACGTAATACACGTCGAAAGGGAAAATTATATCATTAGCCTATTGTTAAAAAGAGATAGACAATATTTTGACTTTTGGTAGTTGACCAATGAGCTCATAGAATTTATGCGCTATCTCGGCCGCCATTGTTTTTCTCTTTCACTCTTACAGAAAATATAGTATACGCTCCTCACTCATGCATATCGGATTGGCAACATGGCAAATGTCATCACTTAATGAAAATTTGTATTTTAAATTTATATTTACAATACTTACGAATGAAATAAGACATTTTTATTGTCTCTTACGGTTGCAGTATAATTTTTACAATTTCTGGATACACAGGAAGGCATTTTAACCAATTAACAAATCAAAAACTTAGGAAGGTAACGATCGTGTGTAAATCGTGTTGATGTGACACTGACTGACGTGTGACTGAGTGAAACTCGGGCAATTACCTTGATTTGTCCTTGCCACTAAGGAGGCCAGGCAACGTATCTAAACATAAAATATCATTGGGTAGAATCCCCTTGATATAGTGTCAGCTAACATTTTTACACCTTATTATAGATCACAAATATAAGTAAACATGAAATAACACAGAACTAGGTTAAGTATATAGTAACTTTGTAAGACAAATGAAATGGGTTACCTTTAAAATAAAAGACAATAACAATAAATTCACATAATAAAAATCTCAACCACGGGGACTTTATTCTTGTATAAGCGGTAACACTGAATGGCGTTTATTGTTCATATTATTTTATGATGAAATTTCGAAATTATACGATACTTACTGATGGTATGTGATGCCAGTGTCCTTCTTATTTTTAGAAGTATTATTTTTACACAGTTTTACTACGCACACTGGCATTTTAGTTTGAATAAAGCCCAAAATTGAATAAAACATTCGGGACGTACACGTCACCCACAGCTGTCAGTGTGACTGGCTCGGGTACGCCGATTTCGGCGTAGTATTTATTGCCGCATTTGACAAGTACGACGGAGGTATCTAGTCGAGCGCAGCGAGTTAATCATTAATGCAGCGAGTTAATCATTAATCTAAGGTACTTACATTGAAAATATTTGCGAAAAACATAATCTAGGGGATGAAGGATACGTGAACATTAGAATCATTTTTGGAATTTTTGTCTGTCTGTCTGTTTGTTTGACGCGCACCACACAAAAACCGCTGGACGGATTTTAATGAAACTGAGAACAGGTGTATGGATTATGATTCGGGTAATATTATTGGTTAAAGGTTGCTTCACACATATCAGTGAAGCCACAGTTCCGACACAGTACCGGCACAGTGTTTTTCATACATTCTCTATGAACGCATCCCCACTTGTCAATGATAATGCTCTCAGTGTCAGTGCCGCCACCGGCAAATCACGGATGTATTTGTTTTGAAAAAATTCATAGACAATGTTTGAAATAATATTTTCACTCCTCTTGCTCAAAAAGACCGTCATTGTAGCGTTGTAAAGCGAGGCTAAAATAGCTTTTCTTGCCCTAAGGAAAAAGCTTTTTTTTTTTTTCTGTCACATGACAATGAGCAAACAAAAACGAAAAAGTATTTAGTCATATGTAAAATAATCATGAATAAAGACTCGACTTATTACTGCTTACTTAGATCAACAACTTTTTTGAGATAGTTACTTTATTATTAAAGTTTATCGTAAAATTAGTAATCATTTGAATCTATGAATACAACACAGACCACGCTTACACAGTCCACGCTTCAGCAAGAAACAACTGCACAGTCTGCACATGTGCTTAGGTGGTGAGCCTTTAGCCCGTTAGTCGCTTTTACTACACCAAAGGGAAGAGACCCCTCTCTTCTTGGTAGTATTATTTAGATGAGCCCATCTCCTCTCTATGCTGTTGTATGTATTTGCAGTCTTTAGTCCATTAGTCGCCTTTTACGACACCGAAGAGAAGAGAGGGGTTGGTAGTATTATTTTAATGAGCCCATCGTCGCTCTATGCTGTTGGATGTATGTGTAGTCTTTAGTCCGTTAGTCCCCTTTTACGACATCGAAAAAAGTGAGGGGTTGGTAGTATTATTTTATGAGCCCATAGTTACTCTATGCTGTTGGATGTATGTGCATTCTTTAGTCTGTTAGTCGCCTTTTACGACACCGAAGGGAATAGAGGGGTTAGTAGTATTATTTTGATAAGCTCATCGACGCTCTATGCTGTTGGATGTATGTGCAGTCTTTAGTCCGTTAGTCGCCTTTTACGATACCCAAGGGAAGAAAGGGGTTGGTAATAATTAAAAAAAACTACTAAAAAAATGAGGTCTTATCATTGCTATACATGCCTACCATTTTTCTACAGAAGAAACCTACGTCTAACCTACATAATAATATATACAATTATATTGATACATATTTGCTTGTAATTGTTCATTTTTAAATATTATCTGAGCTACATTTATAACCAGCAACTTAACTAATACATCACAGCAACAAATTTTTCACGCACACTAGCATCTTTGCATATTGTCATAAACACACTACAACAATGAGTTGCCGCATTTACGGAGCTGTGGTTTATAGGTAGCGCGGTATCTAGACGAGCGCAGCGAGGCCAATCATTCATCTATGAAATTCACATAATAAAAATCTCAACCACGGGGACTTTATTCTTGTATAAGCGGTAACACTGAATGGCGTTTATTGTTCATATTATTTTATGATGAAATTTTGAAATTATACGATACTTACTGATGGTATGTGATCCCGGTGTCCTTCTTATTTTTAGAAGTATTATTTTTACAAAGTTTTTTTACGCAAACTGGCATTTTAGTTTGAATTAAGCCCAAAATTGAATAAAACATTCGGGACGTACACGTCACCCACAGCTGTCAGTGTGAGTGGCTCGGGTACGCTGATTTCGGCGTAGTATTTGTTGCCGCATTTGACAAGCACGACGGAGGTATCTAGTCGAGCGCAGCGAGACCAATCATTAATCTAAGCTTTACTTAATGTTTCTTTTTCTGATTAATTATTTCAGTTAAAATTGTTTTATTAGTATTTTTATTTGCAATGTAGAAGTGGCATTGATAAATCATGAAGACTAATCAAAATGTATACCAATGATTGTATAGTGAACTATATAATTATTATGTTAGTGATGGATGATAAATTAAAAAGCATTTAATTATAATGTTTTTTTTGGTTGATTATTTCAGTTAAAATTATTTTTAGTATTTTTTATTTGCAATGTAGAAGTTAAGGGGGTGCCGCGTGATCGCAAAAACTTACATAAGTCTCTTAATGAACTTCAAAGCAAAATCAATCATATTGATATTTATAATTAGAACAATTCTACTTTGAAGTTTCAGACCTAGTAATTTAATTAGAGCAATTAATTTTATGTGTAAAACTTACTTACTTATAAATAAAAATTTACTTTTTAAAGAAAGGGGTGCCCTGTGGAATACCAGTACAAATATTTTCATCTATGAATTATTGTTTCATGCGTAAAAATAAGAGTTTTCAAAAAAAATATTTTTAGGAGTCAATACATTAATTAATGTGTTGTTTGTTCATGTTTAAAGAATTTGTTTCAAATTTCAACAAATCCATGACCTTGTACAATGAACAGGCTAACTTATTACATGTTCTTTTAATGTATTTAACTAATTCACGCTTTTTAACTAATTTGCGCCAATGATATTTATTATAAACAGCGCATAGTAGGTACAAGTGACTTAAAAATACGTAAATTTTCACAATTTCGTGCAGGACCCCCTGCAAACTGAAATCAAAATTTAAGTATACCAATGATTAGGTGACTGCTAGAAACCGCAAAAAACTTCTAGAGCTGGTCAGGTCAAGTGTTTTAAACATGACAAAAATGACAAAAATGAAATTCGTGTTTTTTTCATTTTTTATTAAATAATTCATTCTGTAAATTTTAATTACATTGTCTTTGAGTATCTTATTTATTTTAAAGCAATAACATAAGAAAAATAAAATGAAAAGCAATTAAAAATAACGATTATTTACAACGCGCGGGCAACGAAGTTCAACGAACTGCCGGGAGGCCGTCGGTTGACACGTCCGCGTCGTCAGCTGGGCGTTAAGTACCTACGTTAGTCTGCAATCATGAGACCCCATTTATTTTCCTTTAATTGAAATGTGCGTAGGTATAAGGTGCAGTTAAGTCCAACGACTATCGATTGCATCAAGTTATGGCCACATTTTAACTGTAATTATATGAGCGTAATTTCAACTCAATCCTACCCTACGTCTTACAAAAAAAATCTATCACACATTATGAGAAGATAGGTACAGCTACCTTTCCTTACAAATGAAAGATCAAATGTAGATAGTTATCTAAGGTACGACCAACGACCGAACGATGACCTTTCATGTCTACGACAATTAAACTAAAATAAGTATGTATTACCTATTTTGTGTTATTGTTAGTCAAGCGTTATTTCACTATTCAGTCTTGCCTACTTACACTAAATTAAGTTAAACTAATGTATCGCATTAAAGGCAACGTTGATACCTAAACTGCTGCGTAATTGATAGGTAGGCAGGTACTTACATGGTGTTATAGAGCATTCCAGTTTATTACATTAGCGCACAGGAAAGGTGATAAGCTTCCCACTGCCAAACTAATGTCATAATGATTAAATAAAAGTAAAAACCTGTGCTAAAATTTCGTAAATAAATTAAAACTTATTAAAGGATAAACTAGAACAACTTTTGTGATCGGCACATAATTATTATTACACTAATTCGGCGTGCTTTAGGCATTTTTACGCACACGCGACGCGAATGCACCAGACAGAATGCATAAGTTGACTGCCGAATAAAATCAAAGATGCAAGATGCGCAAGCGAGCGACACGTAGACGATCTGCTGTCTCTTTCCAATTCTATGAATATGAAAGAGACAGAGTAAATTATTATCGCTGCGGCAGGCGGTGTACCAACGTTACGGCTTTAACTAAAGCTGGCCACTGACGATCAGTTTTGCGCGTCAGTCCAGGCGTAAAACTGTGGCGTCACTCCTAATGGTTTTACGCCAAACAGATTTCCCCATTCACTGGCGTCACGCCGGCTCGTCAGTCTCGACCGGCCGGTACAATCAATTTTGAACTTTAGTGTTTGGCTCTAAGGATTAATATTCATTGGAGAAGTTCGAACTGACGCGAAACAATCAATTTTGAACTTTATTGTTTGGTGCTAAGGATCAATATATTCATTGGAGAAATTCGAACTGACTCGATTGGAGTGACGATCACACACTCACGGTCAGTTTGGCGCGACGCGCCAGCTTTACGTGTCGCGCCGTCAGCTAAAACTCTGGAGTGACGATTCGACATTCACGATCAAATTTTGGACTGACGTCAGTTCAACTGATGGGAAAAACTGATCGTCAGTGGCCACCTTTAGAGAATCGCACTGTGGCACTGCTGTGCTGAGTCGAGTCACTGAACTGAACTCACTTGAGTCTCTTGCGCAGCGCAGCGCAGCAGGTGTGTGCAGTTTCTTCGGGAAAGTTTTGGTGTGTATGTGAGGTGCATTTGTGTGTGGGTGATTAAACTAATAACTAGTATGAGTTAATTAGTAAAGGATTAGTATTATTATGAATAGGCTACCGTGAATAAAGTAATCAGTTCAGTAACAAATTAATGTTTTGTGTAAAAAATGGGTGTTAAGTCGTATTAGACTTGTAGGTAGAACAGGTGGTGTTCTTTTAAACACGTTAAATAAGTGTAATAATAATGTGCCGATCACAAGAGTTATTTTAGTTCGTCCTTTAATAAATTTTATTTTATTTACGTTATTTTGGTGAAGGTTTAATTTTTATGTAATATTACGTTAGTTTGACAGTCCAAAGCCTGTGAGGTGTGATGGGAAGCTTATCACCTTTCCTGTTCGCTGATGTAAGAAACTGGAATGCTTCTAACACCATGTAAGTAAGTACCTACCGACACCTATTAATTACGCAGCTTTTTAGGTATTAACGTTGCCTTTCATGCGAGATATTAGTTTGACTTAATTTAGTGTAAATAAATAAGTAAGACTGAATAGTAAAATAACCGCTTGAATAACAACAACATAACATAGGTAACTTATCACAATGCTTTAGGCTGTTTGTTGTCGAGGACATGAAAGGTCATCTGGTCATTTGGTTTGGAGTTAGCGGCAAGTGCTTAGCGTGCGGACGCGATATTAGATAACTACCCAACTACCCATTGATCTTTTATTTGTAAGGAAAGATAATTGTAACTTCTCATAATGTGTGGTGTGATAGATATTTACTAGGATTGAATTGAAATTACGTTCATACATCATAACACTTACCATAATTACAGTTAAAAAGTGGCGTTGGACTTAACTGCACCTTATACTTACGCACATTTCAATTAAAGGAAAATAAATGGGGTCTCGTGATTGCAGACTAACGTAGGTACTTATCGCCCAGCTGACAACGCTTACGGGTCAACAGTCGGCCGGCCAGCCGTTCGTTGCCCGCGCCTTGTAAATAATCGTTATTTTTAATTGTTTTTAATTTTATTTTTCTTATGTTATTGGTTTAAAATAAATTAGATACTCAACGACCATCTAACTAAAATATACAAAATGAATTATTTAATTAAAAATTTAAAAAAAACACGAATTTCTTTTTTGTCATTTTTGTCATGTTTGAAACACTTGACCTGACCAGCCCTAGAAGTTTTTTGCGGTTTCTAGCAGTCACCTTATATAGTTCATTAGAAGACAGTACGTTAGTGATGATTTAGAACTTTCAATAGTGTAACCAAGGTTCTCATCAGTAAATCACATAATATCATTAGAGAAATTATGTTGCTCATTTGTGTCACTCAAAATCTTCATATTTGCTTGTTATTGGATGAAATTAAAGGAATATAAGAATATCTAGTGTTTTGTTATTAATGAATGCACCTATATACCTTCTAAAAAAAAAAAATTTAACACATTTGAAATTCATGCAATTCATACTTTTTTGGCCCCAAATTTGAAAACGACCCACATGTGTAAATCGCGTAACAATGCAATATTATGATGACATGGTGCTGATCTGATGATGGAGCTGGAACGTGGCCATAGGAACTATACAATGAAATGACACAACCTCATCGAGTTTGGGCCCGTTTGAATCGTCTTGACGAGTAGTTTGTCTTTCAATGGTGACCAGGGTCTGATGATGGAGCTAGAAGTTGGTCATAGGAACTCTGTAATGAAACGACGCAACCCCATCGAGTTTTAATTCGTCTTAATGGGTAGACCGTTTTTGATGGGTGGTGAGTGGAGGTGGTTTGGTGGACGTGAATAAATTCTGTATACCTACAGGTTCAGTGAGAAGAACAGATAAAAAACGTGTCCAGAGATAACTTAAAAGTAAAAAAGAAATTAAAAGTTAAAAAACTTTTAAAAAAACAAGCTTATTTTAAATGCGTTAAAAAGAAAAAAAATATTTTTTACTAACAACTTCTAACGTCATTACTCGATTTATATTATATAAAAGGTTGTCGCGAGATTAACTATATAATTAAGTGCTATATACTTATGTTTAAATAAACATGTAAATTAAAATACCATGATGTGATTAATTTTAACTATAAAAATTTTATCTAAGGAAATACGAGTACTTAAATTAAAGACAACCTTTTAAGTAAATTATAAATTGTGTAATGACTATATTATAAGTGGTTAGTAAAAGTTTATTTTTTTTCTTTTTAGCGCACTTAAATAAAAGCTTGTTTTTTAAAAAGGTTTTTACTTTTAATTTTAAAAATATTATCTTTAATTACAGGTATAAAGTTTAATCTAATTTTATTCCAAAAAATTAAGGACCATGATAAAAATGTCTAGACAAAAGGTTGCAGGTTGTTTTTTTTACGGCGAGTCAAGATCACACTACACGCCGCTTTCGGTTTAGAAATCGCGCGTTTGACTAAAAAATAAATACACGTGACATTTTTCTACACCCTTCATAAAAATATCTGCCATAGAATGCTCTACTGTCACCTCTTAGAGCAGTACCGTAGTACTATTATTTATTCTGTGGCTGTACCTATTACTTTTCTTAATATGCTAATTCTCATACGGATTTCGCATAGTAAGCTGACGGTAAAGCCCCATATCTGTTAGGCTGACGATAATAAACCCTCGTGTTTCCAGTAAATCTTAAGATATGCACGGTGCCGGTGACCATGGCCCAGGTCCTGATCATGCGGCTGCCTATCTACTCCCGCGGAGTCCACCACGCTCTCAAGGAAATCGTACGTTTCTCTTTGCGCAATTTGATTTTGCTGCTATGTCATAGTCAGTAGAGCAGTCTGCTGGTAACGTAATCATTATCAACCCCTGATCTGACCAGTCCCCCATAAAGATACTAAGGCCAAATTCGATAAAAAATGTTTGCTAACAAATTATATTCACAAAGTGGTGTTGCACCGTTATTTTTCAATTTTCCAACATACGGTACGTCCACGAACACTTAACGGTTAATAATTCACCATTATTTCACATTATTATTCGACAAAGCAAATAAAACGAAAACTTCAAATATTAGGTACTTTTTTCCACTTTTTTCCACTTACAAAGTAAGGAAGACCCTGTTAAAACATATTAGGTTAAAAATACTACATGATTTAAAAAAGTTCAACCATGACCAACAGGATGTACTCGATGAAATGATTGCGTACAGAATTGCAACGAAAAATTTCGAGATCATGGTGGCCGCGGGCAAGGAGTACACCGCATGCGTCGTCCACAGGGTTAGGAAGAGCAAGCAGAAAAACAAACTGTACCTTTCTTCAGGTAGGTACTTCACTTCAGGAGTGAATTAATTAATATATTTATCTTTAATAATGGCTTCGTAAACTCACTAAGACAATTTCCAGTAGTCATAATTTATTTATATTAGGTAAACTTGGAAAGTACAGTAGGTATATTGAATTAAAAATGTGGTATCACTACACGTGCCACTTACTAATTAAGAGCTCGGGTGATACTCCTCAATAGTGTAGTAAAATAATACGAAAGTATGTGTAGGTAAATAAAATGTTTTCTTTCAATATTTTATTATAATGTTTTCTAAAGTTTACGTAATTCATGTTGAAGTCGGATACTTTATACTGATGTAATAAAAAATAATATGTAAATCATTGTGTAAAACTAATGATTCGGTGGCTAAGTGGCAAGTGCTAGTGATGGGCGATTGTGAATGACTTTATTGGAATTATTCGATTGTAGAAGTCATTCGAATTATTCGAACAACTTTACAAATCATTCGATTTTGAATATAAGCGAGAAGCGAATAAGAATGTATAGCGTCGTCTCATTCCTTCCGATTCAAATTTCATTACTACTAGTTAATCTAGTCGAATATTCAAGCCATTGAACTAACTTGTACGAGGGAATAAAAAGATAAACGAAACAAGTGTGTGTAAGAGAGAAAGAAAGAATTAGTATAAACAATCATGGCGTTTGATCTTTTTGCATTCCCGCCAATCGCGCCATTGCATTATTCGATTGTTCCTTCGAATATCAAATAAAAGTAGACTTTATGCTACGATAGATAAAGACCAATTTTGAATGGCATAGTGAATGAGTGAACTAGTGGTTTCATTCGAATTTGCGAACTAGTGATCGATTGTTTTTGTATTCGATTGTTAATATTAGTTGTATCAAACCATTCGATTGTACGAATTAGTAACAATCGCCCATCTTTGCAAGTGACCCTCGGACCAAAGTGACCTCTACCCGATATCCCCTTGTGTGTCAACCGACCTCTTGGAGTTCGCTATCTGTCAGACCCGTATGTGTCAGAGGCCTATTCTGTTTTAAACGCGTATTATATGTAAATATAACAAATAATACTCATAATAATTATTACACCTTTCATGCTTTTATTTATAATTAAATTTATTATTTTATATTAAATCGGGGAAAAAGTACTTTCACAGTACTTTCACTTTTTTTTGCAATTTAATATAGCATCAAACTAAACTTTATTATACATAGCCAGTTAGCTTATTTAATAAGGATTCCAGTGATATAAGTTTTTTTATATAGGCTCTATAAACAGGAAGTAATACGGAAGTAGTTTGACATATTATTATGCGGCCATATTGGATTAAGATGATATAAAAACACACAAGAGGATATAAAAATTCCAGGTCAGACAAAGTGTGTTTCGGATTTTAGATACATAGCCCGAGTTTGTAAACAACCCGCATTTGGCAAGCGTGGTGATCAACCCAATACCCATCAATAATTGGCTATTTGACAGTTGTAACAATAAATTATGAAATAGTCGGAAATGGTAGTTAGTTTATGATTTAATGATAATTATCCAATAGTTTTTTTTATTAAGATTACTTATATATATTTTATTTTTACAAAATAAATTTGCGATTTTTTATCTGTGGATAAAACAAGACCCGAAACACGGGCGGCAAGGGGCGGCCATGATTGAGCTTCATGTGATGTCACATTTCACAAAATTATCAAAAATTCAAGCGATGTTTCTATATTTATTGAAATGTGACGTCACAGAGGAAAATGTCAAGTGACCAATCGTTTTCGCACGAAATTTGAAATCAATAAAGAGAAATATGTTTTTTTCTGTTAAATAAAGGTTTTTTCGAGAAAGAAAATATTGTACGGGGCAATGATGTTACAATAAAAAGAGGGTACGGGGTATAAAATAAGCGTTTGTAATTTTTTAAATACTTTTTCGAAAACTGTCAAGTAGCCAATTGAGCGATGACTTGATTTCAAGGATGAAGGCCTTTGCCCAGCAGTAAGACAGAATATAGGCAATTTTTGGTCCGAGCAATTTACATTGCCACACTATGATAAACATAGACTAATGCGATTCTACTGCAGACACAGAATGTTTCTTCTCCAATGAAGTGATTTTAGTTTTAAATGTATTTCGAATGTTAACCCATGTGCCTCGTTTAATTTTCCAGAAATATGAAGGTCATATCAAACCTGTTGAAAGATAGACGCGACGAGTGGCTAGTTAACACGGTATGATATATATATTATTTAAAATGATGATGATGCATTCTTACTGATAGCTTGGCTCATTACTGTTTTTTCATGATTTCCAGACTGTTGTTATAAACCATCATAATCCCATAATCGATAGAATAATGGAAGACGAATCTGTAGTAGGAGTTATTATGACAAATAAAGAAGGTAATTCATGATTTTTAAAAATAATATAACAATATGTAAGGTAAGGTAAATGAGGTAGGATTCTGACCAACCCCACTAGACAACTAGCAAAAGTCTGTTCGTGTTATGTAGGTAGTTAGGAATAACTTCGGTGAGCTGCGACCACCGGCCGAGTCAATACGAATAAACCAGTGTGTAACTAACTAACGGCCGTTTAACTTGTGTTCCCTTCTCCATACATATCAGTGGCGACGAGCTACCCACGCAAATATAAAAAATGAGTTCCCAAAATCAGTTTGGATTAATATCAGGTTTCGATCACAATACGCAAGACTGGAAAACTTACAAGAACAGATTATGTCAGTGGTTTATTGCTAACGATATTACGGCGGAGATAGACAAAGTGGGAATCAAAATTCGTAATATTCATCTTTTTTACTAGCAATTGGCACAGTCAAGCAAGGCACAGTAGTGAAGTGAACGACGAATTACGAATAGACAGGGCAGAGCGTTTGACACTTGTCTACGGGGCTGCATCCGGCTGGATGGCGACCACCCTAATACCTAATTCTGCAAATAAAATAAAATAAATTAAATTACTCCAAAACATTGCTGTGTTTCGATATAAAGGTTACTAGATCCAGTGAAATTAGAGGGTAGAAATGCATAAGAACTGATCAATGCCCTTGGTGTGGTGTGCATCTGTAGGCTTCTGTCACCGCGTTCCATCAGGCGGGCCGTATGCTCATTTGCCGGCTTAGTAACGTAATAATACAATGCTGCAATTTTTTTTAAATACTCTTTTTCATATAAATAATAGTCACACGTCACACTGGACAAAAATGTTGTCAATTAAGATAGCAGTCGTTAAATCTCATAAACCCGCATTGGTCCAGCGTGATAGAATGGCGCAGCGACCCTATCGGGCTGCTCAGGGATTGATGGGACCCATTTTAGGTACTTGGTCCAAAGAAGTGAAATATTTAGGCTTAACACTAGATAAGGAACTCACCTGAAAACAGCACAAGGATACGACTGTCGTCAAGGCCTATAGGGTCTTGGTGCCAGTCCAGTTATGACAAAATGTGGGGACTCAACCCCAAAATCATAAGATGGATCTACATGATGATGGTGCGGCTGATTCTCACATACGGCAGCATCGTCTGGTGGCCCAGGACCAGGCTGAAGATCTGTAAGAATGCTTTGAGCAAACTACAGAGAACAGTATGCCTGGCGATTACCGGGACATTTAGAACCACACCGACAGCAGCGCTGGAGGTCCTCGCGGACTTCCCACCCCTGCACAGTGTCATATATAGAGACGGAGGCAAGGAAAGCGCTACACAGACTAAATGTGGCCGGACTGTGGGACGCATCTTTGCCTCTGACCAGGCACACAAAATGGGAACCTAATGATACCCTTGATAGGATCATGGAAATGAGGTGCGACAAGATTGCCCCCAAGTACATGTTCGAAAAGAAATTCAGTATACATGTCCCAACTCGGGACCAATGGAAACAGCCACCGTCTCCAGGAAAGACAGCCTGATCTGGTACACCGACGGATCCAAAATAGAGTCGGGCACTGGAGCAGGTATCTTTAGCAATGACTTTAAGTACAGTCAGAGTATGGGAAAGTTTGCTACAGTTTATAAGGCAGAAACTTTCACAATTCTCCTGTGCGCTAAAAAGAATCTAGAACTCGCTTCCAAGAAGCGTAACATATTCATCCTGAGTGACAGCCAAGCTGCGCTTAAGTCACTTATAACGCCTCGAATCAACTTCAGCAGTGTGCTTGAAACGACGAAAGCCTTAAACAAGCTAGGTAGGCACAACAGGGTAAGATAGATCTGGGCACCAGGCCACATGGGAATTCATGGCAATGAGATGGCCGATGCACTTGCTAGGGAGGGCTCGGAGACCCCATATATTGGTCATGAGCCGTTTGTGGCACTAGCATCGAATACCATCAACAAAGCCCTCAAGGACCACATCCAAAACAGGCAAAAAACCAAATGGAAAGCGCTACCAGGCATAAGACACTCAAAATCCTTCATAGGCGAAGGCGCCCTAGGACGGAGTAAGATCATATGCGGGGGTAGCAGAAGGCAGGCCCGATTGATTACCGGTGCCCTTACTGGGCACTATACCACAAAACAAATGCTCCACAAAATGCAACTAGCAACAGACAACCTGTGCAGGGCATGTGGATGGGAAACGGAGTCCATGCAGCACCTACTGCGTGACTGCGACTCTTTTGGCAGGAAAAGAATGTATCTTCTGGGATCGGCTTACCGGAAACCAGAAGATTTTAGGCTCTTCGCCCCCAAGGACATTGCCAAGCTTATGGCAATGGGCGATTTTCCGAGATCAAAAAAAAAAAAGAAATTGGTTCGTAAATGACTTCATAGATGGCGCTTAGCATAGATTAGTATGGCGCTTAGTAAAAGGCGGGTTCATGAAGAGCACGTGTATGGCTGCGTAATATTTATTCTATTCCAAAATAGAAATAGGTTCTGGATGTCCTGAACATAAATAGGTAAGTAAATACTATTTTTATATTCTTTTGGTAGACAAGTAAAAGTGTAGAATTTATTACAGCCCTTAGGTAGGTACGGCTTTCATAAAACGACATCTATCGAGTGTTTTTGAACTAATTTTTAGTTTTTAATTTAGGCTGTCAGAAAATCGCCCATTATCTTCACTGAGGAGGCAGAGTGATAAGACGGGGTGACACAAAAGATCCCAATGGGTCGACGTGCTACTGCGAGAGGGAGACCTCTGCAGGCCCCACTAGATAAGATTAGATAAGATAAGATTTTAGGTACTATGCTAAATTATGTGCAAGTACATTGCGTCACTCGAGTTTGTTAGGCCGTAAAGTTGGTGTCGCTGGTTTCGCTGGCGTCTGTGGCTCGCTTCTCAGGAGAACGGGTCTAGTATTAGCTTAAAATGCGCGTGCGGCGCGGCCACGACGCGAGATCTGGAGCACAGATCGGCGACGTCATGCAACCGCCGATTCATGCATCATATCCGTAGGCCATTAAATTTCTTCCTTTGTACTATTGTTTATTAGGTGGCTGATGGTGACAATTAAATAAAGAAGTTAACTTTTACAGGAACTCCACTTCTGACCAACATTAGTTCTACAAGAGCTACAAATTACGGAATCAACTTACACCCTATCGGCTATCTCGCTAATATTTACATTAAAGAATTGGTAATTATCGTTTGGAGGTTTGATGATATTTTTAAGTCATCGATCAATCGATATGTAACGCATAATATGAGTCATCGTGGAACAGAAAAGTAAACAACCTTCACAATGCTATATATCCGGAAGTGTGACCAAATTACTAATAGCTTGAACTCTGTCACGCTTCGGTAACGACGACTGGACGATTCGAACTAAGTACACTTCTATTTTCGAAAATAATCATCGCTACTACTTACCACAGTTCTAAGTAGGGTTGCCACCCGTACTCTAAAATAGAGTATTGTACTCTTTTTCATGTATGCGTACTCTATAATCTACGACACCAATAGAGTACGCTGAAATACTCTAATTACGAAAAACTGATCGTTACTGGCTATTGATGTACATTTTTTTAGATTGGGTCTACAATTGTATACATATTATCTACATTTTTTTCATGCATATAAAATTTACCTAGCTTAAGTTGGTCTCGCCCCGGAGCATCACGTACAAAGTACCGATGTTATATGTCGCTCTATCCGTGATTAAATTTAAATTTGCACTACCATTGTACGTTCAACAGTACAACACGGTAAACACTTGCAGTTCGATAATAGCACTTGACCTCCGTCATAAGGGCGGTACAAAGTTTAAACTGTATAGTCTCACTGCTTTTGACTTTACAGACAGCATCACATCGCCTTATCCTGATTTTTTTACCCAATTTCGGTTACATAGAGTTCAGTCTATCAATAGGGGTTTTTTGATAGATAAGGGTATTGAGCCCCTGGCCTATCGAAACAGTTAAAAATTTATAAACATTATTCTACTAATGGAATAATTAATAACAAAAACAAGAAAAAAAAAGTTCCCGCCCAATCCGACTCGTTTGATATAATCGATATCGATAGATATTATATCTCCTCCATGCCTAGTAAATCAGGAAACTGGTACAAACTTGTAATTCGCCGTCCTGTCCAAAGTATATCTATCTTGTTCTAACATTAACAATTTTCCTATAAGAGTACAAAGCGTAGCTATATTCAGCTTGTTCATGCCATATATATAGCGCTACTTCTATGCTTTAGTTATTGTTCTGAGATTCGAAGACTATCGAAAATGACAATGTGTCAAGCATTGCAGCAGCGCTTCCTGCTGGTACAATTTAGCCTCAAAGGTTTCGAGAAATACTGTGTTATGATTATTATCTTGCAACAAATAGTTGTGCTTGTGTTTCATACGAATAAGAAGAATTAAGCTAAGCTCAAGTGGGAATAGGAAGGGTACCTACTTACATTGTTCCTAGAACCGTCTGCAGTTGGGAGGGACAGTATGGTTCCTGACAGGCAACCGAACATCGCAAGTCGCAATGTAGGCAGGCCTCTAACATGGTACACTGGCGATATGGTGAAGGTCGTGGGTAGCCGCTGGATCGGCGAGCAGCACAAGACTGGTCGTGGTCGAGATCCTTGGGGAGACCTTTTGCTAAACAGTGGACGTTCTTCGGCCGATAATGGTGATGATGTGTATAATAGTTACGTACGACAGTGATACCTCTGGGGTTGCAAACGTCCAATTATACTACGGTGACTGCTTACCATCAGAGGGGGCATTATATGCTTTATTGCTATCATCATCATCATCATCATCAGCATCAGCATCATCATCATCAGCCCATCGCAGTCCACTGCTGGACATAGGCCCCAAGGAAGCTATTGCTATAAAAAACTTTATTATGTTCCAGGATACATTTGACGAAGTTCTTGTAACTAGAATTATTACAAAAAATGTGGAAATCATGTTAGCGCCGCACCCTGAGTTTAACATAGTTGTAATTCAGCACGCCAGGCACAAGCTGAAAAACAGCGTAACAAAAAAATTAAAAAGTGGTTTTATGCTTAAATAGT
Organism: Scoparia ambigualis; assembly: GCA_963921215.1. NCBI lineage: Eukaryota > Metazoa > Arthropoda > Insecta > Lepidoptera > Crambidae > Scoparia > Scoparia ambigualis. The sequence goes on along the minus strand of OY992514.1, from coordinate 25,506,400 downwards.
ATAATTTTCATTTATGCTTCATGAATGTAGGGTAGGTAGAAATCTATTATCTTAGCTTTATGTTACTCAACCTGCCTGCTAGATTTTACTGTAATCTATATAATCAACGAATAAATAGTGGTAATCTAATTCGGATTTTTATTTACCTATAAAATGTTAATCTTTGCTGTAGTAGCAAGTGTTCGTTTAATAATAATTAGAAGAATTTAACTCAATTATTGGGCTGCCAAGACTTTGGTTAATTTATTTGTAGATTTTTTGAGATGCTGGACTCTGGTTTTCCATCTACTTTCAAAATCGGATTTTTTATTTTATCAATTTGATGTAAACAAAGTAAATAACCATCAAGAACCTACTTGTAAAAAAAACAAGTCTCGCAACTCAGTTCTTCTACCGTAAAAAGTTGTGAGATCCATGTAATACCAAGTCTGTTGACTTGGCCATCGCATGAAAAGACAATGTGATTCACAAGTAATACATTATATTATATTAGATTCCTTAGTGAGATTGCCAATTCAACCGACTTGGTATTATTTTACATGGATCTAACACCTTTTTACGGTAAAAGAACTGAGTTACGAGACTCGTTTTTTTTTTACAAGTATGTTTTTGATGGCATCTGATTTATTTTTGTAGATAGTCCTACTTTTTTTTTCTTTCCGGTACCTTCTACTTCTTGAACACCAACAACGGATATTCCATTATAATTTCGATGGTTGAAAACTAATTGATCTAAGCGACATTTTGTAAAACTTACAGTCCGTCCTCCTGGACGGATTAAAGTTTTTATTTTTAGAAAAAAAATCTTAAATGGACACCTATTTAATAGACTTTGATTTATTAATACAGTGTATCCTTAGTAAATAAGTAAGGAAGTTTTTTAACACAGTTTTCTAAAACAGTGATACTTATTCACAATGTAAACACTAGAAGTAAGAACAAATAAGCAGTACCCTATACTAGGATTCATAAAATAAATAATTCTTTTAAGGGTCTGTGTATAAGATTTTACAACAAAGTACCAAATGATATTCAGAAATTAGATCTTAATAAAGGAGACCTTTCCATTTCGGCTCAAAATGTACCGAGGTACACACTTAATTATGCAGAAACACCTGATGATATCATTTTTCTATAAAACACGCCGAATCTAGTATTTTTTTGGAATATTAAAAAATCATTTAAATCGTTTTAGAAATCGTAAACATGAAACGAAACGTGCAAATAGAGGGCGAAAATATGACAGTGACAACTGTTATACTCTCAGAACATTAAGGTTATGCTCTCGGACCAATTGTGATATTTAGTCCGAGGTTATGCTCATTTAATAATAAGCAAAGCCTCAGAGCAATAATTCTTTAGTTATTGTTCTGAGACTAAAGCATAGAAGGAGTCCAAATGTGACTCGTATAGTTGTAAAATAAAATCAAAAGAAGACAGAAGACAAAACAGCTTGGATCTGAAATGCTCCAAGCACTCCAACAGCTATTTCTAATTGTCTTTATCTAATTGATACTACATTGTATTGTAGTTTTGTATTGCATCATTTATTATTTTTTAAATTCATATTTTGTATTGACCTCGTAACGACATATTCTTTTTTTTTTTGTAAATGTCGTTGCTTTTGTGCGCTGTGGTTTCTTGCGCCCATTCTTTGCCACAGTTAAAAAATTATGTCCTGATCCTGAATGGGTGGTAGGTTAAAAAAGATTTGGACGATTCAAAGTTCTTAATAATGGGCGATTTTCCGAGATAAAAAAAAAAAAATAGTTCGTAAATGACTTCATAGATGGCACTTAGCATAGATTAGTATGGCGCTTAGTAAAAGGAGGGTCCATGAAGAACACGTGTATGGCTACGTAATATTTATTCCAATCCAAAATAGAAGTAGGTCCTGGAGATCCTGAATAAAAATTTGTAAGTACTATTTTTTTATTTTTTTGATGGACTAGCAAAAGTGTAGAATTTATTACAGCCCTTAGGTAGGAACGGGTCGGCTTTCATAAAACGCCATCTATCAAGTATTTTTGAACTAATTTTTATTTTTTAATTAGGGCTGTCAGAAAATCGCCCATTGAGTTTATTGATTAAATATATTTTGACTTGACTTGAAAATTCAGGCTTCTAGTTTTATCCACAGCGATTATAGAGGGTCGAAAATGGCCTGAACTGCTTCGAGAAAAAGGATGGTACTGCCGTGCCGCTTTTTTGCTCGACTTGGCGGGGGGGGGGGGGGGGGGGGGGTCGGTAGCAGGTCGTCCCATTCGCAACTCGTCACACATTCGCAGCTTGTCCCATTCTCAGCTCGTCCCGTTCGCGGCTCGTCCCATTCGCGGCTCGTCCCGTTCGTGGCTCGTCCCGTTCGCAATTCGTCCTATTCGCAGCTCGTCCTATTTAAATTTTTTTACAACTCGTGACATCGATAAAGATTACCAGGATGTTAATTTGAATGCATGCCATAGCTTAGGGGGTGACTTCAGTATATTATTTTAACACACGCCTAGACAAAACATAAGAGCAATCTTGAACACATTACGATTATTAATAACATTGCTAGCCGAGTTTCGTGGTCACAATTACTCTTTATTAGTACTTGAAGAGGGTAGTTACACATATCTTGACACTGACACTGTCACTTGCATCAATTAACGTTATTCCCTTTTTAATACTTAGGTAAACCACAGTTGTCTACGAGTGTTTTTGTTATGGATCCGTTTAAATTTATTGTTACTCAAAGAGGTAAACGCAGTTTAATACAAGGACAATACCGATACAATAAACATCGTGATAATCAAGACGGAAGTTCTAAATGGCGATGTGTAAAAAGAAGTACTTGCAATGCGTCAACAACGATAGACGAATCGAGAAAAATAGTTCGAAGAGAAGTCCATCGTACATGTGAATCAACAGAGATTGTTAATATTAATTTAAAAATAATTGCACGATTAAAAAAAGCTGTATGCAGTGATTTTTGACGAATACGTATTGTTTATGAAGAAACGATTGACAACCTGAGACGGAAACGAAAATATCGCAGACACGATAAGCCATCATTTAATTCTTTCTAAGATACACTTTACAGAGCACGTAAAAAGTTTTTGTGTGTAGACAAGTTTTTGTGCTACAATAGTCTTAGAACTGTAAAAATACCCAAGGGCCTTGAAAAAGATTTTGATCTATTTGAAGATGGAGATGACGATAAAATAATTGTATTTGCCTCGAAATTAGGTACAAACCTTATCAAGAAACCACTTCTATTATTCAGATGATACATTCAAAATTACAACACGCCCTTTTTACCAGGTCTATGTTTTACATTACAATTTCAGCTCTGATGAAGAATCAACCAATATATTCCAAGTGATTTATGCGTTACTGCCCAATAAACATTAATCTACATACATACGAACGATTTTATAGTTTATTGAAAGATAAATTATATATTAAAATAACCATATTTAAGACTACGAGCTTGCGCAAATGAACGCAGTAGCAACAATCTTTCCAGATGCGAAAATTAGAGGTTGTTACAGGCATTACAATGCAGCAATCTGGAAGCGATCTCAAAAGTTAAAGGTGGATCAAACCAGAGAAGGCCGCAATATCGCCAGAATATGTAACATCCTTAACAGAGCACCAAATACACCGGAAATGCAACAATTTCTCCATTTTTACCAAAATAAATGGTATCCCGAGCTGTCAGCTTCCGTCCTTAGCTCAGAACAATATCTAAAGCAGTCCTTATTTGTGCTGGTCAGAGACATAGAACCAGTGTTGCCAACTCAGCTACTTTCTAGCTAGATCTAGCTACTTTTGGAAGCCAGGCAGCTACAATTTAATTAAACTTGTAGCTAAATCTTTACTTTTTCTAGCTACTTCACGAGAAGTATTGCTTGGTCTTTGACTAACCCTTCTGGGATAATACTCGTGCACAATTTTTACTAAACAATTAACAAATTGTAATTGATGTTTATTCATTAATTAGATTTTTACATTTTTGTAAAATGACCAAGTATTGAACAGACTCTAATTATATTTCAATCTCAAAAAGAATACCTACTTGTGTTTAATTTCATTTAAAAACCGATATTGTCATAAATTTTTTGTTTAATTTTTTAGTAACTTTAGTAAACAACTAAGGAAACATTTAGCACCTTTTTTAGGGTTAAAAAATCGAGCAATCTAGCTACTTTTTCCAATACGTCTAGCTACTAGCTGGAGATAACAGTTGGCAACACTGCATAGAACGACCAACGCTCTCGAGAGTTGGCACCAACGAATTAATAGTCGTATACCATTGACTTATAGAGATAGAACGTCCATACGAACCATTTGTTCCAATTCGTAAGGCGTGTCAAGATGGCGTCCCAAATAGATTGTCAACTACCAGAGGGGACACAACTTTTGTGCCTACAATACTTTGTCATCTCGGCGGTCAGGTAATGGGCGATTTTCCAAAATCAAAAAAAAAAAAGAAATTGGTTCGTTAATGACTTCATAGATGGCGCTTAGCATAGATTAGTATGGCGCTTAGTAAAAGGCGGGTTCATGAAGAGCACGTGTATGGCTGCGTAATAATTATTCTATTCCAAAATAGAAATAGGTTCTGTATGTCCTGAATATAAATAGGTAAGTAAATACTATTTTTTTATTCTTTTGGTAGACAAGTAAAAGTGTAGAATTTATTACAGCTTATAAGTAGCCCCAGCTTTCATAAAACGACATCTATGGAGTGTTTTTGAACTAATTTTTACTTTTTAATTTGGGCTGTCAGAAAATCGCCCATTGACTTTTAGTACTAACAGCACTGGAATATGACAGATCGCCCATACTTCAACTATAAATTCACCGTGCAGTTAGCGCTTCCAATCTTCTCGTCATAACGTACAGTGCGACATAAAAGAGTAGAAAATAAATGAGGGCGCTGTTGTCGTTAACATAGCAACCCTGATAGGTCGATCAAATTGTTCTTGATACTTGTTTTTATTTAATATTTTTATATAATTGGAAAACATCACTTACACATTGCTCTGATATAAAGGAAGTAGCTAAGGCACTTATGTTATAGAAATCAGAAACAACGACGGTACCACAACACCCAGATCCGAGACCATATAGAAAAGTTGGTGTTCTACATTAACCCAACCGGGAATCGAACCCGGGACCTCAGAGATGACGACGCCAAGTCCGGGGTGCTCGCCTCTCAGCTAAGGAGGTCGTTAAAATAATTAATTTGAGTAGTTTGTATGTAGTACTTAATGAAAACAGCCATTGTACTTATAACTTATTTTTATTTAGATATAAAACGAATAAATTAAAGTTCAGATACTCTTCAAGTTTCGCAAATGCTCGCGGCTTCCATCATAGCCAATAAGTTGCCTTAATTGAGCTATTAATTTGCATATTGTTGGTATTTCTTTTTTTACAGTGTAAAAAAAATCATTTTCTGACGGATTGCACACATATCAAAGTCATCGAGTTTCTTTGTGAGTCGACCCTTTCTGTGTTTAGCGGGAGTCGAAAATTTTTATCCATTTTCGGAGCCTTGTTTAGCTATTCTCCGCACAGTACTTTCAGACACACCTAGAACAACAAAAACATACATGCATAAAAAATAACAAAACCAAAATTGTTCAGTTCTATGGACTGAGTTATAAACATAATTGGTAAAACTTTTGAATCGAGTCGCCTGAATCGGGGTAGGGGTGGTGAAGGTTAGGAGTGGGGGGAGGAGTACCCCCCCCCCCCCATTTAACCCCCCCCCCACCCTTTGGCCGCAAACAAGTAGTTTTTAAGTTATGTTAATTTTCTTGTATTTTGAGGTTATGTATCATGGTAAAACTTTTGAATCGAGTCTCCTTAATTGGTGAGGGAACGGGAGGGGAGCAGTACCCCCCACTTACCCCTCCTGCCGCAGACAAGTAATTTTTAAGTTATGTTACTTTTTAAAAAATATGGAAATTTACAAAAACCTCATTTCTGGCGTTTCGCCGGCCGCTCCCGCGGCACGATCGCTTCGCTCGCTCGGCTCGCGCGTTTTGGTCAACATACTTACTAACCTAACCTAATTAACTCTTTAGACTTTTTTCATGGCGGGGTGCTTCGCCCCCCGAGCCCCCCTCGTAGGGGGGCTGCGCCCCCTCCGGTCCCCACACTTCGGTTCTGTTAATATGGTATTGTATTACCTAAAAACGCGTAATTTTTCGTGATTATTGCCGATTTTGGCAAAACTTTCAAGTGGTTTTTTAAATACTTTAACGCAACAGCGGCAGCTAAAATGTTAATAAACCTTTATTTAAGAACCCCTAAGACCCCCCCACAGTGTTAGTTTCTTCAAATTCAGGCGACTCGATTCAAAAGCCAACCCACATAATTTACTATACTTACCACATTCTACCCCTTAACACTTGATAAAATGTCCCAATAAATTCAAAAGTTCAAGATTCTCGAGTCGAACTATAATAACCAACATTTTTGTATGTAATATCATAACCCCAAAACTTTTAAAAATATTTAAAAATACTGATTGTTTTACGGAATTTAGCCGATTGCGCATACGCATAGGCATATTTTAGATAATTATACTTTCAACATCTTTTATTACTTACTTACCAGTATAATCTGCTGTACGTTGGTAAATATCCTCCAGATTACGTAACAAAGTTCCGTATTGAAATTCTGCCAAACTTCGCAAAAAAAACCTTATATATTATGTTACGAGAACTGCCACGGGTGGTCATAATCATGTTATCAGTGTTTTAAATCCAGGAATGTAGAAATATCACTAAAACAACAATTTATATCGTAACCACGGACAGAGTTGAACAACCACTTGACATTAATGACAGATAATCAATGTTGCCAAAAAATGAGTGAATTTAGTTCTGGATTATTTAATTTCTACTCTTTTATGTCGCACTATAGATAACATATTGACACAAAAAAACTCAAAATACTAATCTGGTTGAAAAACAATTAAAACAACTTAAAAATACTTTTTTAAAACAACACAATAAGTCAGTGCTCCTCAGTCACATATTTTACCTACAATCGGTTTTGTATGGGAACATCTGCAAGTTTTTAGTCTATGATTGTAGAAGCCGTGCGTGGCACAGAAATGAAAAAATATATTTTATAATCTATTATTACGATAAAACTAATAATGACTTGAATAACAATTAATTTCACATACTTGACAGCTGAGTTGTTGTAAACGTCTAGGAGTACACTTTGTTATGAAATAAAGACTTGTTTACGCCGCACCGCACGCGCGTAAGGCGTGTGAATGTCAAAGTCACACTAAAGTAAGGTGCCGAGTCGACTCCGCAGATGAGTGGAACATAGTGCGTGTTCGGAAAGGCCTATCTAGTGTAACGTATATATCGCTGTCGTATACCCATAGGCTAGCCGCACACACACAATAATACTGTCAATAAAGTGCATATTGTCAATATTATTGTGTGTGTGCGGCCCGTATTGCGGTGCGGTATTGTTCAATATTATTGTAGATTTTCAGAAATTCTGATCACGGGTACATCAATATTGGGAGGAGCCAGGAATATTGACAATAATATTGACGTGTGCGGGGGCGCGGCAATATTTTAGTTGGAAAAAAGATTTCAAGACAGGCGGACGTTTGTTTTTTGCTCACGTTTACGCGCCAAAAGGTGATGAAGTAATGAAGACAAAAATAATGTGAATAATATTACTAATCTCACAGAAAAGCGATATTTGTTATTATGAATACATGGGAAACTTATCCAGAGCTGTGAAAAACATCCATCGTGATACTAAAGATAATAGTTTTTGAAAGCTGCTATCTCTCACACTCATGTAATTTTTAAAATCATGCTCTTCTAATTAGTTCATTTATTAGATACAAATATTTTTTATTTTATTTTTTATTTTAGCCTAAATTGTCCCACTGCTGAGGAAAGGCCTTAACTCAGTTTTTTTCTCATCCAGTCTTTAATCCGTCGTTTCTTGATTGTTTTTTAATTCGTAATTTTTGATTATTTGCGTTAAAAAACGCTCAATTAAACTCAAAGTTAACGAAACGTTGAAAAAATGTCTACCTCAGTCGGGAATCGAACCCGCGACCTGAGGTAGACATTTTTTTCATTGTTTCGGTATCTTTGTTTTTTAATTACTTACTTATTATTTAAAATAAGTGCAGTAATCAATGCAACGACTTTTTTCTTTCTTTCTATTTTAAACCGTGCGTACACGAATCAAGCTGCTGAGCGACTGAGTGAATTTACAATAATATTGCGTAGTGTGTGCGGTACCATATATTGATCAATATTATTGACAATCTTGTATTGACATATTATTGTGTGTGTGCGGCTAGCCATAGAATAATATTATTATTCTGAGAGTATACCTAGTTAAATCTCGAGGGGTCGACCGAAGGTTTTTAAAAACTAGACACGTCTATTTAGTACGAAGTTTAATTTGGAACTGGCAAAGCTTATAACTAAAATACAAAGGAAGACTTAAACTACTTAAATTCTAAGAACTTATCTCTACACAGAGCGGATGCAACGTTGACATATTCGCGACAGTCTCACGGCGTTCTCATAATGTTGCGTCAGCGTCGCCCGCCTGCAGAGTCCATCAGTCAGCACTTTAACACATTATAATGGAGCTAGGGCTGACTGTAGACATTGTAGTAGAGCTAGGGCTGGTTACAGGTAACATAACTCCCCTAGATTCGAAATTATCAGAGGGGTTGGTAACACTCTGATTATTTCGATACAAACGTTTGAATTTTCTATATTCGTAAAATATAAAAAGGGAAATAACCAAAAATAAAAGTAAGTATAATACTATAGTAGCAATATTAATATTTCTTACGCTAACGGACTTTTCATAATTATCCTTAACGTCACTTTCACTATTTTTTAACAAAATATTTAAATGTTGAAGATTCACTAAATCACTATTGTCCAAATTTATAGGTTCTTGTTGCATCTGTGGCTCGACGGAGTTGATTTCCGGTAAGTTAATTATTGGTAATTTCTTGAATTCTATAGTACTTGCAGAAATGTGTTGGGTTTTTAGGGTGATTCCACCTATTTCCGCATCGCAGTGGTCATCAAGAGTAAGGAGGTAAGTGCCTTTTATATTTTCCTTGGTTTTCTCATTATTACATATCTTCGTAAGTATGTTTCCATCTCTACTATAGAGAATCCATCTTTGTTTTTCCACTGGTTCTACTTTAACGGTATTGATTTCCACCGATACAGGATGACAAGAACTCGTATTGCTGGAAAATTTCATCAGTGCTGTTATGCAGATATCTTCTACTGGTAGCTGTGATTCATCCTCGTAGCATAAGTATGTTGCCTCGTGAAGCTCGTAGCAAGGCTGGGAGAGCGAGACCATTTTGTCACCTTTTACTAGGAGATAGGGATATTTGGGAATCACAATTTGTGTATGGTTATAGGAATTAGTTATAGGTATTGGGATAATTTTATAATATATATATATTTCGTCTCTAATTAGAGGTATGTCCAAAATGAATGTTATTTGACTTCCTTTAGAATAAGCTTTTAACTCTATACATTGTTCTATATTAACTAAGTTATCATAACTTACTGGGTAAACAAGTTTGTGTGATTTTTCTATTTCTAATAACAATTTTATCAATTCATCTGAATTTACAAGAGACTGAGGTAAAGTTTTTAATTTGCTAAATGTTAAACATGTTTCTATTTCATCCAAATGGCTATACAATAATTGAAAGTTATGTAAAAATAGATTGTATACATTCACAAAGTTATGTATCGTTAAATTGGCATTAGTTTTATTTATAGTTTTCCTCATTTCCCATAATTCTTTGTCTATTTGAATAAAGTTATTATTTGTGGAGTTGGTTATTTTTACGAGATTCTTAGACATTTCTGATATCAATGTTATCTTTTTCGTCAATGTGTTTTGATGTGTGCTAGCTTGACCTTGCTTCACCATCATTACTCCAGGATTGTTAGTAATCCTTTGAAGTTGAAGGGCGTGGGCCCTGACGATCAGCGTCGCGAGCACGAGGAGGTACCTGCGAAGGTCGCCTTATGTCCTTAATTGGTACTTTTGTCTGACGATTTTTAAGTTTAATGGGTAAAGTGTTCCTGCTAATTTCGCAGGAAACTTGTGCCTTCTGAAATCGGGGTTTATCTTTACTTCGTCTGGTATTTACTCCTTTTATGAATATTGTATCCCCGTCTTGTACGTCGAAAGAGGTTTCGCCGCCGCGTTTTTGTATTATGTGTTCTTTATTTTTTATTATTTTATCGGTAAGATATTTGTATAGATACTTTGTACGTTTCACATGGTCGCTTACTAATTGTTGTGTATACTGCTTATTAAAATCTACTTCAAAGATACTATTAGCGTCCGTATGTCCAAAGACAACTTCGAAAGGCGTAAGACCAGTTGTAGAATCGATAGTCTGATTATAAGACATGACTGCGTACGTCATTATATTGGCCGCGTCTGTTATCTTATGTTCATACTTAGCTATACGATAGATCTCTAAAATTGTCGAATGGAACCGCTCTATAAGGCCCATTGAGTTCGGATTATGCGGGGTGCCTATATGTAGATCTACTTTATAAAATTGTAACGTCTCTTTTAATAAACTGTTGTTAAATTCGGATCCGGGGTCAGCGCTTATTCTATTTGGTACGCCATAAAATGAGAAATATCTTATTAGTGCACGAATAACTTCCGGTGTAGATCGATTAGGTATTTCAAATGCCTGACCTATTTTGCTAAAGGCATCTATTATGGTGAGAAAATATTTACCTTCTATAGAGAATAAATCCATAAAAATTTCAGCGAAAGGCTTTGACTGCGTTTGAGTAAACTGTAATTGAGGTTTTAAGGGTTTACGATCATACTTTTGTGTGTTACATATTTCGCAAGAATTTATTATAGTGGCAACTGTTAAATCCATATTTTTCCAATAATAATTACGTTTCAATTTAATAAGAGTTTCTTTGATTCCGCGATGGCACGTTTTACCACAATGATAGTTAAGTATCACAGTACGTTGTTCATCTTCGTCCTCTAAATAGATAACTCTTTTAGTACATTCGTAGCATTTAACTGTGTCCTTTTTAAATAATTTAATAACAGCTTCTGTAAATTGGGCGCGATGTCTTTGATCTTCGAAATGAAAGAAATATTTAGTTTTTGGTTTTATATATTCCAGAAGGATTTTTTTTATTAGCTCTAAATTATCTACAGGTAAGTGCACTTCTAAAACTTTCTGTTTATCTCGTGATAAATCTTTTACTAATGTTTGATTTCGGTTCCAGGTAAAAACAAGAATTTGATTCGGCTTCGTGTCTACGGCTTCGTCTAAAATAGGAATACCGTTTGTATCAATATCCTCAGCGGAATGAATTGTTTCAGGTAATGAACATGCAGTGATAGTGCTAGACGTGGGAGAACGAACTGGGTGAGTCATAGAAATATCGGAAGGTAAAATAATGTTTGAACTTTCTGAAGTGTCTGATATCGCTATAGGACTGTTACATCTTTCAGTGTCACCAGCATTAGCCTGCATTGAAGAGTCGTCGTTTTTATTGGTAAGTGCATTTAATTTTATCCGTGACAGTGCATCTGCGTTGCTATTTTGTTTTCCGTTTTTGTAAATAACATCGAAATCGAATTCTGATAATCGTAATTTCCATCTTGTGAGTTTACTTCCCGGTTCTTTTAAAGAGTGGAGCCAAGCTAATGGTCTGTGATCCGTGTATATAACAAATTTACGGCCATAAAGGTAAGGGCGAAAATGTTTCGCGGCCCATACTATAGCTAGCAGCTCCTTTTCAGTTGTACTGTAGCGCGTCTCCGCGTCATTTATAGTACGGCTCGCATAAGCGATAGGCTTGTCGTTTCCAACCGATCCCTGTGAAAGAACAGCGCCTAGTGCGTAGTTAGACGCATCTGTAGTTAAGAGAAAAGGCTTTGAAAAGTCGGGAAATTGTAATATAGGGGCATTAACTAACAGTTCCTTACATTTTTGGAAAGCTCCAATGTAACTGGGCGTAACTTCAATTCTATTTTTCTTTTTAAGGCATGACGTTAAAGGTTGTGTAATCTTAGAAAAGTCTCTAATAAACTTTCTGTAGTATCCAACAAAACCAAGGAAACTTTTAATTTCAGTCGTCGTGCTAGGAAGTGGAAAATCAAGAACTGCTCTGATCTTGTCGTCGTTTGGTTCTAAGCCGTTTTTAGTAATTTTATGCCCGAGATACAACACTTCCTTACGTAGAAATTCGCACTTATCTAAGGTTACTTTAAAATTAGTCTGTCGAAGTCGGTCAAAGATTTTCCTGAGTTTTTCTATGTGTTCTGTTAAACTATTTGAGTAAATTATAATGTCATCTAAGTAAACTAAACAATGGATGCCTTGCAAGCCTCTCAACACATTGTCCATTGCTCGCTGGAATGTCGCAGGAGCTGTCTTTAGTCCGAACGGCTACTTGGTTACTAAAAGAAAGAGGGAACTTGTCGCAATAGAATATATCTCTATATTCATAGCATAGCTTTTGTAGAGCTTCGCGTTCCTCCGTGTTGGTGTGATCTAAACGTAGCTTTAATAAATTTTCTTTTAATAATTGGTCAATTTCGTAATTATTATACTGCTCATTTGTCGTTAAATTGTTTACGCAAATATTGTTACTGAGTTTTGTTGTACTGAGGGGTTCAGTGAAGCTTAGGGTAATACTTTTTTGTGACGCATTTTGTATAATAGTTGTTGCAAATGAGTTTATACACGTAACTATAGCAGTTAGCATACGAACGTTGTTGCCGAAATCCTTAAAATTGATAATTGCTTCGCCGTTGTCTAAGTTGGTAGGCACTCTGACACGTGTTTCGGTTCTCGGTTCTAATACGACTCATAGTGCGGATTATATACTATGGGTAACTCTGTATTTTGTGTTCGTAATATCTGATGTTTCATGTCAATTGTTGCATTTAACATTTTCAATAAATCGGAACCAATTAAGCCATCGTAACGCTTATCGACATCGTATATATAAAATTTATGGTTGGACATGCTTTTAAACGATTTTAACAAAGGTATATAAATTACTTCATTATGTGAGCTACTCGCGTGAGTGCTAATTACTTGAAATGGTTCATAGTATTTATAAGCTGAAAAGTATTTATCGGCTATTGCAGGGCTAACAAAACTCCTCGTACTTCCTGTATCAATCATGAGGCGTGCGTCAATTTCGGGTAAATATATGTGAAGTAATTTATTTATGCTATTGCAATTTAAATTGATCATTTCTGGTGGTTGGTCTTGGAGGCCACTGTAGGAAAATTTGGGGTCTCTTCTTGAGTATCAGGCTCGTATGGCACGGTCTCTGAATCATCACTACAAAAATTACTTTGATCGTAATTATAATAATCAGTACATTAATTAGGCTCGTAGTTATCATTATTATAAAGACACTATTGGTCTTGGTTCTGTGGCTCATTATTATCATACGAATAAAATAAATTATTGTTCTCGCTATCCGTTACATGTGTAATCATGTTTTGTTTTACCGGACGAACGGTGCGCATAGATACATCACTATCTTGAAAGTGCGGTGGATTACGTTGCGGTTGATTCTGAGATGGGATACCAAATTTAAATTGCGGGTTCGGTGCATTATAATTTTGCCTATATGGTGCATTATTATATTGCGGCCTAAAACCTTGTTGATGAGGAATACCGAACTTAAATCCTTGTTGATTAGGTAAACCAAACTTAAAATTACCTTGAGGCTGTTGAAAACTAGGTCTAAAATAGCCTTGGTTAGGTATGTTGGATCTAAATCCGTTTACGCCAGATCTAAAATTATTTTGCATCGAATATGGAAAAGTTGATTTAAAGTTTTGATTCACGGGAGAGCCAAAATTATTTGGAAAATTCGTTTTAAAGCCTTTAAATTGCTCATTATTGTTCCCAAAGTTAGGTGACAACGAATTTTGTGGTTTTGTACTATTTTTATTTTTATTTTTTGAATTATATTGGAATTGGAAATTAACCTCTTCCATAACTATACTGAGCGCATTCTCTAAAGTAGAGCAATTTTTTAATCTTACGATTCTTATCAGGTCTTCTGTAAGATTATATAGAAACACATTTAAGCACATGTTATTATAAATAGTTATTTTAGCCAATTTTAAATTATCATCACTCAACAAATTAACCTTAGAACAAAGAGCGCTACGCGTTTGCTGGATTCTATTACAAAACTGTAAATAAGTTTCGCCCATTTTGATTTTTAAATTTTCCAGTTCAATAGCCACGCATTCTTTAGATCTAGGGTCCCCAAAATGCTGTATAAAAATAGCTTTTAGTTGTTCCCATGTAGCTATATCTTCGCGTTCACTGAGTAAAGCCGCCGCTCTACCACACACTCTACTTGTAAGGCAATGGAACACATATGATGTTTGTACAGCATTATTAGGTCCATTAAAATTTCTTAAAATTGAGTCCATTAAAATTGAGTATGTTCTGATCTCCATCAAACATAGGAATTAAATTTAAAAGATCCTTAGGGATCATTTGGACAGTAATTTCGCCGTTTACAGACATGTTTAAAACACACTAAAATTTACTTATTAATACCTACTTATTACCTACTTAACTAGTTTGCCAATTTATGTGCAGAAGTCAAATAACTTTATACGATTTTGTTAAAAGTTACTTAATATATTATAAATAAAATATATAGTCACACGATAATAACCACAAGAAATAGCCGGGAAAAGGTAGGAAAAGTAAAAAGCTTTGCTTACAGTCCGCTCGATCCCATGCCTTCCCGTAAAGCTCTTCTCGTAGACTGGAAAACTCGGTGCCCGTCGTTAACTTATTTGTTTTCTGGTTCGAATTGCTTTTCCGCGCGTTGAAACGTGCAGCTAATTACCGATGCGTTTTTACCGAAATCCACAATTTAGTTGGATCTGTATCGATTGTTCGCGTCTGGTAACAGCCAGCAATCCTACCGGCTGCGCCAGTTAAATCTCGAGGGGTCGACCGAAGGTTTTTAAAAACTAGACACGTCTATTTAGTACGGAGTTTAATTTGGAACTGGCAAAGCTTATAACTAAAATACAAAGGAAGACTTAAACTACTTAAATTCTAAGAACTTATCTCTACACAGAACGGATGCAACGTTGACATATTCGCGACAGTCTCACGGCGTTCTCATAATGTTGCGTCAGCGTCGCCCGCCTGCAGAGTCCATCAGTCAGCACTCTAACACATTGTAATGGAGCTAGGGCTGACTGTAGACATTGTAGTAGAGCTAGGGCTGGGTACATGTAACATAACTACCTAAAGACCCAAGTCCTTTTGGTCCGAGCCCAAGTCTGTATTTATTTTTCTATAAGTTACGTAAAGAGGGGAAATATTGGAACACGCGATACAATATGAGCATAATTTGATTTGCAAAAAAAGAACAGAAACATTAAAGATATAATTTTTGTCCAAAATATAACAGACTGCTCCAAAATTACAGCATAACTCATTACAATTAAGTGACTTCTTAAAAAAAAGTAACTTTATTGCAATTAGTTAAATAGGTGTCGATGTTGTTGTTATGTAGGTAGGTACCTATTTTATGATAATTATATATGGTAATTCATATAATATTTAAGACTGACTGATTATAAATCAAAGAATGTGAATATTCATATTTTTGTAAATGATAGTGAAACCACTTACTTGATCTTCGATTAGACATGTTTCTGTATGACATTATTATAGTAATTTAGGCTTAGAATAATAACGCTTTAAAAAGATAGTCTTCATACAAGCGCTCTGTCAAAAATGAAGCACTAAACCGATTCACACACGCGTGACGTGCGCGCATGGCCGTGATCTGCTGTCTCTTTCCAATTCTATGAATATGAAAGAGACAGCACTGCGCAGGCCGCTGCTACCGAGGCTTTAACTTAGAGAATCACACTGCAGTACGTTTATATTTTGACCTAATTAACTACAAGATACTATGAAATACTGAAAGCTTACCTGTGAAAAGTGATGTTATTACACTTCTTTTGTTTTTCAGATGTATTGTGACACAATTTAACTGCACAAACCGTCATTTATTTTTTGTTTTCGCGAGACACGTTCGGCGCGCTGTGACATTGAACACTACGGAGCGGTCCGGCGTTTGGTGCCATTTCTGCCTCCAATTAATGTGCTTCAAAATAGGCGCGCGAACTTGGTTTCTATAGCGTTATTATATTATTCTAAGAATTTAGGTTTATATACATTCAAAGAGATTTAAATTAGTTATTACTAACTATGCCAAAGGTAACATAAGCTTCCGACTTCCGACCCACATCAAACGGCTTAATACTTTTGAATAAAAGAATTTGAATACTTAATCTTTTTCTGTAAATGTTAGTGAAACCACTTAGGTACTTGATTTTTGATTAGACATGTTTGTGTATGACATGAGTGTGGAAAAGGTGCAAAAGGTACATTTTATCGTAAATTGGCAATAAAATTATTTCTAGGTTAGTTCACACATATCAGTGAAGTCACAGTTCCGACACAGTACCGGCACAGTGTTTTTCATACATTCTTTATGAACGCATCCCTCCACTTGTCAGTATTATTGCTCTCAGTGTCAGTGCCGCCATCTGCAAATCACGGACGTATTCGTTTTGACAAAATTCATAGACAATGCTTGAAAGAATATTTTTCACTGTCCTGGAACTGTGACTTCACTGATATGTCTGAAGCCGTGATGCAACCTTAACCTTTGAACTGATTGTTGAATGTATAATGCGTTTATCGGTCCGTGCCACTCCGTGCGCGATGGTGTCACACGGCGGCCGGCCGGCAGACGCAGCAGCAGTCGGCAGTCGGCAAAGATTACGACACGCGGTCATGGACATTTTGATTACGATTTAAAAACACTCGATAGATGGCGATTTATGAAAGCCGAGCTGTACGTCTACCTAAGGGCTGTTACAAATTCTACACTTTTGCTCGTCTACCAAAAAAATAAAAAATAGTACATAGGTACCTATTTTCATTCAGGACATCCATGGGACCTACTTCTATTTTGAAATGGAATAAATATTACGCAGCCATACGCTTGCTCTTCATGGACTCGCCTTTTACTAAGCGCTATACTAATCTATGCTAAGCGCCATACTAATCTATGCTAAGCGCCATACTAACACAGTATAAATATGAGCTAAAGCAGTAAGGAAGCTACGTACAAACGCTCGAAATGACGCACGCCCACAGACGCACGTCTTTACAGGGCCCCTAAGCGGACATCGCAGTGCTCTCAGTAGCGCGTATCGCGTCGAGAACGAGTGTTCACTGTTGTGTTTTGCGTGCGCTGTGCGCGCTATTTTTAAAAATGCCACGAGTGTGTGTATTGCGTAGTATTCGGCTACTTGATCTCGGCTTCTTCAAAACCGGAGCTTTCGTTTTTTAAACTTCCTGCTGATGTTGAAAGGTAAGAATGATTTATTATTACTAAATAAAAAGCTTTTTCTTTTAAATAAATCGTTTGGTTGTTTAGGATTTTTTGAGCGAACGTTATTTTAATGGTGAAAAGTAATAAGAATTGATACTACAAAACTTAGACAAAATAGCCTCCATCTTGAACTTTTTAGTTATTCGACCGATTGCTTTAAAAATCGATATCAGGGGATCTGTGGGGTTTCCGACAATAAATCCGATAATAGAATGCGGAAATTAGCCGCCATATTTAACTTATTAGTTTTTAATTTTAAAAAATTTAAAGTGACAACCCTTATGCTTTGCTAGTTATATCAAAAAAAGCGCTAACTATCTGAGATACAGCGCTAACTAAACAAAAACTTTTTCAGTTTTACAAAAATAAGAGGACAACAGTAACGCTCAATTGGCGCGTAGGTATATAAAACAAGAAAAGGGCCGAGCTTCCGTACTGCTTTAGCTTATATTTATACTGTGATACTAATCTATGCTAAGCGCCATACTAATCTATGCTAAGCGGTTAGTATATTACGTCCACGGTTAAGCGCCATCTATGAAGTCATTACGAACCAATTTCTTTTTTTTTATCTCGGAAAATCGCCTATTATTATATAATGCCGGCACTTCACATGGCGTATTGTGTTCGTGTGGCGATATCGTTGTGTTTGCCCAAATAATCTGGCACATCACTTGGCGTCAAACAAGCCGTCCACACATGGACTATACGGGCAAACAACGCAAATATTCACAATATTTGCTTGTTCACAAACAAATTGAATGCAACAGTGATGGACGTGTCAGTGGCAGCAGCTTATTACATTTACCTGAATGCGGCTTGCCAACACCTGTTTTTTTTATTGTGCAGGGTTCTCCTAAGTTATTTTGAATATCGATCAAATACTAGGATTCATTTGGTATAATTCCAAAAATCGCAATACGGTTTCGTTTGTCCAATCCATTTTACTACATTTACGTATAAAAAACTGAACAGGACAGCCGCACGCGCGCTTTTGAACAGAACCAAGTGTGGACGGCCGACGCAAATATTTGCCGTATTTGATTCCTTTGATGTGTGATCAAAAACCGACAAGTGGACGGAAACGCATATTCGCGTTGTTTGCCTTATTCGTGCAAATAAAGCAAATATATTCAAATAGGCCGTCTACACATTGCCGTGTTCGGCCAAATAATGCAAATACGCGAACACGATACGCCAAGTGAAGTGCCGGCATAACAGTACCATAGCCACATAAAAAAATACGTGATATAATTTATTGTTTGAAGAATTGTTAGCAATACAGCATGTTTATAAAGTGTAATTCTTAGTATTTTATTTTTATTTTTATAGACAACAGAAATACTAGCTGCCCTACTCCTGTAGGTCACGTGATAGCTTAAAAATTTAAATTACGGGGATTTTTTTTTTTTAGATAGGTCACAGAAATCTAGCTCCATACAAAAAAAGTTTTATAGCTCTTGATATACGTGATATAATTTATTGTTATTCGAAAAATCAGTCAAACTACCGAATGCTTATACCGTTAATATAAGCATAATAATAAATAACAAGTACCTAAGTATAACGCTACGATACGTATCTTAAAGTTAATAAAATTGGCATTATTGTTCTGATTATCAATATTAGATAGGTACCTAGTATTTAAATCACAGGCTCAACACTATTCCGGATGTCGATATTGTCGATGGCAGATGCCGCACTTGTCATTTCATGATCCGTCAAAAAAAAGGAATTGGCTTATTTTTAGAAGCGTCGGTTTGAAGTTGTCATACGTACGTATCTAATTTTTAAACTGTAAATCTGATAATATTAGTAAAATTTACTATAAAACTGATTAATACCGTCGTATAGAGCAATGGCGGATGGAAAGTACGACAATAATGGGTATAACAGTGGTGATTTTAAGCGTAATACGAAAGCGGAGTCCGGCCAAGGCGACAACGAGATGGAACAAGATGGCGAAGACGGATCCAAATTGAACGAAAAAGCCGGCGAATACATGAGAGAGCTATTGAGCGAGAAAATCAAGCTAAATAGTCAAAAATTCCCCGCGTCCGTGAAACTTATCGACCAAGGTATAAATGCCACACTTTATTTTGAACAACAAATCATTTTTGTCTGCCTCGCGTCGTGCGTGATGAATAAGCCCCTTCGTATACAAGGCTACGCAAATCTTCGATACTCGACGATTTTAGTCTCCAAGCGACTACCGCCATACAAATTCATTGAGGTTCGTACACGAGTCGCGTCGCCGACATTTGTCCCGCGACTCCAATTTGTATGGCGGTAGTCGCTTGGAGACTTAAATCGTCGAGTATCGAAGATTTGCGTAGCCTTGTGTACGAAGCAGCTACTGATTTTGTGGTACTTATCTATACTAGATAACTCTATTAGATAATTACCGGTATAAAGTACCTATACAGCAATAAAAATCTTATTGAAATTATTCTATAAATGAAGCTGACATTTTTTAACTCACTTTATGTTTAAATGGGGGGGTCAAAATTAAATGTAAGTTTTGCTACAATTCGTTAACTCTCCTTTTTTATCCATAGAGGTCCAAAGAGTGCAGACATCAGGAAGAGTGCCCCTTCGAGATAACAAATATCTAGATGTCTTCCGTGAAAAACCAGTTAAAGTCACCGTAAAAGTTTTAGTACCAGTTAAGGATCATCCCAAGGTTTGTACAGCATTTTTATCAAGATTGTACAGTGGACCGACAATCTGTTGAAGGTTGTGAGCAGCACAAGAGCAGACGTGGTGGAGATCCTTGGGGAGGCCTTTGTCCAACAGTAGACGTCTTTTGGCTGATCATTTTTGTAATAACGCTGGAGACTTACAAACGGCTTGGATCTTAAAAAATGGTGCACGAATTTGTATAAAACAAGTATTCCATTTTGTTATAAAAAAAATCAGAGATTCTAATGCACATTTGCATTTTCTGGTTAGGTACTAATGTTTTCCAAAACTCATTTCAACCGTTACTTTATTTTACTTTAAAAACTCAGTTATTTCCAATTTCTATTACTTACCACAATATCAATACGATAATTGGAAATCACATTTAATTTTATTCCTTAAAGTAATAACTTAAGTTAACAATTCATTGTGATTTATCATTCTTCACCTTTTATCATAAAAAAAAAACGATAAATTACCTATAAATATTAGCTGTTTGTGTCGCTAGGGGAGAGACACTTGCCCGCTATTTTTGTCTCGTACCAGGATACGTTTGTTTACACAATTCTATGACCACGGCTTAAAATTCGGTTCGACGCGATTCTGTTTCGGCGTGCAGTGGTACTGGGGGTAGCGATGCGCATTTTGTCTGGCACAGATTATAGCTCGTTAGATTAGTTGTTAAGTCTTAACTATAAGTTAGTTAACTGTTATTATTATTATTATTGACGTCAATAAGTGCCTGTAAAGGTTTACATTGAATAAATACTTTGACTTAAGGAGACTCTTAGTTTTCGAAAAAAGACCCATACGAAGAATTGTTAGCAATACAGCATGTTTATAAAGTGTAATTCTTAGTATTTTATTTTTATTTTTATAGACAACAGAAATACTAGCTGCCCTACTCCTGTAGGTCACGTGATAGCTTAGAAATTTAAATTACGGGGATTTTTTTTTATTAGATAGGTCACAGAAATCTAGCTCCATACAAAAAAAGTTTTATAGCTCTTGATGGTTGGGGGGTGGGGATTCCCCCCTCTCCTATTTTTTGTCCCCTCCTAACCATCTTCAATGACCTTTTTTACACATTTTTAGGTTAGTTTTAATGAGAACAAATGCTTATATCTCCATAACTCTGTATCTCCTATAAGTGGGAATGACACTGGGGGGTACCCCCAGGCCCCCCCCCTTCCTCCCCTCCACCCTCCACTCCCCTAAATTTGTGCACCATTTTTTAAGATTTTTACCTTACAAACACTAAAAATATTGTAACCATCTGTTTGTGTGACATGACAAAGTATTCGTATCTGTGGATATACAACAATATTACAAGTATTGCTGTTAAGGTGACACACCTAAGATGTTATAATGTTATTATTTATAATTTTAATGCAAATTGTTGTTGCAAACAATTTACAAATTGAAATAAACAAAAATTTAAAAAAACTTACACACTGTGTTTGTTCTTAAAGAGAATATGGTCTCCATTTAGGGATTGACTTGACCCTTGACTTTTTGACTCCTCTTACTGTACGATTTTGAAAACTTAGATTCCTCTTTTCAGTTCAATTTTGTCGGCAAACTGCTCGGACCTAAAGGCAACACGATGAAACAAATGCAAGAGGACACCATGTGCAAGATGGCAGTGCTAGGTCGCGGTTCCATGAGAGATAGGTAATAATAACCTTTTTCATATTTTGCTGGTAAAAAGAAGCTAAGTATAGCAGAATAGACTTGGCCACAATGGCATAGTTAGTAGTATGCCTGACCCTGGTGCCTGATCACCTGTTCTATACAGATTTTAAGGTTCAGGTTTTAAGCTAAAACTAAGCCCAGTAAGTACTATCTTTAGTTCACATTTTGTAATGAGGCACCTAAGTATTGTTACAAGCCATAATTTTTTTTTCTTAATAGACAAAAGGAAGAAGAGCTACGTAACTCCCTGGACCCCAAGTATGCCCATCTCTCGGATGAGTTGCATGTTGAAGTATCAGCGCTGGCTCCACCAGCAGAGGCCCATGCGAGAATCGCTTATGCCCTTGCCGAAGTCAAGAAGTACTTGATACCAGACCACAATGATATGATCCGACAAGGCCAGATGCGAGACATTGGCGATAGAGGTGAGTTTAATTTTATTCTTTAATAACGTTATGGTCTAATTCTAGACATGAAAGTAATAAACACTTCAGCCAAAAGGTTTATCTATTATAAATTACAATGTATGCAGGTAGAAATATACTATGTGCTTGTTACATCCAAGTCTGGAATTAAACCTGGTGGTGAGAATGTTGGTATTGAGTAAGCTTTAGAGTTCTATGTGTAGTCAATGTTTACTAGCTAATAACAGGTATTATATTCATAAAAATATCTGTTACACAGAGTTTGTGGTGGTATGTTAGTTTCTTTCGAATATCTTCTCAATTTAACCACTCACTCTTGGAAACTTTCAGACACAGAAATTGGCCCAACTGTCAACGTCGAATTTGACGGAATCGAGCATAGACTATGCAATATTTTGCGATCACAATGCATAAAATGTACCACAGAACCGAAATAATCGACCTTGTTCATACTAAAGTAGTCTGTAAGTCTATGAAAACACGGTACAAAGTCAAGTGTGTCTTTGTAGGTGCGGTCTCATGAAAATTTATTTAATTTTCAATTAATAAATCGATCAATTGAAAATTAAATAAATTAATATCATTAATATTTTGTGAAAAACAAGTGAATATCATCCAAGATGAGTAGATCAGGCTCTAACTGTGTGGCTTCTCCGCCAGATTGGAGAGGACCGAAGGCCCCGTCCCAACCGGCCAACAGCGTCCTATACAGTGCTTGCACGGTCACCAAACGGTCCCACTCCTATCAAGTTGTTAGCGAAGGTCATGTGCCAATAACTATTTTACAAGTAATTGACAGAAGCAAAAGAACTTAATCAAAAAGCACTTTTATACAAGGAAATAATAGAAAATGTTTTCTTGTGTAGATTGTAGTGAGTGATGATATGAATGTTTAATGATAAATGCGTTTAGTCTACATTTGACAGGTTATACTTTTGACATCATTGTCTTCTGTTGTTTAATAAAAAAAATAACCTCGAAATTCAATAAGTGATGTGTTGTTTTATTTGCCAACACTCATTCACATTCACTAAAACTTATCTGATCGCATTGTGTGCGAGAGTAATGTGAGGAGTTTCCACAACTTACCCGCTAAGAAGTCCTTTGCTATATTTAAAAACTGTGTAGTACCCGATTTATGTTTTGTTCAAAAAGACATATCTTATCTACGTAATTATACATAGATTATACATAATTATAATCACTACTATTATCCCCGAACGGTTAGTCAGATCAGAGACAATGCAATGAGGACCGCAAAAGCAGTCCCCTGCCCATACACTTTTCACCAAATAGCGTCTACACATGTGCTCAGAGTGACAGATGGTGAGCCCATCGCCGGTCTATACTGGGCCCTTATTCTGTAACGTTTCCTTGTTTCAAAACCACGTTAATTCCTTAAAAAATTACGATATCTTCCCAAAAACGTATGCGTTTGTGCGCGGTAAGGTTTAGATGTGGAATCTATAGATTGCGATAAAGAATCAGGGCCCTGTTGGATGTATAGTCCGTTAGTCACCTTTTACGACACCCAAGGGAACGGCGGGTAGTAGTATTCATTCACCGCTTCGCGACACGCTTTAATATTTTATTTAAAAACACAATGTTATCCAACACACAGATGGCTATATGCCAGCGGGCGGCCCCCCCCGCCCGATGCCGGGGCGCGCGCCCCCCCGCATGCCCCCCCCGCAGCCGCCCATGCACGCGCGCGCTCGCGGCATGCCCCCCAAGAGCAAGGTCATCAGCATTCTGGATCGCGCACGATCGGCCATGGAGTCCTCGTATGGGTACGAGGATCCGTACTCCCAGATGCCTGAGCCGCCGGTGAGACATACTAACTATTTTTTTTCTATAGATGTAGTCAATTATGTATCTTTTTGTTGGTTCGGTGCCGTTTGAACATTTATCCAGTATCAAGTACCTAAAGGATATAAGTAATAGAATATTTTCTGGTGTACTGCTGTTTGGCAAAATATTTTTCATAAAATTTTACTTACCAAAAAACTTACTGCACTAGTTTCATTTCAAATTTACATTTTGCACTTTATTCTCTTGGTCACATTATCATTTGGCACCCTTCTACTTGTCAAGTTTTATTAAGCACACATTTTTTTTCTCAAATATTAGGTATGGGACTGACATAACCTGTAGTAAAAGTCCCTAAATACTGTAAGAATTTATGCAAAACTACAGTACAGTGCAGTCGGTGAAGTTAGACTTGTGACAAACACTGGAGGCAGGCCGCAAGCCCACCGACCCTGAGCTGGGGGCCAGCCCCCTATTACCTCTCAGCGTGCAGTATGTGGTCAATAAAGAAATGGGAATATTAGTTACCATGAAAATTTGCTGAAATGTATTTGCGACTAAATGATAAAATTAAACATTCCAAGTAATTATTTGTAAAACAATAACTTGCCAAAATTAGTTTTGCTAACTGTTAAATTGCGAATAGTTTTTTTTTGACAAATGTTTTTTTGCCAAACGAAAATTCCAGAAAAATAGTTTACAATGTGATACTTTATAAAAAGGTGTTTGCCCATTTATTTAGTTATCCATATTTTCTTGGTGCACAGACGACAGCAGATAGTTTTCAACGACATGCAAGCATCTGTTCGTTTGGTCTTTACTCCAATAAATAAATTAATGATTAAATAATGATGGATTAATTCGCCAGGTACGCGGGCCGCCGCCGCGCGCTCCCGACCAGGATTTCTACTACGAGCGCAACCAGGACCGCTACTATGAAGAGGAGCCTTACTACAAGGAGGAGCCGGCGCGCGAGTTCAAGGCGAGTTGTTGTCATTTGATGGTTTTTTATTTTATTTTACCCATTATTGATGTATAGCCGTGTGGTAGCTCAAAACCTATTCAGGATATCGATTGTACTATTGATATTAGCGATACTATTACAAAAAAATGATTTAATAAGGTGATTTTTTAATAAAAATCATTGATTTAAATCAATTTAAAATGTTATATAATCTTTAATGAAAATAACAATAAATAAGTATATTTAAGTAGTTACTAACAAGTACAGTTACTAACAATAAAATACTGTCAAAGGGCTTACACAGAAATAAAAATCTCAAAAATAAAAAAAAGACTTGCATGCATACTTGAAATTTGTCTTCAACTGTAGCTAAACAAATCAGAAATCAGTCTTGTAAAGTTGGATACTAACAATAATTGGTCAAGATTTATCTATATTAATTTTTAAAGTAATTTAAAATAATTAACAAATTTTAAAAATAATAATTTTATTTTTATAATTTTAAAAGTATTTGTGTCATACAGCTTATTCAATTGTCAGTAAGTACTAATAATAGTGTATTTGGTTTTGTCACATTTAAAAAAAAAAATGAAAAAAAAATTATAATTTTTCCAACCCTGACAAAAAGTGAAAAAGTTGTACAAAACAATCGATACTATCAAATGCAATAATACTATGAATAGTATCGCTGTTATCAATAGTGTAGTGCTCATAAATTGCTATCGATAATATCGATAGTGTAGACATGTGACGATGCTATCGGTTACGCCTTTACTATCGATTGTAAATCTATACTGAATTATCTACAGCCGACACTAACCAGTATGTACAAACAGGCGTCCGCCCGCGACGTGGGCACCCGCCGCCCGCAGCAGCACCACCAGCAGCACCATCAGCAGCACCAGAACCAGCAGCAGCACCAGCGCAACTACGCGCGCCACTCGCCGTACGCGCGCCCCAACAAGTAACTGTACGTTGGCCGTTTCTATTCTATTATATCGTAACAGCAGCAGCACCAGCGCAACTACGCGCGCCCCAACAAGTAACTGTACGTTGGCCGTTTCTATTCTATTATATCGTAACAGCAGCAGCACCAGCGCAACTACGCGCGCCCCAACAAGTAACTGTACGTTGGCCGTTTCTATTCTATTATATCGTAACAGCAGCAGCACCAGCGCAACTACGCGCGCCCCAACAAGTAACTGTACGTTGGCCGTTTCTATTCTATTATATCGTAACAGCAGCAGCACCAGCGCAACTACGCGCGCCCCAACAAGTAACTGTACGTTGGCCGTTTCTATTCTATTATATCGTAACAGCAGCAGCACCAGCGCCACTCGCCGTACGCGCGCCCCAACAAGTAACTGTACGTTGGCCGTTTCTATTCTATTATATCGTAACAGCAGCAGCACCAGCGCAACTACGCGCGCCCCAACAAGTAACTGTACGTTCGCTGTTTCTATTCTGTTCTATTATATCGTAGCAGCAGCAGCACCAGCGCAACTACGCGCGCCCCAACAAGTAACTGTACGTTGGCCGTTTCTATCTAACCAACCAACCAACAGGCGTTGGTCGTTTCGATCTATCTAACTAACCAACAAGTAACTGTACGGTGGCCGTTTTTATCTATCTAACTTACCAACAAGTACCTGTGCTTTGGCCGTTTCCATCTATCTAACTAACCAACAAGTAACTGTACGTTGGCCGTTTCCATCTATCTAACTAACCAACAAGTACCTGTACGTTGGCCGTTTCTATCTAACTAACCAAGTAACTGTACCTTAGCCGTTTCTATCTATCTAACTAATCAACAAGTAACTGTGTGTTGGCCGTTTTTATCTAACTAACCAACATGTACATTTACGTTGGCCGTTTCTATCTAACTAACCAACAAGTAACTACGTTGGCTGTTTCCATCTATCTAACTAACCAACAAGTAACTACGTTGGTCGTTTCTATCTATCTAACTAACCAACAAGTAACTGTACGTTGGCCGTTTTTATTTATCTAACTAACCAACATGTACCTGTACGTTGGCCGTTTCCATCTATCTAACTAACCAACAAGTACCTGTATGTTAGCCGTTTCTATCTATGTAACTAACCAACAAGTACCTGTATGTTAGTTGTTTCTATCTATGTAACTAACCATCAAGTAACTGTGTGTTGGCCATTCCAATCTATTTTATTATGTGAAAAGTAGGCAGGCGTGATGGAAAGTAATAAAAGTAAACCAGAGGAGTCGCAGATGCGTTCCCGACCCTGAGGAAGGGGTAGGAATTGTGAGGGGAAAGAGACAGGCCTCCGGTACATTCACTCACCGGCGAAACACAACAGCAACGAGTGCTATTGTTTCACGCCGGCATTCTGTAATGGCGGCTCCACATTATTGCCGTGAATTCACGCGCGAATTCACGGGATGAATTCACGGCACAAGTCGTGCCCTCCACATTCACGGGATGCTTACAATCGTTCGTGAAACCCGCCGCGAAATGGACGTAGAAGCTGCTGCTGCAATAACTTTGTTTGCTGTGGCAACATACTATTTATACGTCCAAAACATTATTAGAACGAGTTTTTATTTTATTTATTTATTATAAAGATTTATATTATTAGAAAGCGTTGGAAAAAAAGAATATGGTGGATGACTGAAATACATCGTAACCGATCAAAGTATAGTCTGGAGTAAACTAATTAGTTTCCTCTTTGGTAAACTGGCACGGGGTCGTGAATGTGGATGGAAAACCGTCCACATTCACGTTCACGCCTATTCACGGAGCTTCACGGCACTAATGTGGAGCCGCCATAAGAGGGTGGTATTATGCCGGGCAAGCCCACTTATTGGTGCAACGCAATGTGGCACTTCCACTCAAAACTATTTATTTCGGGTCTGGGTGTTTTCAATGTTCATGTAAGTCTATCCGTTATCTAGTTTACCATGTTGACAAGTTTCAAAAGAAGCTTATGTTGGACTAGATAATTAGTAGAAAAACTATCTATCTACTTAGCCTCTTGGTGACCTGATTCCCATAAGTTAACCACATAGAATTCAAACTCAAATTCCTCATAATTATGATTTATTTTTAAAAAAACATGTTTCTGTTCTGGTTATTACCTACAAATTGCTAAAAAAAAATTTTTACTTGTATCCATCTTCTTTTTTCCTTTGCCTTAATCCATTGTATGTAGACTTTAAAAGTTTGATTTTAAAGCTAACTATTTATGCTATGAATAATGTTTTTTTTTTACTAATTTAACTCTTATTCGCAGGCTCCTTCAAAGAAACACTCTCAGTAGGTGAGTAATGTCTTTATGGTCCTCAACCTCATGAAATGCTACTAATTATTTGACAAGAAAACTAAACATGAAGACAAAAACATAATGAAAATTCCAGGTAAAATATGGACGACAAGTACATAAATATACTTTAATAATAGAGTTAAAAACTAACATTTTATTTACTTTATGGACCAAAACTAATATTGTTCGGTTTCAACATTGGTTGGTATTAATTTTACCAAAATTATAAAAAAATAAACAAATAATATGTTTAAATGTAATTTCTAGAAGTATAGAAGTTAAATTAAAACTAATAGAGAACATTAAAAAAAATCGTTCAACTTTTATTGCATGTTAACTTTTCAAATCAAAGGTACAAGAATATGTATTAAACAATATTACAAATAGCATTGTAGTTTCAGATATGAACAAAAATATACTAAAATTATCATGTTTTAATTAAGATGTTTTAAAAATAGTGTTAGATTCTTTAAATTCGTAATTTCAACATGTTTTTCATTTATATTACCTAAAATAAAACAATTCCAACTATGTTAAACGGGATGTAGGAGTCTAAAATTAGTAAAATTACTATAACAATGTTTAACAAACAATAATATTATTAAGATGGCTTCTTATCCCACTTAAACTAAATGTTGAAACATGTTGAATAGTTATAAAAATGTATCTTTCAATCTTTGTGTGACTTTGAAATAAATAGTATTGAAAAAAATACAATCTTTAATTTTTCTTAAATTGGTTTTTCTAATCAAACAAAACTGATGTTGCGTTTTTGTTAAACCTTTGTTATATACCAATATGAAATCTTCAAAAGTGTATGAAAATAATTTTAAATTAAATTATCGTCTATATACGAGGGCGGTTTGATAATTCCATGACTTTGGAAAGAAGAAACACTCTTTTTACATATATATATTTTTATTTTTCAACATAATCTCCTTTCAACTCTACGCACTTAGTCCAGCGATGCTCCAACCTTTTCCAAAAATTTTTTTTGTCAAACCCTGAAAAATAGGCCTCACTTTCGGCTACCACCTCTTCGTTTGACGAAAATCTTTGCCCGCCAAGCCACATCTTCATGTTTGGGAAGAGGAAAAAGTCACAGGGGGCTAAATCTGGCGAATACGGAGGGTGTGGCAATAATTCGTATCCTAATTCGACAATTTTTGATGTCGCGATTGCAGACGAGTGGGCCGGTGCATTATCCTGATGAAATAGTTTTTTTTTCTTTGCTAGATGGGGTCGTTTCTTGATCAACTTTTTATTGAATCTATCTAACAATGCAGCATAGTAAGCTCCGGTTATTGTCGTGCCTTTATCCAAAAAATCGTTGTAAATAACCCCTTGGCTGTCCCAAAAGACACTTTACCAGCCGAGCAAACAGTTTTTGCCTTCTTTGGGGCACGTTCCCCGGTAGAAGTCCATTGCTTCGACTCGTGCTTAGTCTCTGGTGTATAATGATGGACCCACGTTTCGTCAACTGTTAAGTACCGACGCATAAACTCACTTGGATTGCGATTATACATGGCTAGGCATTCACACGATTTCGTTTCTGGTAGACTGTTAGTAAAAGCGGCACCCATCTTGAAGAAAGCTTTTTCATGCCCAGAATATCATCGAGATGTGCACAGCATCACTTATTTCGCGTATCTTCGTTCGATGGTCTGCCAAAACAATATCATGTATTTTATTAACCATGCCCTCCGTAGTGACCTCAATCGGCCTTCCTGGGCGCTCCGCGTCATTAGTGCTAGTACGTCCACAACGAAATTCAGTGAACCACTTATGTACCATCCCATGAGAAGGCGCAGAATCACCATAATACATTTTCAATTTGTCTTCGGCCTGCTTAATAGTTTTACCACGTAAAAAATAGTGTTTAATTAGCACTCGAAACTCGCTTTTCTCCATTTTTAAAGAATACTTAGAGGTCGCCTAACTTTTTTGTTTATAAAAAGCTTGTTTTCGCGCCAAATTTGAAAAAAGAACGGCATGCACTCCGTAGTGAGTTTCCTTAAAATGAGGCAAAAAAAATATTAAAAAGTTTTTATTCAACCAAGTCATTGAGTTGCCAAACTGCCCTCGTATAATGTAAGCATACAAACACCATTGAACAGAAAATTATTATCTAATACCAAGTGAAGGATAAGTTATATGTAGTTGTTACAAATTAATTGTGCAATAATGTCAACATTGAAAAAAGGATTCCAATAAA
Source organism: Scoparia ambigualis (assembly GCA_963921215.1). Lineage (NCBI taxonomy): Eukaryota > Metazoa > Arthropoda > Insecta > Lepidoptera > Crambidae > Scoparia > Scoparia ambigualis. The sequence goes on along the minus strand of OY992514.1, from coordinate 25,475,795 downwards.
TTGTAATATGTTATTAAAATAGACAAATACTTCACCAATAAAAAGAATTAACGAATGGAAAGAAGAAAATACCTGAAGAGAGTAAATATATTTTTCACATAGGTACCAAATTCCTTGTGAGTAACAATGAGAAAACTGAATACAATTAATGCGCATGCATTGCAGCCATCCAAAGATTTCTAAACGAAACAAAAAGTACTACTTATAGTTGGAGGTCCAAAATATGTATGTTTGTAATTATTATTGAAAATAATGGACAATATGAACTAAAGTAAATAACTAAAATGATGATGAAAATCTACGTGGCAGACGAATCTTCGCATTACAACTACCAACATAAAATGGTAAGTACTTAGCTTATCTCTGTTTGGGCAATTTCACCACTTTTTCTTTACGTCAGATAGCCTATTCGTATGTTGTCTCTATTTTTTTATGACTCTTTCTCTTTTCTTTCACTTCACCCGGGCCACAGCCATTGAAGGTCTGACGCATTAAAATTGGTTTAACATGCTCTAAAATTATAAAACTATACTGCCTACTTCAAGTAGATTCGAACCCATGATCTTTCGCAATACGCGCTACAACTCTTCCAACTGAGCTACCGTGTGTGCGTTTGAAGTGCTTTATTTAATAAGACATCTATGTTTTGTTGATTAATGTAGTAATTCAATGAAACAATAATCGCTCATTATATATTTTATTATAATAAACAGAAGAAGAACTCATAAGGTGGGTTCGATTCCCAGTTTAGTTATTTAATTTAGTGTCAGTTGACGAATAATTTTGCCAGCTACAGGTGTTTGGACTTGCAATAGGACAGTAGGTATACAGTTTGTTTTTTGAACTGGGACGGACGGTTAAGAAATTCAAAACAGGAGATACAAGGAACTATCCATGTAAAAAATCGTGAGCATGGCATCATATATCGTCATGCGTATATCGCCATAGAGTGGTCGACTGAGAACTTGCTAGACTACCTGTGTCTTGCTAGAAGCCTTACCATGGAATTCTGGGATTGTAATAAGTTAATAACTAAAAATTTGTGTTTACATAGTGTAAAATAATGACTAAAGAAAAAAAATGCAAGTAATAAACGAGATAATCGCTAGTCTTACCACAGAATAAGTAATAGTACTACCGTACAGAAGGTTCACTCTCTAAAGACTTCCACGCGAAATTGAAACTTATCGCGTGACCCGAGCGTTCATATTCCGTTAACCTTTTGAGCGCCAAAGTCGTCTATACTTGACCAGCACTTGCGGGCCCTGTGCGCCAACGACATCTATAGTTGACAAAAAACCCGGCTTACAAAAATATTAAATAAATGTGTTGAAAACCTATTACTGGTATTTTTTTTCTACATTCGGCAATAAAGAATATCCCTGCAACATATGAGTATAAAAACAAGTCTCTTAGAGCCATAAGAACTGAGAAATATTGAATTATAAAACATGGATTTTTATCTAAGCAAATACTATGTCCAACACGCCAAAGTCGTCTACTCTTGACCGCTAGTGCTGTACTCCAGAAGGTAGTTTTATCGTAAATTACCTATTCAAAATTCAACTAAAACGTGTTATTTTATTTTATTATTTTGCTATTTTAATAAAAATGAAATGTAAGAAAACTAACACCACCATCGCGTACCGTAGCTCAGCTACATGAATAAAGAATCGTCAAATCAACTTCACCTAATAAATCCAATATGGCAACTCTGGCGCATCCCTAGCGCGTCATCAATAATCAGTTCTCTGGGCGCCGTGGTCACGGATAGACGATAGCCTGATGACGTCATAAGCGCATAGTGAGGAAAGTAGTGAAGTGCAACATGAGCGATTCAATTGAACTTCTTCGCATTTTGGAAGGCGTCGATGATGACGATGAATTTTCGGAATCTGATTCAATTATTGAAGAAGATTTAGAGCTATGTAAGTGTATGCAAATTCTTAACAAATTAAACTTTATAACAGAATTATTATACTTATACTATACTAGACTTTAAATTATTATTTATGTTAACAATTGTTTTATTACATTTTGTTTAATTGTATGTACTTAATGTAAGTAATTATAATTAATATTCAAAACAAAATAGCTCCTTGCAACTCTTGTAAGCCTAGGTTATTTCGCTAATTAGAGTGTAATGGCGGCACTTCACTTGGCGTATTGTGTTCGTGTGGCAATATCGTTGTGTTTGCCCAAATAATCTGGCACATCGCTTGGTGTCAAACAAGCCATCCACACATGGCCTATACGGGCAAACAACGCAAATATTCACCATATTTGCTTGTTCACAAACAAATTGAATGCAACAGTGATGGACGTGTCAGTGGCAGCAGCTTATTATATTTATCTAAATGCGGCTAGCCAACACCTGTTTTTTTATTGTGCAGGGTTCTCCTGAGTTATTTTGAATATCGATTAATGCAACGTGTTCGGTTTTTGTTTTTATGAGAGGCATTTTTGGGGTCCCAAACACGGATGCATTTGGTATAATTCCAAAAAACGCAATACGGTTTCGTTTGCCCAATCCATTTTACTATGTTTACGTATAAAAAACTGAACACGTCTGAACAGGACAGCCGCACGCGCGCTTCTGAACAGAACCAAGTGTGGACGGCCGACGCAAATATTTACCGTATTTGATTCCTTTGATGTGTGATCAAAAACCGACAAGTGGACGGAAACGCATATTCGCTATTTGCGTTGTTTGCCTTATTCGTGCAAATAAAGCAAATATATTCAAATAGGCCGTCTACACATTGCCGTGTTCGGACAAATAATGCAAATACGCGAACACGATACGCCATGTGAAGTGCCGGCATAATACGTAATATCGACGCACGAAATCGCGACACAACATAGGAATTTTGTTTGTAATCGTTTTATGCGAATAAATGGAAGGTGCTTATACAATTTTTATCTATTTTTACACTATATATCACTCGTAGGTTCATAAAATCACGAGGTTTTCGATCGCGAAAGTTAAGTAATGTTCGCCGAGGTCGTCAAGGGGATGGGTGACCGTAAGTTCATAAAATCTCGAGGTTTTCGATCGCGAAAGGTAAGCAATGTTTGCTGAGGTCGCCAAAGGGATGGGTGACCGAAGGTTCATAAAATCTCGAGGTTTTCGATCGCGAAAGTTAAGCAATGTTCGCCGAGGTCGCTGACTGGTCACCCATCAATTACTCGACCTGCGCAAATTTGCTTAACTTTTGTGACTGTAAACAGAACAGAACAGACTGTAAATATCCACTGCGTCATCGAGTCTCTTTATGGCATTAGCTATTTTGCGGCAACATAACTATTGCGGGTAGATTAATTATATTTTTACTTAGGGTAGCGGTAGGTACCGTCATCTACTATGGATCATATGCATACAACACGTGTGCACGGTGATATAATTTAATTGTAGTATCATTACAAAGCTAACTAGAAAGTTAGCTTTGTAATTTAATAATAAATAAAAAATGAATCACAATAATATTATATAAATATATTATATTATATTATTTACTAAAATATGTTTGTTTTTATTTATAAAAATATTTTTATACTGTTTTGCACCGGTTAAAATTGACACTTTCTATGTATGTTTTTTTTATATCCCATGGTTAATACCAAGTAGGTACCTTCTCAGTTTTGTTTATATAGATAGATATCATCATGTTTAGATAGATGCGCGATTTCGTGCATCGAGATTTGGTTTATCGCAATTTGTCGCGATAATGTGCATCGAGATAGTGTGTTTCTAAATTACGTATTACACTCCGCTAATTACCTACATTTTTAAAGTTTTTGTTTTCGAGATTAAAATAACCTATATTAACATAAAAATCATAACAAAGGTTTTTCTAAGGCGAGCCGCAATTTTAGTTCTTAACGGTTGCGAAAAAAAGGACGAAATCACTCTAAAGATGTTTAGGTATCATCTCGAGACAACGCGAGCAGATAATTCTCAATGTGTTTGGTATATTTTTATAATTTAACGATAGTTATATAGCTTATAATATAATAGCGTAATATTCTTTACAGAAATAAATCTCTAAAACTATAGTTCAACATAATCAATTCTTCAAAAAAAATAGGTAAGTAACCGTGAGTAAGCATTAAGGTCTAAAATAGCGGGTAAGTAGGTATATCAACTTGCGGCATTACGCTCGTTCCGAAAAGTATTGTGAGTAGACTAAAAACGATATATTGATAAGGATTTAAGATCTAAAATAGCGTATCAGCAGGCCCGTGTCACTACGTAATTCGGTCGATTTATAAACCTACACTCTCGGTCCGCGCGCGGAGACAATTTAGTCGAGTGTCACGCACGCAGTACGCAGAAAGCGACCGACGACACGGCAGTTTGTTTCACGTTAACTTTATTTTCGCAAGTGGATAGTTCACAGGATGGTGAAACAAAAGCGTTACTGTTCTGCATTCGAATGCACTAACACGAAATTTAAAGATAAGGATTTAACCTTTCACAAAATCTGTTGCCGTCTGCAATTACTTAATATAAGCAAAGCACATAGTAAGACATAGTAACATAAGTAAATACAACTGAGTATTAATACGGATAGTTGGGCGGTGAAAATGTTAATCGATGTCTTTCTAGGTATCGATTTCAAAATTGATACATTAAGTGCGACTCGGGTACATCTCTATGGAAGAGGCATTTTAGGATGGCCAGCTGCGCCGTTGTCGTCCAGTCGTGACAATGAAGACATCACTATAGAGGATAGTGCTGTGGTTTACCACCATTTTATTTTCAATGCTATGCTTTTATTTATGTACTAACTACATATATACAAAAAGTGGAAGATGGCACAATAATAAATTAAACACCCCCAGATTATAAGTAGTCATTTATTGCATATAAAAACAACAAAAACAGGTCGCCGTGTGTTACCAATTTATCGACTCTTGGCAGCACTATATTTTTCGTAGGTATTTTTGTCTATTTTATGCTCTGGCGTGCAGGACACAGGAATGCGTTTATGGCGTGGCGCCCAAAAGGTTAAGCAACGCTGACTCGATATCGATTTGACGTCATGACGTCACAGCGTAGGGTTTACGCGCGCGCGCAGGGATTACGAGTTAAGCGAGGACGCGCGACGTGGAGCATGCGTAGCGAGCGGCAATCTTTACTGCCATACGCCTAGGCGGCCTGCCTGGGAGGCGTGCCGGCCGAATGTACCTAAACTGCGGAGTGACACACCCCTGGTAATAGTACTACCGTACAGAAGGTTCAGTCTCTAAAAGACTTTCACGCGAAATTAAAACTTATCGCGTGACCCGAGCGTTCATATTCCGTTGAGCAACGCTGACTCGATATCGATTTGACGTCAGGAGCGCGCGGTAGCGTAGGGTTTCCACTTATGGATATATTTAAGAACGATTACGCGCGACGTGGAGCGTGCGAGCCGAGCGGCAACGGCGGCGTATGGCACACGCCTGCCTGGAAGGCGCGCCGGCGTACCTAAACTGCGGAGTGACACCCCACTTTTCTTGTCAGTTGCAAGAACGATTTTTTAAGTTAACGCTTCATTAAAGGTTTTGCTGTCTTTTTCTGCGTCTAGCGTACAAAAAAAGACAACAAAATGTTTAATGGGAGGATTAACTTTAAATCATCGTTCTTGCAACTTGCCGTTAGTTAGCCTTACCTTACCTTACCTTTAGAACCTACACGAAAATAGTGGTACAGACGCCAGCACTTCAATCTACCACAAAATGTAAATATTCTTCAATACATTTTAAACTTTGTCATTAGGGTGTAAGGTGCGTTCTGTCGCTTCACTCGAGCGCACTCCGGCGCGCGCTCTAACCGTTCCGTGGCTTGGTGAAATACTCTGATATCTGTCAGAGCGTACTTTCATCCGTTCCGTGGCTCAGAGCGCAGCAACCAAACGACCATCAAATCGAATGTTTATTTATCACTCTGACAGCTATTTAACGTTCAGATCATTGTTAAAACGTGTCAAAGTTTGCAATTTCAGTAAAACGTCTCGAAAAAGTTTCGTATTGTTTGTTTTGTTTTGTTCCGCTTGTTTGTTTCGTATTGTTTTACTTTTTAATGGTTTTGTTAAGTATGGTATAGAATAGAAGTTGAAAAAATGGAAACTAGAAGAATTTTCTCTCGCTTTGGACAGGAATACTTCAGAACAGGTTATAATAACAACTCGATCGTTTCGTGGCTCGGTTGCAACTCAAACGGGTTAAACTCTAACCAAACAACTACACCCAAAACGAGGGAACGCACTCCATCATAGATTGGAGCAATTTATAATTTTTTTTAATAAAATAAATAAATTTCACAATTATTATTACACCAATCATTCAGCCTCAAACAAGGCATAGCTTGAATTATGGTGACTTAATAACGGATTAACATACATAAGTACTAATAAACATCCATAACTCGGTCACAAACGGTCGTGCTCATCACACAAACCTTTTGTCCCTGCCGGGATTCAAACCCAAGACCGTGGGTTTCGCAGTCAGGGTCGCTGACCACTCAACCACCCGGCCGTTCGCATTTTAAAACTACACATTCCAAATACGCCACAGATTTTCCATTTGGCAGTGAAAACCGAAAGATAATGGTACGTGAATTAAAAAGTAGCTTAAGTGCACAACAATCTTTTTTTACGAAACCAGACTCGAAATCAAAAGCTGCAACACTGGCATCATTCACTGTTACAGAAATATTGATAAAACGAAAGAAACCATTCGAAGATGGAGAAATGATCAAGGAAGCCATGCATAGAGCAGGAGAAGCGCTTTTTAATGACTTTAAAAGTAAGAAAGAAATTATTTCAGCAATAAATGACATTTCATTGTCACGAAACACAGTAATGCGACGCAGTGAAGCCATAAGTGAAAATTTGGAACATTTACTTAATGAGGACTTGCAGAAATGTTGTTTTTTGTCGCTACAATTTGATGAATCCACCGATGTAACCGATATTGCTGAATTGTGCATTTTCGTGCGTCTAGTTTTTGACGACATGACGGCAAAAGAAGAATTATTGACAATGATTTCATTGAAGGGGCAAACCAGAGGCGAAGACGTCTACAGATCTTTTAAGAATTTTGTAGAAAAAACTGAATTTCCGATTCACAAAATAGTTGCTATCACGACAGATGGAGCACCCGCTATGCTGGGACAAAGAGTTGGTTTTATTTCATTGTGCAAAAATGATGACGACATTCCAAGTTTCACCAACTATCACTGCATCATACACCAGCAAGTTTTGTGCTCTAAAATTCTCGAATCGGATATTATTATGAAAATTGCCTTTAAAATAGTTAATTCTATTCGAGCCAGAAGTTTACAAAGGCGTCAATTTCGAGCTCTTCTTGAAGAGACTGAAGCCGAACACTGAGATCTTTTGCTACATACAGATGTTAGGTGGCTCAGCCGTGGTGCCTTTTTGAAGAGGTTTCGCCAATTACTGCCAGAAATCAAAACATTCATACATTCGAAAGGAGAACATGTACCTGAGCTTGAAGATGAAAACTGGCTTATGAAGCTGGCCTTCCTTTGCGACATAACAGAGAAACTCAACGAGTTGAACCTGAATCTTCAAGGGAAAGACAGAACCGTCATTGGCATGATATCTTTGATTAAAACTTTTAAAAGTCAAATTCAAGTGCATGCATCTCAATTAAAACGAGGCGAACTAAAAAATTATAAAAACATGGTAGAAGAATGTATGCACAATTCAAATCGTGACTTTAAAACTTTCGCTGAACAGCTGGAGAATTTGCACCTGGAGTTCGAAAGAAGATTTGCGGATTTTGCCGCTCTCGAAGAAGTACTAAGTTTCATGGTATTTCCTTTTAATGAAAATATTGACATTGACAGCTTGACCGTTAAAATCGGCAACTTAACCGATACTGAATCTGTTGTGGTCGAAGAAGAAATAATTAAAATGAGAAGCGACATATTTTTGAAAGCAAGAGCATCTGGTAGTACAGATTTTTGGAAAGTGATTTGCAAAGAAAAGTTTCCATGCCTATGGAAAGTAGCTTTATATTTGACTTCATTTTTCGGTTCTACGTATCTTTGCGAATCAACATTTTCAACAATGAATGCAATAAAAACCAAAAATCGTTCCCGCTTAACAGACGCCCACTGAACATCCTGTTTGCGCATCGCAGTTACTTCGTACACTCCCCAATATGACAAACTTGTTTAATATGCAGTGTCAAACATCTACCCAAAAACGTAAAGCGGAATGAAATAATTTAGTATGTAATATTTCATTAATAAATACTTACTTTATCACAAAAATGTTTAATTTCTCTCTTCTAAACTCTACATTACAGTCGACCGCAAGAAATATTTTTGAACACAAGTAGACCTAACAGGTCAAAAGTTTGGCCACCCCTGGTATAGAAGTTGAAAAAATGGAAACTAGAAGAATTTTCTCTCGCTTTGGACAGGAATACTTCAGAACAGGTTATAATAACAACTCGATCGTTTCGTGGCTCGGTTGCAACTCAAACGGGTTAAACTCTAACCAAACAACTACACCCAAAACGAGGGAACGCACTCCATCATAGATTGGAGCAATTTATAATTTTTTTTAATAAAATAAATAAATTTCACAATTATTATTACACCAATCATTCAGCCTCAAACAAGGCATAGCTTGAATTATGGTGACTTAATAACGGATTAACATACATAAGTACTAATAAACATCCATAACTCGGTCACAAACGGTCGTGCTCATCACACAAACCTTTTGTCCCTGCCGGGATTCAAACCCAAGACCGTGGGTTTCGCAGTCAGGGTCGCTGACCACTCAACCACCCGGCCGTTCAAACCCGTTCGTTTTTGGATAGATTGATTTGCTGGCGTGTGTACATTACCGCCAATAAAGCCAATGCTGTGTAATGTATATGCTGTATAAGGGTGAGTCTGGCTAACTTGACGTTAAGCTGGCAGCCTCAACAAAAGGTTTTCAATATCTTTGGTTCTACTGAATTCATGAAATGACGGATACACTGTTTTCTCAATTTTTTTGACACTGTTAAGTACCACTATTTTTGTGTACTTATGGTGAGGCTGCTACTTTGACGTCTATCTATAACCCCTCACGTGATGACGTCAGCGCGCGCGCAAGTCCTTCTTTGATTTGGGTATGACGCGGCGTAATTTGATACAGGTACTTGAGTAGTGTTAAGTGGTTTTTGTGGCCTTCCTTTTTTAAACACCACACATATTGTATATCGTTGGATTCCTAGAAAAATTATCTTCAATATTATGGCGGTTTCATTAAAAAATATTAAACAAATATTTAATTATATATTTTTTTTTTATTTATATTTTTTTTTTACATTTTTTATTATATTTAAAAATTAAACGCGATAAGGGTATCTTTTTCTTCTTTATATGTAACCTCTTACTACATAGTAATAATAATATATAAAAATGTTTACAACTTTTCATAGAAAAATGTAAAGAAAAATAACAATTTCCGCATCGAGTTATTTTTTATTTTTTTATTTTTATTTTTTAAAAATAGATCTTTTCGAAGTAAGTCTGTTTTTATTGACGTTTATTCACACTAGACAGCTCGTGCAGCCAACCGATACAAGCCGCAGACACTAAAAACTGAAACCGAAGTATAAAACAGACTTGAAATACATGGTCACTACGTGGCTATCATCAAATAAGCGATCAACATTTGTAGCCACGTCGTGGCTATCATCACCCGAGGGGATAAGCGATTATTATCGTTAATTACAGACACATTTATTTTTAATTACATCTTTTAGAGTTATTACAATCAGAATTCCATGGCGTACAAGCAAAGGCAAGTAGACGTACACACCAACATCGATTATAGTTTCTATTCTTGAGGACACCAGTTTCAGCCTAGCTAGTGTTACACTGAATTCTTACCCTGTTCCACAAAATATCTACGCTTTTATCTAAATCTGATAAAATGGCATTGTGTAGCTTCATTTACCTTTATAGGTGTACCTTTACCGTTCAATAAATTATTTTAATTAATATCTGGTTTTATTTATATCCTCTAATAAAACAACAATTTAACGCATACCCATTTATTAATTATCTGTTTCATAAAATAAATACAAACAATACAATCACAAAAGAAACTTATTGCAATTTAAATAAACATTTTACTTACTATAATACTATGGCCAAATTCGATAAAGAATGATTGTAAATAAATTATGATGGTCGAGGATTGCTTTTGCTGTTCTCGTTGCCTAGTCACTGACTAACCCTTCGGGAATAATAGTCTTGATTATATGTATGTATGTATTATCCACAAGAAAACCACTAGCGACACTAGATATTTCCACAAAGCATTTGTTTACAAACATCATTTATCTAATTTAGCCCCAGTATAGATGAAAAATTATTACACCTTACAAACTATATTTTAGCTTACATAGTAAAGTTATACCTTAGTTTAAGAGCGATTCTAAATCAATTGTGTAAAAAAAATGCTCAATTTTTTTAGCAATTCAATCTAAAAACGTGGACTTGTGAGCTAATCTAACACTAAAAGTGATAATTAGTGAATGTCAATCAATTCCACCGTTTCCTGGTGGTCATACTAATTTGTCATATCAGTATGACTACGAGGAAATTCATAGCTAATAGTAGCAAGAGTCTGGCCAACGAAAGTTGAACCTCGTAGTTATTTGATTGGCAACACTTTGTCTCTACTATGTATGTCTATCTGAGGTGTCATGTCGTATGTCAAATTGAAATTTTATCTGAGAAAATTGCAGCTGTGCGAGTGACCCTGTGTTACCCTGTCATGTTTTTTGAAATTGCCGCGTTTTTCCTGGTTCAGCTTTCGTTGGCCAGACTATCAACATTTGCGTAGTTCGAAAAAACAATAAAATCTTACAGTATTCCATGAGCAAAGACAGTCTAAATTGTTAGTTTTCGTTACTTTGTCAACATTGAAACAATCCTAGAAGTTTCTTATTAGTGCCGGGAGAAATTTCAATAGAACATTAAAAATACAAAAATGGTTCACTTGAAAATCACCGGCGCATGTATAGCATTTTTCAAGTTTAGTGACTTCAATTACTTTAGGCCATTTATACACTGTCACTTTTTGTTGCAATGCAAACGCGCGTTATTGAAACTCGACTGCATCACGACACTTGCGATTGTAGCGATGTAACAGCGCATTTGTATCGATATAAACCAGTGCGATTGTGTGACCTATAGAGCAAGCTGCGTATCGCGTTTATATGGTTCCTAAATGTCGCAGTGTATGCAGAGGGCCTTAGATGTAAGTTTTTGTTAGAGGAGTCGCCACTACACAGAAGCCACGCCAAGCCACTATCAGCAATAAATTATCTATTCAAACTATAAAATGTTGAAGTTTAATAGGTACATTCATATGTAAAAGTATACATTTAAGAGTAAAATGTCCTGTCTTTTTGGAAAAATTATGTTCGTCACAATTTGTGTATGGCAATGGGCGATTTTCTGACAGACCAAATTAAAAAGTAAAAATTAGTTCAAAAACACCCGATAGATGTCGTTTTATAAAAGCCGGCCACCAGCCGTACCTACTTAAGGGCTGTAATAAATTCTACACTTTTACTTGTCTACTAAAAGAATAAAAAAATAGTAAGTCCTTATCTATTTATATTCAGGACATCCAGAACCTATTTCTATTTTGGAATAGAATAAATATTACGCAGCCATACACGTGCTCTTCATGAACCCGCCTTTTACCATGCGCCATACTAATCTATGCTAAGCGCCATCTATGAAGTCATTTACGAACCAATTTCTTTTTTTTTTTATGATCTCTGAAAATCGCCCATTGTAGACAAATTAATAGATAAATATACTTATTAAGTACACATGATTGCACCTATTTTGAATTAAACGCGCATCCACCATTATAAGGTCAATGCACCCAGTGTTACAATTATGACATCTTACTCTAGAATAGGAATGGCTAGTCTGAAGTGTTCTGTATGACTATAAGAATAAATTCTCGATCAGGAGCAATCAAAATCTCATGTCTTCTACTCCGCACACGAAGGAATGTCAGCTCGTTGGTAGAATCCTGGAAACAAGATCTTGATGTAGGTAAGTAAATTTCAATTAACCGATTCAGAGCGGTGGTAGTTTTTGCAAACTTTTGCGCCTGGCGGCGAACAAATGTTTCGTGAGCCCAGCGGGATAACCCCTTCAAATCGGATTCAAATTACGCACCGATTTAGTTGATAATATGTTTAAATTTGTTAGCAAATACCAGAATTTGTTGATCAATAGTTATCGAGATATTCCATGTTAAAGGGTATCCCGCTGGAGTCACGCTCGTCAAAGTTATTTGACCTAAAACGAGCAACAACGAGACACGCTACTGATATAGTTATTGTGCTAAGTTTTTGTTGATTCAATTACGAATCCATCTGTGAAAAATCTAGGATTCTACCTTCTGTAGTAACCGAGTAATCAAATACCTACTTTTCGTCAAAATTCCTCCGAAAAGTAAGTTCTAGTTGAGGTATTGGGGAAGATTTTGTTGACTCTGAGAGAAAATTTGTTAGACAAAAACGAGAACTCTAGCTACAGTACTTCCTGAGATATAACGCTAATGGGCGATTTTCCGAAATCAAAAAAAAAAGAAATTGGTTCGTAAATGACTTCATAGATGGCGCTTAAAAAAGGCGAGTCCATGAAGAGCACGTGTATGGCTGCATAATATTTATTCCATTCGAAAATAGAAATAGGTCCTGGATGTCTCAGGACATCTAGGACCTTTCATTCAGATGAAAATAGGTAAGTACTACTTTTTATTATTTTTGTAGACAAGCAAAATTGTAGAATCTGCATAATATTTATTCCATTCAAAAATAGAAATAGGTCCTGGATGTCTCAGGACATGTAGGACCTTTCATTCAGATGAAAATAGGTAAGTACTACTTTTTATTATTTTGGTAGACAAGCAAAATTGTAGAATTTATTACTAGCCCTTATGTAAGTACGGCTCGGCTTTCATAAAACGACATCTATCGAGTGTTTTTGAACTAATTTTTACTTTTTAATTTGGGCTGTCAGAAAATCGCCCATTATGGTTATCCCCCTGGAGTCACGGTGTTGATACCTAGACATGGGTTTTCCCACAAGAATGGAAAGCAAGTAGCGAGTTTATGACTATAGCCAAGATTTTGTTGATGTAAAATCTAACCAGTTTCTACTTTTCAGTTTCTTAGGTACAGTATTTTAAAAGAAATTTAAGTTTATAACTTTTCCATACTAAAAGTACGCGTATAAGCCGACCAAATTAAGTTGATTCCCAATAAGACCAAGATAGCGGCCAATTACATACATACACCTAATATCACAATAAGTATCCCTAATGTAATGTATGAATAACTATTCATATCAATACCTATACTAATGTAGATAGATAGATTTACCCTTTTATGATTTACTATCTAATCTAAATAAGGCATGTTGAAATAATTTGATTAAATTTATTTAGCAAAGTATTTATTTTTATTGTAATGGGCGATTTTCCGAGATCAAAGAAAAAAAAAAATTGGTTCGTAAATGACTTCATAGATGGCGCTTAGCATAGATTAGTATGGCGCTTAGTAAAAGGCGGGTTCATGAAGAGCACGTGTATGGCTGCGTAATATTTATTCTATTCCAAAATAGAAATAGGTTCTGGATGTCCTGAATATAAATAGGTAAGTAAATACTATTTTTTTATTCTTTTGGTAGACAAGTAAAAGTGTAGAATTTATTACAGCCCATAAGTAGCCCAGCTTTCATAAAACGACATCTATCGAGTGTTTTTGAACTAATTTTTACTTTTTAATTTGGGCTGTCAGAAAATCGCCCATTGTAGAAAAAAACACACTTTGCAATCATAGGGATAGTACTTTTTTACATTGATTGGTTCACGTCGTATAACGTAACATGTGTCGTGTACAAAATAAAAAATATCAACGAGCATTTTGGTGTAAGGTGTAACGTGTCATCGAGCAAAGGCACGAGCGCGGGTAACACCGGACATTAATTATTTATTATCCAACGTTTATTGTAATCCACTTAAAGTTTGTCTTTGTATACCTATGTTCTTTTGCCACCATCTTCTATTTCTATTTTTCTTTTTTTTCGACATTTCAACCAAGAGTGTACGTAAGGTAAAAAGAAGTGTGACAGGCTCACTCGCCGTGAGCCTGTCACACACGTTACGTCGAACACAGCGTCACTACTTAAGTATATTTAAGCGTTAATAAAACGCTAAAATATATTTAAAAAAAAACATTAATCTAAAAAAACAGCGTCAAGCATTCGCAAGAACGTTACACTACATGGAAATGTTACATGGAAACTGAGCATTTGCCTGTAGTGTACCATTCGTCAGAACGTTACATTACACCGTAATGCTCGAGCAAATGCTATAATCTATATTCACCTTAATAATACAAATCTAGCCAAAGAAATCGGGGACGTCCGAGGGCCTATACCCAGCAGTGGGTGGTTGCGGACTGATTGATTAATTGAATACAAATCTATGACGAACTGTTTCTATGATTAAAGATAATATTAGGTATGTTAAGAGACTGTCGACAGAACGAGACTAATTTTTTAATTTTGTACACGTGTGACGTTAATACGGCGTGAACCGATCAACGTAAAAAAGTACTTACTACCTATGATTGCAAACTCTTTTTTTTTCTATAATAACAATAAAAATAAATACTTTGCTAAATAAATTTGATTTTATTTCAACATGCCTTTTAATAGATAGTAAATAATAAAAGGGTAAATCTATCTATCTACATTAGTAAGTATATTGATATGAATAGTTATTCATACCTACATTACATTAGGTAAGTATATGGTGATATTAGGTGTATGTATTGAATTATGGTGTACCAATATTTGAATATAATGTCCAAGCACATTTTATCGGAATCGGCCCATAAACAAAATAATTGGCCGCTATCTTGGTCTTTATAAGGAATCAACTTAAATTGGTCGGCTTATACGCGTACTTTTAGTATGGAAAAGTTATAAACTATAATTTCTCCTAAAATACTGTACCTAGGAAACTGAAAAGTAGAAACTGGTTAGATTTTTACATCAACAAAATCTTGGCTATAGTCATAAATAAACTCGCTACTTGCTTCATTCCTGTGGAAAAACCATGTTTAGGTATCAACACCGTGACTCCAGCAGGATAACCATAATGGGCGATTATCCGAGATAAAAAAAAAAGAAATTGGTTCGTAAATGACTTCATAGATGGCGCTTAGCATAGATTAGTATGGCGCATGGTAAAAGGCGGGTTCATGAAGAGCACGTGTATGGCTGCGTAATATTTATTCTATTCCAAAATAGAAATAGGTTCTGGATGTCCTGAATATAAATAGGTAAGGACTTACTATTTTTTTATTCTTTTGGTAGACAAGTAAAAGTGTAGATATTATTACAGCCCTTAGGTAGGTACGGCTTTTATAAAACGACATCTATCGGGTGTTTTTGAACTAATTTTTACTTTTTAATTTGGGCTGTCAGAAAATCGCCCATTAGCGTTATATCTCAGGATGTACTGTAGCTAGAGTTCTCGTTTTTGTCTATCAAATTTTCTCTCAGTGTCAACAAAATCTTCCCCAAATTTCATGAATGTAGCTTTTTTTCTTATACCTCAACTAGAACTTACTTTTGGAGGAATTTTGACGAAAAGTAGGTATTTGATTACTCGCTAACTACAGAAGGTAGAATCCTAGATTTTTCACGGATGGATTCATAATTGAATCAACAAAAACTTAGCACAATAACTATATCAGTAGCGTGTCTCGTTGTAGCTCGTTTAAGGTCAAATAACTTTCACGAGCGTGACTCCAGCGTGATATCCTTTAACATGGGATATCTCGATAACTATTGATCAACAAATTCTGGTATTTGCTAACAAATTTAAACATATTATCAACTAAATCGGTGCGTAATTTGAAGCCGATCTGAAGGGGTTATCCCGCTGGAGTCACGGACATTTCGTGACTCCGCCAGGGACTTTCAGGGCTCCTCTCGAGCGCCACCCGCCATGAAGTGTAACTTATCGCTTTTTTGTCTGTTCCCGCTTGTTTTTATTGTAGCAACCCAACAGCGAATGTAAGCGGTTTAATTCTTTCAAGTGTTTAGAAGTGACTATCTACGTGTATAAACCGAAATCGAAGGTAAGTGACTTACCTTTGGCTCGATTGATTGATCAATTATTTTTCGTTTTATTGTAGAACGAGATATTACCATGCTAGTCGTGTATAACGTTAATGTAGGTACTTATTTTTTATCCGTCGGGGGCTGCCATTCCCTGACCGAAAAAAACGAATTTGAATTGCAATCTTGATATTCTCCTAATCTTAATTCAGGAGGCCAATTCTCATTTTTCGAGATGTAGTCTCGAATCGAGTTTTGATTTCGATCTCTATCTCGACCATAAAATCTCGTTATTAACATTTTGTTTACGAATCTCCTATTCTCAGCGCTAATCGACTTCGAGTTTGATTCGAATTCGAACTTTATCGAGTGGTAATCCAATTTAGTTATTCTGAACATGTCGAACTCGGCATTTCTCGAAGGAGAGCCGCTCGAATTGCTTCGAGTGGTCGGCAGTGGTCGAGACGTAATTTTGACTACGAGAAGCTAATGAAACGTCAAATAGCGGCGAAATTACGGTGGATATGGAGGAGTTAAATTCCAATTTTGTCGTGGAAGTGATTTAAAATATTGAGAGAGCTCGCTCTCTTTTTTTTTTATAAGGTGGAAGAAAACTTTCCACTCCTTAACTGTATATCGGCTTCCAACATTTGTAGAAGAAGCTGCTTCTGCTGTGGCGTTGGGTATCTTTTGTTGACATTGTGACGTTGTGTGTGTCTTGTGAATACTAAAATGATCGTTTCGTCACCAAACAAGCACACAACCACAAACAAAAAACATAAAATTTATCGACGATACGTCACGTTTTAAACAATACAAGTTGTTTATGGAAATTAAATTTGATCACAACAAATATAACGATTTTTCAATACTTATTAAAAATTTACTTCTTTAATTAAAAAGCAAGTTCAATACATTTAAATACCTTTACAGTAAAAATATTTGAGGTACATAGTTGCAACTGGTTTAAAACCGGATGAAACGTGTCAAACAGAACGCATCCCGAATTGATTGCATTAAAAAGAATGGCAATATTTATCAAAAAAAAAACTCGAATTCTATTTCGATTAGCGCTGAGAATAGGAGATTCGTGAACAAAATGTCGATTATCGAGATAGAAATCGAAATCAAAACTCGATTCGAGATACATCTCGAAAATGAGAATTGGGGCCCAGGGCAGAGAATGGCAGCTCCGACGGATTTTCTTTCGGTTGCTGAGGTCCTTTTAGTCTCTGGAGCACATGGGTGTAATTGCTTCCAAGTAAGTTTACATTGGTAACTTCATTGGAAGTTTACTGTTTCATACCAAAGCATATAATTATAGATACTTGCAAGTATTTTCTAAAGACCAAACTAAAAAAGATTTGGACGATTCAAAGTACTTATTGACATTGTCTTATCTTCTACTATCGAATATCTATGATTATAACATCATTGCCGGTCTTCACGTAAAAATATAGGTAAGGTTTCATCACTCTCAAGATATAAAGGAATTTATCATTAATATTTATCTGTCCATCATTGACATCCTAAGAGATCTGAATAAATATATTATGTGTGGCTCATTTTGGCGTGGCCACTATCACCAACTGGAACTCTGACTTTATAGATAATTTGTCGTGAAATCTCAGAATTTGTCGGTCCAAGTTATAAGGGGTTCAAGGTGGGCCCCGCCAGGATGAGCGCTCATCTTGGCGGGGCCACTTTTTTTCTCTGAAACCAAAAATCTGATTACACTAATAATTTTGTCGTGAAATCTCAGAATTTGTAGGTCAACTGTTCAAAAGTTGTAAGGGGTTCAAGGTGGCCCCGCTAGGATGAGCGCTCATCCTGGCGGGGCCCACCTTGTATCTCTGAAACTACGGGTCGTAAAGATCTGATTACACCAATAATTTGTCGATAAACGCCAGAATTTGTCGGTGCTTCTATGAAAAGTTATATCAATTTCTTTTTTTCCCATAGTAAATGTACAGTCGTGTACATGAAGCTTATTGATGTTGTGAATAAACAACTTGAAAGGTATAAAGAGTGCAAGTAAGTAGCGGCTAGTGTAGCCAATGTTCTCAGTAAACTGGTGGGTGCACCAAGCGCAACGGAGTTTACCCTTATTTTAAACAGGTTATGCAGGTGCACAAACATAAGCGCAAACGCAGATGCACTCAGTCGTTTTCCCCCTCCTTACTATAGTAGTGGAACGGGACACTGATACTACTAGTAGAGTTTGGATGGTGTGTCAGGCCATGACACGGCTCAAGCTTATTTTAGCCCAGGACTACAGAACAGCTTGTTTAATTATTACACTTAATTGCCTATGATTAGTTTACTTTTGAAATGTGATTTTTAGAAGTACCTGTAATATTTTGAAATAAAGCCTTATTATACTAAGTGTTTTTTTAATAAGGTAACCCTATTTTGTTAAACCTCGTAACTTTCTTAACTCCCCATGCAACTATCATAAACATTGGATTACCAATATTGTTATGTTATAGACTGATTTTTCAACAGTTGAATAAAACTTATCCAACTGACAAAATGTTATTATTATTCAGCCCGGCTTGTCCCACAGCTATGTGATGACCACACATTTTTAAAATGACTGTTTAATAATCTAATAGGCTAATAAATTTTATCTGGGGATTGAAAAATCGATAAAACAGTTAACAAATTTTATAGAATTAAAAATGCGCCTTTTCTGTGTTAAATACACATTGTATTATAAAATTATAGTCTAATTTACGACAGGAAAACCAAATTAAATTATAGTCTACGATAGGAAAATCAAGGCAAGGAGAGGACTGCTTTTGCTGCCCTCATTGCTTAGTCTCTGACTAACCCTTCGAGGATTATAGCTGTATGTATGTATGTCAAATCAAGGCCATCAGGTAGGTAGGCAAGCCTTTTTCAAATAAATTAATGTCATGCATTGATTATGTGCATCTGATAAAGAGTCAGACATATGAATGTCGTACACACATATCAAAGTTACATACAATATTCATTCACCATTTAAATCGTTCATTAACCCATCTCTTTCCGTAATACCAGACACAATAGAAAATCTCATACGAGAATATGTCATGCGGTAATAAATAGGTTAATTCACGTTATCATTAAATGCACATGTACGCGACTGTACATGTTGTTGTATGGGAAAAAAATAAGTTAGTATAACTTTTCATTGAAGCACCGACAAAATCTGGCATTTGTCAACAAATTATCCACAAATTGGCTATATAATCTATAAAGTCAGATATCCAGTTGGTGATGGTGGCCCCGCCAAGATGAGCCACACTAAAAATGTAAAAACATTTTTAAAGTTCAGACACGGCTTGAGCCTCCCGGATTGCGGACGACGTGGGTCCATTCCCACCTGAGGTAATTTTTTTCAGCACATGCAATTGATTTATAATAAACTAGTGGCCGCTCGTGATTTCACCCATGTGGTTCCCGTTCTCGTGGAATATTGGGATAAAAAATATACTATGTGTTAATCCAGGTTATAAACTATATGTGTGCCGAATTTCATCCAAATCCATTCAGTAGTTTTTACGTGAAAGAGTAACAAACTTCCATCCATACTTACAAACTTTCGCGTTTATAATATTAGTAGGATAATATAGATTATTATACAATTACCATTTCACGAACTACATTTTTTGCTTTCTCAGTCAACTGTCCAATTAGACCAGCATACAGAACAGATGTAGCATTATCCAGGGAGCTCTTAATTGGAATCCCTGAAAAGAGAAAGTAGTTATAGGCAGCTGGCATAAAATAACTGAAATTTAACAATGTTGTCAAGTAGAACAATTTCTTAGAAAATCAGTAGTAATTCAGAGTGGGCTGATTCTGTTGGAATTGTACGGTTTGATGCGATATTATTAGGTAGGTACCTACGGGAACAAGTTCATTAATTTTATTCTCTGTCTAGAATCCCCTATCATCGAACCTTCAAATTAGCCGACCCTTATTATACTTAGTCAGGGCATCTCCATGGTAATGTATATAAATTGATCAAACCTTCATGATTCACAATAACTACACCCATAACACCTTTATGTGCTTGAATTCGCTTGATTGTTTCTTCCACCTCGGTCGCCTGGAATGTAAATTAATTGTTTATTGAACAGATAATACTACAATACAAATAGTTATGAAATTGTTTACAGTAGGTACTTACCATTTTAATAAATAGTAAATAATTTTACGTCAGGGAAAAGCTAAAGAAAAGACCTTTTCGTTCGTCGGCGATGACGTAAATGTAACTTTTTTATTTTTAAGTTGCCCTTTCCATTTGAAAGGCAAAGAAATATGTCATACAGTCACATGCATATTAAAATTAATAAATCATCATGGATATAATATTAAGTCCACGTTTTTAAATCATTCATTAATAATCGCTTCGCGGTTTACGCATGCTAATGTCAGGTGATATACTTATCCTAAGTTATCTAGAAGTGACTTACAAATAAACAGCGAATAAGGTCGGAATAGTTATTCCGTGTTTTGTCTCTTTTACTCTAATTTGAAATTACGTTTACATGACATGAAAGGGACAAAACACGGAATAACTATACCGACCTTATTCTCTGTTTAATTGTAAGGCACTTAGGATATTTAATAACAGTAGGTACACTTAATGACATTCAGTACCTACTTGAGAATGAGATTACACGGTAGATATAATTAAATTATGGAATCGTCACGTGAATTGTTTGTTCAATCAATCAAAATCAAAAAATCCAAAAGTCATTATTTACGCTAAGAAATAACATATTTTAAGCTAGTAGCTCGAGTCTCCTGTTAAGCATGATAATGCCTGTGGCAGGAGGCTCCGCTCTTCAATAACATACAGTTGGTAGATATTCTTAGATTATAAAAGATGCGTACAAATTATAAACTAGTAATAATTAATTATACAATATAAAATCCGGCGTCGTTTACTTAATTCACCTGCGTTAATGCACCCAGGTGAATTAAATATTCTATTTGCAATCTTAATTCACCTAGGCACATTATGTATACTTCGTTTACTTAATTCGCCTGCGTTTAATGCACCCAGGTGAATCAAATATTCCATTTGCAATCTTAATTCACCTAGGTACATTATGTATACTTCGTTTACTTAATTCGCCCGCGTTTAATTCACCCAGGTGAATTAAATATTCTATTTATTCTATTTTCTTTGGTTTTTTCTGTACCTGGGTGAATAACCGCAGGTGAATTAAGTAAACGAAGTATTCACAATGCACCTAGGCGAACCAAACCTACCTATAAGAGCATTGAATACTTAATTAGGTAGGTACTAAGTTTAATAGAGTATTAAACCAGCTCTAAAGCTCGATACTAAACTCTAAAAAATAGAGTTTGTATCTGTGTTAGCAAGAGTGTAAGTGTAGGACACCCGACCGACATCTTTAGACAGCTAGACAAAACCTAGTTAACGTGGTGATGGTAAGTGAAGCCTTAGTGAAGATATTATGATGTCAGTTTTGTTGGCAGTAATTAAAGACTCATTCTCAGCAATGCGTCTGTCTAGGCAGATTATTATAATAAGAATTTTATTCATAGCCTACAGAACTAAAGTTCGTCAACAAATCCTGCACCTTTAGGTAGGTAATCAAAAAGTTTTGGCTTGGCTTGTAAAGAGTCATGTACCTATATCACAGACATATACTTCTTATTATATGTCTGTGACCTATATACTTTTCTTTAATTTTCAAGTTTTATTAAGTAGCAATTATACATATTATATCTATATTTATACTATCATTTATCACAAATAATGAAAGACATGGCTGTATGTGTTAGATTCCTTTGCCTTTCTGAAATCAAACCAAAGAAAAGAAATCGCTTAACCAGCTGCAAGAGCTGTCAAATCACAGAATGTCAAATAGTTTTTAGGGTTGGCGATTATCGAACCGAACGTGAGAAATTCATTAAATATCCCACAAGTTGTATGAATGACTACCTTTTCTAGTTACAAAATAAACTATTAAAACAATGCATTTCGAATATAAGTTGGGCTGAAATGCATTTGAATGAATAGAACAATGAATGATAGCGGTGCGGAAAGTTCGGAAGCTTTAGATCCTAGAGTGCAGGTGAGATTAATCAATATTATTATGTATTGATGCTCGAATAGACAATATTCTGAGGTCGTTGGCACTAGCGCTTAATCGGACCTAGGCTGCACATGTTACGTACTAAACCTGCCTTTTGTTAAGTTCGGGAGTTGCTGTTTTACTTTGTTGAATTTGTGTTTTGTTATATAATTAAAACTGTTGTTGATAATATTCATGAGTTGTTGTTGTTACTGTTTTGAAAGTTTCATATTAGAAATTTTGTTACAAAGATACTTAGTACAACGTAAAATAATATACCTACTTATCTATTAAAAAGTATTCAAAAGAAAATTCTAGCTTCATTTACCAATAAACTTCATTTGTAAACAACTACAACAAACTAGCGAGTACTTAAAAAAACAATTCTGCTAGTACTTTTTTTTATTTTAGTTAGACTTAAATGTTATTTCTACGCTTCAAAAGGCATTTAAAGCGTTTTATTAAAATAAACTAAAATTTTTTAAAGAGAAGAATAAAAATAAAAAATAAATTGGAATATTTTGCTAATTCATAAGTATTTTAGGCTGTCAACTAAAGTTGCCGTAAGGCCAGATCAAACTAATAATATGCAAGCCAGACACAATAGTAATTCAATTGTTAATAGGTTTTCTCACAAACCAGAGGTTAAGTTTATGTAAATGAAATAAATTTTAACTTTGACTTTGAATACAGTTTTGCTGGTTGCTTACAACCTCATTAGCCATATGGTCCATGGCATCTTATCCAGATTAGCAAGAAGGTGAGGGTTTGCTACTTGTATAAGTTTTTAACATTTTTCCTTTTTCTTTTGTTTTTAGATTGAGTTAGAACGTTTAAACACAGCTACAGACGAGATCAATAGGCTTGAAGTTGAGTTAGATGAAGCACGGCTGGCATTTCGGAGACTTTTAGCTGAAGGTCATCTCCGTATCCAGCAGCTGACCAAGAAGCTTGGTACCAGTGTTCACAAAGCCAGGCCTTATTATGAAGCTAGATTTAGGGCCAACATTGTAAGTACTAGACCTAACAATATTAGATAAATACATTAATCACGGCTATCTCTATCCCTGAAGGGTTAGTCACACACTAGGCAATGAGGATCGCAAAACCAGCTCTGCCATAGTCCATTTTTCACCAAACAGCGACTTCACATGTGCTCAGCGTGACAGGTGGTAAGCTCATCGCCGCTCTATGCTGTTGGATGTATGTGCATTCTTTAGTCCGTTAGTCACCTAATCGCCTGTTACGACACCCAAGGTAAGAGGGGGTGGTAGTATACTTTCACCGCTACGCGACACGGTGAGGTATTCCGAGGGCTTCTCTCTCGGTCTCTCGATGTTACTAGGGTAAGGAACGGGTATAATAGCGAAGCGGCGCAAATAGCCATTTGCAATATCCATTTGCGAATACCTTTTAATGGTTAAGTAGATTTATATAAATGTATCCACATATTGTTTATGTGCTGTTGGTGTTCTGAACAAAATAAAATAAAATAGGCGCGTTTTATAGGTTTTTTGCCTATAAAAGCGCGCGGATGGAAGCCGTACCCTCCCTCCCGCTAATTCCAAGAATTCATTGTACTTAGCATAGAATAATAGCGCATAGAACGATAGTCTCGTATTAGCAAACTGTCATGGCGTGAGGCAAGAAAAAAATGGATGTAGGAGTAAGTAAGTTACACGTACTATCTTGGCGACACGCACACAAGTGTACAAGTAATGTTGCTAGAGGAATCAGATTTGCCCCAAAAGTAAGGAAATTGGAACTGTTGATAGATAGATAAGTTTAGACTATTAGTACTGACGCGGGTTGTTTCGGTACCAAGCCGCTATGGCTTGGTTTTACTGGCCTCATTTATTGTGCGTGTTCTCGCTTTCTATGCGTTATTATTCTAAGGTACTTTTAGCTTAATCTCAAAACAGCCACATACTTATACTTTGTAAGGTAATTAATACCTAATAAACATCTTTTTTATCTGCTGTTTTCGGAAATACAGCTACAGTGTCAACAAAAACATAAAGCCTCACTGAACCTCATTAAAATAACACATATTTGGTAAACCTGCCGAATACCGAATATAAAACGAATATTCGGCCCATCCCTAGTATGTTTGTATATAAAAGGTAACTCATTTGTTTCCGTCAGACGTCACAAGAGCTACACACAGCCACACTCGCTTACGACAAGGCGAACAGCGCGCACGCCGCCGCTAGGGAGATGGTGTTTCTGGCGGAGCAAGGCTTGGCGCGACTGGCGGAGACCTCGGAAGGCGGGCTTACACTCGACCCGGCCTGGCAGGAGATGCTTAACCACGCTACGCATAGGGTTAACCAGGTAAGCGAATACGCCGGTCATTGCTTTGCTTAAGGCGGTCCCAGATAGTGATAATATAAGTAATGCCTACTATACTAGGGTCAAATTCGATGAGGAATGTTTGTAAACCACCGTCGGTGCACCACCATCTGGTCTATATGCTTACGTCTTACGCAAAGTACTTACTTTGCATGTAAGCGTAAACATATTGGAGGTTATAGATTTTAGATTAAACGGCACTAAAACTAAACGACCTTCCAATATGTTTACACTCACATAAAATAGTTTATACCAATGAAAATTTTCGACTTCTGCTCTGTAGGCGGAGTCAGAGCGCGCGCACGCCACGGTGACGCAGCGCACTAAAGCCGCTTCCCACCGCGCCGCGTCCGCACTGGTGCAGCAGCTGCAGAGCGGGCTGAAGCGGCATATCGCCAAGTCCAGGTCAGTTATTAGTTATTACAATTGGCTATTTGACAGTTGTAACCTTCGATCAACAATACTAACTAGATGTCAGGTCGGCGCTAAAAATGTGTCTCTGTAAATAAGAGCGCACTTGAGAAGTGAGCTCTTATTTTCTCGCAAGACAATAACAGGAAAAAGTACTTTATTTGTTGCCCCCTAGGGTTGATTTCACCACTAAATTTTATTGACGTCTTTTAATTTTTAAGTGACGGAGTAATTTATTGTTTTGAAAAAGTATTCACGTGGACAGAATTTAGCTTTGATTTTGTACGTGACGCGTTATCTAGCTGGTATTGTTGATCGAAGGTTGTAACAATAGAATATGAAAATTGTCTGATATGGTAGTTTATAATTTAACAATATTTAATCCAATAGTTTTTTATTATGATAAATTGTAAATATTTGCGATTTTTTATCTGTAGATTACAAGACCCGAAACACGGGGGGCCATGATTGAGCTTCGTGTGACGTCACATTTC
Source organism: Scoparia ambigualis (assembly GCA_963921215.1). Taxonomy (NCBI): domain Eukaryota; kingdom Metazoa; phylum Arthropoda; class Insecta; order Lepidoptera; family Crambidae; genus Scoparia; species Scoparia ambigualis. Next base: position 25,450,242 of record OY992514.1, on the reverse strand, counting down.
ATAAAACTAACAAAAACTATCTGTCAGATTTCAAAATAAAGTTTGTTTATTGAAGTGTGACGTCACAGGGCAAAATGTCACGTGACCAACCGTTTTCGCGCAAAATTTGAAATTAATGAAGAAAAATATCTTTTCTTTTCTATTACATAAAGCTTTTCGAGAAAAAATATATTGTAAAAGGTATAAAATGAGCGTTTGTAATTTTTAAAATACTTTTCCGGGAACTGTCAAGTAGCCAGTTATGTACCTACCATGTTTCTTACGCCGATGGCTTAGCGACCCGAAGTGAGAGCGATTTCGATCCGAACCCGTGAAAATAGGGTCCTATTAGTCGTAGAACTATTTCTATGGAAGTTTACGCACTAGATCAGACTCCCGTCATCCGTGAATCTCCATTCTGGAGAAGATTTTTGGCAGACCGAAACAGCCGTAGTATTAAAATGAATCCGCGGAAATTGAAGTATGCCAAAAGATGGCCCCTGTATTGTTTGGATTCGTATCAGTGATCGGAATGCGTAAGCCATATTCGAATTCGGTCCGAGTTTTCTAGATTCACGGGTTTGGTTTGGATTCGGATTGGACGTCGTGCGAAACCGCTCTGAGTCTTGGCCTCCGTCACAAGGTTACGAAACTAGGGTTGCCAGGCCTCCAGTTTTCTACAATCCCTCTCCTTACATCACTAAGTTTATTGTTCTGGCACCCGAGACCAACCGTTAGGTTATGCATACAGTGCCAGACGTCCCTGCGTCAGTTATACTAAACCATCTTTGTTACGTGCATTGCTCATAAGGCTAGAGTCTCGCGAGAATGGCCCTGTGAACACGTATAGTTCACTGCCAATTTACTAGATAGGTCACCGGAGCTGTCGAGCTCGCTCACGTTTCGGTGCACGAAGAGTACAACTGGCAGTTGCCACTGCTCGGGTCGTCAACTCTAAAGTCGACTTCCAAATTCCAAATGTCCTCTTTCCCCAAACCAAACCAAACCAAAACCAAACCCATCCGGGAGCCTAGCCAGTTCCCACATCCTACGCGGCTGGCGGGACCGGAGGCACGACATCTTGGAGGCCGCCTCTCTCCGGCTCTCTACAGTAGTGACCGGCCAAATATACGCAACTGCGGCTCAGTCGCGCTCGCCAAAAGATGCCGAACGAAAACGTTATAAATGCAGACGCAAACGCAAAAAAACCTTTTTTAATCCAATATGTCAGGCTTTTCGGGCGTAATGTCCGGCTAAGTATATGAATTTATGTCCGGCATTTCTAGGCCTGGCAATCCTAGACGCCACTGCTTCTTAGCGCCTCCCTTATGTACGTTTCAATCGATTTTTATTTGCATCTGTTTTATAAAAATCGTTGTTCTACCTACAAGCCACAAAACCTTAGTTACTTAAAGTGGATTTTACCGTCCTTTTTGACACCATTTCCTTCCACTCCTTCTATTATTATAAAAATACCAACCTCCTATATTTTTAGTATTTTTAAAAAAAATACTGTATATTTTTCAATTTGAATTTTAAAAGTACTGCTATCTACTTGCTGAATTGGCTTGTAAAACTATCATCATAAGCTTCGTAGTGTCTGAGTATAAGGCTTGCTACTAAATATTATGTTGAACTTTTAGTATTACAATAACATTATCATGTAAGTTGTAGATAATGTTGAGTACTAATGGATGTGAAATTTTGATTTATTACATTAATATTTTCCATGAAACAAATGCAAAAGTTACTTTAGGTTTGAAACTACATTATAAGTATACAATAATGTAATTTCATGTATTGCTTAAAGCTGATTTTTAACTACAGATATATTTTACCTTTTGATAAATTGTTATCTTAAGAAATGCGAATGACACCTATATTATTAGGAGGGACTGGGAGTTACAATTGACAATCAAAATGACAGTATAATAATGTTATAAAAATGGCCTCAGATGGTACCCAGATCCACGACCGTTCGCATTTCCATGAGCAGTGTGATTTAATTTACAACCTTCTGTAATAATTGTCCTCTTAAAAACACTTAAAAGCCTGTCCCGGACCGCACTTTAATAACACAATGACGGTCAGTGTGGTTCGGACCGCACGCTTAATAAAATATGACATTGCGCAAAAGATCCCTTTTGTGTCAAAGTGCTACTGTGCAAGTGTTAAGACATGACATTTACAATAAGAAACTAATTACTTTTGCATTTGACATAGCTTAAGTTTGCACTTACAGAGAATTCTTTGCTTGACTAGATGCACAGAGTAATGTGTCTTCCACAGGCTGCACGACGCTACAGGCGACGCCTAACTCACGTTTGGTACAAACTTTTGATTTATCTTTGCATGTTTTACTATCCTTTATGTCTATGGTTAGGTAGAAGTATTGTTTTTTTTCCTTTTGTTCTAATGTATGTATGTATGACTAAAACTGAAAGAGTTTGTTGTTGTTCATCTGTTACTTAATTTATTTTAAATAGTATCACCGAAAATGTTACATGAGTTAACAGCAGCCTTTGCTTAAAGTATTACAACAGGAAGAATTTCGTACAGACGCCAGCACTGCAACCTACCTCAATACCTCAAATTTCTTCAATAAATTTTTAACTTTGTCTCTAGGAAATAAGGATCAATATAGATTGAAGAAATTTGACGGTTTTGAATAGAATTACACTCTTACTCGTACTGTGCGTATTCCGCTTAACTTATAACCACGAACGACAGTGCTGTGGAACCTGGGGGCTAATTGTCTAACTTCAACACCTATCGCAATATCTTTCAAGTACAAGTGCATTGCTTTGCTAGTTCGCTTATTTAAGCGAAGCAATGTACTTCTACTAAGTGATGGGATAGGTACTGAAGCGGCGGTGGTATTTCCGGACCTTTACGACTTCGTATCCGCGATTCCTCTGGTTTTGCTGATGTCTATGGTCGGCGGTGATTGTTCTCAATCAGGTGAACCATCTGCTCATTTGCCTTATTTTATTATAAAAGTAGCAGACCGCCGGCGACTTCGTTCGCGTGGACCCCGTACCCCGTGACGAATTTTCAAAATGACTCCCCTCCCAAGAACACTTATTGTGACGTAACTAAAATAGTTAGACATATGCTATCGCGACACTTACACGTAGATATGGTGTGTTCTGCTAAGCCATAGTACATTATTTTATTCTATTATCAATGGTTTTCTTAGCGCACGCGATTTAAGGAATTTATTTGAGTTATAGTAAGGATCCCTAATTTTTTTGAAAATATAATTATAGTCTATGTCACCCGGAGGTAGAGTAGCTTCCCAAGGGTGAAAGATTTTTTAAAATCGGTCTTGTATTTTCGGAGCCTAGTTATTCAATACAAACAAACAATCAAATGTTTCTTCTTTATAATATTAGTATAGTTAGAGGACAAGGTATTGACAGGCTCAATGTACGAAATTCTCCTTGCTTAAAGAAAAACTTTTTGTTAGGAAAGAAAGCTTGTTTCTTCCATAATAGTTTACAGGCTCGAGATAATTTTTTATTGATATGTAACTGTCCTTCACAACTAATTTGCATGTTGCATGTGTTTTGTCTTTTATTTTCTTAATGTTAGTTTTTTTCTTTGACCAATTAAGGTTTTCTCAATGTAGATTTATTTTCGGTGTTTTCCTTATGCGATAATGGGATGGTGTAAACGAAAATGTGTTTGAACTTTTTCTAAAGTATTTTGTGTTTTAATAATACATTGTGAGGGGTTTTTTTTTAATCAGGGAGGAGTTTCTCTGAATCAATTTTAAACATATTTTTGGCAAGAAAAATTACTAAATAAGTAAGAGCAACATCAATTTAAAACCGGCTACTGCGTCATCTTCGGCTACAAAGTAGTAATAGCTATCAAAGTTTGTTACTTATAGCATCCTTTCTGTTACGCTGTAAATGCAATTGCCAGCCAGCTACATATTTTCATATTACCCCAACAAACCTACCAAAATGGTCCTTCGAGCCGGATTTTAATTTTCAGACCGTATTTTGAGGAGAAAGCACGCATCAACTCGGCTCTAGAGAACCAGAAGGCGCGCATCCAAACGCTAGAGGTTCAGGTGGCGGATGCTAAACAGCAGTATTCATCAGCTCTAAGGAACCTGGAGAGAATATCCGACGAGATACACCGCCACCGGTCGAGGCGACAGTCCACGAGAAACGGTGAGAAATGTACGACTGTCAACTTCTTATTGTTTTCTACTGATTAGTTTATTTTTATCAATAGATTAAAAATATAAAACAGATAATTTGAGCGATAGTGTAATAAAAATTAAACGCTTTACTAGAATTGAACATCTTATGGTTTCTTTTAATCGGTTCAATTCTTCTGAATTGAATAAAAGGTTTTCTTTAAATTATTTAAACACAAATTAGCTGATCGACGACAGTGGCGGTACCTTCATACAAGCCGAAAAGCCCGGCTTGCCCTAACAAAAACTCAATATCACTACTGGTAAAACGCAATTATTAAAATCACTTAATATTTTTTACCATTGTTAATTTTCTTTCATCAGCATTCAAATTATCAATTTTATAAGTTTCTCATATTAAGAATCACCAAACAAATCGCATAAAGCTGCTTATAAATCGTGCGACGCTTTACATCTCTCTCGCACAAGTTGGCTTGCAACCGGGCTTCGGATTTAAAAAATATCCGCTCTCTTCTAACTTTAACAAAATTGCTACTCTATAAACATAATACTGCGTAAGTATGTATAGATTCTATGAGAAATTCACACTCTTCGTCAAAGCCAGCTTGCGTTATGAAGTTCGCAAGTAAGGCCTTCTCCAAATCAGGCTTTATTTCTACCGAATCACGTGCAACTTAAACGCGGGCGAACCAATCAGAGGCGACCGACGACAGCTCGAGCTCGGGCGAACCAATCAGAGGCGAGCGTTAATACGCGATTGTGCTGTGCAGCAGCCACAGGCAGCAGCCAGCCATTTTTTATTCTTTGTTATTGTCACACTTCACTTTATTTGAGGGATTGTTTATAAGAAGTAACAAGTGTTTTCGTAATTTGTGTTAAAAAACGTGTTCCGAGTTCAGTTCGTCGCTTTATTGGTCTCTGTGACGAACTAAGATGTGTTGAGCATGTGATGTGTTGCAAACAAATGTGTACTTAAACGTGTTGATGATTGGCATACGAAAGGCAGAGGTAAATAAATTCTTTGAACATCACACATGATTTATGTATTTCGCAAACTATTAAAAGTCATCTAGGGCATTAATTATAATAGGTCTATGTAAAAAACTCTTTGGATTGTTGGTTGCTTCCATTTTAATAATTAATAAATTAAGCGTAGAGACTACATATCGACTGTGATTCCCGCGCAAAATGCCCATTTTCGCATTTTGTAGTAATTTTCCAGTTGTATTTATCGTTTTTATCGAAATAGGATAATAAATGCATGCGTAATATTACGAATCTCCACTCTGCGAGAATAAGCTGAGTTCGGACTTCCCGGCGCATCGCATTTTGTTGTAATTTTGTACTTAGTTGTATTTATAGTTTTCATCGAAATAGGATAATAAATTCATTATAACATTTTTATTCCTCATGAAGTAACAATTATTCTGGTATAAATTTTACTCAATAATATTATCGTAGATAAGAGAAATTCACAGTTAACTTAACGCGATTTTCGAAGTTTTTTTGGTTTTGTTTCATTTTTTTATTTCATTTGTTTAGTTCAATCCAGGAGCTCAAAAAAGTGCCCTCGCGCAATTTATGAAAATCTTTCTCTGCAATTTTGAGTTTAAATAAAAGTTAAGCGAAATTTACAAAAAGCGAGGCCGCTACGTACTATGCCAATAGTTATTCTACACTATTTAATAAGTAAATACTGTTAATGTATTTTTGTTTCTGAGATAAAGGACGCCTAAATTGGCCAAAATAAAATTCTCAAAAATCACATTCAAGATGTAATAGAAGGTAATAGCCTGTTTTTTTACCAACGACAAGAACGTTTGGAATGCCACGGCCTATGACGATTTGAGTAAAAAATGTGGCTAATGTCACAAATGGGCACCAACATTGTACCTAGGTAGCAAGATTAGGAACTTCAGGTTTCGTGGCTTGCCCCAATCTGAAGCCCTAGGCACGCCACTGATCGACGACAGCCTATGGAAATCGAGCAGCTTTTCTTATGACTTGTACTGATCCTGTTACGTCTACTCTAGAATCGATGCGCCGTCATATATAGATATTCGCATTTTTCCTTATCACAGACATAGACAATTCAACGATAACGGACACCGCCAGCGACACCAACACGTCAGTCAGCGACAAGCTAGAAGAGTTCTGTGACCACAGTGCGGATGCAAACGTGCGCGAGTGGCTGCGACGGACCGCGGACGCGAAGCCGCCGCGCTGTTTGCCTGACTCGGACACCTGGACGGAGATTGACCTGGACTACTCCAGTCCGGAGGAGGTAAGTGTTAAGGTCCTGCAAGACTTAATTAAGTGTATATTTATTAGGGCCCCATCTATTTCTGCACCAAAATTCAAAGTAGGTGGAAGACCAGCGTCGGGGTACCTTCTAGGTGCCTTGACATTATGCTCAGTGAAAGCCTCTTTTGTGCTATATAGTTATTAGCATAATTTTTATTGTGAACATTTTATTTATTTCATTTGTGTTTCACAGAATAAATATTTATTTCATTTCATTATCAAAATTCAAGAAAGCATAACAAACTAACTCACTTTTATATGCAATCCACAATAAAGGTTTAATAAAGTTATTTCGTGTCGCGTAACGGTGAAAGAATACTACCATCCCCTCTTCCCTTGGGTGTCGTAAAAAGCGACTAACGGACTAAAGACTGCACGTACATCCAACAGCATAGAGCGGCGATGGGCTCACCACCTGTCACGCTGAGCACATGTGAAGTCGCTATTCGGTGAAAAGTGGACTATGCCCCCCTGCCATAGCAGGGGACTGCTTTTGTGGCCTAGTGACTAACCCTTCGGGGATAATAGTCGTGATTATATGTATGTTTGTATGTATTTACTTTACTTACCCGTCAGCCGAGCTTCGCCAAGTGCTCGCAGCGCCCCCGCTCCAGCCCGGGTCAATCCCCCACCAGTCCCCCCTCCAAGGTGTCCGCCGCCTCCCCCCGCCGCATCATCGTGGGGCGGGGCGCGGCGCTGCGGGCGGAGCTGGAAAGGGGGCGGCGGCAGAGCCTCGACGCCATACTGCACGACACGGGCGAGAAGGTCAAGGAGATGTTCCAAGGTGGGTTGAGCTGATATGTTCATTTGCTTATTTTATTTTGAACTAGTGCCGCTTTGTCTACGCTAGCTTAGAAACTTAGATGTGATAATAATACTTCAGCCATTTTGTAAAAAATACATATAATCACATGATTTTCTTTGATAACATGAGAAAATTGGTTAATGATATTCCCTCCTTAACCTTTTTTTCAGTTTACGTAAAAATGTGGGACTTTTCTAAGATCTCGCACGGTTTTCTTGCAAGAATTTGTAAAGTGATGTTGCACTGTTTTAATTCTCATTCATGCGAAAGTGCACGAATACTAAACAGTTAATAATCCACCATTATTTCTAACAAGCATTACTAATAAGCACAAATCTTAGGAAATAAAACAATTCTGCAAACTTGACACTTGAATTTCCCACCAAGAAGTCCAATAAAGACATTGATTGTATACAATGTGGGCAGGGCTATCCCTGTTCGGCGAGCGCCGCGGCTCGGTCTCCGCCCCGCGCACGCCGCGCCGCGCCGCCTCCCCCCGCGCCAGGGCTTCGCCCCTGCCGGGGGAATCCTCATCGGTGTCCGACGAGCGATACTCCGATACCGACAGTTTGGCCAGGTAACTTCGAATAACCAAATTATAATCAGTTATCCAATTTAGGCTACGATAAATACACTTTAAACTTTCGCGTTTCATTGTTCACACATGTAGTATTTAAACGGAATTAACGGAAAACTACTTAGTAAAGGACCAGCTCAGCCAGCCCGTGACCACAGCCGGTGCAATTCGGTCGAAACGTCGGGTATTAAAGGTATGTTGTAGGATGGCTCTACAACGTGAGTTTGCATTGAATGTCGTTTATACTGGGTTATTGGAAATACGTAGCGATCCCTTTAAGGGGTGATAGTGGAGATAAATAGCTATCAAATTGCCCAGATGGGGCAAAAATGTACCGATATCGAAAAAAATATTTGTAAAAAGATATTAAAAATATTAAGAAAAGTGGGTCAGGCTACATCAAACTGGATTTAAAAAGATATTTACGTATTTAATGGTTGTTTTTGTGTGTTTTTAGTTTGCTAACACTCTAATAAGTGTATAATAAAAAACAGGAATTTAAAAAAGAGAAAAAATTGTTTTTCTAATTCGGTACATTTTTGCCCCATCTACTCTAGGGCAATTTGATAGCTAATGATCTGTACTATCACCCCATAAAGGGATCGCTACGTATTTTCAATAACCCTGTATAAATGTAGGCTACGATAGTTGAGCACTTATAAAAGTCAATACGCCATCGGTAAGTTAGTCTGGGGCTGCCTTGTACTAAACTGAGAAGAAAATATTCACAATAATATCTTACTTGACACTGGCTAAATGTGCTGACCGCGCGAAGACATTATTTCAGAGGAAAAAAAAGAGCGCAGAAATGCATGGACATATTACTTTATGTCCATGCAGAAATGGTCTGTAGCGTCTGTCTATCTGTCTGTCACTGTCATTTCAAACGCTGATCAAACGCGTGACTGTGAAATCAGCCTGTTTATTACAGTACATAGTAGTTGCGCGTTTGAACTGCGTGATGACTATGAAACGCAACTACTATCTAGTGTAATTGTAACCGCGCGCGTGTGGCCGGCGCTGATCAAACGCGTGACTGTGAAATCAGCCTCAAACCCGCCAACCCGCATAGAGCAGCGTGGTGTTAGTGTCCGAACCCCATATATCGTCTCACTAGAATCAAGTCCAGCAGCAGGATGTTTGTAGGCTGATGATGGCGACAAGTATCCGCTAAAGAGCATCTACAAAAATATACTTTATCTTTAACATATAAAGATCATTTTTGTATAACATTTTTTTTCAGTGTGGAAATGCTGACAGACGACCAAATAGCCTCTCTAATGCTAGACGCGCAACTAGAAGCTGTGTGCGAGCGATTAGCCGGCGTCGCGGTGCGTCAACCGAGGTCCCCGCAGTCGCCCGAAGCAAGATATTGAACCTTATCGCTAAGGACATAAGGTATCGAATTGTTCACGCGCAAATGGGGTGACATTACCTTTCCGTGATAGATTGAAGGATGTTCGTTGGATTAGAAGGAAGGAAAAAGAGCTTTATTGCTCATGGAATAAGATACCTGTGCCGGTTCGGCACGTACTCACGTTAGTCAATAAAATCATGGTAAAGGCTGTCCGTACTAATAAATAATTTAATTTATATTAAGATGTACGGAGGACAGCCTTTATCGATATTTTATTAACTTGCGAAAGTTTTTGGACCAAACTATATCATAATCAATGACTGCCCCCTACATCGTTTCCTAGGTGGTATAACCGAGCTCTATACTATGACGGATGCGGCAGAAACTTGGCTGAGGAGTCTAAAAGTAGACATATGATCCACGCAGGATCAATTTTGCCATACGCATTAATAATTAGCTAACGTGAGAACGTGCCGAACCGGCACAGTATCTATTTGTGAAACGTTTCGGTAATATACTTGTTCACGCGCAAATGGGGTGATATTACCTTTCAGTGATACATTGATAAAGAACGTTAGTTTAATTGGAAGGAAGGAAAAGAGCTTTATTGCAGGAATAAGGTATCTACTTGTAAACGTTTCGGTAATATAAACAATATGACATGTCTAATACGTCAAACCTACTACTCACGTTATTAGGATGGAACTTCCAAATGCTTTTACAGGTTAGAACTTGAAATGTTGGTCAACGCAATTTGAGCCTAGACGCTAAGTTAATAAAGGCAACTTTGGTTTGAAAATCATTGTTACTTTTTAAATTAAAATCTTTGAACAAGCTCTATTCTCATACAACAAATTCTCTAATTATAAATAAAATAGTTATATTTTTATGATGATAAAATTTCAAATGCAGCTAATAAGTATTTTAAATATATTATTATAAATCAATGAAAACAAGTACATGACAAAAAACTAGTCTTAGAAAAATATTTTTTTGGGAAATTCTTTAATTTTATTTAGTTTGATATTATTTACGATACATTTACAGAATTTAATTTATGATGAATACTATAATTATTTATCAGTTAACGTATTAAAATCTAGTGTTAAAACAAAACGTGGACTCAATTTAAAACTGGTTTAAAATAACCTTACTCATAAGCCGGCTTCGTATTCAACCCCTAACAAGGCAGACGATGTTTACTAATTACTCCTCGCTGGCTGTTTAACTGGGTTTTACTTAAGTCCATGTTTTGTAATAACATATTAAAGTAATAATATTTTAACCTTATCTCTGTTTACTACTATGTTATTTAACGTTACAATGAAATATAATATGAATTGTGTCACAATATATAGAAGTACAATAGGCAATAGACAAATATATAGATATGTTCCGGAAATAGCAATATACAATACAACACCAATATAGATTTAACTACCCGGGTTTTGTCCAATTATTATGATATTCATAGCAAATATAAATATAATATATAACTGCATATTGTAAGTGTACAAATATAAACGTAATATACAAAGTTGAATGTTAAATCGACCTATATCCTTTTAAGGGGATATAGTTTCCATCATTTCCGACTGATTTGACTATGAAACACCGTACCCCAAACCACCGTACAAATTCCATAAAGGACAATAGGCGCAGGGAGTAACTTATCGTAATACCGTTATTTTGATTACTACCTGGGAGTCTTTCATCAAAGTTTTATCCGAGAATCCTGATAATACTATAGCTTGTTATACCTTGATAGGAACATAAGGAACCGTAGATATTTTTACGATTATCTGCAGCACTACTGTCATATATTTTTTTTTAATATCGAAGTAAGAAATAACATTTTTTCAGAATTTATTTCTTTTTTATACTGTTCATCGTCTACTACGACTCAGTTGGTACAACTACTGGCAATTTTAGTGTTCAGAATAATTATGCAACTAATCTTCTACACAAAAATACCAAAACTAAATTAGTTAGAGGCACAAAACACAAAAAATGAGGACAAAACAAAAAAACTGCAATTCTTATAAAAAAAAACTTTAAAGTACTGTAACTTGAGAACGGTTAAGTTTGGGTTACGGTGTTTAATAGTCAAATCAGTCAGAAATGATGGAAACTACATCCCCTTTAACCCCTCAAACCCCAAGCGGTCGCATGAGACCGCACCTTGACTTTGTACCGTGTTTTCATAGACTTACAGACTATTTTAGTATGAACAAGTTTGGTTATTTCGGTTCTGTGGTTCATCTTATCTATTGTTATCGCAAAATATCGCATAGCTCGATGCTCGATTCTGTCAAATTTGACGTTGACAGTTAGTGTCAAAAAACTGTCAAAAAAATCCAAGACTGAGGGGGGGGGGGGTAAAGGTCGACTTAACATTTAACCCTGTATAACTGCATAAGTGTATCTTAGTACGCACGCCTGCAAATCAACCTATACAAAATTGTAAAATTTCTTCAGAAGGTTTACGCATTTCGGTTTCCCATACAAACTTCAAAGGCGAAATTTTTAAAAACCAGTAAGTCGATTTTGATGAAACTTTGCATGCTGAAGTAAAACACAGCTAAAAAAACGTTTTTTTAAATTTTTTGTTAACAAACTATTTAGATCCCTGAGTTTTACTTTAGTATGCAATGTTTCATCAAAATTGGTTTAGTGGTTTTTAAAAATTTCGACTTGGAAGTTTGTATGGGAAACCGAAATGCGTAAACTCTCTTCAATCGGTATTGATCCTTATACCCTAGTGGCAATGTTCAAAATGTATTTTGTGGTTGGTTGAAGTACTGGCGTCTGTACACGAGTCGTTTTTATATATCGATGACATGTTAATATATTTTAGTACAATATCAGCATAGTTATAATATACATATCAGCTGAATTGCATTCAACGTGTGAACGGAATGGCAATTGTGTTCTTAGAATAATCAAAAAACTTTATCTTTCTTTAGAAAAGCTTTCGAAACTACCTGCCGTACTCAGAGATGTCAATTAAAAGTTAATGACATTTAAATATCTCTCCTTCTCTATTTAGTACTATGCAAAAGAAAGTGACAGCAAGAGACTTAATTTTCATTAAAACTTAATTGACGTCTCTGAGTAAGGCAATTTGACTTAGAAGTCGAATAGTCACTGCAGTTAAGAATGGAGTAGCTGCTTTTATTGCAATTTTAGAGTTGCTCCTTTTACTTTATCATGCAAAGTTTTATCAAAATTGCCTCTTTGGTTTATACTATTTTGAACTTCGAAGTTTTACCAACGACATTACACAGTGACATTAATAAATATTTAACTTGAAATTAAGGTGATGAAAATTCACTTTGCCATTCTGAACACTAACATCGAAAAAATTATACAGTATAACCACGTGAGAATACGCTGAAAACTGTGATGAATGGACCGGTAAAATAGATCAAGTAAAATTAATCGTAAAATCGCTGTAGAAAACTATTTTCAATACTTAAAGTAAAATAAAAAAAAAATAATAATAAATAATAAAAGCAATATTACGGTATAAATATTACGCAAATTTTGTTGCGTCACAAATTACGTTTCGGAAAAGGTGTTTGGCCACCATTTTTCACAAGCAGTGACGGTCTATTCGGCACTTGCCCTCTTTCTGATCTTGTCTACAAATTCTCATTTCCGTACAAATTGTAGATTTTTGCCCTCTTTTCTGATTCATATACTTTTTATTCATAATTCGCCCACTTTCGTTGTTCGCCCCCTTTTTACAAAACATATGAATAAATTAGGTTTTGGTACAAAATTTATAATACTGATTTAATTTGTCGTTGTTTGTTCACTATTTGAATAGTCGAGTACAAAACTGTAATTATAATAGGTCCACTTAGTTTTGCATAGAATTCTGCATTGAATATATTCTCTTTAGATAACGCTGGCAGGATTCATGAAATAGATTGATGTCATTATTTGACATTGATACTTATGCGATTTATGTGTTAAAATTACGATTAATTATTACAAATTGAAATATGAGTGTGGTGTTTTTTAATGGCCGCAAAGGCAAGAAAAAAATACGGAGTGATAAAGTTGTTTTTTTTTAAGTCTAGAATTATTATAGAATAAAATACTAAATTTAATTGTTTTTTTCATAGTATTTTTGATTTTGATAGTACATAAGAAAGCAAATATCAACCTTATTCAACAAAACTATATGAAGGGGACATACTGAGATTATTCATTAAAAACACGAGAAAAGTGGGCGACATACTATTAAAAAATATGGAACTCCGAAAAGGGGGCAAAAATCTACAATTTGTACGGAAATGAGAATTGTAGACAAGATCAAAAAGAGGGCAAGTGCCGAATAGACCGCAGTGACCAGATTAAAAACATCTCAAACTCCTCCGTGCTTCGCAAAGCACGTAAAGCCTATGGTCCCGGTTGTTGTCGTAAGATGACAGTCTTAAAAACCCACCAATCTGTATTGGGCCATATGGTGGGTGGCCCAATTTCTCCATGTGCATGTGGAAAGGCCTGTGCCAGACCTGCTCGAAAAATCACACTATTTCCGAAATATTTATGGTAATTCGGCGACACCACCGTTGTTCTAGAGTAATAGGAAAAATTGCAATATAACGATAATTATTAAGTATCTTGTATATTGTAGAAAGTGAAATAGCATTCCATGTCGTATAATGTAAGTTAAAGTTAAAACCCATTTTTAGTTAAAGCTTTGACTAGTCAAATCGTTTAATTGGTAAAGATAGATATGTCAGAGGTGGCGTTGGATTTGAAATAATAGGCTCTCGATAAAGTACAGGCGTTTATTTTTACAATGCAACACAATTCGGTACAAAATATTTTAGAGAGATCACTTTTAGGAAACGCGGCAAGTTAGATACAGCGACGCAGACTCAAACTCGGAACCGTTTGTGAGCACACCCGTAACAATAATGACGGCGGTCTCCCCCGTCGCACCTAATGTCATCTCAAATTGACAACCCCCACTCATCAGTCACTGTCACTTGTCAACTGTCAATGTCATCGCCGCTGTATCGACCTTACCCAAATCTCTGTTAAAAACTTGCCGTTTCCGTTTAATTAAATCTGACATAGCTCAATAGATGGCGTGATAAGTTGGAAGAATAATACTACAGCCTAGAGTACTGATGTTGCGACCTATATTTACGTTTTATATTAATAGTACCAGTTCGCATCGGGCCAGCTTGGTGGGTTATGGCCCAATCTTTCTGTATGTTGTTGTCTATGTGCAAAGGCCTGTTCCCAGCAGTGGAAAAAAAATTACTACCACAGGTGACTTAGGATCTAAACTAAATCTTACTACTGAATACTATACGACGAAATGGATTCCGCTCAGAATATTTTACACCTGCATAAAGCTGCAACGCTGTTTTCAGACAAGCAGGTTATGTTTAGTAAAGTTTTACAAGAATATTAACCGAAAGCTCTAAAATCTAATACGCTTTGATTTAACATTTTGCCTAGTCAAAACTGCTTTAGACTAAAATTAGGTTTAAACAGTAACATTTAACTTATGCTAATTAATGCCTAGTTTCTTGCCTAAAACTTTACTACTTATTTTATGCCGCAATAATGTAGAAACGATTTACATATAGAAACATATTTGTTGCATGACTTTTCCGTGACTTTTATAGTAAAAATAGGTCTTAAATGGTTTGCGTGTATTTTTATTATGTGGCAACATTAACAAAACTCAACTGCCACAATGAATTTAATGTTGTTATTGACACAAAAAAAAACTAAAGACGCACACTGTGCGGGTTTTTTTAAAGAGACCTAGTAGGCTCCTGGAAAACTATTACATGGGAACCTACCAGTCTCTTAATAATCCTGTTACTAATTACTCTAGTGTTAGTGACAAATATAGTTTAATAAAGAGTTAAGCTTTGTAAAATTATTAGTAATGCGTTGTTAACACATCTGCCGCACTCAGATGGACGTCAATTAAAATCCAACAAATCCAAAATATTTTTATTAAAATAAACTGTGTTTTGAATAAAAAAAATTGACGATATAATCCATGACTTTTCATCGCAAAAATGTATGTAACATTGTCGCCCTAAACACTATTTTACATGAGAAATTATGAGTATAATAACTAAACGTTGAAAAAAGTGACTACTTCAAATCAGGTGAGACTTAATTTTTTCGACGTTTTTTTTAACATTATTATTAACGCAAAAATTCAAATATAACCAAGGTATGAGTATGTAGTAGTGGTCGTCTCTGAGTACGGCAGATACTTCTAGTGAAAATTGCTAGAAAAAATACCGCAGCGATTCACGAATAGACAGGGAGTGAGCGTTTGCCATTAGTCTAGAGGGGCAGATAGGAGAAGTTTGAAAAACCTGTCTACTTTTAAACTTCGTTTTCTGTCGTTGCAGTTCTAGTACCGCCCAAATCAAAATTCGGCATTTTACATTACGACGAAAAAAACTTCATAAAATGTCAGTTTTTTTTTACTATATTTTTTATTGTAGAAATGATTAACATAGGTACATAAGATATATTATTTAAAAATAATGTTACTGTTAAAATATGAGAATTTCTAATTAATTGTCTTAGACGGAGTTAGAACTTCAACGACGATAGTAGAGTTCCTTGTCACGACAACATGTGATATTGTTTATTGAGATTCGCCTTTATAACTATTGTATTGAATTCAGTATTAATTTAGTGCTTAAGCTTGTTAGCCATGTTGACTCCATAGTTTAGTCCCGCCAATTTTATTTGTTAAAAAATATTGTTTTTTTTTTTGTTTTTAGGTTTTTTTAAAATGCTCTGCAGCTCTCTATAAAATGTTATTGGTATTTTTTTTGTGGAACTCAAAACAAAAACGCAAAGGTTTTTCTTTTTGCATAATTCTTGTAACAATCTCATGACAGCTATAAAATAAATCCTTTATATTTATGTATATTTTTTGACATTAAAATATGTTTGCAATTTAGAATTAGTGAATGAAATACTCTTGTATCTCGTGTGTATGTGAGTGATAAATGTGTACAATATATTATGCTTTTACATTTCGCGTGTGTTCTGCCACGTTAGACCTGTTTTAATATATACGTATACCTGTGACAACTACTATATATTATGTAAGTTAAATAATTATAGCGAAGTTAATACTAGACAATGTTGTACAGATAGATAGGAGCGCTTTCTTTGTCTTTTAAGCACAAATGCTAGAATTAGATTAGTACAAGATATAGTTGTGAGAGTTACTGTGCGTCTATTATCTTAATGTCTCATAACAAAATGCGTGATTCGTCTGTCGTCGGCTTTTTGTCATCTAAATATGTTAAGCCAATAACACAATGACAACTTAACTGACAGGATATCGATAAAAGTTGCGAATTAGAAGTAAGAAGTTTTAATCAACCTAGTTAATATATTGCGCAATGTCTTTTTTATATACTTATTATAAGTTTATTTTTTATTTTTTTCGTTCATTACTCTTACTAAACCACCCCTATATCAAAAGGAACAATAAAAAATAACAAGTTGGTTAAACCGTTCTTTAGTATAAGCCAGACGAACTGACAGCAATTATTTAATATTTACATATAGATAATTCTAATGATTAATTATTATCGATTGCATTCGAAAATACGATGATAATATCTTAGAGACATTAAGAAAATAGAAGCATTGTACATTTTTTGTTGGGAGATAGTGGGCTTTTGATAATTATTAGTATTGCCATAGTTGAATTATTAATAGCCACTTACTAATCACTTGCTTGAAAAGGATCATGTAACCCACAGTCTACCTGAACAAAGTTATTTCTAATTTACGTTTCAAAAGAACTAGCAATGTAAGAGATTCGTACACGTATAAAAACTAGATAAACACAATCGTAGCAGTGTAGTGGCAGCTCTGACATATACATTTGACGTATGTGTTTTGACATAATAGCATTTTTTTAAGGAGCACTACATGTTGCATATTGGCTACTTGACAGTTCTCGGAAAGTATTTTAAAAATTACAAACTCTTATTTAATACCTCTTACAATATTTGTTTTTTGGAAAAAGCTTTATGTAATAGAAAAAAATATTTATTTTTCTTTATTAATATTAAATTTCGCGCGGAAACGGTTGGTCACGTGACATAATGCTCTGTGACGTCACACTTCAATAAACAAATTTTATCTTGACACCTGACAGATAGGTTTTGTTTATTTTGTGAAATGAGACGTCACACGAAGCCCATTCGTGGCCGCCCGTGTTCGGGTCTTGTAATCCACAGATAAAAAATAGCAAATTTATTTTGTAAAAATAATATTTTTTTTTACAAATTATATTAGTAAAAAAACTATTGGATAATTATTGTTAAATTATAAACTACCATATCCGACATATTTCATATTTTATTGTTACAACTGTCAAATAGCCGAGTACCTCTCTAGGCACTCATTTTGTGCGGACTTTTCGATAACTTTGCTGTGCATCAAGTTTTTATATGTGGTTGAAGACGTAGACAGATTTGATTGGAGTACTGTACTTTGTTGTGACTAAAAGCAGTTGTATTATACATTAGTTAATGATCTCATAACATTTATGTTGAAAACTATGTAACATAGAAAGGACGTTAAACAAAATTCTGTTAATATTGGACATAGTTACGTAGAAATGATCCACATGAATTTTTAATATTGTCAAGTTTAAAATTGATGCTTGCTGTATAGATTTTGTTGGCAAATATCATTAAATCTTCTTTTTTTTGGATTTTCTCTTGGATCTCATATTTTGGCCGACCTAGCCTAATACCCACCTACTAACATTCAGTGTTTTTGTGCATTGTGGATATTTTTGTGTAAGTACGTCCAATTTGAAATGGAAAACTAGTGAAACGCCCATAGTTGTTTAAAAAATAGTGACCGATGTCTTACTAATTGGATAGAAAAAAAATACATGTCGCACATCAATTGCAGCAAAGATTGCAATGGGCTCACCACCTTTCACGCTGAACACATGACGAGCGCAGTTGTTATCAGAATAGGCGATTTTTTGACAGCCAAAATTAAAAATTTATTTAAAAAACACTCGATAGATGGCGTTCTATGACAGCCGATCAGTACACAAAGGCTGTAATAAATGGTACACTTTTGCTGGTCAACCAAAAAAATAAAAAATTGTTTTTTCATTTCAGAACCTATTTCTATTTTCCATAATTTCGTTCACAGTTTGACAGTTGTACAATATTGATATTTTTTGATACCATTACGCAGGCATACACGTGCTCTCATAGACTCGCCTTTTACTAAGCGCCATCTATGGAGTCATTAGGAACAAATTTCTTTTTTTTGTTCTCGGAAAATCGCCCATTGACAAAAATATCATACACAATGTGTCTTAGGTAGGTGTCTGAAGTCTACTTCAGAGTCTTCTGAGGCCAGTTGCAGTAGATGTGCGGCATCATATAAAACTAGAGATGTTAGTATAATCATAATAGAATATTTGACTCTGTAATGGTTGAGTTTTGAGATAGTTTTTTTTTTAAATGTATTTTGACGCCGACACGCGTTTTACTCGATTGACCGATTCTAATCTCAAACTCGACTACAATAAAGGTGCGTACCCACTATGCCGCATGCTCTGCAGTCTGGCAACATTTTCATAGGAACTGTTTGATTAAATTAATGAAAAATAAATTGCACTCACGTTATTTGGCATAAATACAGATATTCAAAATAAACTTAATTAAAAAGGTTGGCAGTAGGATTTTACTTAAGTCCTCCTACTGTCTATAACATCATTGTTACTAGCATTGTGGTGTTAACCCTTTCGAAGGCAATGGCAGCTATATTGCCATTAAATATTGAACCATAGGTTGAAAAGCATTGAAAAAATTTCAACTGTACTGCCTGTGATAGGGTTAAGTCAGTTAGGGATAAGATAGCCAGTTATTCAGCAGTTGAGGAATCCGAGTAAAGCGCGCTTCCACCATCGGCCTTTTCATCACCCAACATCAAGTGAGATGAAAGCAAAGCTTACCCTACAAATAAGATAAGATAAGATCATTTATTTGCATAGAATAGGTTTACAAAGGTGTTACATAAGATCTTATTAGTAAATATAGTGCTCCATTCTGTCAATAATAATTAACATACAAAACTTGAGTCTAAGAAATCCTAATACTATAAAAACATCCATCTATCAACCATTTCCGCAATTGCCTAGTCATAAGGTTCAGAGGTCCGTCTTTAAATTGTTTCGGAATTTTATTATATATTTTAATACACATGCAATAACAGCTTTTCTGAAGAACAGCGGTTTTGGGTTTTATATCTAATGCTAGCCTGTCATTACATCGTGTATTAGATATAAACAGAGAGTAAAAAAAACAGCCAATTTGGTCATAGCCACGCGTCTCAGGGTCTCCCATCAGCCCCATCAACTCTTAGGGCGCTTTCAATTTAGCAGGACGTTGGGTCACCGGGATGGATCATGTTATATTTGCTGTCCCTTGATTCACATATAGAGTTTACACTATTGAGACACGCACGGCTGCGGTCCGTTTGTCGTACGTAGGCCAGGATACCCTGGTCGTTTCTAATAAATAGTCTGTTTCAAGTGTAACTTGAACCATGTTGGTCCTGCTCTAAACGAATAAATTGAAAGCAGCCTTAGAGCAGTATTACTTAAATTTACTATGCATATTCCCATACAAATGCATAGTAAGGTTAATACTGCGTAAGAGGTGACAGTAGAGCCCCTGCCCCTCTAGACTAGTGTCAAACGTTCACCCCTTGTCTATTCGTAATTCGTCGTACACTGCCGTGTACTGTGCTAATTATTATTGCTAAAATTGACTACTTGACAGTTTTCGAAAAAGTTTAAAAAAAGTTACAAACGCTTATTCTATACCCCGTACAATATTTACTTTCTCGAAAAAACCTTTATTTAACAGAGAAAAACATTTTTCTTTATTGATTTCAAATTTCGTGCGAAAATGGTTGGTCACGTGACATTTTGCTCTGTGACGTCACATTTCAATAAATATAGAAACATATCTTGAAACCTGACAGATGGTTATTGATAATTTTGTGAAATGTGACGTCACATGAAGCTCAATCATGGCCAGCCCTTGCCGCCCGTGTTTCGGGTCTTGTAATCCACAGATAAAAAATCGCAAATTTATTTTAAAAAATAAATAATTTACAAATTGTCAATGTTAAATCATAAACCACTATTTCCGACACATTTCATATTTTATTGTTACAACTGTCAAATAGCCAATTATAGTAAAAAATACAGCAGTGGGCGCGTATTGTAAAACGGATTACGATTAAAAATAATATTTTTTTAAAATGAAAATGGGACCGAAGGAACAGGATCGTGTAGTTCCTTCGCACGCTCTCCAAAGTGTATTCTGTAAAACACCGATAAATTAGCAACTTTACGCCGATGACTGAGGCTCTGAATTTCATTCGTAGATAGTTTCGAGGCTCCGATGAGCCTCCTAGCCCGGTTTTCGATCGAGTCCAAAACTGCTAGCTGGTACTTAACAGAACCATCCCAAAAACCTTTAACCTTACTATGCAAAGAACTGCACTAAATAATCTCAACCAAACCAAACTGAACCGCAATCGTTAGACCTACACACTTCTTGTAGTGCTATCGCGTTTGACACATGCGATGGCGCTATACGAAGTTGGCAGAACGGCTGCGGTTTAGTTATGGTTTGGTTGAGATTAGGTATTTAGCGCTATCGCCCCACTGGCTACCTTATCTCTAACTGACTGACCACAACAATGCAAGTAACAACATAGTAGCTAGCCAGGCGGACTTAAAACAAGCTCGCCCTACTAGGGTTGCTGGTTCGTATGGAGACGCACCGAGTCTGTATAGCGTGCAGCAGTGGATACGCATTAAGAGTGATAATTGCAGTGATAGTCTAGTAAGACAGCTTTAAGACGATATTATTTCCGCTGTTGTGATATTGTTCTGTACAAAGGTTAGCCATAATACATTTGTTAGTGTAAGACGTTACGAGATGTGTAATTGTAATGTGTTGAATTGTAAATCGCCTTCAAATGAATAATAAATATGGATAAGTAGTTTTGTGGTTGTTTTATTTAATGGAGCCGTGTATTTTCAGTGTCGTAAAAGGCGACTAACGGACTAAATTCCGGACATACATCCAACAGCATAGAGCAGCGATGGGCTCACCAGCTATCACCAAGGTTCGAAAGGATAATTATCGTGATAATAACAGATGGATAATTAACGATTGATAATAACAAAAAATTGCGCTCGTGAAAGTGAACTGCATGCGAAGTATTTGAACGTGTGTTTCCGCACTTTGCGTGTATCCGAACGTACGAAGTGTCAATTTCAACGTGCCGCACCGTGGGAGAGAATTACGGGATTACCTTATCAAGAAAAAATCACTTCGACTTATGCAAAGTTGAGAAAACTAGAGTGTCATTGTTTTGATAAGTTAAATATGTTTTATTATGTTAAATTAGAAAAATATAACAAATGAATTTCTTATGAAACAATATAATATAACAAAATTATTTGTTACACTGTTGATAATTATCGGATATATATCGGACAATTATCAGATAATTATCTAGAAGCGCAATTATCTTGATAATTTCGAACCCTGCCTATCACGCTGAGCACATGTGCAGTTGTAATTTAATGAAACGTAGACTATGCCTCATTGTTTAGTCTCTAACCTTTTGGGGATAATATTCTTGTCTTGATTCTATTATGTGTTTGAACCACAATCGTACGTATGGCTCATTTTGGCATGGCCACCATCACCAACTCTAAATCTGACTTTATAGATAACTAGCGGCCGCTCGCGGTTTCACCCGCGTGGTTCCCGTTCCCGTAGGAATATCGGGATAAAAAGTATCCTATGTGTAAATCCAGGTTATAAACTATCTGTATGCCGAATTTCATCCAAATCCATTTAGTAGTTTTTACGTGAAAGTAACAAATATCCATCCATACTTACAAACTTTCGCGTTTATACATAATATTAGTAGGATTTGTCGAAGTATGTCGCCAAATATCAGAGTTTGTTATGTTTGTTTGTTGTTTGCTACCGTTCAAATGTTATAATTGGTGGCCATGCCAGGAAGAGCGCTCATCCTGGCATGGCCACCTTCTATCTCGAAAACTACTAGTCGTAGCGAAGATCTGATTTCACCAATAGTATGTCGACAAAACTTGAGTGTTTGTCGGTGCTTCTTGAAAAAGAAAAAGTAATTGAATGAAAACGGTTCTACACCTCTCCTAATAGAGGAGTTTGTATACTTTCAGAATAGAATCATTATACATAATAAACAAAACACTTAAAGCACTTAGACTTTTCAATGTGATGATACCAATTTCCTGAATTATTTTATCAGTAGAGATAAGTGGCAAAGTATTCCCCCTAGTAGCTAAATGTAGAAAAAAAATCCAATCTTCCCTACCAGGTAGGCTACTCTTGAAACAGAATTGCATTAATCAATATCCAATCACAAATCTAAAAAATGTCAAATGTCACTTTTGTAAGCGACAATAGCGCTACATTAAATTGCGTGGAAATTGATTGAACAAATTATTATCGAGATGGCGTTCCGGAGTTATCTTTACTTATCCCAATATCGATACATATTAATCGCATTGGAATTGTATTAAGATCATAGACATATAATATATGTCTGTGATTAAGATTGCGTTTTTGCGTTCGAGAGTAACCCCTCAGTAGGGATATGTGGAACAGGCGAATAATTTTAATCTGAAAGGTTCCTTTTCAATATAATCCTTCACAGGTTTATATTTCATTAAATAAGTGCCTACTTATTGACGTCGAAAACTAATAAAATAACAGTTAACTATCATTAAGTTAAATCATAACAATAGTTAGATTCAGTAGAATCTACTACAAGTTCGAATATAATCAATCACGCGTTTAATTTCGCAAAATGTACGATAGTGTCTACAATTGAGAACCCAGTTACAATGGGTTATAATGTACTACGTACTAGAGAAGACGTCTCAACTAGATTGTTTGTAACACGCGTTAGAGCCAGCTCGCTCTAACTATGTTAGTCTGTGGCAGGCGCTAGACGCAACAATACGTATGTATTCTGTGTTCTATTTTATTAAAATATGCCTTAAGTGTGCTAAGGTACTGTTTAAGCAACTCAGGAAATACAAATAAAACCAAAGGAATCACTTTTCACCTGGAAATACGTACTAAATTATCGATATAACATGCATTTGACTCATTATTTTATCAAATCCCTGAGACATGAAGCGGCGACCATGTTTCGATAAAATGCATAGAGTAACAATATTTGTGTTTTGTGCAGAAGATGACAACTAAGCCCCGCACCACGGTACAAGTATCATTGTACCGTGCCCGCAACGCACCACGCACTAGATGCCCGCTGTCATCTAGCTGTGCAGATTTATTGATGGGACGTCTTCTCTAGTTATTTACCTCAATGCCCAGTTACTTAAGTACCTAGGTTGATAATAAAAACAGGAATCCTGAGGAACTGGCGCTCATCCTAGCATGGCCACCAATGACTAGGCTTACCATACGTTGACCGGGATTGTCCTGGTTTCAAGCATAGGTCCCGGCGTCCCGGCCGATTTGGCATTTTGTCCCAGTTAACCGTCGGAACGGAACGTGTATTAAGGAAAACGTACGTACTAAATGCCATAGATAATAATGCTCAAGTAAATCAGTAATTATTAACTAAAGCAATGTCATTTTCTGCTTCAGCGGCCTTTCAACAATATCTGTTTTTTTAATAACAAAATAAAACATTGTTTGGTAGAGCATAAGTAATGTGTTTTTCTTCAGCGTCACTTTTTTTTTGTCTTTCGCTCCTGTCCCGGTTTGGAGTTCCAAAATTATGGTAAGCCTACCAATGACCCCTTAAAACTTTTGAACGGTAGACCGACAAACTCTGATATTTGGCGACGTACTTCGACATACTCTCGACAAATTATCTATAAAGTCAGATTTAGAGTAAGCCACGTACCCTTGCAATATTTTCAAAACTGGTTTTTTATTATACAAAAATACGATTACTTACTCCTAATGTAGGATTCGAACCCACGTCACGTGACCTCTCTACTTACCTACGCCAAATACAAGGAAAAATACGAAGGAAGAGATTGGGAAGAACGAAGATTTGGTCGCCAATAAAAAAAATTACGTAAATTGAATAATTTTTAATACATATAGCAAATGGTCATAACATAATAAAAACGTACGAACAGGGACGGAAAACATTATTATGTATGGTGATTTGGGGCTATTGTAACTAGTTAATAATTATAATGTTATTGTTTATTTCATTTTAACGAAAATTTTGTTGCGAACAATTTGACGATTTAAAAAAGACAGTGTCGTAAAAATTTCCACGAGCAGGATTCGAATCCGCACCCTTCTGGCAATCAAATCAAAAAATCAAATTTCCAATTGAGCTACCTACTAGTTAGCTAGTTAATAATTCATGGACAGTGGATCTGTTAAACACAGTGATAGGAGGCAGACTGTATATACCTAAAATTCTTGACGGGACATAACATGGAGCTGTTTTTTCTTGTTATACTTTAAACAATTTCACTGCATTGGTACTTATTGATATACAACATCTTGGTACCAAATTTGGTGGTATTAATAGCTCCATGTTATGTCACGTCAAGAATTTTAAGTAAATACAGTTATAGCCTATTCCTATAACTGGTTATACACTGGTAACGTTTTGCCCTTTTAAGAACAAGATACAACAATAATTGAGATTAAAAGACTTATTAGGACAAGGACAATTTTACTGTAATATCCACCAATTGGCTATTTGACAGTTGTAACAATAAAATATGAAATATGTCGGAAATGGTAGTTTATGATTTAACGATAATTATCCAATAGTTTTTTTTATTAAGATAATTTGTAAATATTTTATTTTAAAAAATAAATATGCGATTTTTGATCAGTGGATTACAAGACCCGAAACACGGGCGGCAAGGGGCGGCCATGATTGAGCTTCATGTGACGTCACATTTCACAAAATTATCAAAAACTACCTGTCAGGTTTCAAGATAAGTTTCTATATTTATTGAAATGTGACGTCACAGAGCAAAATGTCACGTGACCAACCGTTTTCGCACGAAATTTGAAATCAATAAAGAAAAATATGTTTTTTTTCTGTTAAATAAAGGTTTTTCGAGAAAGAAAATATTGTACGGGTTATAAAATAAGCGTTTGTAACTTTTTAAATACTTTTTCGAAAACTGTCAAGTAGCCAATTCTAAAATAACTTTGCACAGTTATCCGCTAGCTACAATAGCCTCTGTTTACCTTAACAAAAAAATATAAATCAAAATAACAATATCGGGGTCACTTCTACTACCCTTCTCATAACACTGATCATATCCAGATATTCTGATCAAAAAAATATATTACAATTTATTCAACAACAAAAATCCTTTGTGAACAACTGAATATGACACATGTTACAAAGGAGTCTAAAAACTTAAATACATAAACAAGTTATAAAAATACATTTTTTTTTGGAAAATTATTTGGCAATTATTATTATTTTTCAACAGAGTCTGACGTTTATTTTCAGCAGAGCGAAGCCATTTTTATCAAAGCGGTGACGACAGCACAAATAAAAAAAACAATCATTAAGTAATATTTTTTTAAATGATACGTTTACAAATTTTGCATAGACAAATAGCACAACGTCACTTCAAAATGGCTGATCACTACCGAAAATAAACCTCATTTAAACGAAACGTTTTGCACACGGCATTACGCCAGCCGGTCAACCCAAAACTGCCAA
The DNA here is from genome assembly GCA_963921215.1 of Scoparia ambigualis. Classification (NCBI taxonomy): domain Eukaryota; kingdom Metazoa; phylum Arthropoda; class Insecta; order Lepidoptera; family Crambidae; genus Scoparia; species Scoparia ambigualis. The sequence continues at coordinate 25,424,210 of OY992514.1, read as the reverse complement.
ATTACTCTAATCGATAACTGTGTCGTGTAACGGCGAAAGAATACTACCACCTCTCTTCCCTTGGGTGTCGTAAAAGGCGACTAACAGACTAAAAACTGCACATACATCCAACTCCATAGAGCGGCGATTGGCTCACCACCTATCACGCTGAGCACATGTGCAGTCGCTATTTGGTGAAAAGTGGACTATGGTAGAGGACTGCGGTCCTCATTGCCTGGTCTCTGACTAACCTTTCGGGGATAATGGTCATGATTATATGTATGATTTTGATCCTTATAAGATCCTTATAACTTATAACATAGTTTAAAATGTAACTACCACAAAATGTCAAAATCTTACAATACATTTTCCACTTTATCTCTAGGGTTTAAGGATCAATACCTAATGGAGAAATTTGACAGTTTTGGACAAGACGTGTGTGTACGCTAAAAGGTGGTCCGCGCTCAAAACGTTTCGCCATTTCGTCTGGAACTTACTTCAATTTCCTTTACACGATTAACATATTGTACTTAACAACGTTAACGACTATGCTACGACTAAATGGCGCTTAACGCTTGAGAATTCTATTCGTGTATCTATTAGGCGACCATTAATACAACATGTTGGGCCCTGCAGACTTTAATTTCTTTACAAATGTTTGGATGCATAAGATTACATAATTAGCGTGCGATTTCTCGGTTCACTGCGTCCTTTATGACCCTTGCCGTAGTAAAACGCGCAATGAACTAGAAATTCGCCCGCCGCGTCCCATGATGCTCGTGCAAAACAGTTAGGACAACAAGAGATTTTAAAATGTTGTTTATATGGAGCAATGTAAAATTCAGAGACGTAAAATTTTACGTACGCAACAATAGTAACAATACGAAGCGTAACAATAGTCGCCTAACAAATCGAGGCTTAACTTTCGGTCTATTGGTATTTTTTCAAATTAGTTAAAATTAGGTTCTAAAACTACTTTTTGCGTTAACAGATGTGCCTCTCCGAAAAGTAGTATCAAACGTATCTAGAAATTGGAATATCGGGCATCACAATATCATGCATCGGTGCGATTGTATCACTTGCACACACACATTTGACAGATGAATATCATACTGGTATACAGGGTGTCCTAAAAAACAATGCTAAACCGGAAAATGGTGACAGGCGAGCTAATGATAGTAATTAGATAAATGTTTAATTATTTTCAAAAAAAGTGGTTAAAATCGTCTTACGTAATTAATGATCGGCCCCTTTTCAGCTAGGCGGTTACTTTTGAAACATTGTATCATCAATGAAGTTGGCACTAATGTATTCTAATCTGTCAAAACCGACTAAACTCTCGTGACGTATCGGTGTAAGGTACACAAACGCACAGTTGCTTCGCTTACATTTAAATTACACAGCTAAAAAATATCGGAATGTATTGAATTCTACGCAGCTATCACAATAAATTCACTAGTTTGAGCAGAAAATTACTATGACAAATATCTATAATAATCAATAAATTCATATATACATTATAATTAGACAGAGTTGTGAAAAAAATATTAAAGTCATTGCATGGTCGATATGAACATAGATTTATTAAAAACAAAATTCGGCGATTAGTATACGTATCTTATCTTAGATATAACTCGGACGAAACATCGGATACTTTAGAAGGTATACCTAAAATACCTATATTATATATAGAATTTGCTTTAAAATGTGTTTAACAATTTGATTTTATTGCAAAACAAAGATTGCTGTAATAAACTATCTAAACTTCTTACTATTTCGGTCTTATTCTTTTAGGGCTATTTATAAACACTATGTAGTTAATCATTACTTTGTCTCTTTTGCTCACATTTAAAGTGACGTTCATGTGGACGTAGACAAAACAATGTTTAACAAAATAATGCTTAAATAGTGTTTATGAGTAAGACCCTTAGGTTAAAGTAAAGAAGTTATTTTAGTCTTCCCGTCATACAAATAAGGCTCATTCTGGTTGTACAACATATTTTCATGTCAACCAATACACAGCTTGGACAATCTGTGTCACAACTCGGTCTTTACATTTACCTGGTAAAAAAATAAATTAAGTACAAAAACCATTATCTTACATAAACAAGGCTGAATATTTATTAATAGCCGAAATTCATAATCCATCTATCTGTTGTTTTGCCTACTAGAGTTAGAAATTTGACATAATTTGTATGGAGCTTAAGAGGCCTATATTACATCTCGACTGTGATTTTTGCTAAAAATGGCTAATTATGGCGTTCTTGATCTCAGAAACGAAAATACATTACAGTTTTGACTTATTGAATAATGTAGAATAGCTATTGGCATAGTTCGTAGCAGTCTCGCTTTTTGTAAATTTTGCTTAACTTTTTAATTAAACCCAAAATTGCAGAGAAAGATTTTCATAAAAAGCGCGAAGGCACTTTTTTGAGCTCTTAGATTGAACTACTGTTCTAAACAAATGAAATAAAAAAAAATTAATGTTATCTCTTAATAGTCGTATAGTGCGTAGCAACCTCGAAATTTTTAGATATCATTGATTTTATGTAGAAAAAAACTTCAAAAATCGCTTTTAATTAACTGTGAATTTCTCCTATCTACGTTAATATTATTGAGCAAAATTTATACCAGAATAATTGTTACTTCATGAGGAATAAAGATTTTATAATGAATTTATTATCCTATTTCGATAAAAACGATAAATACAACTGCAAAATTACTACAAAATGCGATGCGCCGGCCGGCTGAACTCAGCTTATTCTCGCAGAGTGGAGATTTGTAATAATAAGTATGAATATATTGTCCAACTTCGATAAAAACTATAAATACAACTGAAAAATGCAAAAAAAATGTCGGACTCGCAAATGAAGGGTTCCGTAGCAGCAAGTAACATCATATAAAAGTTCTTGTAGTTCGTTGTAACTTTGATCGATGTTTTAATAATAGTGTATTTTTTTTAAATTAATTAATTTATGTCGTATTAAAAAAAACAACTTACTAGATCTCGTTGAAACCAATTTTCGGTGGAGGTTTGCATGGTAATGTACATCATATATATTTTTTAGTTTTATCATTCTCATATTTTAAAAGTTACAGGGGGGACACACTTTTTGACACTTTGGAAGTGTCTCTCGCGCAAACTATTCAGTTTAAAATTAAATGATTTTAGAAACCTCTATATCATTTTTGAAGACCTATCCATAAATACCCCACAAGTATGGGTTTGATAAAAAAAATTGAGTTTTAGTTTTAAGTATGGGGAACCCTCAAAATTTATTGTTTTTTTTCTATTTTTATGTGAAAATCTTAATGCGGTTCACAGAATACATCTACTTACCAAGTTTCAACAGTATGTGTTCTTATAGTTTCGGAAAAAAGTGGCTGTGAGATACGGACGGACAGACAGACAGACATGACGAATCCATAAGCGTTCCGTTTTTTGCCATTTGGCTACGGAACCCTAAAAATGGGCATTTTACGCAAAAATCACATTTGAGATGTAATACGCCTCTTAAGTCAAACACAGTAATTCTACTATAATGTGTTGAATAAGATTTATTATAATTCAAGTATAGCAAACAACAATTTCAATTCTTGTAAAAAAACGTACATATCCAAGGCAAATGTAAATAAACAAACAAACCTATGTAAGAAAAAATTACAATAAATAATAATAAATTGTTTCTAGTCTATGCGGCTAGTTTAATTTAAAGTTATTATCATTATTATAATTTTTTAACAAATACTGAATTTGGTCTTCTTTACCTGAATGCCATTTTATACAAACCTACCAAATAACTATGAAATTTACTTTTAATTATGCGTAACAACAATTTATATGTAACAAATATTTATTGTTTCATTCCCATACACATATACGTAATATTTATAGCTTCCGTGAATTGTGCGAGCGATCAGGTAGTTCGTGACGTCATATTTCACACTTAGCTTTGGTCATCCGTGGTATACACCCTCACTTTTAGTCGTTTTAATGAAACTAAGGGTGAGTTCCACGCATAAAACTGAACAACTTTCCCCAAGAGATCTATGTGGAAAAATGACAAAAATATTTCGACCTTCCATACTATTTGTCGTTAGCTGATCGGACAGTTTTGTATTGGAGGTCGAATTTTTTTTTGTCATTTTTGCACATAGGTTTCTTGGGGAAAGTCGTTCAGTTTCATGGGTGGAACTCACCCTAAATTTCATTAAAACGACTAAAAAATTAGGGTGTAAAAGGGTCGGTGCTAAGTTTTTTTGTGGGTTAGTCTCGCTCTCCCCGTCGATCTTTTCTAACTCGGTGAGGGGAAGAGTTGGAGAGTCATACATAACCCGAGATCGCCCTTGGCCACGGTGTAAGCATAACACAGCATTGACATAAAAAATAAAAATAACTGTGTCGTGTAGCGGTGAAAGAATACTACCACCCCCTCTCTTCCCTTGGGTGTCGTTAAAGGCGACTAACGGACTAAACACTGCATATACATCCAACAGCTTAGAGCGATGGGCTCACCACCTGTCACGCTGAGCACATGTGCAGTCGCTATTTGGTGAAAAGTGGACTATGGTAGAGGACTGCTTTTGCTGTCCTCATTGCCTAGTCTCAGACTAACCTTTCTGGGATAATAGTCGTGATTTTATGTATGTACATATGTACGTAATAAAAAAGGGATTTATAGCTTTATGTGTTTTTTTTCAAAATATAAAGTATCCTTTGTTTTAATCCTCCATAAAATAAATAATTCTTTTAAGGGTCTGTGTGTAAGATTTTAGAACAAAGTACCAAAAGATATTCAGAAATTAGATCTTCATAAATTTAAAATCAAAATCAAAGAAAAGCTTTATAAAAAAGCTTATTATAAAGTGTCAGATTACACAGAAGACAAAACAGCTTGGATCTGAAATGCTCCAAGCACTCCAACAGCTATTTCTAATTGTCTTTATTTAATTGATACTATTTTGTATTGCAACATTTATTATTTTTTAAATTCATATTTTGTATTGACCTGGTAACGACATATTCTTTTTTTTTTGTTTGTAAATGTCGTTGCTTTTGTGCGCTGTGGTTTCTTGCACCCACTCTTTGCCACAGTTAAAAAATTATGTCCTGAATGGGTGGTAGGTTAAAAAAGATTTGGACGATTCAAAGTACTTATTAATTGAGTTTATTGAATAAGTATATTTTGACTTTGAATCCAGAATATCCTCTAATTGTGTACCAAGTTTAATTTAAATCCATCCTTCGTAATTAACTAACAAACAGGCAAAGCAATAAAAGTGTGAAGTATTCTGTATTCCCTAACGTGGTGCCAGTAGCCAGTACAATTGACGCATCAGTGAAAAACCCTGTTGTAATAACATCACTTTTGAATCTTCATTTATCTACGAGATACATAAGACTATTTATACATTCTCATTATAGAAAATAAGCCTTAGTCATGGAAGTTAATTTGCAAATAAACATTCTAATATACGGAACACTAATTGTGAGCAGTTCAAATGTATTTGCTTTACAATAATACTTAATAATTGATTATTTTTAATGTCCTCTTAAACAGCTATTCACCTATATACGATTATATTAAATACATTTTTTAAATGTCCATATTCAAGTTCGCCTACTTTGGTTATATAACAACTTTAAATAGCTCTAAATATTCAAAATAATTTGGCACTATCACAATACTATAATAAAATCGTCGAATCGAGAATAAATAAATAATTAATAAATAATACAACTTTAGTATATACTTGAGCTACACTATCGAATTAAACATAATGAATCGAAGCGAAGCATTTTACGTATTATAATAACAATTAACAACAATAGATACCTTAATAATCTATTTTTTGTCCCATTCCTAAATTTTTTCAGACTCACAATTAATTAATCATTCAAATTAATGAATTAATGTTTTATTAAAATAAAGTCTGCTCCAATGAAATATTTGTCATAAAAAACAGATTTACAAAATTATATCACTTTTTTATATATACAATCTCAACAATGTCCTTTAAGGTTGACGCCCACTACAACGTATCTCAATAATCGTACTGACAAAAACAATTTGAAAAACTGCAGTATTTTAAATCTGTTGCGTCCGTGTAACACTTGGATACAACCTAATGGCACGTTATCGCGTCAACCAGCGACGGGCCGGCTTTCTGTAATAGAAACTCATACAATGTTTTTTTAATACATTTCTATACGGTTGTTATGTAACGTTGCAGGGAGCTAACACCATTACTCCGTCCCTAAGCCAGTAACATGCATTTTCCTCTTATTCAATACTATCTTACGTTTAATACACAATTTTTACAAGTTGCCTTTTTTATAATTTTTCTTTGGAGTTTCCACATTATTTTTCTTTCACTCAATCGGTGGGACGACACTTTCAGTACACAATACACAATTTTAAACCATCCGTTAAATTATTTCAGCAGTGGCACATAGTCGGATCGTTCGAAAAGCGTTATCATCACAAGCTTTAGTTAACGTTCCGCTTGTAAATTAGTGTTTTTACCACATTCATTATTCATCGCTGTTTTCGCCTGGTTGCAGTTGCGGCTGCTCATCTTGCATTTTTTTGCATTCTGGCGAAACAGAAGAAATAAAATATTATCAACACGTAATTTTGCGTTAATATCCTAGCTTTGAATGTATGCATTTTTTGTAAAAATATTTCATTTAAATAAGAATGTTGCTTCAAAAACACAAGTAAAAATCATTTCTAGAATTTTGACAGATCTAACAAACGCCTCGGTGGCGTTGATCACGCCCGTGTCGGTTCGATTCCCACCGATGGTAGTAGTTTTTTTTTTCAATATTTCACTATCTTTAATTGTTAATGCGCTAATAACACTTTGATAATATTCCGTTAACCGTGGGTGTGTGTGACCAGGTGTATCTGACCTGCGGCCCCCTAGCGCTTTTGCGAGCTGAGGGGTCAGGGCGTGTGGACGTGTAAGTAATAATAATAAATGTTATTTTTCCTCACAGAAAATACAGTTTTAACATTAGAGAGCGTATTACATAGCAGTAACAATCGGTATTGTGAGGAATTAATGTCTGAAACGGGCCGTAGCCGGAAATACAGATTACCAGGTCCCACTCGACTCCACAGAACCAGTAAAAATCTGGTTTTGTTGATACCGTGCATAATTTATTTTGTGGTGTTTTAATTTTAAATTTAGGTACTAAAGTTAAGATTGTGTACGTGTGTGTTTGTGTGTGTGTACGTGCGTGCGTGCGTGCGTGTGTGCGTGCGTGCGTGCGTTCGTGTGTGTATGTGTGTGTGTGTCCTATCGCGGGAGCGTGGTGAGGGGTCAGGTCATGTGTGTGTGAGTGACCAGTGTATCTGACCTGCGGCCCCCTATCGCGGGAGCGTGGTGAGGGGTCAGGGCATGTGTGTGTGAGTGACCAGTGTATCTGACCTGCGGCCCCCTATCGCGGGAGCGTGGTGAGGGGTCAGGGCATGTGTGTGTGAGTGGCCAGTGTATCTGACCTGCGGCCCCCTATCGCGGGAGCGTGGTGAGGGGTCAGGGCATGTGTGTGTGAGTGACCAATGTATCTGACCTGCGGCCCCCTATCGCGGGAGCGTGGTGAGGGGTCAGGGCATGTGTATGTGAGTGACCAGTGTATCTGACCTGCGGCCCCCTATCGCGAGAGCGTGGTGAGGGGTCAGGGCGTGTGGGCCGGCTGCCGGCAGCTGTCGCACGCCAGCATCCGCGCCGTGAACCGCTCCACCTGCACCGTGGCGGATTGGGCGCCGCACTCGCGGGCTACTTGCTGGCACGCGCGGAGGACTAACTCCGGGTCGGTTAGCTCGTCTGGAATAATAATATGAGTTTTCATTGACTGACATGCAAGTCCAAAATGTATTGCATAATTTATCTATGTAATATTAGTGTGTTTTGCTGGAAGTGTACCTTATAAATAAATGAATAGGTAAATAATCAAACCATAGTGTAGGAAAAGACATAATTTAGAACCGTGTGGTGGCTCATTGTAAAAAAGAAACCATTTTTTCCCTTGAGAGAAGAGATTATACGGTCTGCATTTTTTTGAGAGATTTACAGGGGAAACATCATTGTCTTTTATCAAAAAACAGTAAAAATCCGAGTGACAACAGATATTTGCACAAAGAATTCCTACGAATATTATAAACGCGAAAGTTTGTAAGTATGGATGGATGTTTGTTACTCACACGTAAAAACTATTGAATGGATTTGAATGAAATTCGGCATACAGTTAAGTTTATAACCTGGCTTAACACATAGGATACTTTTTATCCCGATATCCCCACGGGAACGGGAACCACGCGGGTGAAACCGCGAGCGGCCGCTAATCGTAAATAATTTGTTTATAAGCATTCTTCATCAATTTTTTTATTTTTTTTTCATTCTTCATTCAGTTAATAATTAAATACGGTAACCTATCATAAATTCGAAACTTTCCGTGCGAATTTCAATTGTTCGAAAACGGTATAACGAAGCAACGATCTGGTATTTAACCAGATCGTTGCTTTTACATAATTTTGTTAATCCATAAACTTATCATACATACATTTCATTTTCCAGAAAAACTATTAGCCGATTATTAAAACTACTTTTTTTCTTTTGGAAGATGTTTTGTTTACAATAAATTTCATATCTAGAAGTATTAAAATTCGAAGTAACTTTTTCTCTAAAATAACATACCCAGAAGGTCGTGTTTTTTTCATATATTTATATTGTTAAAAAAACTAAAATGTCTTTAAAAGTTAACACTTTGTGTTTTCGGTAAGGTTGTGCTACAAAAGTCAGTGACAGAAACGAATCGCGGCAAAACCGACTCCACGTAGTCTTGTCTGCCCTACGCTAGAGTGTAATTCAAGCCCGCGTAGGCGCGGGGGGCGAGGCGGCCCGCGAGCTGAGGAGCAGGTGGGTTCAACGCTCGCCGCCGCGGCTGAGGCTGCAGCAAGCCGAAGCTGCGGTGGTGAGCGAAAGCCATCTGCGACGATAAGCTCGCGTGGGACCGCCGGAGCCGTGACAGAAACCATGCCTGCTGCATGCTTGGTTGCTTGCTGCTTGCTTTTTTGCATGCTGCATGCTTGCTTGCATGCTGCATGCTTGCTTGCATGCAGCATGCTTGCTTGCTTACATGCTGCATGCTTGCTTACGTGGTGCATGCTTGTTTGCATGCTTAAACGTTGTTCGATGATATTATGGATTTAAATTATTTGAAATGTTGTATTTTAATAATATTGGAAACGTGTTTCTGGAAAATGAATCGTCTAGCATTAATAGCTTCGGCCAAACGTTGAGTGGGATTTCAAAACATAGAGATTTTGAAAAAAATAACAATCGATAATCGGCATTTCAAAACTTTGTAAATTGTGTTTTCGGTAAAAAGAAAATTATGGAAAACAAAAAATTACAAAACGTTTTCGGCCAAATAAAATTCGTACAGGCAAATTTCGAATTTATGATAGGTAACCATTAAATACTTGTAAAACTAAAAAAAAAAAAAAAAAACTTACCGATGGCGACGTGTGCCGTAACCACGGTGTGTGCGGTGGCGAGCGCCCACGCGTGCAGCGAGTGCACGTGCCGCACGCCGCTTATGGCGCCCAGCAAGCGCACTGCCTCGCGGTACCTAAGGGCATAAAGGTTGGAAGGGAACTTACATATAATACAATATAAAAATGTTTCTTTGATACAAAACAAAGTGTACAACACAATACACTTTATACCAAAAAGGCCTCTACTCAAAAAGCTGTGACACGGAGTGTAATTTCTTAAATCTATATTGGGTCTCATAAGTTACGGTTAAGAATGTATGTGTGAGTGTGTGGACAAGTCTGTCTGAAGTTCCCACCGGAATGTATGAGTATGGCGAGCACCACGGGCGTGATGTAACATGTGTCTAATTGTATATTTTAATTCATATACTTATTGTATTTTGTATTTTATGACTTGGTAACGACATTTTTTTTGTAAATGTCGTTGCTTCTGTGCGCTGTGGCTTCTTGCACCCGTTCTTTGCCATAGTTAAAAAATGACGTCCGGAATGGGTGGTGGGTTAAAAAAGATTTGAACGATTCAAAGTACTTATTAATTGAGTTTATTGAATAAATATATTTTGACTTTTGACGCTCTTGTATGTATGTATCGGTGTGTATGAGTGCTCACCGGAACGTGGGCGGCACGGCCTGCATGAGTATGGCGAGCGCGTCGCGCACCACGCGTGCTGACGTCAGCAGCACCAGTATGCTGAACACGAACGTGCAGATCGGGTCTACGTACTTGGCCTCCGGCTGCGGACACAATCATCATTCAACATCAAAGGATAAGGGAGCGATTATCATTTACAGTTTTTTTTTCTCTTATGGCTTCGTGCGATCAGCACATTTAGCCAGTGTAAAGTTTTAAATAGTAATTATTATTTTCTTTACATAAAATGGATGGTTGGATTGGATGGTGGATGGATGGAGGTAGGTACCTACCTATCTATAAGTAAACAAGCATTCTTCTTACCTTTCGATGTCGTTTGGAAGTGTAAAAAACGTGAGGTTCGGATTATTTTTATTATTATTAAGGCAGCCTATTGCGATGCAATATGCCTTCATTTTGGATAAATACCTAAATATCATAAATGTGCGAACAATGTCGCGACAAAACGCGAACGCGGCGCGGCGCGTGAGTTGTAACCTTCCCACCCCCCTATATAATTTGCTATACCTAAATCTAATCCTAAATCTAATGCCTTTCACACCTATATGCCTAGCTATCTTATAATGCATACACACATCTTCGCCTCTTTTACCTTATCTTAAATTATTATCTAATTCTTAAAACTAATTAACCTAATTTGTCTACAATCTAATGGATGTGCTTGTATGATGATGAAACCTTAGCATAGCTTAATTCTATTTGCAGTGAATTTCAGTCAAGCAATGTAATATTATAATAACTACTATTTTGGCCAGATCGTCTAGTGAACCCTCCGTTGTTAACCGCATTTAAGTAACTCAAGTTCTTTCGTGAAAGTTTAGTAATTGGCTTATCCCTGTGTTAAATTATTTTCTCCTGACCTAATTACCTACCAGTCTATAAATCCTAACATAAATATGTGTAGCCTAGCAATGACTCCGTCTGAACTGTGACCTAAATCCTTCACTGCAGCTGCGGGGAAGATTTGTAACCACTCAAAGGTAATCAGATGATAGCTTAGCTTGTAGGTATTATTATTTATTATCAGTAGCATGATACATAAGAAGCCTGGTGCAATTTACATATAGGTCTTGTGGAATTATAAGAGTCTTGTGGAAATATAAGAGTCTTGTGGAAATATAAAAGTCTTGTGGAAATATAAAAGTCTGGTGGAAATGTAAGAGTCTTGTGGAAGTTTAAAAGTCTTGTGGAAATATAAAAGTCTGGTGGAAATATAAGAGTCTTGTGCAATTTACGGGCCCCAACCGCCGCCCTATAGCGTGCCTTTCATCTCATTGTTTAACTATGGCTCCGTCACATTGGCTTTAACTTTAATTATTAGCTTGTGCCTTTAATTCTTTAAAACTGAGAATTTACATCTCTCCTCAAAATTTAATTTCATTTTACATTATGAACTATGTGTTAGCAATTTAAATTCTTATTATTCCACATAAATCAATAGAGTTTATCTCAAGGCTTGCTATCATCCAAATATCCTTTTCACATTAAGAACTTAATTATTCAATGCAATAACTTATATTCAGTTATATAAAGGGTGGATAATTTAATCAAACGCCACTTCAGGCGGTGGCTAAAGTAGAATGCTATTAATACAGGTAAAATTACTTTTATTTACTCTTAGTATTTATTATACAGGTCTTATAAAGTTCCAATATAAAACTACATTGGATTGGCTGCATTGGCAGATTATCACATCTTAAGTTTATTAAAGGATGCTTAATTCATTCAACATCCCTGACTTTTAGGAAGTGAACTTAAGTTAATTATTTTTCCATTAACTTCCACCCTCTGTCTCTCAGACTGAGTGGTTAATTTGATAGACTACTAAATCATAGTCAGTATACTTTTAGTAGGTAGTAAATTAGGTAGTTAATTATCCCTGTTAATCATTGAATCAATTACACTTAGAAGTTATCTTTTACTCACTTTAATAGATATAAATTAGACTGTACTAGGTATTAGTCTGATTGATTAGATTGTTCCCATCAAATATTTCTATGTTTCATATTATTAGAAGTAAGTACTTACATATCTTAAGAGGTCTATTCAAATGGTATTAGTAGACCATTGTCAGGCTAATTAGCTGGTTGTTATCAATCAATTATTTCTATGTTTCAGATTATTAGAAGCTCATAGCTTGCAATGTCTTCTTTCAACGACTTATCCTAGGTTCTAAACTGGTTTTAGTTGTTCAGTTTGTATCAGCTTATTTTTGCTAATAGGTATCGGATGTAAAATTTTCCATACTTTGAAGAGTGTAGCTATTTTAAGGCCGTATTGCACCTCAGGGAAAGCTAAAAAATGCCTGTTTGGTCATTTCAGTATTAGAAATCAAACATCACAGTACGGCTAAGCTAATTTGCTATAACTTTTAATATTTTTCTTGTAATAGGAAACCAGTCTAGACTTTTAGGTATTCCAAGTAATGATGGTACAATATTATCATACTTCTGTTAATTATTTAAAATGAATAATTAATTGGTAACAACTTTAGGAAAACAATTAGAATTTTACCGGCCTGCGGTAACAGATTACTTGCCTAGCTAGGACCCACATCACTTCATCATAATTTTATTTAGCGCCGTAACTTAATTATCCCTACCTTATTGGTCTGAATTAATAACTAACCATATATATATCCGCCTACCTATAGATTCCTACAACTTTCCTCACTTGAAAATGCCTATATTTTTGTCGAACTAACAGTCCCTACTTGTGTACCTTGCAATCTAGGCGAAAGCCTCATTTAACTTAAATTCGTGATGTGTGGTGAGAGTCGCATTGCCCCTGAAAGCAACTAACTCCTAAATGTCCTATCAGTCGAGCCAGTATACTCAGTGTGTTATTTTCCTATCACTACACTGTATGTACGGAGGTAGACTCGAGATTGGACTGGGTCATACGGGTCTACCTCCAGCTAAATGGTGTCTGACCTATCTTCAACTTTCACTAGGGAGACAACTGTCTCTCCCCCATTACTCCGTCGAAGATAGTGTATTGTTTAGCGTAATAATATAAAACGCCGATCTTATTAAATACAATCAAAGATCATCCAGACCGAAGTCTGTTGAAAGGTACATAGGTTTTCGTTGCCACCGTTACGCGTTTCCGCCGATGTACCCCGGAATACTTCATTCCGTTAACGGATTCGAGTTGCGATCGCAATAGTTTTACTTTATTAATCACTTTCAATTTCACAAATCTTAATTAATATCGCAGCTCGAATATCACTTAGCGCACTATCAAAGCTCGGACACTATTTTTCCCGTATGAGTAGTACCGCACTCTTAAGTTGGACCGCACCGCCGACGTCCCAAAATTGAATGCCCGCTAATTTTCCGCCCTTTTCCCAAGCATCTTAACTTTCGCGCCATGCGCGCCTAACATACGCCCGCGCGAGTCCGCTTTTCTTCCCTTCAACCAATCGCTAGCTGTTTCCCCGATGCCCCCCGCCTTCGCGTCGCGCCACGTGGAGCTATCATCCGACCTCTCTTTCTGTCTTTTTCTCAACCTCTCGCTCGCTCATTGCCGCTTTCGCCGCGCAATTCTAAAATTTTTCCATAATCTAACCAAATCTCGTCCGACAGCCAATATTTCATCTTTGAATATCTAAATGTAGCCTTCTATTAACAATTCCTTCTTAATAATCCTCCACTTAAGCCAATAATCCTATATTTTGGGAAATTATCAAAAGTTCCGTATTCCGACCATAGATGGCGTCCGCCCGTAGGTGAACCACTTTCCCGACCCCAGAGCAGTCCCCGCGAAATTCAAAATAAAAATACGGTCCTAGTCAAGCTCACAACCATGACTCCCGCTAGACGCCGCCTACGTCGCAAGGGACGCGCAGAGCAGTCCCCGCGAAATTCAAAATAAAGAAGTCAAACTAGCAACCTTATGCGAAGCTCAAGTAAATAACTCACGCTAGATGGCGCCTATGTCGCAAGGAGCACACAGAGCAGTCCCCGCGAAGTTCAAACTAGAGATAAAGCGTTAGACCACGGACCATTATTCTGAACTAGTTTATTATTCCCTTTTTCATGCTTATTATATTAATGGTGCTACGCATTAATATTTATTTTAGTGCTACTCCCACACATTTCTTACTAACGGACGGATACCATTCATTCTGTACCGTTACAGAGTGAGTCGACCTAAGAGAGAAATCGAACTAATGTTGCTAACGTGCGACCCGGAGGGCGCGTGGCAGCCCTCTGAATTGAACCGTCCGGTCGGACCCGCCGGCTTATCTTATCTAGTGGGGCCTGCAGAGGTCTCCCTCTCGCAACAGCACGTCGACCCATTGGGATCTTTTGTGCAACACCGTCCTATCACTCTGCCTCCTCAGTGAAGATAATTGCCATAAGCTTGGCAATGTTCTTGTGGGCGGAGAGCCTAAAATCTTCTGGTTTCGGGTAGGCCGATCCCAGAAGATTCATTCTTTTCCTGGCAAAAGGGTCGCAGGCACACAGTAGGTGCTGCATGGACTCCGTTTCCCCTCCACATGCCCTGCACAGGTTGTCTGTTGCTAGTTGCATTTTGTCGAGCATTTTTTTTTATATTGTGGCACGCCATAATGGCCTCACTCTGCCTGATGAAAAGCAGCCAGTGAAGCCCAAGAAGTGAAAGCGTTCATCACAGCGCTACCACGCTATGCCGAACGCGTGCGTAAAAAAGCATTTATGCAGGCCGCCATAGTGTGTATGGCGGCCTGCATAAATGCTTTTTTACGCACGCTTTTGTTTTGTGGCATAGTGCCCAGTCAGGGCACCGGCGATTAATCGGGCCTGCCTTCTGCTACCTAAACCGCCGGCTACTTGTAGCGCGCATACCTAAAGCGCGGAGTGCGCCTGGCCTGCCTCGGGTGTAGTAAAACGGACCAAAAACTGCACATACATCCAACAGCATAGAGCGGCTATGGGCTCACCACCTGCCTCGCTAAGCACATTTATCATTTGGTGAATGGCAGTGAACTGCTTTCGCGGACCTATTGCCGGGGCTGCGTTCCGTCGCTTCACTCGAGTGCACTCGAGCGCACTCCGGCGCGCGCTAACCGTTCCGTGGCTTGGTGAAATTTTACTCTGATGGGTGTCAAAGCGTAGTTTCATCCGTTCTGTGGCTCAGAGCGCAGCAACCAAACAACCATCAAGTCGGATGGTTATTTTTCACTCTGACAGCTATTTGACGTTTATATCATTGTTTTAGAGCGTCAAAGTTTGCAATTTATGTCAAAACGTCTCGAAAAATTCCGCCTGTTGTTTCGTATTGTTTTACTTTTAATAATTTTGTTAAATATGGTATAAAAGTGGAAAAAATGGAGACAGAAGAAGAATTTTCTCTCGTTTTGGACAGGAATACTTCAGAAGAGGTTATAAAAACAACTCGATCGTTCCGTGGCTCGGTTGCAACTCAAACGGGGTAAACTTTAACCAAACAACTACACCCAAAACGACGGAACGCACCCCTGGTCTCTCTACCTTCGCGGAAAATAGTCGTAAATATATGTATGTACTAATACTAATATTATAAAGAGAAAAGATTTGATTGTATGTTTGTTTGCATTAAATAGGCTCCGAAACTACTAGACCGATTTGAAAAATTCTTTCACCGTTGGGAAGCCACATTATCTCCGGGTGACATAGGCTATATTATATTCTCAAAAAAATTAGGGATCCTTACTCAAATATATTTCTTAAATCGAGTGCGCTAAGAAAACTATTGATGATAGAATAAAATAATGTACTATGGCTTTGCAGAACACACCATTATCTACAAAAAGTGTCGCGATAGCATATGTCTAACTACTTTAGTTACGTCGCAATAAGTGTTCTTGGGAGGAGAGTCATTTTGAAACATCGTCATGGGGTACGGGATCCACGCGGACGAAGTCGCGAGCGGTCCGCTTGTGTTATTATAAAAATATTAATTAAAAATAAACTCACGTAAATCTTGATGACTATGGAGGCCAGCAGCACGCCGCAGCTCTGTATGAGGTCCCCGATCACGTGTATGAGCGCCGCGCGCAAGTTTATGTTCCTGCAGCGAACGTGTTATGAAATTGACCAGTGAAATATATACCATACAATACAATATTTATTTATTATGCATGACGGTAAGGCAATAATTGTTTAATTAATTATATTGTTATAGCTTGACCACGACCGCTATACCGCTGCTACCATAAAAGTTAGTACCGCAGCAGCGGTATAGCGGTCGTGGTCAAGCTATAACAGTTGCTGGTTTACATTTGATAACCGGTCGGACCACCTTGTTGGAGGCCTGCCCACACTGCGTCTTCCGGTGCGCGGTCGCCACTCGAGAACCGTTCTGCCCCAACGGCCATCGGTTCTACGGGCGATGTGCCCTGCCCATTGCCACTTGAGCTTGGCGACTCTTTGGGCTATGTCGGTTACTTTAGTTCGTCTACGAATATCCTCATTTCTGATTCGATCACATAGGTAAATCTAGTAGCAAACGGGAACTTGATTGAAATCATCCCTAAAAAAATTGGGATTGAGGAACCTTGAGTTTCTCGCCGCTTATTTTTAATATGATTTTGGCAGATAAGGAAGACGCGAAGAAAACAGGCGCAGCGTTAACGAGACGAAGCATCGGTCGCCCTCGCCTTACTAGCCTACAAAGTTCCTCTTCATGCCTGGTTTGAAGGACAGGAAAAACAAATAATTGACTACAGAGCACATGTGGGATGGTCTGTAAAAAAAAGTGGGACGTCTGAGTCCCGACCACGTTAAGGGCTCCACACACGATCAGTTCGCCGGCAGGTATTAGCCTGTCAGTTAGTACTAGCGTGCGTTGAACTACATATGCCTTGATCACACGTACCGAGCAAACGGGTGAGACAGTGCTCTCGGCAGAGTACTCGGTACGTATAAACATAGCGGGTTCATTCGCAAATTGTCAAGTCTTCAGAATTTCTAGTTCTTTAGTTTTAATAATAATTAAAGTCAACTAATGAATGGGTAGAAAATATGCCTATTAATTAGTTGACTTTAATTATTATTAAAACTAAAGACTAATAATAATTAAAGTCAACTAATTAATAGGTAGAAAATATGCCTATTAATTAGTTGACTTTAATTATTATTAAAACTAAAGAACTAGAAATTCTGAAGACTTGACAATTTGCGAATTTGACAATTTGCGAATGAACCACATAGCGCCGAGTGCTTGGCCGAGCCCTCGGCATAACAAAACGGCGAGACAGTAGCTCGGCTCGCGTTCTACTTACTAGGCCGAGTGCTGACTCGCCGCTCTACTCGGTACGTGTGATCAAGGCATAACTGACAGGCCGATACCTGCCGGCGAACTGATCGTGTGTGGGCCCCTTTAGCCTCAGCTCCGGCCAGGTCCTGCGTGGTGTAGTCCCAGTTGACCAGCACCCCATTGGTCTGCTTATGCTCCCGTGCGCGTCGGAACAGGCGTATCACTGAGCGCGTCTCCGTTTGCGCGTGCTTGTGGACTATGGCAGAGGACTGCTTTTGCTGTCCTCATTGCCTAGTCTCTGACTAACCCTTCGGGGATAATAGTCGTGAGTCTTAAGTTTTTTTTCTTAATGTAACTCGCCAGAGTGACCACATCCTGCCGAGCTGATGGTAAGCAGCCGGTGCAGTCCAAAATAACGAAAGCGCTCCTCACCGTGGAACAAGCACGGTAACAAGCGCACCCATTCATGACGGCCTGCATAAATGCCGTTTCACGCCCCGCTTCAAGACCCGGGACTATAGGAGGAGCTAGGAAACACATGCGCCGGCAGAGTATTCTAAAGCCGAATGGTCTTACAGAGGAGCGACTTGCCAATTTTTTTCTTTGTGCACTCAGCAAACAAACGTAAGTCAAATTGTCAGAAATTAGATTTAGAATTAGAAATACAAGCCCGCGTTTCTATCTAGTGGGGCCCAATATAGCCGTTCGGTTCGATCTCTATGCTTTTTTTTTCGCTCGCTGATGATAAGAGCGCGTTCACATATAGGCGTTTTAGTAGCGCGACTGCAGCGCTTCTAAGTAGCGCTGCAGTAGCGCGACTGGGTATCCATACATCTTTAATGTAAGACGAAAAATAAAATTAAAAAATAATAATTTAATGTGCTGCCGTCTGGCAGTGGGAATTCACTATTTGGTGAAAAGTGGACTACGGTAGAGGACTGCCTTTGCTGTCCTCATTGCCTAGCCTTTGACTAACCCTTCGGGGATATGGTAGACTATGGTAGAGGACTGCTTTTGCTGTCCTCATTGCCAAAGTAGCGCTCCGACCTTATGGTGGCGGATACGCCGCGTAGCCGCGTGCGATCAGTCGGCGTAATCGGCGTTAGATCAGTGTTGCGAGCTCATCTGTAGCAAGTTGCGTCATAATCTTAAGCATGTTTGATACCGACATGATAAACGAAGAAGAATGAAGAAATACCGTTGGAATCTATATTGGAAATGAGCTAGTCACCCCCACGTTCAACGCGCGTCTGTAGCGCGACTGTGAAGCGCGGCTGACGGCGTCGCGACTTAGCCGCGCTACAGCCGCTGTGGTGTGTAGGGATTCGACGTGAGCGCTGCAGCCGCGCGACTTAAACGCCTATATGTGAAAGCGCTTTAAGAGACGTCATTTTAGTTTTTTTTAAATTCATAACCCGGGTTTGCCGTCATGATAACATACCTGGCCTGTGTCCCAACCACGTTAGCCTCAGTTCCGGCTAGGTCCTTCATGGTGTAGTCCCCATTGACCAGCGCCCCGTTGGTCTGCTTGTGGTCCCGCGCGCGGCGGAACAGGCGCATCACGGAGCGCGTCTCGGCTTGCGGGTGGCCGTGCGCGTGGCCGTGGCCGCACGCCGCGCCGCCGTGGCTGTGGTGGTGGGCTGTTGGGGGGGAACGGTTTGCTATCTTTAACAGGATAAAATGTGCACTAGAAAAAAAAACAAGCAGTCTCAGGAAAGCTCGAAAGGGATTCGAACTCGTGACCTTTGGATTGCCGGTCCACTGCTCTAACCGCTAAGCTACCGAGACTCCTCTCCTCCACTCTCTCTCCTCCAGAAGACTCGTTGAATTTTTTCTAGTAGTTGATACGCTGCAAGCTAAATTTTTTGATTTCTAGGAAATATTTTATCCTGTATCTATATAATATAGCATTGTGAATGCAAAATTTCAATAATAAAGATATCTTTAACACTTAGAACGTGGCATCACTGGACACAAAAGAAATTATATAAAAACATGTCTTCTAACGCCTCGGTGGCCGAGTGGTCGACAATATCCGTAGGGTTTAGGTCCCAGGTCCTTTGTCGGACGCGCAGCCGTGCAGCAACACGTTGAAACCTATCTCGCATTAGGACACAATGTCCGGCTCGACCTCGTCCAATTGAAGTGTTCGTGTACGATTGCTTACTTTATTTCTTATAATTAATTTACAATACTTATATTAAAAAAAACATTAGCAATATAAAACACAATAAAAAAAACTTAACCTAGATTGCTACCGGCAGCGGGGACAGACCCAAGCTATCGATAATTAGGGCTGCAAGTGAGTAACCTCCTGACAATACGTGCTGTGTCAAGGAGTTAAGTGCCTTATCTGATTTATTATTATTTCTATTACTACACCCCCACTGACCTATATCCGACGCGCCGCCGTGCAGCACCAACGCCAGCAACACATTAAAGGCCACACCGCAGCCGGACACGATCATCATGATGTCCGGCTCGACCTTGTACTATACGTTCTATTATTATTACTATATCTTTATTACTTCATTTTAGTTTTGTGCGTTCGATTTTGGAGTTTTGCTGTGTGGTCTGGAACCCTTTTTATAAAGTAGATATTGAACGGATAGAAAGGGTACAAAGGAAATTTGTGAAAATTCTAAATTACCGTAATAATAGGCTCAATCAGCCTTATTTTGAGTTATTAAAACAATACAAACTGGGATCCTTGGAAGATCGTCGAAAGCAATTTGACTTACTATTTCTATTTAAATTGTTAAATAATCACATAGACTCTTCTAATCTTCTATCAAAAATAAATTTTACTACCAAGGCTCGCTTGCCCGCTCGTTCCTCACGTTCCTTAACCCCTTGAGCGTCATATGTACTTACCGATGTACAAAATAGTTGAAAGTCATGCGTGTCTTTTGTACTTACCGGTGTACAACAGACTTGGCTCAGATTGGTTGTTTTATTTTAGCCGGTCCGAGTCGTAGTATACAAGTTTTAGCTGTCTGTGAATTTTCTATGGTCCGTATAGAAGAAAATAACATAGTTAGTAGGATTCGGACCAAACAAAACATTATCGAAAAAAAAATTTAAAAAGAGTGTCTGAAGTTTTATGGACGGACGTCAGCCATATTAGTACAAAGTTGTGTTGTTGTGATTTGTTTACATGATGTTTTCTCGACGTAAAATATAAGTTTTCGTATGATTCTTATCTATATTTACTGGAAACTTAATACAGTTTTTGTACAATGCAATAGTTGTGTGATATAGTGGCAATTTAGATTAAACGAAGAGCTAGAAGTATAATTATGATATTTTGATTTTGCTAACAACTACAGCTAACATTGTGTGTTATAAAGTGCTGTAATTTTATTCATATTTTGATTTTTTTGATAAAAGTGATTATAAATATTAATCAATTTGTAGATTATTTCATCAGTAACCTTTTTTTATTTACAGTTAGACATAATATACTTTTAGGTCACTATTTACGCGGGCCGGCCACGTTATGGCGGCGGTTATTTATTTTGGTTCCTAAGTTAAAAATTGTTTTGTGAGTGAAGTTCAGTGCCAAAGTGTTTATGATTCATGTGACCGGTGCATAGTAATGTTAACTAAAAAGTTATTATGTCAATTTTGTTGTGTGTCGTTTGTTAATTATTATAACAAACAGTAAAACCAAAGGTTACCTTTATGAAATATTGAAAACAAAAGAAAACCGTTCCAGTGCCACTACAAGTAAGTCTTTATTGTTCATTCTAAGTAGTTAACTACGTACAAAAACTCATACAGAAAAGAATGACACCTCATTCACGCGAAAATCTCGTATAGTTATTACGCAATAAATATTTTTCCCTAATCAAACAATAAAAAAGTGATGTATCGCAAAATGCCTGACACGTAAAGCATTTAACGCTTTAGGGAGGCTGGCGCGCCACGGGTTAAAAATATTTGTGCCACCTCGTTCCCGTAAAAACTATACCCGCAACAGGTTATTTTAATCGCTGTTTTCGTATGTACAATTCAGAATTCCCAAACTTGGATTTATTTAATAACAATGTAAAAAGACTTAAGTCGCAAATATTTGAAATTACAAATTGTTCAGATTTATAATTCGCACGTAACTATCTGATATTATTTTTCTTATTTTTAATTTAACACATTTTGAACTTTTTGATATTTGCTTTTGTTATAAGTAGGCGCTTGGACAACTGGTTCAAGGGCGCTGTTAGTTTTATTTTTAATTTACCAACATTTTTTCTTACTTTTTAAATAAGTGTGTTTATGTTAGTATATATTAACATTAGAGATGTAAATAACTTGCAACCATGCCACATCAGGCTTGATTATTTTATATTATAATTGGTATATATTTTTGGGCACTCGTTGTCTTTTTTGTATTATGTTCTTTTATAATATTTCTCTGTAAATGACTGTTTGTGCCATAATAAATAAAATAAAATAAAAATAAAATAAAATATATTCCTGGGTAGAGCGGCGATAGGCTCACCATCTGTCACTCTAAGCACATGTGCAGTTATCAGTTATCATTTGGTGAAACGTGGACTGTGGCAGTGAACTGCTTTTGCGGTCCTTATTGCCTGTTCTCTGACTAACTCATCGTGCCCCTCCGAGCGTAAACATAAGGTGCTATTCAATCAAGGGAACTAATTTTTTGAGCTTTTATTTAAAAATTCGAGATGTTATTATGATCAGTTGAAAAACATATTGAGCAGTTATTTAATTTAATGGCGGTTGATTAATTATTGCGACAGTAAAACATGGCCAGTAATAAAAAATCAATTAGTCGGTTATTTTATCATACAATGTCAATTCTAAAAATAATTGAGCAGTCCAATAACTGAATGAGCGGTAAAAATGATGGAATGAGCGGTTCGATAAATAGTTCGGCAGATTATAGCGAGCGGTGACACCCGAACTCAAATTCATTGAAAAGAGAGGTAAATGTTCGTTAGTTGGGCGGAGCTTATTAGCGCGGGTGGCGGAAGCGACCAATTCCTTCAGTCAAAGCAAAAGTAATTTAATTTTTCATTACTATTTAAGTACTGTTTTTAGGGTTCCGTACCAAGAAGATAAAAAGGAACCCTTATGGTGCGACTTCGTCCATCTGTCCGTCCGTCCGTCACACCGCTATATCTCGAAAACTACTTTACCACCTCATTGTTTATAGAATTGCTCAGAATGAGATTTCTTACCAACAAATTCCGATTTATTACTGGCCACACGTAACCGCTCGTTCAATAATTTTTACCGCCCATTTAATTATTTTCCTGCTCAATTATATATTCACTGATCCATTTCATTATTTTTTATTACTCATTTTTGTTTACTTTACTGCTTAGTTTTAACTGCTAAACTAGTTATTAAACTTGCCATTTATAATTTTTATCTTACCAATACCGCTATTTACAACTGCCTCTTTAAATCAGTGCCTATTTAAAGTACAGGTAGTTTACGGCAAATTAAATATATTTTCCCAAATAAACAGTAGTATTTTGTCATTGGTTTAGATTGAAATTTTTCAAACAAAATAATTTATTATTTAATTGGCAAAAACTGCATCATACTATTAGATGCTTCGATAAAATCATTCACACATGCGACTGCATTGTGGAAGTCGTCGCAGTCGTCAGTGTGAGTGCAACGACTTCCACAATGCAGTCGCATGTGTGCGTGAAGGCATCTACAGTATTGTAACGTTGCATTTTAAATGCACGTAAAGTAGATTTTTATATAAGTATTTAATCTAATAAAATTAGTTAAAAAATGTAATAAAATTAGATACGGAACCTTCAAAGTAAGGTATTGTCGAAACGAGTTATTATTCGCGACAAGACGCTTGTGCATCCCTACGGTGGTCGCGGCCTTCGTTAATCATCGTCTTTGTTCGGATTCACTCGCCAGCCATACTGCTTACTGCGTTCTTACGCGAAGCCCGTGTCAAATTTTGTGCTCTCTGCCGTTACGACTGTTACGTACGAGTGATATCTAAATAATATATTAAATTAAATTCGATCCCGCTGGGGATCCCTTTTACGGAATTGGCGGTATAAAGAAGCCGCCGACGAGAGATTGTCACGCAATTCGACCCGTCGATTGAAATCCACCTACCCACCAACCAACCTACATCTTTCGAAGGAAGGGCAACTTCAACGGATTCCTGGAAGCTGCAGAGGTGGACTCCTTAGTCAGGCCAGTGTACCTCATCTCCCTAACTCGTCATTGTCGCGGCTAGGAGGCAAGACAATATATATTTATGAAGAAGTCTGTAATCTTTTTGTTTGTGACCCACCCCTGACGAGTCTGAAAAGGGCTGGCCCAGCCGGCCACAGTGGCAGATGCAGTTTTTGCCAATTAAATAATAAAATATTTTGTTTGGAATATTTAAATCTAAACCAATGACAAAATACTACTGTTTATTGGGGAAAATATTTTTATTTTGGCGTAAACGTACTTTAAATATACGCCGTTGATTTAATAGCACCTTATATATGTATTAATGTATACCCTCCTGACCTATATCCGACGCGCCACCGTGCAGCACCAACGCCAGGACCACCACTTTAAATGCCACGCCGCAGCCGGACAAGTTCATCATGATGTCCGCTTCGACCTTGTACTATTGAAGTGTTCGTGTACGGTTGCTTTATTTTCTTATTATTATTACTGACCTATATCCGACGCGCAGCCGTGCAGAACCAACGCCAGCACCACATTGAATGCCACGCCGCAGCCGGACACGATCATCATGATGTCCGGCTCGATGTTGTACTCGCCGGAGTGCAAGCGTACGGCTGCCACGTAAACGAACACGCCCGTCAGGATCCAGATGAGGAGGACGGACACCATTGCGCCGAGCACCTCTGGGACATAATAAAATTTGTGTCACAAATGGGTCAGTAGGGAGATATCAAAAACTATAAGAGGGAAATTTGTTTTACCTAAGAGAACTTCCTAAGCTGGTTTTGGAATCAGCAATTGTTTGGACAATAGCGTCAATTTTTTTGAATTTAATAAAAACTGCAAATATTTTTTCTTAAATCTCATACGTAACTGGATGTCGAACCCGGTCAATATCTCTGTAAACAATGTTATGAATTCTGCAAGTTTATTCATTGTTACTGATGATCATGTGAATAATAAATAAGTCACAGGAACACATTTTTTAATTGAATCTTGTTTAAATAATTCTAAGAAAATAATTAAATAATTATAATTATTTTCAATTATTTTATTTTTATTAAATAATAACCGTGTCGAGAAGCGGTGAAAGAATACTACCATCCCCTCTCTTCCCTTGGGTGTCGTAAAAGGCGACTAACGGACTAAAGACTGCACATGCATCCAACAGCATAAAGCGGCGTTGGGCTCAGCACCTGTCACGCTGAGCATATGTGCAGTCGATATTTGGTGAAAAGTGGACTATGGTAGCGGACTGATTTTGCTCTCCTCATTGCCTAGTCTCTGACTAACCCTTCGGGGATAATAGTCGTGATATGTAAATAATTAAAATCTCAAAAATAAGATAATAATTCTGTTTAGGTAAATATTCAAAATCAACCCTAGGAGATGATCACTCACCAGCCCGCTTATACCCGTAAGACATGCGCACGTCGGGCTCCCGTTTGGCGCAGCGGAAGGCCAGCAGCGCGAGCGCGAAGCCGCCGCAGTCGCTCAGCATGTGCGCCGCGTCTGACATCACGGAGAGGCTGCCGGCTAGGTAGCCGCCGATCAGCTCGCATACCTGACAAACAATTACCATTGTTAGTTAAGCCACTAAGCTAGACAAGGAAGCAAGTTACTGTTGTGTTTCGTCCGGTGAGTTAAAGTACCGGAGGTTCTTTCCCTTACAATGTTTACTTCTTCCACGAAGGCCCTACTCCTTCCTTAAGATCGGCAACGCATCTGCGTGCGACTTCTCTGGTTTTGCCGGTGTCCATGGGCGGCGGTGATTACTTTCCACCACGTGACTCGTGTCAGCAGGCCTCCAACAAAATGGTCCGACGATTTGGTGAAGGTAGGGTAGCCGCTTGATGCGAGCAGCACAAGACCGGTCGTGGTAGAGATCCTTGGGGGAGGCCTTTGTCCAGCAGTGGACGTCCTCTGGCTGATGATGATGATGATGACGTGACTCGCCTGCTCGTTTGCCTCCTTTTCACATAAACAAAAAGCAAGAGTAAAGATCAACATGATTACAAGGTGAGTTATGGCCCGAACACCCTGACAGTCCTATGGTCTGCGGGACAGGGAACGAAAGGTTGCGAGGGCGGGAAAGAAGAGCGCGGGCGGCAGGGCCGCGTAGTAGGAACGGCAGTTATGTGCAGATGTCACCTAACTGCTGTGGATGATGTCACCTAACCTAACCAAGTACACATAGATCCGGTACCTCTTGGTCTAACACCAGTGGCTTAGCCACGGATTTCTGTTACGTTAGCTGTGGCTAGCTAGTAGTTGGCACTCACCATGAAGAATCCGCAGAACATTAGCGCGGTAAACAGCTGGGGCGGCGGCCGGCTCGGCCTGCGACTTCCGTGGCAGGAACGGAGGAGCTCGAAGGCGCAGCGGCTAGCGCGTTCGGTTTGCGATCTTGCCCGCTAAGCAACTTTCGCAATGCCGAGTCGCTGGATGAAGTGACCAAATTAAAAACATCTCAAGCTCCTTCGTGCTGCGGAAGGCATGTAAAGCCGTTGATCCTGTGTGTTAGATTGGTGACAGTGTCTAGCTGGTAGCTGGTACTAACCTTGAAGAATCCGCATAGCACTAGCGCGGTGAGTTCACCGCGCTAGTGCTATGCGGCTATGACAGCAGTTGCTGTCGCACGGCGCTGGGCGGCTCCACCTGCGGCTTCCAGTGGCAGTGCTCGTTGGTGTCCTTACCTAGCCTAACCACGCCAAGTACACGAAGATCCGGTACCTCTGTTCTAAGACCGGTGGCTTAGCCACGGATCTTTTGTTAGACTGGTTGCTGTAGCTAGCTAGCTAGCAGTTGGCACTAACCGTGAAGAATCCGCAGAGCACTAGCGTGGTGAACAGATGAACAGCTTCCATTGGCCCGATACCTCAGGGTCTGAGACCGGTAGCTAGCTAGCAGTTGGCACTCACCATGAAGAATCCGCACAGCACCAGCGCGGTGAACAGCTGTCGCACGGCGCTCGGCGGCTCGGCCTGCAGCTTCCAGTGGCAGTGCTCGTCGGCGTCGGCCGCCGGCGACACGGGGACATCTGTGTACGTCTCCTGAAACAATGGCCACGATAGCTTGTTAATACTGCACTTGTCAAAGAGCTATCAGCTCCGAAAGCAACGAACATCGCAGCCTGTAACAGCGGCGTAACTTGCCTTACACGGCCCCTGTTTAAATTAGTAAAGTAGCTTTGGGGGTTAAAATTACTCGCGTCCGTAGGTTTACCCTTGAGACCCTACACGTGACCCATGGGTGGTGCTAAATGAGTGGCACTGACTGAGTGGTAGAGCCACGTTGCAGCACGCATTGGGCCGGCTCACCCGGCGTAATACCACCCTCTCACGAATATCCGGCGTGAAATAATGGCACTTGGTGCTGTTGTGTTTCGTCCGGCCAGTGAGGGTTCCGGAGGCCCATCCTCCCTCCCCCCCCTTCGCCTCTCACAATTCCTATTCCTTCCTTTAACCTATTCCTTCCTTAAAGGACGGCAACGCGCCTGCGATTCCTCTGGTTTTGCGGGCGTCTATGGGCGGCGGTGATTACTATCCCTCAGGTGACCCGCCTACTCG
This sequence comes from Scoparia ambigualis, assembly GCA_963921215.1. NCBI lineage: Eukaryota > Metazoa > Arthropoda > Insecta > Lepidoptera > Crambidae > Scoparia > Scoparia ambigualis. The sequence continues at coordinate 25,397,028 of OY992514.1, read as the reverse complement.
TTTGCCTCCTTCTTTTATAAAAAAATAGACTTGCCTGGCCTTTTTATTAAATCATCTATAGCTGATTCCAGTTTTTCTTGACTATCTGCCCCTAACATAACTGAAAAAAATAAAATGGTGGTTAACCATTTCAGAACTAGAATTTGTCGGAAGAAGACGTCTAGACGTTTCCAGATGAAGCCTAGACGTTTCTCAGAAATAATATCCGCTACACAAAACATCACATCTGTTTTAATATCTATGGAATAATTTTTCGTGACATTAAGTTTGCCCCAATTCCGTCGACGTTATGGTTATGCTAATCCATCGGAACAGCCATTTGAATAACATTAATATTAATGAGCTGGTAAACAATTACCACATGAGTAAACACAGAATATATATGGCGGCATTGAAACAAGTGCGGAGAATGTACAGATCATTTAGGCTTAAAGAAATTAGCCCAACAATTATTTATGTACCTAGGTATGTTTAATCCACAAAACCCACATTAGACCAGCCAGTGTGTGGTGAATCTAGATTCAATTGATCCATTAAACCTTATTTATATGCATAAAGTATTATTGATAAGATAAGATTTTTATTTGTTAGATTTGTTAGGTTAGTTATATTTATTTTTTATTCAGCAACGGGTAAGCGCTTGGCCTTCATCTCACCTGCTGGTAAGTGACGATTCGGCCGAAGGTGGAAGCGCGCTTCACCCGGAATTCTCTACCACTGAGGAACTGGCTATCTTATCTCAAACTGTCGGAACACAACTATGCTATAAACATCGTTGTTATGGCGACACACTTAGGTAAGATGGTGGTATCTAGCCAGACGGACTTAACAGCCCTACCACCAACCAAACCGAGCACACAAAGATGTACCCCCGCTGGGAATCGAACCCGGGACCTCTGGGTCTGAAACTGGTGGCTTAGCCACTAGACCAGAGGCGGTTAAAATTTAATAAAATTACTTTTTAATAAGATTAAAAAGGGGTATCATTTAAGCTATCGCCAATTTAATTAGTTTTGTGTTTCTTAAAAAATAGGGTTTGCCCGTAAAATAGTAGATTTGTCACCAAAATGTAATCACCAAACAATATAAATTCAATTCCACAATAAATCATGGAGATATAGGGTCTAGTACCAAATAAATGTTGTTGTATGTCTTATAATAGGTTTTTCCTTATAAGTATTTAAGCTTACTAATTTAAAGAGATCACCAATAAATCATAATTATATTACATCACTAGATTTCATAAATTTCCAAAAAAATTAGGGTTGTCGTCATCATCGTTTCAACTAAAAGAGTCTACTACTTAACTGGACATATGCCTATAAATATATTTAAATAAAATTTCTAGCAGAGTAGTAAATGAATCACTTAATTAAAGTCAAAATAATCAATATTTATTGTTAAAAATAATAATCACTGAATAATAAGCGCTGGTTTGGTTTGAACGGCGCCCCCTTTTTCTTTTCAGGACCCTAATTCTGTAACGATACCTTGTTTCAAAATCATGTTAATTCCTTAAAAAGTTACGATATCTTCCCAAAAACGTATGGGTTTGACGTTTGTGCGCGGTAAGGTTTAGGTGTGGAATCTATAGATCGCGATACAGAATCAGGGCCCTGGCCGATAAGCGCCGCGCATCGTATGATCGTACCTAGTTACCTACTACGACTAGAGATAGGTTAATAGCCCGATTTTTTGGATTTTTAGCGATTATAATCCATTCATAGCCATTATTAGCCATCCATTGGCTAATAACCCCGCGCTATTAATAGTTTCGTACAATTTGATTGATTGAACATTGAAATTTTTGAAATTTTTCGGAACCTTGCTCTCCAAACTTAGAAATTGAAGAAATCTCCTGTGACAGTGATGAACATGCACAACTAAATACACAGGATGAGAATCTGCCGGAGTCATTACAGTCCGATCAAATGTCACATAATATATTAACGAACCTTAGAAACGATGATTCTAGTGAATTTAGCAGTAATAAGAATAAAAAATATTTTCTTATTTTAGTAATAATATTTTTGATTAAAAATGTAGAAATGAAAAACAAAACATGAACTGGCAAAAAAATATGATACTTACCTAAAAATCGTCGCAAATGATTGACAATTAGAAAAAAAGAAAATCGTTGTACATAGCTTATTAAAAATTTCTAAAGGGGCCAGGTTAATTTTAAATTACTTACTTTATTATATTTGTATTAACTAACTAATAATAACGACGATTATAAAAATAATCTAACCTGACAGTCCTAAGACTGAAAACCATGAAGGATTTTTTAATGATTACTACAACATTAATAGCAGGGTTAGGTACCATCCGAAATCGGCTATTAATGGCTATTAACTGCTTTTTTTAGCCAAATAATATTAATCGGATTTTTAGCACTACCCATCTCTAACTACGACCCATCGTTGAGGCCGGAATGGTCATTTTTAAAAGTGCGCCAATTTGTCTCCGCCTCTTTGAAGATATTTTCATTAAAATTTTAAATTGATGTATTAAATTGGTAACGAATAAAAAAATAAAAATTTTAATAACTAAACGAAATAAAATTTAACTACTGTATTCGTGACAAAATAACAAATAATAAGGAATCGCAGTCAGGGATCGATAATCGATTTACTTGGTGACATGACAGATCTACCATTCTGAGCACAAAGCTATTATTTAAGTACTAAAACTATTATTATAAGAACGAAGTTTATATTCATCTAATGCACTACAATTTTATTGGTATTCCATCTCTTATTTTACACATATATTAACATCAATTTGATAATTCATACCTGGGAACACTTTTTGTTTATCTGAGAACGAAAATATTGTGTGGCGATAGGTCTATTTATTAGGTGATACAACTTGATGACAAATATAAATTTTGGTGACAAGAAATATTTAAATTGTAACCATTATTTTCTATGTCTCAGATTATTTTCATTATTTTCTTTGACTTTTGATAGTCCTCATTAAAAAGTAACTAACCTAACCGTGCCGCGTAGCGGTGAAAGAATACTACCACCCCCTCTCTTCCCTTGGGTGTCGTAAAAGGCGACTAACGGACTAAACACTGTACATACATCCAACAGCATAGAATGGCGGCAATCACTATTTGGTGAAAAGTGAACTATGGTATAGGACTGCTTTTGCTGTCCTCATTGTCTTCTCTGACTAACCTTCCGGGATAATAGCCGTGATTATCTATATGTTTGTTAAAATGTTTTCTTTTCTATTTTTGACGTGACAACGTCTTATAAATTGGTTTGCCGGGTGACACTTCAAGAAACTGCGTTACGCTCCGCTCACGTTATGCGCTCACAATGAGAGCGAGTGAGAGGCACGCGTCCCTTCCACTCGGGCATGGTTAGCCCGCCTAAGAGCGAGAGAGACAGACATAAAAAGTGAAAGGCACGCGTCCCTTTCCTATTTCATCCTTCTTCCTACTATACGAATGAATATTCACATTAAAATTATTTTACCACTCAAAGTCGTTGTCACGTAAAACTTTCGCCCGTATACCGACTTTACAGGCAACTAATTTTTTATTTAATAGGTATAGCTAGCTTTTATAGCATAATCACCGAGCTTGCTGCCAAATGCGATTTTTTTTTATAAAAGAAGGAGGCAAACGAGCAGGCGGGTCACCTGATGCAGAGTAATCACCGTCGCCCATGGACACCTGCAAAACCAGAGGAATCGCAGACGCGTTTCCGGCCTTTAAGGAAGAAATAGGCTCGTTTCTTGAAGATTCCTAAGTCGTAACGGTTCGGAAATACCGCCGCCGAGAGCTGGTTCCACAACACTGTAGTTCGAGGCAAGAAATTTCGTAAAAACGCACAGTAGTAGACCGCCATCCATCAAGGTGATGTGGATGGAATGACAGTCGATTGCGTGTAGTGCGGTGAAGGAAATCAGCGGTAGAGATCAAGCCGAACAATTCCTCAGACCACTTCCCATGATCATGCGGTATAATATACAGAGAGACGTCTCTTCGAAGAGCCAGTGGATCGAGCCGACCTGAAATAGCCACGTCGTCGACAATTCGAGCAGCTCTGCGTTGAATGCGGTCAAATGGAAGGAGTTGGTACTGGGGTGCTTCAGCCCAAAGATGGGAGCAGTATTCCATATGCGGCCTGACCTGTGCTTTGTACAGTTGTAAGCGTTGGGCCGGCGTGAAATACTGACCCGCTCCATTAAGAGGCCTATTACATCTCGACTGTGATTTTTGCGTAAAATGGCCAATTTTGGCGTTATGGATCTCAGAAACAAAAATACATTAATAATTATGACTTATTGAATAGTGTAGAATAGCTATTAGAATAGTGCGTAGCGGCCTCGCTTTTTGTAAATTTTGCTTAACTTTTTAATTAAACCCAAAATTGCAGAGAAAGATTTTCATAAAATGCGCGAAGTCACTTTTTTGAGCTCATAGATTGAACTACTGTTCTAAACAAGTGAAATAAAAAAATAATAATGTTATCTCTAATATAGTCGAATAGTGCGTAGCGGCCTCGAAATTTTTAGATATCATTGATTTTATATAGGAAAAAAATCTTATTCTAAACCAAAAAACTTAGAAAATCACTATAAGTTAGCTGTCAATATCGCCTATCTACGATAATATTATTGAGCAAAAATTATACCAGAGTAATTGTTACTTCATGAGGAATAAAGATTTTATAATAAATTTATTATCCTATTTCGATAAAAACGATAAAGACAACTGCAAAATTACTATAAAATGCGATGCGCCGGCCGTCCGAATTTAACTTATGCTCACAGAATGGAGATTTGTAATATTATGCACAAATTTATTATGCTATTCGATAAAAACGATAAATACAACTGCAAAATGACTAAAAAATGCGAAAATGGGCATATTACGCAAAAATCACATTCGAGATGTAATAGGCCTTTTAAGCTCACAGCTTTTTCGAAGCTAATTTAGCTTTACCTTCCAAATGACCCCGAACGAAACTGAACGTCACTCGAAATATCGACGGGTTGATGATATACAAACCATGCATTAAAGAAAATCACGACCAAACACACTTTACCCGACTGTGAATTGAGCCTACGACCACATTCATGTGCTACGACCTCCGGATATCAGTGTATCCCAGTAGTCCCCTCTAGCCTTTCCCCCTTGGGAGACAATTGGGATTTTTTTATAAAAACCTCCCAGTTGTCCCCTTTACCAACGACACGGGTGACAACTGGGACTTTAATTTTTAGATGTCCCAGTCTCCCCCACTTGAGATGTTGCCGTATAATTTTTTAAGTGGGGGAGACAGGGTAATTTAAAAATATAAGTCCCAATTGTCCCCTCCGCCGGTGACAAGGGGACAAGTGGGAGATTTTTATAAAAAAATCCCAGTTGTCCCCCAAGGGGACAAACGCCAGAGGCGACTACTGGGATAGGCTGGCAGTGTACTGCCGGATATTGTTTCGAGCGCTTAGCCACTCGGCCACCGCGGCGTTTGATTGAAATAAAATAGGTAACAATAGAGTAACAATCTCCAATACGCGCGACATCTTGCATAATACTGTTTCTTTTACACCGACTCTATTGTGTTTGGGGGTCGAAGGGAAATTGTTTCGACTTTCGCTTGGCACTGACCTATATTACATTTTATTATCAAACTTTTTCAATTAAGTAATTTGTTCGCAATAAAATTTGCGTTAAAATTATATAAACAATAACATTATAACACATAATGTTTTTAAAAATATTAAGATCGAATGTTGCTAAAGTAGTTTGTTGTATAAAAAAATAGTATAATTTAACCGCCTCCGTGGTCTAATGGCTAAGCCACCGGTTTCAGACCCAGAGGTCCCGGGTTCGATTCCCAGCGGGGGGTACATTTTTGTGTGCTCGGTTTGGTTGGTGGTAGGGCTGTTAAGTCCGCCTGGCTAGCTACCACCATCTAAGTCTGTCGCCATAACAACGATGTTTATAGCCTAGTTGTGTTGCGACAGTTAGAGATAAGATAGCCAGTTCCTCAGTGGTTGAGGATTCTGGGTGAAGCGAGCTTCCACCTTCGGCCTTAACGTCACTTATCATCAGGTGAGATGAAGGCCAAGCGCTTACCCGTTGTAGAATAAAAAATAAAATATAAAAAATAGTGTATTTATATAATGTCGATTAATTTCGGCGGGCTGGATAAGTCCACAGTAGCTCAACTGGAAATACCACCTGGCCTGGATTGCCAAAAAGGTGCTGGTTCGAATCCTGCTCGTGGAATTTGTAATAAAAAAAAACAATAACGTTAAACTTCTTTACATTACTACGGTACTTTCGATAAAGAATGTTTACGTAACGTTTGTAAATAAATTAAGTATTAACATTTCAGCAAATATCTATAGTGTCACTCGGATTATGACTTTTTCTTGAGCGAGATTCACGACAAAACATTTATTAATGTACGTATTTCTTTACAACAACCTTCGATCAACAATACCATTACAAACTAGATAACGCGTCACGTACAAAATCAAAGCTAAATTCTGTCCACGTGAATAAATACTTTTTCAAAGCAATAAATTACTCCTGTCACTTAAATAAGAAAAGACGTCAATAACATTTAGTGGTGAAATCAACCTTAAGGGGCAACAAATAAAGTACTTTTTCCTGTTATTGCCTTGCGAGAAAATAAACGCTCACTTGTCAAGTGCGCGGCTATTTACCGAGACACATTTTTAGCGCCGACCTGACATCTAGTTGTATTGTTGATCGAAGACAACGACAGTAAAAATCCGGGTATAGAATGTAGATATTTACACAAAGAAAAGAATACTCGTAGTTTTTTTATAACCGTCTCGCGTATAGCGGTGAAAGAAAACTACAACTACTACAACTCTCTTTTCCCTTATTATTTATTTATTTATTAATTATTACATACATATAATAACGAAAATAAAAACAATATGTCCCGCAAAACCGCCTAGGCGGTTTGACTGCCGGATCAAGTTTTAAACAAATTAAAATACATTATACAAGAAAAAAAAACCTAATCTAAGATAAGGCAAGAAAACGTCATCTTCATAATCTACATTAATAAACAAAATTATTATACAATATTACTTTACAATATTATTATACTATTTTAAATTACTTATATTATTACATTAAATTATCAATGAAATACTTCAAATACTTGGGTGTCGATGGGCGATGGGCTCACCACTTATCGGGCTGAGCACGTGTGCAGTTATCATTTGGTGAAACGTGGCAGTAGCTGACTGCTTCTGCGATTCTGGAGATAATAGTCTTGAAAACATGTATGCCTATATTTGTATGGCGACGTCCTATGTATATTTCGAATGTCTAAACTCTGTAGCTCACTTCAGAAACAAGTTATTCGACGTTGAATATGACTAAACCCTTTGTTAGTTCACCCCGCGCGCCATTCTATTCTAAGATCACGGTTTTCGCAATTTTTCAATATGTTATTCGAATTTGTTATGCGCTTGTTTTGTTTGAGCAAAAAATATGTGAACATCCAATCAGCCTTTTTTTCCTTTCTTTTATGACTACATTATGTAGTCACGAGCAAAAATATGTAAACAATTTTAGCTCTTAATACAATGGAATAAAAGTCAAAGTGTTTACATATTGGTGCTCGTGACAGTACATATAATCACGACTATTATCCCCGAAGGGTTAGTCAGAGGCTAGGCAAAGAGGTCAGCAAAAGCAGTCCTCTACCACAGAATAATATTACTAGCTCTACCATAGTCCACTTTTCAGCGTGACACTTGATGAGTGAGCCCATCGCCGCTCTATGCTGTTGGTTGTATGTGCAGTATTTAGTCCATTATTCGCCTTTTACGACACCCAAGGGAAAAGAGGGGGTGGAGTATTCATCCACCGGTACGCGACATGGTTATTTTATAACAAACCTGGTCTAAAATGCTACGAGGTGGGATCAATACAAAATGTCCAATTGGTCTTTAGTTTTCTTTCACTCTTTCTGTATTTCTCAGGCATATACTTAACTCGCCAACCCGCATTGGGCCAGCGTGGTGAGTTATGGCCCAATATCCCCACGTGCTATTGTCCACGTGGGAGGCCTGTGCCCAGCAGTGGGACGTTTTAGGCTGATGATGATACTTTACGCACATACTCATAATAAGTGTTAATTACGCGGCTTATTCACAACGGCGTTATTATTTATTCATGTGTTATTATTGCAGACATTTCATTGCACAATGCATCGTTTATCAGAAAATGTGTAATATTTATACATACAGGTGGTGAGTCTCGACACGCTAAGCACATGTGCAGTTGTTGTTTGGCGAAACGTGGACTGCTTTTGCCGTCCTCATTGTCTAGTGTCCGACTAACCCTTTGGAGATTAATAGTCGTGTATGTTTTTACATTCTTTTTTTACAAAATTAAGAGAAACAGAAACCGGCAACTAACTCTGTGCAAAAAAACAAATCTAAGGACGCCGGACTAGGGTTACCATCCGTCCGGATTAATCCGGACACGTCCGGACTTTTAGACTCTAGTCTGGATTTTGTCCGAACTTTTAGACTTTAGTCTGGATTTTGTCCGAACTTTTAGACTTTAGTCTGGATTTTGTCCGGCTCTTTATTCTGTCCGGATTTTAGAATATGAGTGAAAAAACTATATTTTAAGTAATATCAAATAAGTCTTTAATCTTTATTAACTTCTCATTTATCTACAAAAACAAAATATAAAAAGTAAGTAATGTTTCCATTTTGTGACTAAAAAGTCCGACTTTCCGACTTTTTTTAAAAAGCCGGTCGAATTTTACAGTTAGTTGAGAAACACCATAAGTCCAGGGCATGTGGGATTTCTCTAATTCATACCCTGGCAACACTCGCCAAAATAGCCATAAGGGCAAAACACACAGAGCCAAACCAAAGCAAAAATTGGAGGGATCTGTATGTCATGTTGGTTACATGGCCAGGGTTTGATAGCCAGTTGCGGATAGGGAATGTAAAGAATAATATGGAGGTTGAATTCTGCATAAAATAAAGTACATTTTCTGTAATTATCTAATAAATAACTTTGTTTATAGCCCAATAAATAATAGTTTTATTTATGTATTTAAGAAACGACACAAGTCCTTTTTTTTAGTGGAAGATGTAGGATTTTGAATAGTGTGTTATGTTACTTAGGTGTAGAATGGTCCTAGGAACACTTTAGTGTAATCATCTTAAGAGACCTATTCTCGACATACACGACATACATCTGTATGTATTTTATGTATTTTTTGCTAAAAATGGCCAATTTTGGCGCTCTTGATCTCAGAAACAAAAATAAATTAACAGTTTTGACTTATTGAATAGTGTAGAATAGCTGTTGGCATAGTGCGTATCGGCCTCGCTTTATGTAAATTTTGCTTAACTTTTTATTTAAACCCAAAATTGCAGAGAGAGATTTTCATAAAATGCGCGAAGGCACTTTTTTGAGCTCCTATAGATTGAACTACTGTTCTAAACAAATGTAATTAAAAAAAATAGAATGTTATCTCTTATATAGTCGTATAGTGCTTAGGGGCCTCAGAATTTTTAGATATCATTGATTTTATATAGAAAAAAAACTTATTCTAAACCAAAAAACTTCGAAAATCGCTTTAAGTTAACTGTGAATTTCTCCTATCTACAATAATATTATTAAGCAAAATTTATACTAGAATAAGTGTTACTTCATGAGGAATAAAGATTTTATAATGAATTTATTATCCTATTTCGATAAAAACGATAAATACAACTGCAAAATTACTACAAAATGCGATGCGCCGGCCGTCCAAACTCAGCTTATTTTCGCAAAGTAGAGATTTGTAATAATAAGCATGAATTTATTGTCCTATTTCGATAAAAACGATAAATACAACTGCAAAATTACTACAAAATGCAAAAATGGGCATTTTACGCAAAAATCACATTTGAGATGTAATGGGCCTCATTCGTAAAAAAATTTCAGTATAATGTTTTTGTTCCTCCTGTAAAATAGGGTCTCATGGACATGTTGGGTTTCTCAAATAATCGATTCAACTATAAACATGTCTATAGCTATAATCAAAGTTTACGCTCCCACAAATATCTAGCCTAAAATAAGCTTCTATTGAAACTCATTAATATGGTTAAACTAGATAACGGATAATATACATAAACATAGATATTCTCTAAATTGACCCGACCGGGAATTGAACCCGGGACCTCAGAAATGGCGCGACGCCAGACCCGGCGCGGTATCCACTCGACCGCGGAGGTTCTCAAATTATCGGTATTACACCGGGCGAGCCGTCCCAATTCGTGGACAGTGCCACTCATTCAGCACCACCCAGGAGTCCCGTGTAGGATCCCAAGGGTAAACCCACGGGCGCGAGTAACTTTAACCTCCTTTTGCTCGGGTTTTTTTGGTGTATCCATCCCCCATAACAGCTCCGTTAGACGCCGTGTAAAGAGGTTTATTTAAATTCGGCAACGCAAAAGCAACATTTCTGAGGTTACATAATCATGTCCATTCCTAAGGTAATAGAGATAATTAAATAAATTTCATTTATTGTTATTTTTTTTAGCCGTGACGCGTAGCGGTGAAAGAATACTACCACCCCCTCTATATTGCCTTGGGTATCGTAAAAGGCGACTAACGGACTAAAGACTGCACATACATCCAACAGCATGAGCGGCGATGGGCTCACCACCTGTCACGCTGAACACATGTGCAGTCACTGTTTGGTAAAAAGTGGACTACGGTAGAGGACTGCTTTTGCTGTCCTCATTGCCTAGTCTCTAACTAACCCTTCGGGGATAATAGTCGTGATTATGTGTATGTATATGTATTTTTCTTGATCGACTTCGCTCTGTTTTTCATACCAATTTTGGTTAAATATGGTTATACTAGCGGCCGCTCGCGGTTTCACCCGCGTGGTTCCCGTTCCCGAGGGAATATCGGGATAAAAAGTATCCTACGTGTTAATCCAGGTTATAAAGTATCTGTATGCCGAATTTCATCCAAATCCCTTCAGTAGTTTTTACGTGAAAGAGTAACAAACATCCATCCATACTTACAAACTTTCGCGTTTATAATATTAGTAGGAAGTAGCATAAGATGCTAAAATGCATATAAGAACTTGTACCAACCATATTTACAGAAATAAAAAGCTATTCTATCCTATTCAAAATTCAAATACAAATTATTTATTTAAATATTAGCTTGTCATTCTTCTATTCTTAGGCGGCAGTGATCGCTCATCATCAAGTCTGCGTATACTGATAAAAAAAGAGCATCGTTCGTTTCCGAGCCAAATAAACCGCGTGACGTCACACCGCATAAGTTATTCTGGTCATCACTCACCTTCCTCATTCTGGCGGCACACCAACTTATCACAAACAACAATAAACAAAACAAAACACAAAACGATTAAAGTATCAAGTTTGTCTAGCCAGGCAGACACGTGTAATGGTCTCGAGGCACTATGATAATTCCGTTAGTGAAGGTAGCCAGCGGAACGACTTAACGAGGCTTTATTTCGCGCCACTCACGGTAACACAGAATTTGCAAGATTAACACAACGAACGCAAAAAATAGGAATATACATATAATCTTCTGCGTTATTACATTTACTATGTTGTGTTTATATTGGCCCACAAAATACCCCAGGGTGGACTTGAACCCACGACCTTTAACAACCAAGGGCAAATTTTGTAATTTATAAAGTGTCGTGTTTTCTAACGACCAGAAGCAAACCTAATTTTCTCAATTAATATTACCATGTGTTTACTTGTTTTCGTCACAGAAGCCACAGTTACATGATAGTTGCAGTAGTTACACGTTATTTTTGCTCCGCCCAATTGTTGACTGGTAGAAAATGCCGCAGGCATTAACCCCTTGAGGATCGTAAAACCAGACACAATTAAAAATTGTTTCATTGTGTCACAATTGTTCGCGACCGCCGGCGGTTTTATGATCCTTGACCTATTACGCCTGCAATGTAACATTATGTTGCAAAAGTTTAAATAATAAAATATAAATAAAAAGTTGTTAATAAACTAATAATTATTATATTTTCCGAATTATTCAATTTTTAGTGACCATAATACGGACATACACATATAATAACGACTATTATCCCCGAAAGGTTAGTCAGAGGCTACGCAAGGAGGACTTACGCAAAAGCAGTCCTCTGCCATAGTCCACTTTTCACCAAATAGCGACTGCACTGCACATGTATTTTGTGCTCAGAGTGACAGGTGGTGAGACTGGTGAGCCCATCGCCGCTCTATGCTATTGGATGTATGTGCAGACTTTAGTCCGTTAGTCGCCTTTTACGTCAACCAAGGACGACACGGTTTGTGACCATAATAATTTTATTATATCATCCTCATCATAGGAATCTTACATCTATAAAAAAAGATTCAAACAGGGTCCGACAAATTTATATATTTATTATAGTTGCGTAATCTGCGTGATTTTCATGACTCCAAGGTAATAAAACTCCTATTAACTAGCCTTGTTAGGAGCAGATTGGAGTCTAGCGCATCTGTGTGGAACCCACATGAGGCTAAGTACAAGCTAATGTTAGAAAAAGTTCAGAAGGCATTTCTTAAGTATTTTTATAAACGTCTTTACGGCTACTATCCCTTCCTGTATCCTACAAAATTTCTGCTCGGTAGCCTAGGAATGAACTCGTTGGAGGTCAGGAGAACATGTGATGAGTTATCTATTGCCGTTAAAATATTGCGTGGACTTGTCGATTCTTCTGAATCTGTTGAAGTGCTGTCGAGGCTGTATGTGCCTAATAATTATTTGCGTGTACGAGCAAGTCGTCGGCACCGTCTATTCTCACGGCTTCCGTGTCGCACGGAGACGCGCGCTCAGTCCCCACTCTGCCGTATGCATACCGCCCTTAACGCTCTCTTGGTTGCTTTCCCTGATTTGGATGTGTTTGCTGATAATATATTATTATTTATGTCTACATGTTTGGAGTTCAGTGAAAATATGTAATTTATATAAGTACTATTTTTATAAAATCTTGTTATTTTGTTTATATTTGTTGTATTTTAAGTAATGTCTCATTATAATAATTATTGAATGATTTTATTATTGTAACTATTTTGTGAATTTTAATTTAATAATTTAGATATTTTGTCATAATTATTTAATTGGGAATAATCCTGTATAATTATTAAAATAAATAATAAATAATAATATAAAAATTACACATTTGTGTACCAATTTGAACGCAATAAAATTGCGAAAATCAACATCGTGTGATCGTGAATGTCAATGCCTTAAGTGCAATGATAAACAAAATACAGGGTAGTCTCATAAACATTACGAATCAAAATCTTTTAACCTTCAAGATGTGCATAAAACATCAGATTTAAAAAAATCTTTGGTTTGTGACAATTCAATGCTTCTTCTGGGATTCCACAGAAAGAACCTCAAAAAGGTAAAAGTTCATGTTTTATAATATTTAAGAAATAATTAAGAGAATATGTAATTAAGATAATTTATGAAATAGAAATGCATTTTGAATACAATTAAATTATTTTGCTTTTGCGTAACATATGACATAATAACTAAGTAAGTACATAAAATATTTAATAAGTATTTTAACAATCACATGTACCTTGACATGCATAGCAATGTGGAAGAGAGAGGCAGATATTTATTTTATTTTATTTATTAAGGACAACCAACAAAACATACAACAAAAAAATTAATAGAAATAGAAAAAAAAATGATACAATACATTATACCAATTCAAATCCTACTAATATAAACGCAAAAGTTTGTAAGTATGGATGGATGTTTGTTACTCTTTCACGTAAAAACTACTGAATGGATTTGGATGAAATTCGGTATACAGATAGTTTATAACCTGGATTAACACATAGCATACTTTTTATCCTGATATTCCCACGGGAACGGGAACCACGCGGGTGAAACCGCGAGCGGCCGCTAGTTAACTTATAAATAAAATATTTATGCTTAACTTCATAAATAAGTTTAATTTTTTTCGCCTTGGTTTATCCCGCCAAGGCGAAACAGCGCTTGGCGAGATATCCAGAGGTCTCGGGTTCAATTCCCTGGTCGGGTAAAGTGTGTTTCGTATTTTTCGGCGCATAGCCCTGGGCCCCAATTCTCATTTTTCGAGATGTAGTCTCGAATCGAGTTTTGATTTCGATTTCTATCTCGATAATCGACATTTTGTTCACGAATCTCCTATTCTCAGCGCTACTCGAAATAGACTTCGAGTTTTTTTTTTGATAAATATTGCCATTCTTTTTATTGCAATCAATTCGGGATGCGTTCCGTTTGACACGTTTCATCCGGTTTTAAACCGGTTGCAACTATGTACCTCAAATATTTTTACTATAAAGGTATTTAAATGTATTGAACTTGCTTTTTAATTAAAGAAGTAAATTTTTAATAAGTATCGAAAAATCATTATATTTAATGTGTTGTGATCAAATTTAATTTCCTTAAACAACTTGTATTGTTTAAAACGTGACGTATCGTCGATAAATTTTATGTTTTTTGTTTGTGGTTGTGTGCTTGTTTGGTGACGAAACGATCATTTTAGTATTCACAAGACACAATGTCAACAAAAAATACCCAACGCCACAGCAGAAGCAGCTCCTTCTACAAATGTTGGAAGCCGATATACAGTTAAGGAGTGGAAAGTTTTCTTCCACCTTCTTAAAAAAAGAGAGCGAGCTCTCTCAATACTTTAAATCACTTCCACGACAAAATTGGAAATTAACTCCTCCATATCCACCGTAATTTCGCCGCTATTTGACGTTTCATTAGCATCTCGTAGTCGAAATTACGTCTCGACCACTGCTGACCACTCGAAGCAATTCGAGCGGCTCTCGTTCGAGAAATGTCGAGTTCGAGATTTTCAGAATATCTAAATTGGATTACCACACGATAAAGTTTGAATTCGAATCAAACTCGAAGTCCATTAGCGCTGAGAATAGGAAATTCGTGAACAAAATGTCGATTATCGAGATTTTATGGTCGAGAGAGATCGGATTCAAAACACGATTCGAGACTACATCTCGAAAAATGAGAATTGGCCTCCTGGTTTGTGACCGCTATCCTGCATTTGGCAAGTGTAAGCCAATACCTACCTATTGTATTAGCGATGACTTGTTTTTGATGAGAGAGTAGAAGGTTCTGCCCAGAAGTTGGACAGTAACAGTTATAGACTGTTTTACTTTACCTTGGTTTATAATAATGTGAACCGTGTCGCGCAGCGGTGAAAGAATATTACCTTCCCCTCTGTTCACTTGGGTGTCGTAAAAGGCGACTAACAGACTAAGGACTGCACAAACATCCAAAGCTTATAGAGCGGCGATGGGCTCGTTTCCCTCGTTTACCTGTCTCGCTGAGCACACGTGCAGTAGCTGTTTAGTAAAAGGTGGATTATGATAGAGGACAGCTTTTGCTGCCAATGCCTAGTCTCTGTCTAACCCTTCGGGGATAATAGCAGGGGGTGTCACTCCGCAGTTAAGGTACGTTCGGCCGGCGCGCCTCCCAGGCAGGCCGCCTAGGCGTATAGGCATAGGCAGTAAGGCTGATTTCACAGTCACGCGTTTGATCAGCGCCGGCCACATGCACGCGGTTACAATTACACTAGATAGTAGTTGCGTTTCATAGTCATCACGCAGTTCAAACGCGCAACTACTATGTAGTGTAGCGCGCGCGTGTGGCCGGCGCTGATCAAACGCGTGACTGTGAAGTCAGCCTCAAGGTTGCCGCTCCCACGTCGTTGCGCGTCCTCGCTTAACGTAATCCACGTGCGCGCGCGTAAACCCTACGCTCTGTGCCGTCATGACGTCAAATCGATATCGAGTCAGCGTTGCTTAACGGAATATGAACGCTTGGGTCACGCGATAAGTTTCAATTTCGCGTGAAAGTCGTTAGAGAGTGAACCTTCTGTACGTAGTACTATTAGTCATCTGTGATAATAGTCGTGATTATATGTGAATGTGTAAAATAATGTAGGTAAGTACAATTTTCTATTTTATTACAAATAAAAAATAGAAAATAAAAATAAAGATGATGATATATTTTGGAAATTTGTCAGAGGATACAGGGTGTTGACGCGATCGATGTCACAGGCGGGCCGCTAGTTATAAATAAATTACAATTTATAATAACAAAATCAAGCATTTAAAAAAAAATAAGCCTCTGGAGAGGATAGAACGCAGCACAATTCATAAAATTATCTAGGTAAGTACATACTTCATACAATAATTTAAAAGGCTCAAAGTAAAAAAATAATGTTACAATAAAAAAAATATTATGAGCACACCGTCTCGTCGCCCATAATCACGAGCCCGATCGCGCGTGATGTGAAACAATGCCGACGCAATAGCGGTTCACTGGCTGCTGGCGACCTTTGCAACACGCCGTCAAAATAATACGGGTCAAATAACACACCTTTAGCCAAGCAGTGATCTTATAGCGACCACCATATTTTGAACTTTATTCCCTAAACATAAGGTCGAAAACCAATGAAATTTTTTAAAATGCTGTGCATTATTACATTTTTTTTAAGGAAAATGCTGTGTGGTTCTCAGTAAAAACTACCCACCCATCTCTTCAATTGGGTATCGTAAAAGGCGACTAAAACGGACTAAAGACTGCATATGTAGCTAACCGCATATAGGGTTACCAGATCCGAAAATAAGGTTTCCTGGAAAAATCCCTGCTTTAGCAAAAAAAATCCTGACATTTCGGCAGCAAAAGTATCTTATTTATGCGGGGCGCGGCAAGGCGCGACGACAAGTTATTTATTTTTTGTGCATTCTCTTATTTAGTCTTCCAGTCACAAATAGCAAAAATAGAAAGGGAAAATAACTCCGTCATGGATATTCTAGGAATATTAAATAATAAATAAGCAATTAATTGATTGTTAATTATTAGATTTTTTTCTTTGGATTATAATTTTTTTTTAATTCCTGACAATTTCCAATTTTCCCTGTTTCCCTGACAGACATCCCCTCTCCTTACATCACTAAGTTTTATTTGTACTGGCACCTCGAGACCAACCGTTAGATTATTGCAAGAAGTGTCAGACATCTCTGCGCCAGTAGAACACTCGCGCACGAGACCATCTGCGTTAGGTCTTGACGCCAAATCAGTGCCCGCCGCAGCGCGCTCTTCATTCGGTACTCATAAGACTAGTGTCTCGGGAGAGTATCGCCGTGAACACGTGTAGTTCACTGCCTATTATCCAGATAGGTAACCGGAGCTGACGAGCTCGCTCACTTCTCGTTGCACGAAGGGCACAACTCGCAATTGCCACTACTAGGGTCGTCGACTCTTAAAGTCGACTCCCAAGTGTCCACCTTGGTAGCGGAGTAGTAAGCACACTCACTTCTCGGAACCCATCCAGGCGCCTAGCCAGTTCGCACGTCCTACGCGGCTGGCTGGACCGGAGGCTACGGCATCTAGGAGGCCGCCTCTACTAGTTATCCAGACTAGTACCGGAAATGTCAACACCAATGTCCAATGAGAACCACCGGGCAAAGCTGCCAACTATAAGGGAAACTCACGTTCCCCGCAGGACTTTTCGCTTCTGGCCCCTCAGAGACCGCTACTAGGCCCCGCTCGCTGTGCACGAGTTTGGAAGTCCTGGCACACAATACCAGGACAGACGAACATTCCCAAGCTCTACAGCTAACCACGAGCCACTACGAGCCCAACCCACGTCCGGATCCCGCCGGAGGCGCCGGTCAAGGCACAACCAGCGGGGGGCTTGAACCGGAACCCCGTAGTTCCAGTTGCGATACCCTATCTATCGGGGTCGGTAGATAGGGACGACAGACAGACAGCTGAAATTCCGGATATGTCAGGAAAATTCCTGTCATCTGGTAACTCTAACCGCATAGAGCGGCGATGGGCGCACCACATATCACGCTGAGCACATGTGCAGTTGGTATTGGGTGAAACGTGGACACTGGACTGTGGCAGTGGACTGATTTTGCGGCCGTTACTGCCTAGTCTCTGACTAACCCTTAGGAGATAATAGTACTGTGTGTATCTATAGTTCTGTTAATTATCTACCAATTTACTATGACAAACTGAGGTAACGAATCAACATAAATGGCAGTTGCCACTTGTCTAAGGGGCAGTGTTGCCAGATAATTTTTTTCTCAAGTCGGGATTTTGAAACAATTTTAGTGAAAAAAGCGAGATGTTTTCGTAAGCGGGACATAGTCAAAAAACCGTATATAATCAGAAGTTATTAAATATTAATTTTTTTATTTGAGTTTAAATTACGTTTACGTGACAATAGATAGCAAAAATGGCCATAAAAAATGTAATTTATTAAAATTTATGATATATTTTAAATCAAGTTCACGCTTGTCTGTGTCACCCGGGTCCCGACCGCGCTTCCTCAGCACGCTGCTCGAACGGTCGAGGTATCCCCGAAAAGCGGGACTGAGCCTGTCCCGAGCGGGACATTTAATTTAGATTTAAAAATCGGGACGTTCCGCCAAAATCGGGATCCTGGCACTGGCAACGCTGCTAAGGGGGCAGTACGAATAGCTCGACAGGGGGGGGGGGGGGGATGGCATGCCCACTAGGGTGGAGCGTCATTTTTATTTTTAGATTTTTGAAATGGAATAGTTAAAAAAAGTTGCAGTTGGTGATAGGTAATACAAGAAAAATAATAATAAAATTATTGGAATATACTTTTAGCCCTCTACCACCCCTCAAAGTTTAAAAAAATATGCAAAATAGAGTATATTTTGGAAGTTTATAAAAAACAAATTATTTATCCAAATCTTATAAAAAGTATCTCATCTTACTCTAGATATAAAGAAGTTTAATTAAAAAATTATTTATCATGATAATTAAGCATGATCTCATAATACAAAAACGTCAAAAACGTTAATTATAAATAAATTTTGCGATAAAGAAACGACACTGCCGCGGGTAGGTTTGTTATTTGAGTTCTTGCTTTTGATGTATATTTTTTTATTGTTCCTACTACTGTATTATTTTAACAGTTATTTGAAGTATATTTGTAGTTCAATATAAAAGGTTCATAGTAAAGTTACGTAAAAGAGTGACGAGGAACGAAACGGACTCAGTGCTCCCAGCGATCCTTCGACAGCAAAAACACCAGATTCTATTCCAATAATGCAGATTAAAAGAAACATGCTGTCGCTTCCTACTTTAGCTCAAGTTTGTGATCGGTTTGGTGTCTCAAATCGTTCGGCAGCAGCAGTGGCAGCGCAGCATTGCACGATATTGGCTTCATGACTTCGGAGAACGCTGAAAATGTGATAGACCGAAGCAAAGTCCGAAGAGCTAGAAAACAAGAACGAAAGAGGTGTAGAAAAGATAAGATTGGTTTACAAAAAGCAAGGTCAACGTTCACATAAAAAAAGGTACGAAGGAACATATTATATCCTTAATTGGGGAACCGGGCTCATTTTATTTGGGACATATAACAACATTATCTGGTACGGGGAAAGCAATAGTGGACTAAATATATTAATTTTTCGCCAAAAAAGAACTTGAATTAAAGAATGTAGTGGTTGTTAGATGCGATTGTTGGATGCAATGGTATTACAGCAACAAATACTGGCTGGAAAAGTGGTGTGATCCGAACTAAAGTTACGTAGATCACTGCAATAGTTTATTTGTCAACAACATGCAATAGAGCTGCTTCTTCGGCATTTATTTATTAAATAAGACGCGGCGACAACCGGAACTCAACTTTATTCTGGTCCAATAGGAAAAGCATTAGAAAATTGTACTAATCTTCCTATTGTTCAATTTATCGCAATCCCATCAAACATGCCTGTTTTATCTAAGTAAATAGAGGATAATCTAAGTACAGATCAGAAGTATTTGTCCTCAAGATTTGTCTCATAGAAATCCTGGAAAAATGGCTCACTCTCGATGGCTAACAACAGCCAATAGAATTTTGTGACTTTACGTTGGTACACAAAGCCCTTCTAGTAACTAGATCATTATAAAAGTATACGCTCCTGTGTAGTTCAGTATAAAAAAAGTTCGTTTAAAAAGAGCTACCTCACGTTTACAAATTGATTACATTTTCTAGATCTTTGAGTTCTGATGTCAAAAAATTATCGATCCGTTTATACAGCAAAATGCATTTTTTGCACACCCTGAGAACCTTTTATTCGGAATGTTATACGATAAAATGACAACACATAGAGAAATAGGGCTAAGACGAATAATTTGCAGCAAGATGAATGATGAAATGATGAAAAATGGAAAAACCAGGAGTGAGAATATTCGAAATACCAAAGTTAAATTTTAGTGCCAATGACTACACACTGATATAATTATTTTGGGCGAATCACAAGTCACACCACATCCAATGTTGAATAAAATTACTGACAACGAATTAGAAAACCTGCTTCAAACACAGTCGCATACCATTATGAGTTTTCCAAATTTTCCTTGCCACACACAAGCGCTAGAACGATGTGTTAAAATGGTGAGTGAAGCGTCATTGGCTGTCGCTGGTGAAAAGGCAAGGTTGGTAGGTATTGTTTTATTCTTAGATTAAAACAAAATGTTTTAAACTAAGGTTTTATTAGATCTAAAACTGAATCACGAGCAATAATGCCTCACTTTGAGACCAAAAAAAGTTGTAAAATAAACAAAAACGTCATTAATTAACATCGTCAAACTTTCATGTTTTTCTCGAATTTTGATAATTTTCAATATTTTTTATTGAAACAAACTTATCTCTTTTTCACAAATAAAACCTACTGTTCATAAATTTGGTGTTTTATTATTACTAATAAAACAAAATAAAAACATTTTTTAATTGCTTTTCGTTATAAAATGATATTAAAAACTTCACTTTTTGTCAAGAATTTTAAATCTTTGGGCTAAGGTAGAGGGCTAATAAATATCTCGAAAAAAATAAATAAAAATATATTTGTTAAGAATTCACACATATGCAACCTTTTCTAGGTATTCGAAGACGATACATTAACTTTTTTTTTTCTTCATACATTGACGCTCCACCCTAATGCCCACTAAACGACCTAGGGCTAAATTCTATGAAGAATGTTTATAAACACATTATTCACCATTCTTGCATTCAATTGCATTCAGTTGTGGATTATTTAATAATTTACACACTAGTGATTTTAAAATGGAAGGAAAGAGATTTAAATACTCGAGTTGAGGCTAATTACCTCCATTTTAATAGATACCTACTTAAAGCCTCAAACTCGAGAATTTAAATCTTTTTCTTAACTAACAAACAAATTAAAACAACAAACGAAAATAAAATCACTGATGTGTATTAAAAAATCGCAAATTAAACTAGAGGTTTAGAATATAGCAGTGTCGACGTCGGTAATCCTGCGGATAGATGCTTGGGTTTAATTAGAGAAGTTGTGATTCAATCTCCATAGCTCTGTTAAACTATTGACGTAGTACTATTATTTATTATGTGCTATTGATGTGAATCTATAACTAACACAAGCATACAGGCTTTTAGGATGGGTTAACAATTTAACACTACTACCTATTAGAAATGTCTCAAGCTATTTAAAAATATACCTACAGTGCGCGATCCGGGTCGTCGATCCAATTTTTCGGATCGTAATGGATCGTAACGCGAAGATCCGATCCCCGGATCGGATCGACGGCCTGCCGATACGATCTTTCAAAGGATCGGATCGGATCGGCGCATCTCTAACCAACAGCTCCCTGAACTGGGTTCAACTCCCTTTTAAGAATGTCTTTGTGATATAATATGGAACAGTATAGCAAATATGTAACATATTTTAAAACAGGATGTCCAAATCTCATACAAATGTAGTCAGAGCTTATCATACAGGAAATTCTTGTAATTCAAGTTCCTATTTAACTAGGTAGTTTGTGATAGATAACATTTTATTTGACTAATTTTGTGATTCCCAGTTTGTTCAATGTTTCATTACCTAACTTTTGTTTGTGTCAGATAAGATAACAGAAATATTACTGTTGCAGTCAGTAGCAAGACTTAATCTGAATTACGACAATCAAAGTAATTCATTAGTTTAAACTTCTCCATATATTTATAAGACAGTATTTTTAGGAGCTTACATAGACGGGTTGCCCAAAATGAAGCAACTTAGGTGATGACAGGGCAAGAGAAGAAATTAAAATGTCACAAGCTCCTACATGTATCAGGAGACATAAAGGCCTTTACAGGTGGCAGCTATAACTTAACATTATAGCCTGTGAAGGCCTTTACTAACATAAAAGATCGTAAAACCAGACACAACAGAAATTTTATCGTTAGTAAACACCTCTAGGAGCCTTTGTGACAGATAAGAATACTTATAGAAAAGCTTGGCTTTTGGTCCTGGTTTTGTGCCATCAAGTCATCATCAGCCAATAAAGTCGCACTGCTGGGCAGAGGCCTTCGCTCATGAAAGCATAATAATTTGAAGATTGGGTCATAGTCATCATAACACAACCCACCATTTTTGTCCAATGACTGCTGATAGGTTTTAACAACTGTCATCTTACAACATCAACGGAGACTAACAGATTTATGCTTCAAAGCATGGAGTCTTGAGATGTTTTTAATTTGGCCACTAAATATTGTACTCGCTCTAATAGTAATAATAATCAACAATATATATATATAATCATACAATTAAAATAATGATGTATAACCCTTCATATTACCCTGGTATAACTTTCAATAATATAAAGTCTTGTTATAAATGAAAGATTGAATATTTTTTTTTACTAATATAGACTGTTTATACTGTACTGAATGATTATTTCAGCTGAAAAACTGGATCATTAATCCTACTAATATTATAATTACGAGAGCATGAATTTTGATTGTTCTTATATCACACTTATAAGACGAATATGTGTGGATGTATTTTGGTAGACATGTAGATCACAACCTAGATCAGAAAAAATATACTGTTCCATATAATACTGCAAATACAAACCTAAAAGTGTGGAACTCTTAAAGAAATATTATTTGTTCTTTGCACTTAATAGGATTGCCCAATTTTGTGATTATAATTATATGGTAAGAAACATAATTAGTTATATTATAATTAAACGGTACAAAATAAATTTGGTAAGAAACCAAACATCCTACATATATGTACAGAATTAGAAAAGTGTAGAAATTCTACAACACTTTTCCGAATAACATAATTTTTGAGTCCAGTATACATATACAGGGCCTAATCACATGATTGTGACCAAACCAGAAATGTGAGGAGGGATGAGAGGATAGTGTTGTAATCAACTTATAAGATTCTTACAATCACATTCACTCATCCACTTTTTGCTCATCACAAATTTGGTGGTCACTGGTGGCCTTGGCCTTGTGCTGGAAAAACATATTTTTTAAAAGATATGTAGGCACTTTTCACTTTCCGGCAGTACAGATTTGAAGCAGATAAAGACAGAGACAGAAGCTAACAAATAAAATAAATATTACTTAAAATATAATACTGAAAACACTTTTGTTGTCTATCCACAGCTTAATATTGTTATAAAAGATTGTGGAATAGAATACAATTGGGAGTAATTTGAATTATGATAAAGTTATCTTATCTCCGATTCAATATCAGAGAGAAAACTTTGATCAAAGGTATTTAAAACAATAAAAATGTATTAAGATATTGAATACCTTCTAGTACTGATAGACTTTTTGTACAATTAAATATATTTACTTCTAATCGAAATATAATATGAATAGAATAAATAGGTAGCTGAATTACTTTTAACATAAAAATACTTAATTTTTATTGTAAAATGAGAAAACTGGCAAGAGTTAAGTAGATACTTATATATTACTCGTTTTTTTGTACTGCACCATACTTCAGCACTCTACAATGTAGAGCCTTAGTGCAAACCCAACTAAACATGACTCCAACTTTTTCCTTATCGATCGTAGACTAATAAAACACAACTGTCGATACATAATAAAAAAAGCAATAATTAAGTGCATATAAAAAGCTTTACAGAAACAAACTGCGCTTACCTCAGACAATAGGGGTGCTCTGTCCAAGTGTTCGCTCGAAGCAAATGCTGACTCGAAATATGTCCCACGGCTCCGGGACTCGTACCGGGACCCGCCGTCGTCCCACATCCTAGCTTCGAGCTCATCAGACATTCTGGCGGCGAGCACTCGCGACAAACAGTATAAAACTCCCTAATGCAACCTAACGCATCTTTGCATTCACACATTCACATTGATCCTTGACAACGTGAGTAGTATTTCATACAAAACGAATTTTTGGTTACACAAAGCAATTGTTTTATTCACGGCACGACATTATGAGGATATAATCGAACGGTAAATAAGATCGCGATCGCGAAATTCGCGAATAACTTGACGAGTTTTCCTCGCAGACGGACGAGTGATCAGAAACCAGAAAAATATATACAGCTCACTTTTAACATTTAAAACTCTACAATGATTTTCATTATTAAAAAAACTTTCTAAACAAATCAATAGGGAAAACAGTGTTAATTAAGTTTTGGAAGTAATGGATATGGTTAAAAAGTTTAAACAAAATATATCACGTAAATATTTTTTTAATTCACGATTTTTATATGCTTTAACACTAAGTTTTTGAACGTGCCGCTATTTGACAGCTACACAGAATGACATCAAATCGATAAGAACTCGTTCAGCTGCATTCACGTTTTAATTATTAACGTGATATACTTGTTTATTACCAATGTAGGACTGTAGGTACTTTATTAACCTTTTTTAATAGCCTAGTGCAAATCAAAACAGCTATTGTACACACGGCGTCAGATCAACCTACCAAAAACTGTCAAATTTCTACAATCAATTTTGAACTTTATTGTTTGGCTCTAAAGATCAATATTTATTGGAGAAATTTGACAGTTTAGAATAGGTTGATCTGCCGCCGTGTGTACCTAAGGTACTCCTAATAGGTACTCCTAAGATAGATAATAGTATTGTATTTTAATTTGATTTAATGATTATCTTGATCCGGCTTCCAATCCGCTTAGGTGGTTTTGCGGGACATATTGTTTTTATTTTTGATATTATGTACGTAATCAATAAATAAGTAATAGAGTAGACAGACGCTTAAGTAGAAGCGCTTAATAAAACTTTGTCGAGCCTATCCTGCAGCACTTTCTGTGTCTTACACTCAGAAACTTGATTCTATGGATGTGGGGTTACCGTTAGTTCCACCGCCCCACCCCATCCCAACAGTGCTGCGTAAAGCTCAACGGAACAAGCTCTACATATAGCTCGTATAGGCCACAGCCACCCAGCAATACCAGGGTAATACTCTTTATACTGTGGCTATAGTGACTGACTGAGTGTGAGAATAAAGTACCTACGATTTTCGAAAAAATAAAAATTAGTTCAAAAACACGGCGTTTTACGAAAGCCGAGCCGTACACAAAGGCTGTGTAATAAATTGTGCACTTTTGCTTGTCAAACAAAAAAAATAGTATTTTCATTTTAGGACCTATTTCTATTTACCGTAATTTCCTCAGAATAATATGCTTTAGTTATTATTCTACGATAATTTCGTTCACAGTTTGACAGTTGCACAATATTGATATTTTCTGATACCATTACGCAGCCATACCCGCGTGCTCTAAATGAAGTCGCCTTTTTTTTACTAAGCGCCTCCATGAACTATTTTTTTTTTATTTCGGAAAATCGCCCATTACTTTATCAACGAGAATTGTGTATGGCTTTAAAATAAATAAAGAAGCGCTTCTTAGTGAGAAACGAGGAGAGATGCAATTTTACCATACAAAAACACTTTTTAGCTAACGTGATCGCATGATTAATTTAAAACTATACCTAGGCTGGCATGTGTACGACAGTCACATGGTTTGTTTGCGGGACTGAGGACGAAAGGTTGCGGGAAAGAAGAGCGCGGGCGGCGGGGCTGCGTAGTAGGACCTGATGCAACTGTTGTGTGTAGATGTCACCCTCTGTCCAGCTGTGGACGTCTTCTGGGTGATGATGATGATGTTTATGGCCCATTTGAAAAATAGGACAACTACCTATACGAAGTCTCATTTGGACTCCTTTTATGCTTTAGTTATTATTCTATGACTAGGCTATAGACTGATAACTAAAGCATAGATGGAATGCTATGACATTTGAGTGTGCGTTGCGTTTGACAACAAACAATGCGATAATAAGTGACATGCACACGCAAAAATATAACTTAACTAAATTACACGGGCGCGTTGACCCTTATGCCAATGTCAAATATTACCCTTCGAATCACATTTGCAGATCGCTTTTGAATTCGGTATCATAATGGTGACAGGGTATCCAATTTTTTTTCACTTTATATTTAAAGTTTTCATTATTGTGTCTCTTTCCTTTCAATGTTTATGGCCCATTTGAAAAAAAGGACAACTATACGAGTCTTATTTGGACTCCTTTTAGGCTTTAGTTATTATTCTGAGCACTTGGCATTTCAACCATCCAACCACTACAGTGGTGGTAACAGTGTGACAGTCCCATGGTGCCCATGGTCGCGGGCGAAATTCATATACTTAGGTTCAAATTAATTAATTAATTTTCCTACACTCACACCAATTATCTAGCCCAAGAGAAGCTTCGTTATGAAACTCGTTAAATGGTTACTAGACAACGGATAAACATAAGTACTTACTTAAAATATTTAAATACATACATAATATACATAGAAAACACCCAGACCCGAGACAATTTAGAAAAACAATAATTTCGAAATTAACCCGACCGGGGATCGAACCTGGGACCTCAGAGATGGCGACACCATGAAAACCGGTGTACAAACCACTCGACCAAGGAGGTCGTCAAATCACGCCGAAATGGCAGCGGCGCGACGGCTCGCGGCCTCCTGCGACTGTTCGCGCCGGACCGCGACTTGCCTCGTGCTATCCATGCGCAGTTTACATTTGCAGGATACTGCCAGCGGCCGCCGCCCGCGACTGCTCGATTCGATCAGTCACGCGCCGCCGCTGCGTAGGCAGGGACCGGAAAACCCCTTTTTTTGGCTAAGCCGATTGTTAGGGAAACCCCATCAAAAGGTTACCGAACGATAGGGTTTCCCTATTGTTAGGGTTAGTCTTTCGTAGCGGTAACTTTTTTGAACAAGGTTAACTGCTTCCAATGCACTTACCAAATCAAATAGGGTATTTGTAATGGTAATTTTAAGCGCTTCTCAACTAATAAGGTTACCCTATTGTCTCCTATCTCGTTTTCGTGCAGTCCGCCGCTGCCGCCCGCTGTTGTCACATGAGTCTTTACTCAAACTAAAAAAACGGAACAGAGACAAAGCTTCATACAAGCGCGTCGCCACCGCCCGCGCCGTCGCGACGCGAGTCAACTACTACAACTACTACAGAGTATAAATAGGAGTGGGCGATACAAATCGTGTATAGTTACTGAAACGTATATTGCATCAATATCGTAAAATCCGATATCGATGCGTTCTGAAACTATATATTTTGGAAAACACTATATCGCGTCAGGAATGCGATATGCGTAGAAAACTGAAACGTATATTGCATCAATATCGTCAAATCCGACATCGATGCGTACTGCGTTCATTTCATAGAAACTATATATTTTGGAAATGAAAATGAAATGATAATGAAATGAAAATGAAATGAGAATGAAATGAGAATGAAATGAGAATGAAATGAGAATGAAATGAGAATGAAATGAGAATGAAATGAGAATGAAATGAAAATGAAATGAAAATGAAATGAAAATGAAATTGAAATGAAAATGAAACGAAATTGAAAATGAAATGAAATGAAATTGAAATGAAAATGAAACGAAATTGAAAATGAAATGAAAATCATTATTATATGGTCGATACCGATATCACCGATATTAAAATTTAAAATCCGAAATCAAATATTGATATATAGTTTCGAATAGATTCATAAAAAAGATATATTACCCACCACTATACTACAAGCATATGGCGCATGTGTGCGTGTCAATTAGCCGCTGCGTCGCGTACTCGCGTACGCGCCGCCACTAGATAAATCCGGTTTACGCTCGCTCGGCCAGTGGACGAACGGAGGGCCTGCACTACACAAAGCACGTCATTTGTTTTGTGCTCCTGTATATTTCTTACAAAATTGTTTTAAGTAGAATAAACTGTAAATAGTTATAAAAGTGTAAATAATTAGTTCTGGCCTTGTAAAATGGTGGTTAACTATTACTGTTTGTATGAATAATATTTATTTGTCTATGATATTACTATACAAGCTTTTTATTTAACTTGCAATGCATGTTTGTTCGGGTGAAATCTTGCAACTTAATTTTGAACCACTTCCCGGTTACCGAATGAGTTGAAATTTTGCATACATGTGTAAATCGCGTGACAATGCAATATTTTGATAACATGGCGCTAAGGAAGCTGGAAGCTGGAAGGTGGTTATAGGAACTTCGCAATAAAACAACACAACCTCATCGAGTTTGGGCTCGTTTGAATCGTCTTGACGAGTAGTTTGTCTTTCAATCAAATGGTAACCAGGGTTTGATGATTGAGCTGGAAGGTGGTCATAGCAATTCTGTAATGAAACAACGCAACCCCATCGAGTTTCGGCTCGTTTCATTTGTCTTATCGAGTACTTTGTTTTTAGATGGTTACCAGGGTCTGATCTGATAATGGAGCTGGAATATGGTCCTAGGAACTCAGTCGCGAAACGATGCAACCCCATCGAGTCTCGGCTCGTTTAATTCGTCTTGACGAGTACTTTGGTGCTAGATGGTAACTAGGGTCTGATGATGGAGCTGCAAGATGGCCATGGAACTCAGTAATTAAACGACATAACTCCATCGAGTATGGGCCCGTTTGATTCGTCTTGACGAGTACTTTGGTGCTAGATGGCAACCAGGATCTGATGATGGAGCTGCAAGATGGCCATGGAACTCAGTAATTAAACGACATAACTCCATTGAGTATGGGCTCGTTTAATTCGTCTTGACGAGTACTTTAATGCTACATGGTAACCAGGGTCTGATGATGGAGCTGGAAGGTGGCTATAGGAACGAACCATTAAGACGAACAAACGAAAAGTTTGATTCGTCTTAATGGGTGGACCGTTTTGATGGGTGATGAATGGTGGTGGTTTGATGGATGTGAAAAAGTATTGGATACACGTTCAGTGAGATCAACTAAAAAGTAAAAAATAAATTAAAAGTAAAAAACCTTTTATTTTAATGAGCTAAAAAGAAAAAAATAAAGTTTTACTAATAACTATATAAGTTTTAGTTTTGTTAATGTTTAATTTTAATTATTTTGTTTCATTCTAATTTGATTCAATTTTGTATTTATTGGTTGTAATATTTTTATTTAAATTTAATAATTATTCATTTAATTAATTGTTTTTACTTTATTTAATTCCCTTTATTTTATATAATTTGATTTGTTTAACCTTTATTTTAATACTTTTTTTAACTTTATATAATCAATGTTAATGCGATTTATTTTTATTTAATTTAAATTCCCTTTTGGTTTGAGTTACTGTTCAACAAATATGATTGTATTTTGATATTGCATGTCGTGACTACCTATAATTGAGACAGCACTTAGCATTAAGATAAACTTGTTTTTTGTTACATTCGAATTAGTGTATGTTTTGTTGGTAGTTCATTATAAATAAATAAATAAAATAAAAAAACTTTTACTAATAAAAAATCTTATAAAAGTTTGTTTATTTTATTTTATTCTCTTTTGAAACCCTACTAAAATAAGTAAGATTTTTCGTATGCTCCCTAGAAGCTTTGTCTCTGTTCCGTTTCTTTACTCATGTGCTGTTGTTTTATGTTTTTTTTTTGACTCGTCATAGTGACTGCATCATGCCTGTTGGTAAGTAGTCGATGCAGTCCAAAATAATGAGAGCGCTCCCCGCCGTGAAATAAGCACGGTAACTAGCGCACCCATTGTATTTTTTGGTACGAGTACTGATAGTCTGCACAGTATGATGGTGGTTCCTAAGACCAGCACGTGTAGTCTGGGAGAGACACTCTCTGTAGTAATTACGGTAAAAGACACTGAGAGGAGCAATGTCTCTACGCAGCTGGAGGTCCTCAAGAGAGGCTGTAACCTCAGCATCTCCAATAATGCATACCGCTCGCCTTTGCAGTTTATCAAGTGCATCGAGGAGGTATTTAGCGGAGCCGTCTCATAATAGGTGAGAACAATACTCCATACTCGATCGCACCTGAGTCTTGTACAGCGATCGATACGTGTACAATCGAGTCCTGAAAATGTGTGCAGAGGAGTGGTCCGTCTGTACCGTCTCTCGCTCTCTTCGGGTTGTGTGCCGGAATCTTGGAAAGAAGCTAATGTGCAACCGATCGCTAAAAAAGGAGATCGGTCAGATCCGACTAATTACCGCCCTATAGCCGTAACTTCAGTGTCGTGCAAGATCCTAGAACGAATATTGAACAAACAGCTTATTCGATACCTAGAAGATCACTCCCTAATTCACGATCGTCAATATGGGTTTCGGCCCAAACGATCAACGGGTGATCTTCTAGCGTACGTCACACATTTCTGGGGTGAGGCTATTGACAAGCGTAGCGAGTCACTGGCAGTTAGCTTTGACATAGCCAAGGCTTTTGATCGAGTCTGGCACAAAGTTCTTCTCTCCAAGCTCCCGGCATACGGTTTGCCCGCTCAGTTCTGTACCTGGATTGCTAGTTTCCTGCATGAGCGTAGAATCCGTGTCCTTTCGGATGGATGCGCTTCGCGGTTCACGTCAGTAAACCTATCCCCCACGTTGTTCCTTCTGCATATCAATGACATGCTTCCTCTTGGAAACATTCATTGCTAAGCAGATGATAGCACAGTGCATGGGGGATATAACGATCACCCAACGGCTGGGCGGGTAGATACCGAAATGAAGCGAGCTAATCTTGTCATTGAGCTCGATCGGGTGTTGGACCTCATTTCTAAATGGGGCTCCGATAATCTGATGGAGTTCAATGCCAAGAAAACACAGGTGTGTGCGTTCACAGCGAAAAAGACGCCATTCCTTCCCCTTCCCTCTCTTCAGGGTACATCTCTAGGCCTGCAGAGCAGTATTAACATGCTCGGTATGGATATCCGCTGCAATCTGAACCAAAAGGACTTCATCGAACCCGTGGTTAAAAATGCCTCACGTAAACTCGGTGTCCTGAACAAGGTGCGGCGTTTCTTCACGCCTGATTAGTTGTGTCTATTATACAAGACACAGGTGCGGTCTTGCGTAGAGTATTTCTCTCACCTTTGGGACGGCTCCGCAAAGTACCTTCTCGATGCCTTGGACAGATTGCAGCGCCGCGCTGTGCGCATTATCGGCAATGAAGAGGTCACTAAAACTCTGGAGCCTTTGCAATTGCGTAGAGATATTGCGTCACTCAGCGTCGTTTACCGTTTATACCATGGCGAGTGCTCTGAAGAACTCTTTGACCTCATCCCTCCTTCTCCATTCCTACATAGGAGTACGCGTGCTGCTCTCCGGAGTCACCAATTTACAGTCTCTAATATTCCATCCCACACAAAGAAATTTGGTGACTCGTTTCTTTGTCGCACTTCCAAAAGATGGAATAGTCTACCAGCATACGTATTTCTTCCTAGCTATGACATGGGGTCCTTCAAACGAGGCGTGAAGAGGCACTTTGTGGGCCGGCAGAGTGTGGGTGACTGATGCTACGTCTCTTACGCTGCACCAGTTGTCCTCGCGCCTGGACTTCATTTCCACTTAACATCAGGTGGAGTGAGGTCATTTGCCGGGCTTAGTATAAAAAAAAGCCAGGTTCAGTTTGGCAACCAGTTCTTGCCTTTTCACAACGATATCGGCATGCTTTGCTGCAGGATGTCCCAAGTATCGCTCATGCACTGTACCGTCATCCGCATAACAATGAATATTGCCCAAGGACAACATGTTAATAATATGCAGAAGAAATAGAGTAGATGAGAGCACAGAACCCTGCGGCACTCATGCATTAAACTTGTAAAACGCGGAGGAACTACCCTCACAAAGGACAAGAACCCTCCGCTCCACTAGAAAGTCTGCAACCCAGACGCTCAAACGGGGCAGCTCACCGAAGGCCGGCAACTTGGAAAGAAGGGAACTCTATCGAAAGCTTTGGCGATATCAAGGCCAACTGCCAGGGATTTGCCATGCTTTTCCGTCGCTTCTCCCCACGCGTGAGTAATGTACGCTAGAAGGTCACTCGTTGATCGCTTGCATATTCCAAAATCCAGACAAAGTAAAGCCCGGTCTAGAGTCTTAAAAATCCGGACATACTGCGCTGCGCGCTTGACAAGACAACAGCGTTTCATTTTGTGGCCGTTCAATATCGTCAAAAGCACT
The DNA here is from genome assembly GCA_963921215.1 of Scoparia ambigualis. Lineage (NCBI taxonomy): Eukaryota > Metazoa > Arthropoda > Insecta > Lepidoptera > Crambidae > Scoparia > Scoparia ambigualis. The sequence goes on along the minus strand of OY992514.1, from coordinate 25,364,669 downwards.
AATTATTGAAGGTTTTACACTAGCATCTTATACTAAAATCAAGTAAATTTTTCGATCTGCGCCTTAGTGTGATCAAATTTTAGATCCGTTCCCTAATTCGTGAGTTACTACAGAAGAAAAGTGCCAGTGTTATCAAATATCCCTGCTGCTCAGCTTTCGCACTGCGCACGCGCAAGCCGCACGCTCAAGGTCGACCGGTTCCGGCCCGCAGCTCGACGTCGACGACCGGTACGTTCCTTCCCGCTCTAACGCCTAGTGCTCTCCCCTTTCGTGTGACGAGCAGCAAGCTCGATCGCTCGCCGTGCCGTACGCATTTCATCGCTTGTGCATCGCTTGTTTACATTATTTAATTTGCTTGGGCTGCGTGCAGGTTTTGTTCTGCGCTGCCGCTGGGGCATTGTTGGGCTGCGCTTTAATATGAATTGCTTCGCTTGTAATAAACCTGCCAACCTATCAGAGTTGTTGCGCTGCACTGCTTGTAAGAAATGCTACCATTACCAATGTTTAAACATGAATGCTTCCTTTCTCAAAAAACACTTGAAACAACTACAACAATCTTGGCGCTGTGATTTATGTGCAAACATCACTGCGTAATAGAAACGACGACACGGCCATTGGCTCGCCTTATAGGTTGCAAAATGTGCCCAAGGCTACAGACCCTGTGTCGGCGTTGAGCACCTCCCATCATGTTGACATGTCATGCGACGAGTCCCTTATAAATGCGTCATGTGATTCGGCTGGGTCGAATGGTGCTTATGGCATTCTGGGGGAGGGCGACGCTACTATTACTATGAAGCAGTTTAGTGAGCTTATTGATCTGAAGCTCAACAGTATTCGAGCCACACTTTCGTCAGAAATGCAGGACAGGATCAATTCTGAAATGAAAGCGGTCGCGAGCGTTTTAAGGCAGGAGTTTACTGCAACCACTGATTTTATCGGGGCAGAACAAAAAGATTTCAAGCAAATGTTAGAACAAGCAAATAAAAAAAAATCTGATCTTGAACTGAAAAACGAAAAGCTTAAGGCAGAACTTGTGAAATTGGATATTCGTTTAAATGCCTCTGAGAAACTATCAAGAAGCTGCAACGTGGAAATCCAATGCATCCCCGAACGTCGAATATTTATGAATCTTTGCGAGAAAATCAGCCTACCCATTTCGAGCAGTGAAATTAAATCATGCCGCAGAGTGGCGAAACTTAATCCGGAATCTAACCGACCCCGTAACATTTTGGTAACGCTTCCATCTGAGCGGCACCGAGATCTCATTATATCGGGAGTCAGAAGGTACAACAAAGCCAACTCTAAGGAGCCGCTTCACTCAGCGCTTCTTGGTGTTCCCGGAGAAAAGCGTCAGATATTCGCTAGGGAACATCTATCTAAAGAATGTAAAGATCTACATGCGGCTGCCCGTAAAGCTTCAAAGGAGAAAGGCTTTAAGTATACGTGGGTGAAGTTTAGCCGCGTATACATTAGAAATGCCGAAATAGAAACGCCGGCTATGTTTGTTAAAGATAAGGCATGGTTAGATAAATTATTATCATCATAAGATCACACTTTTAAATTTATTGTTTTATATTTATTAAATCATTGTATTACATGTTATTTAGTTTTATATTATCTTTTAATAATGCGTATATTTTATCAAAATGTTAACCGTATAAAAACCAAATTAAACCAATTATATCTTAATATCCTAAACGAAAATTACGACATCATTTGTTTATGTGAAACGAATTTAGATGTTTCTTTCTCCAGTAACGAATGTGTGGATGGAAGGTATATAGTTCTACGAAGAGACCGCGAAACATCTGACTCGCTTAAACGTTCGGGTGGTGGTATATTGTTGGCAGTAAAGAGGGCTTTGTTGCTTACGTTTAGACATCGTGAATTTGAGAGTGGTGCCGAAGACCTGTATGTAACTGTAAAAGATGCGAAGTGCCATGAGTCAATCAGCATTTGCTTGGCCTATTTACCTCCAGATATTAGTGTATCTGTTTATGAGGGTTTCTACGAAAACTGTGTCAGATTTCTCCTCGATCGTGACAACGGTAGCTCCAAAGCAGTAGTTTTGGGAGACTTTAATCTTCCGCATTTGGAATGGTCAAGCGATGCTAAGAACTCGTCTGCATTGACTCCGGGCCCTGCTTACGATGTAAAGTCGTCTTTACTGATTCAGCTGCTGGAGTTGGGTGGCCTCTGCCAGTACAACTACGCACGCAATCTCAGTAATCGGATTTTGGATCTTTTCATGACGGACGCGTGTAGCGTTCATTTAGTGGAATGTCCCCCTCTATCTACCCTCGATCGTCACCATCCTGCTATAGAAGCTGAAATTAGTGCGCTAGTTTCTGGTGTACCCTTACGAGACAAAAGTTTAAGGGTCCTAAATTTCCGGAAATGTAACATGGTTAGGTGTTCCGAACAACTCGACGAAACCGTATGGGATACTATTTTTGTCCACAATGATATTAACCTGGAACTTAAATCTTTTTACGTTGTCTTAAACAATATAATAAAAGATAACACTGAAAATGCATTAATAATGCTGGTTTTCCCGTTTGGTTTTCCGGACCCTTAAAGGCATGCATAAAAGAAAAAAACAAAATGCACAAAAAATATAAGTAGTTCAGAAACCCTAGAGACTACGACGAGTTCAGTTTGTTGCGTTCAAGGTCTAAAAAACTTATTAAAGAATGTTATGATTCCTATGTGAATAGCATTGAGAGTTCCCTCAAAGATTCAACTAAGCTATTTTTTTCATTTGTAAAGAACAAAAGGGTCAACCCTTCCATTCCGTGTAGTGTCAAGTTTGGTGATAAGTCAGCAAGTGGTGGTGAGGGCGTGGCGCAGCTGTTCTCTGAATATTTTTCCTCAATGTTTGGGCCTAACTGCAGCAGTAGCGCCACCCATTCGAATCTTTCTAATCTTGACAGCTCTTTGAGCGGTATTGTGGTGTCCAGAGATGATGTACTTAAAAAACTACTTGCAATCAATGTAAGCAAGGGGGCAGGGCCAGACGGAATCCCCCCTTGCTTCATTAAAAAACTGTGCCAAAAGTCTTGCCACCCCCCTGTACATCTTATATAATAAATCCTTAAAGACTGGAGTCTTCCCAGACTCTTGGAAGTTGGCACATATAACACCTATACATAAAGGTGGTGACTCCAGTGACTGTGCTAACTACAGACCCATCAGTATACTTTCATTATTCGCCAAGGTTTTCGAGCTGTTGATTTATGATCACTTATCACCTAAGCCCTTATATCTGTCAACAGCAGCATGGTTTTGTAAGAAATAAGTCAACGGTTAGTAACCTTTTGGAGTATTCCGACTTCATTACCAAGGTTTTCGACAAGCGTGGTCAAGTGGATGCGAAATACACAGATTTCCAAAAGGCATTCGATAGAGTCGCTCATTGCGTGCTAATCGACAAGCTTGGAGCCTTAGCTGTACATGGCAGCCTTCTCCGATGGCTGAAATCATATTTAAGCAACCGTAGCCAGCTTGTTGCTCTCAAGGTACCTATCTCGACCAGTCTCTATAGCTTCGGGGGTCCCACGAGGGTCACATTTGGGTCCTTTGCTCTTTGTTCTGTACATTAACGACTTGACTCCCAAGCTTAAGAATCTGACATTGCTCTACGCTGATGACTTGAAAATGTACGCTCAGATTAACTCAATAGAGGACTGCGTTAGTCTACAATCAGATATTGTGTCCCTAGTGGACTGGTGTAGTGACAACAGCATGAGCCTAAATGTGAAGAAGTGCTCGACCATATCTTTCACTCGCGCTAAAAATCCTATATTATTTCATTATAACGTAGATGGTTTTATTCTTGAAAGAAGGCAGGTAGTGAGGGATTTAGGAGTTACGTTTGACAGTAAGCTCAGCTTCACACACCATTACGACACAACCGCCTCCAAATGCAGACAACTGTTGGGTTTTGTTTGCCGCATGTCTCGTGAGTTTAAATCCACTGAGAGTGTCCTTCAGCTATACCGGTCGCTGATTCTTAGCCGGCTTGAGTATGCTTCCGTCGTTTGGTCACCTTACTATCAAAATCACATCGATAGGCTGGAATCAATCCAGAGGCGTACCTTTAAGGTTTTGACGGCCAAGCGTGGTCTTAAGCGCGAGCTTCGATCTTACAGCGAGCGTCTAAGTTTCTTTGGTTTGCAGAGTTTGTATGGTCGCCGTCGGATGCATGGTATTTTGCATTTATATAAAATACTGAACGGTCTTTTATCGACATCTCTTTTATCTCAAATTTATTTAAGAATTCCCAACAAGTCACCTAGATTGGAGCGTCCATTCAGTGTACCGCTTCTTGCCAACAATGTATCATTCAACAACCCTATACATAGAATATGCCGTGATTTTAATGCATTGCTGAACGAAAAGGGACCCTCTATTGTGCCTGACATCTATAGTTCGTCGCTTAACAGTTTTAAATTTAATCTAAGTAAATTAATAGAGTAATGAAATACTTGATATGTATAGACTTTTTAAATTTAATTTTTATTATGTTAATTTTAATAATATATAATAATTATAATATCCATTTATCTCAGGTTATTGCCCATAATTTGTAAGTTTACACATGACTTAAAAACTATGTTAGTAATATTACTTTTAGTAGTTAATGTACTTAAATAATTTTTTAATTTTAATTCGTTTTATAGTTGCTGTTCGTGACTCCACCTAGCGGTGCAGGACAGCACCACCGCCACCGAAAGCATCGCGACGTCGTCCGTGCTAACAAGCAGGAAGAAGACCAAATCGTGCAGCTATGGGTCCGCAGATGGCGCTGAACGAAGATAATATAAACCCGCGCGCGCGACTTCGGAGCCCTATTCCTCCAACAGACATTAGTTAGGCCATAACTTCCATTTAATTTATTGTTAAAATCTATAATTGAAGGAAATAAATTATTGTTAAAAGAAACTGGAATAAAGCATTCATTTCATAACCGGCGCAAACATTGGACCTTCGAAGCCGCATTGAAACGAAGCACGAGCAAAAACGAAGATCGCATCAGCCACGTGGGATCAGCAGAAGGGTCTGGCTAGTCGTTCCTTTCCTTCCACTTTCATTCGCACTGTACTAAAACCGTATCTTTTCCTAGTTATCAACCGACTTCGAGGCAACGGCGCTGGTGCGCATTATATCACCGGTGTGCAGGAAAATCGTAAGTGCCCTTTCCTTACTATAGATTGCCAAAATGAGTGTCGATAGTGTTCCAAAACGCGTTAAATCTCCGGTTCTTCAACTAGGCGTAGATTCGAACGATAATTTAGCTTATTTAAATAAAAAACGCGGTACAATTAAGGGTAGACTGACTTTATTTTCTAAATATGTATCCTCTTTTGAAGAATCTCAATTAACTGAAAAGAATCTTACAGAGATGAAGTTGCGTCACGATATAGCCAAAACGTTGATTACAGAATTTAATAGCGTGCAAAGTTCTATAGAAGAAATAGTGCCTGACAGTGATAGCTTTAATCAATTGGAAATCCGTCAATCATTCGAAGACTCTTATTACAAGGCCATGAGTGAAGCCACTAACGTTCTTGGAAATTCGCACAAACCTACCTTTTGTAAAAGTGACAACTCTAGGTGCAATGATTCGCTAATAAAGTTGCCTGTTATAACATTGCCTACCTTTGACGGGTCTTACAATGCTTGGTTGGAGTTTAGAGATACATACATTTCCATGATTCATAATTCTAATAAGCTCGATGAAGTTCAAAAGTTTCATTATTTGCGATCAGCGTTAGTGGGTAGTGCAAATGAAGTTATAAGATCATTAGAGTTCTCATCCAAAAACTACATAATAGCATGGGACTTATTGAACGAAAGATATAATAACACCAATTTATTGATCCATAATCACGTAAAAGCATTATTTTCCTTGCCTGTTATAAATAAAGAGTCACCATCTCAGATTAGAAAATTAATTGACGTTGTGCTAAAGAACTTAAGATCGTTAAAGTCCCTGGGTGAAGCCACAGATCAGTGGGACACTCTTATAATGTTTATGGTTGTATCTAAATTGGATGTAGGTATTGAAAAAGAATGGGAACAATCTAAATGTACACTCGCCTCACAATCTAAAAGTAAATTCAACTTAAATGATTTGCTCACTTTCCTAAAAGGCAAAGCCGACACATTAGAAATGTTAAAAGCAGGTCATTCTTATAATTCTAACACTATTCGTTCGCATTCGCACGAACCGGTTAAAAAGCCACCACAACAAAAGGTGCATAGTTTTGTGTCTACGCGAAACAAGAATAATTATAAAAGTACCCGCGTTTGTGTAATGTGCAAAGGTACACACTCGCTATACGCATGCGATCAGTTTATAGATTTATCGAGCAAAGACAAACTCGCATTTGTCGACAAAAACAAGTTGTGTGTAAATTGCTTACGGGTAGGCCACGGAGTGTCGGATTGTTATTTCGGACCTTGTCGTCAGTGCAATAAAAAACATAATAGTTTGTTACATAACGAGTTTAGTGCTAATACGTCATGTTCTACGTTAGTACAGCAACCTCAGTTGTCATCTGTGTCCGATAATGCCACTGTAGTTTTACATACACATTCCCAGGTAAAAAACGTCGTTAACGAAGGCGCGAGTCTCTTAAAGACGCATGAATTTGAGACAGTTTTACTATCTACCGCTTTAGTTGAAATCGCACGTAACGACAACACTTATTACCAAGCTCGCGCTTTATTAGACAGTGGAAGTCAACATTGCATAATAACTGACTCCTTACGTAAAAAATTAAAGGTTGATTCGATACAGTCCACATATAAAATCGTAGGAGTAGGGCAAGCCGTTTCCCAGTCTCATGAGATTTGTAATATTGAATTTAAATCATTAATTGGTAACTACAATACTCGCATTAAATGTTTAGTTTTACCTCGCATAACTAGCCTACTGCCCGGCGTTCGCATAAATAACGTTGTAGGTATACCCGACAATTTGAATCTTGCCGATCCAACATTTTATGCCCCTTCACAGATAGATTTATTGATAGGTGCAGAATGTTTTTGGGATTTAATAGTCGATGGCAAAATCCGTTTGCCAAGTGGGCCATTCTTACAAAACTCTAAGCTAGGATGGATAATTTCCGGTCCCATGGTTACTAATAATAAGTCGCGCATTAAACAAGTACAATGTAACTATACGCAAGGCTTAGAGTTCAATGAGCAGTATACGCATAATTTAGAGTTAAATGAACAGTTGAAGAAATTCTGGGAAATGGAGGAAATTTGTTTACCTAACCCATTGTTAACTTCTGATGAGCAGTTTTGTGAAAATCTGTTTACCGCAACAACTAAACGCGAAAATAATGGACGTTTTTCAGTTCGCATTCCGTTAAAAGAATCTGCCGAGGTGTTGGGTGAAAGTTACGGTATTGCAGAGCCTATAATGTTTATCTTGAAATAATTTAAAAAATATATTTCTTAGGGTAAGAAGAGTAAACTTTAAGATTTAATAAAAAAATGTGAACTAGTAACTTAGGTACCTACCAAGATGAGGAAACCAATGCCTCGGTAGCCTAGTACTTAACAACACAGGCCTTATGTAAAACTGTACATGGAAATAGTGTAAGTAACAAGATTATAATATTGTTTTTCAGGAAGAGTCCATCACTTTCCTCCACCAAAATACCCTTACTCGGAAAAGTTTGATCAGTGGAAAATGGTATTGAGTGAAATAGATAAAGAAAAGGGTGATCATTACATACACAACCATATTTATTTCTGTGATTACCATTTTGAAGACTTTTACCAAACAGCCAGCGGACGACTTACTAAAAACGCTGTTCCAACATTGAATATTCGTAAGTTGTTTCTTTATTGATTTTTTATTTGAATTTTTTTATTTTAAATAACACTCAAATTACATTTTATTGAAATTGAAAAATATCAATAGTAGTATAATTTACTACCTATAATATATATACTTTTTAATCTTAATGTCATATCTCAGCTGACATGTAATTATTACCTATTTGTTATAATTTTGGTTTCAGCATCTTCATCAACTTGGCAACCTTCAAAAGTGGATAATAAAACATGTGATAATGAAGAAGCCTCTACTAGCCAAGGTAAAGATAAAAAGTTATATAAGTAGGTGTGTGTAGTGTTTATGTACAATGTGATTCTTAAAACTTGAAGCTGGGTCCACTGTCTGTATATTAATAGCTAGTGTGGAGATTGTGGAAGAAGTTACCAATTTGAATGGGGAAAACTAATATATGTAGTTAGTTTTTAGTTGTGATTATGAATCATGGTTGGATACAATGTGTTGTTTAAAATGTAAGATGCTAACTAATGTATACTATTTTCTTTTAAGGGTCAACATCAAAAGAAATTGATCCAATATGTGTGGATCCACCTATCACAATTCCTGTGAGACACGCTTTTGTCCAGAAAGGTTAATATTATTAAAGAAAAATTTGTAAATTTATAATACACAGGCACAAGCCTTCCCATATGGACAACATCACAGTCATGGGAATATAGTATACAATCTTCAATCATCTAAACACTAGATACACAATCCAATATAAAATATGTTCGAAAAAGTGGTTCCAACTATTCTTTAGAATTTTGTTTATGAATAATCACAACAAATTTTGTTACTTAGCCCTATCATCACTGCAATAAGTGTTAAAATTAGACGGCAATGTCAAATGACAACAGAGCAATCCAATGCTCACTCTTGGTTGGAGCATTAGTTCAAGGCGTCACTTTGAGAGTGCTAATGCTATGCGATTCTCTAAGCGACACATAGACGCTGCACTCATGGCTGTGATCATAGATGTTACAGCCGTCACATCGTTCGCTGCAGTCTCGGCGTTATACTTGGTATTCTGTAAGCTCTATTAGCTCGCCGACGATCTCTCGGCTGCGTAAACGCACGGCTGTTCGCTAAGCTGTGCTAGAGAGATGATATTATCCTGGTTGCATAATCCATAAATTCTCGACTAGTAGTTTGTAGCTGTTTCTTTGTAATAAAAATTATACAAGTAGTTAGTATAGTTTTTATTACAAAGAAACATGTTACCGTTCAATTTTAAAACATCATTCTGTCTATCAACTCCAAACAGAGGACATAAACTAAAAATGGATGTTTTAAACTTAACCTTTAATTTGATTTAAGAGTTTTGCCTTTAAATTATAATTTATCTTTAAAAATTTTTGTAAATTACTTACTTAGTTGCCCATTAATTTTTAAGTTTCAAGGTAAAATATATAATAAAATATGATTTCTCATTTAGGCTGTACGTCGATGCTGTGGTCAAAGTTGAGGCTGTTTCGCCTACAGAATACCGATTTCATACAAGAAATGTCAAAGAAGTGATTCCCTATCACGCCGCTTACAGCCGTGCGGAGCTAGCGTTAAAAATTATTAGAAGAATACCAATGGTACGCTCGCCGCTGTAGCAGCCGCTGCTACCAAGGCTTTAACGATGTTTGCGCTTAGAGAATCGCACTGATGCTGTATCTAGTGTTTAGATGATCTTAGTATACAATATGATTAAGTAAGTAATTATTTTTCTTATTTCAGACACTTATTTCATGAATGTTGGCAGAAATAATAATTTCAAACAACAAGCACAATTAAAGGTCAAACTTTTAAAATTAAGGAGTAGGTGTAAAACTCTAGGCCAAAAAGTGCGACAAGCTGCCAAGATATCCCAAAATAAGGCGTTTTTAAAAGCTGTTGAGAAACTGCCCGAACCTGCTGCCATTTTTACTGGAATGCAATTAAATAAGGCATTTATTAAACCAAGGGGAAGAAGATACACAAACCAAGAAAAAATTTTGTGCCTTACAATATACAAGCAAAGCCAAAAGTCTTATAAATTACTGCAAAGACTCTTCGCATTGCCTTCAAAAAGAACAATCCAAAAGGTGTTACAGAAGATTAAAATTAAGTCAGGTATCAATGATAATATTATACAACACCTGAAAAACGCAGTAAGGAAATTGCCTGAAGAAAAAAAAATATGCACTCTTATATTTGATGAAGTTGCATTAAGTCCTGGTTTATATTTTAATAGAAGCTGTGATGAAATAATTGGTTTCGAGGATTTTGGTGATAATAAAACTACTAAGATAGCTGACCATGCACTTGTTTTTATGGTCAAGGGCTTAAAAGGAAAGTACAAGCAGCCCATTTGTTTCACATTTTGCCAAAGTGTGACAAAGAGGACAGAATTAAAAAAACTAGTTCAAGAAGTACTGAAAGCTGTACAAAGCACTGGTTTAATAGTAATTGCCACTGTATGTGACCAGTCTTCTTGCAATGTTAGTGTCATAAATAGTTTAATAGATGACACAAAAAAAACATATTTTCGAGAAGGCAAGGAATACAAAAGTCTGTCATTTGAATTTAATGGAATGAAAATATTTCCAATATTCGATCCTCCGCACCTCCTTAAAGGATTAAGAAATAATCTCCTCACAAAGGACTTAAGATATATTCAAAATGGGGAAGTCAAATTTGCAAAATGGAACCATTTACAAATGCTTCTTGATGCTGATCCAGGGGACGATGATATTAGGTTAGTGAATAAATTGACTGAGAGTCATGTCTTATCAGAAAAAATACCTAAAATGAAGGTGAAGAACGCAGCCCAGGTATTCAGTCAGAGGGTGTCCGCAACAATGAGATATTTAGCGAGTAAGTATAATGTCGCTTTAGTTTTATGATACTAATAGACTACAAGTAAGGTTATCTGATTGTTAGTGTTCTTTTCAGGTCAATATACAATGACCAGTATATGTTATCATATCACAAAATGACTTTGTAAGAACACATGCACCTATTATGCAGTAAATTATCTATGTTTATATTTTGTTAAAGAAAAAGAATTCACTTTATTACTAAACTTCAAACCATTTTACAAAATAGGGAGAATAGACAATACGAACTCACCACACGAACTCAATGTAATCCACATTGGATAATGGTGATTGTACAATAATTAATAATTTTTTCCTTTTCTTGTTGCATCTTGTAAATAATAATAATTATCTTTTCAGATCACGATATTCTTCCTAAAGAGTGTCTGCACACTGCTGATCTATTACTTTTAGTTGATAAATTGTTTGACTCTTTTAATGGTCATAGCTATCAAAGCTCGGAAAAAATCTATAAGTGTGCACTAAAAATAAACTCGCCGCATTTTAAATTATGGAATGATACATTACCAATTTTAAGATCAATGAAATTCAAGGTGGAGAAAAAGTTAAGAGACGGGACCATTTCTACAAAATTTGAACAGGTACCATCACTTAAAAATTGGGTATCTAATATTAATGTCTATAAAGAAATGTTTAATTATTTACGCGAAACTCATAATATAAGTAGTCTATTGACAAGAAATATTAACCAGGATCCATTAGAAAATTTTTTCTGCAACATAAGGAGTAATGGTGTCAGAAACACGTCCCCATCTTGCTCGCAGTTTATTGGAGCATTTAAAACCTTACTAATAAACAATTTAACCTCGCCCCACTCAGTTGGGGCAAACTGCGAGCAAGATGACAATAAGGCATTAAAACCCCTCAAAAGCCTGTTAAATTTTCAGAACAAGGTATCAGGAGAACAACCCACAGACACTATTAATGTGGATTCTGTAATTCACTGCTTCACGCAAACAGAAATAGACTACTCAAATAACACTATTAGTAAAGAGGCGAAAAGATATGTAGCCGGATATGTAATAAAAAAAACAATACAAAAAATTTGTAAAAAATGCCATTGTTGCCGAATGCATTTAGTGAGCACAATGCCTCCGAATAATAAAGATTACATTTTAGAAAGAGATTACACTAGAAGATCACTTCATTATCCATCGGAGGCATTGTGCGAGTTTGTAGACGATGTTTGCATAATAATTCAAACACAGTTAAATGAGGAACCACATAAAATATGTTTAAAGGGTAAAATAAAAGAATTAATAAAAATATTTTGTAATCTATCACAGTTCTCCTGTCAGACTCATAAAAGTGATGTACAAAATTTCCTAATGGATACAATATCAAATATAGTCATAAATAGCTGGTGCACTAATGTCAATAGAATACTTAAAGGCAAAACAAATGTATGTAATAATAATATGACAAAAATACAAGCTCTAAACTATTATAATACACACAAAAAGCGAAAATAAAAATGTAAACCATATTATTGACTTTCATTTGTCATTTAAGTAAAATTTTAAACACTGAAAAAAGACGACAACCTCAGGTGGGAATCGAACCACGCACCTTCCGCATTCCGGGCGGCTGCCTTAACCACTTGGCTACCGAGGTTCTGGCTTTCAACCGTCGAAATTTGTCAGTGCTTGATGCTTATGTTTTTAGTCAACATTGCTTCATCAAATCTTAGAAGTTTTCTTTCACCTCTGAGATCCGAAAGAAATATTTTTACAAATATTTAAACATTCGGTTAAGATGAAGCTGCGTTTATAGAATAATATTTTATATTTTAGCGTTTTATTAACGCTGAAATATACTTAAGTAAAATTTTAAACACTGAAAAAAGACGACAACCTCAGGTGGGAATCGAACCACGCACCTTCCGCATTCCGGGCGGCTGCCTTAACCACTTGGCTACCGAGGTTCTGGCTTTCAACCGTCGAAATTTGTCAGTGCTTGATGCTTATGTTTTTAGTCAACATTGCTTCATCAAATCTTAGAAGTTTTCTTTCACCTCTGAGATCCGAAAGAAATATTTTTACAAATATTTAAACATTCGGTTAAGATGAAGCTGCGTTTATAGAATAATATTTTATATTTTAGCGTTTTATTAACGCTGAAATATACTTAAGTAAAATTTTAAACACTGCCCGCCTGAGGTTGTCGTCTTTTTTCAGTGTTTAAAATTTTACTTAAGTATATTTCAGCGTTAATAAAACGCTAAAATATAAAATATTATTCATTTGTCATTTTAACGACTAACATCTCGTGACAAGACAAAAATCATTTATTGATTTCCATCTTGTCTACAGACAATGAGATACATCTCATTTTATTTTAATTTGCTGCTTATTTTATCTTGGATGCCTGTTTCTAATTTAAGTCAAGATTATGTTGGCATGAAGTTCGACTGAAACCTCTGAATGTAGAAATTCGTAATGATTTATATTTGTGTTATTTATTTTTTTCTTTGGAATAAACTACGAAAAATGTATTTATTCCAAACAAATAAATAAATAAAACAAATATAAATCATTACGAATAAAATAATTTAAATAAAACCAATACTAGCGCCATCTAGCGTGGCTAGGCGTAGGTATGCAGCGCCATCTCTGTGCTTAGGTACACACATTTTGCAAAAGGAAAACCTCAGTGGCCCATCTATCCCCGTCTATATAGTATTATCTATGATGACAAGTGAAGCAACATGGCGACATGTGAATAGTAAAAATAATCCAGCTGATTTAGTGTCGCGCGGAACTAGTTTAAATGAATTAAGTTCTTTGTCCTTATGGTGGAACGGACCTACATTTTTGCAGCAAATTAATACTTTCGTACCGTATAATGGAGATGGAGATGGAGAACAAAGTTCTAATTTACCAGAGCTAAGAAGTGTTAGTAATGTTGTGCAGTGTAGTAAAGAGGTTAGTTCTTGTATTGATTTTCATAGATTTTCGAATTTTAGTAGGTTACAACGTACTTGTGCGTATGTACTTCGCTTTATAAATAATTTACATACGAAAAATAAGACAGAACGTCACACCGGGTCCTTAACCGTAAACGAGTTAGACAAATCTTTGATATTATTAACAAAAATAGCACAAGCACAATCGTTTCCTTCCGAGTATAGTGCACTTACAAAAACATGCGTATCAAAACCAAAACGTAATATTTCGGGTTTGAATTTATTTTTAGATGACGATAATATAATTAGAGTGGGTGGTAGATTGGCAAATTCAATTGATTTTACTTACAATAAGAAACACCCAATGTTATTATGTAGTAAGCATTACTTTACTGTTTTGTTGTTTCGATTTAAACATTATAAGTTATTACATGGTGGACCCACTCTCCTTCTTTCGCATATTAGAGAAACTTGGTGGCCCTTAGGGGGTAGAAACTTAGCTAGGAAGATTGTTCGACAATGTGTTAAATGCATGCGTATTAGGGGCAAAACAATACAACCTCTAATGGGAAACCTGCCTACTGAAAGATTACAATCTGGCTATCCCTTTATAAGATGTGGGGTTGATTATGCAGGACCTATGTTTATTTTAAATAGAAGGGGTAGAGGGGCTCGATTGGAAAAGTGTTATTTGTGTCTGTTTGTTTGTTTTGCAACACGAGCATTACACCTAGAACTAGTCACTAGTTTGTGTTCCGAGAGCTACATCTTAGCCTTAAAGAGATTTATGTCTCGGAGGGGCAAACCTTTACAAATTTTCTCAGATAATGGTAGAAACTTTGTAGGCGCTGTAAAAGAATTTCCGCAATTTTTACAGGACAGCTCTCAGTCTATTATTGATTTCACTTCAGGTAACCATATAGAATTTAAATTTTCTCCTGCATATGCGCCTCATTTTGGTGGTCTGTGGGAGGCAGGGGTAAAATCCTGCAAACACCACATTACTAGAGTGTTAGGAAATATAAACTTAACTTATGAGGAGTTCAATACGGTTTTAGTGCAGATCGAAGCCGTCCTGAACTCCCGCCCTATGTGTCCTATGTCTTCAGACCCAAGCGACCTTACTCCGCTAACCCCAGCGCACTTCCTCATTGGCCGGCCCTTGACTGTCCCTGCTGAGAAGGAGGACTTCACGACTACAGCCACGCACACCTTGTCACGTTATAAACGTGTTGAGCAGCTGCGGCAACAGTTTTGGCAGCGCTGGTCTCAGGAGTATGTCACTGAGCTACAGAAACGTACTAGATGGCAGACGAAGAATGAAGACATAAAATTAGATGCCTTAGTCATAATCAAAGAAGATAACCTGCCACCGCTTAAATGGCGGATGGGCAGAATTTTGTCTGTTTTTCCAGGCAAGGATGGCGTATCCAGGGTCGCGTCCATACTTACCGCGACGGGTGTAATACGGAGGGCCTTTTCAAAAATCTGCCCGCTACCAGTCTCCGCTGATGATCCAGATGCTTCAGCTGAGCCAATACAATCCTGTTGAGAGATGGTTCTCTCAAGGCCCGCCGGCATGTTCGTGACTCCACCTAGCGGTGCAGGACAGCACCACCGCCACCGAAAGCATCGCGACGTCGTCCGTGCTAACAAGCAGGAAGAAGACCAAATCGTGCAGCTATGGGTCCGCAGATGGCGCTGAACGAAGATAATATAAACCCGCGCGCGCGACTTCGGAGCCCTATTCCTCCAACAGACATTAGTTAGGCCATAACTTCCATTTAATTTATTGTTAAAATCTATAATTGAAGGAAATAAATTATTGTTAAAAGAAACTGGAATAAAGCATTCATTTCATAACCGGCGCAAACAGTTGCTTTTGTATTGTATTCGAATGTCTATTTATAATATTTTAAAATCTCAATAATTAATGCATGTACCCATATTTTATTTATTTTATTAGTATTGGATCAAATTTGGATGAGATTATTTGCCTTGTCAAAGATTACTCATGTGGTGTACACTACGTCATAGGAACTACAACCTGTCCTTGATACATATCTTGTTACATTTTTTTATACATGCTATGTTGTATTCTGTTTGTGTACCGAATAAATTAAAAAAAAAAAAATCCGGTATAATCCGGACGGATGGTAACCGTAGTCTGGGGAGGGCAGACGTGACTTCAGACGGTCCTGCATGCCTGATACAGACAAAGGAATCAAGTTCGCTACTCTTTTAAGCTGTATGGCTTGGAAAAACGGTTCAGATGCCTTGGCTTAAATTCCCGAACTTTTTGTCGGGATTTATTAAGTTTCCAAATAATTACGTGGTTTTTATTTGTCTTAGACCCCTGTGGGTTGACCAGACCATAAAACTGAACAACTTTTCCCAAGAAATAGGCCAAAACACGAGATATTATTTTTACTTTTCCATACAAACCTTGCTCGGTCAATAGAGACTTTGAAAGAATAAAAAAACCACATGGTATATAAGTAGGTACCTTAATAATGTACAATTGTATGATCCCAGCAACCCGCATTGGGCCAGCGTGGCGGGTTATGGCCCAATATCCCCACGTTCTATTGTCTACGTGGGAGACCTGTGCCCAGCAGTGGGACGTTAGTAAGCTGATGATGCTGTTGTTAGAGCTGTCATACGTCTAAGTACATAGGGTTACCATCCATTATTCATTTATCATGTACCATGGATTTAACCGGACAAAAAATAATAATAAAATATACTTTAATTGCACACAAGAACATACACAGAAAAGAACATTTTTACAGAGACAAAGTACAAAACAGGCGGCCTTATTGCTAGCAAGCAATCTCTTCCAGGCAACCTTGGGTGATAAAAATATAAAAATAAAAAATAATAAAATGTAAAATATTATTAAAGTATAAAATAGGTAAGTATAAAATATAAAATGATACTAAAAAGTTAAAGATTTTAAAAGTTAAATAAAACTAAAAAGTTAAAATTAAAAGAAAAAAATACATTTTAAAAACAATCTTTTATTATGTTCTTGTTGTTAAAAGATCTAAAAATTTAAAAATAATAATTTAATCCTGATAAGAAAAATATCATTATAATAGGTACATTGCAACATTTAAACGGTAATTAACCATATTTGTTTACGTCACAATAATCAAATATCGTACGTAATACCTGTTAGACATTTTTATTAAACCATAAAACTTTACACCTTGTATTAAATCTTTGCGTTTTTATCACATACACAATTTTTTATAAATAAAAGCGTAAGAATTACATTGTGATGGAACATTAAATAACATTTAGCATTATTACACCGTCATAACTTTTTTTTCAATCACAATGTAACACTCTTTTATTTATAAAACATTGGGTATGTGATAAAAACGCAAAGTTGTAATTCAAGGTATACCTATTATAATGATATTTTTCTTATCAGGATTAAATTATTATTTTTAAATTTTTAGTTCTTTTTATCATCAAGAACATGAAAAAAGCTTGCTTTTAAAAAGTATTTTTTTCTTTTAATTTCAACTTTTTAGTATTATTTTATATTTTAATACCTTTACATATCAATAAAAAATGGTCCACCCATTAAGACAAATTAAAGTCGACGCGGTTGTGTCGCTTAATTACTGAGTTCCTATGACCACCTTCCAGCTCCATCATCAGACCATGGTTACCATCTAGCACCAAAGCACTCGTCAAGACGAATAAATAAATTAATAAATAAATAAATCTCTCCTACAATCACACCAATTATCTAGCCCAATAGAAGCTTCGAAGAAACTTGTTAAATGGTTACTAAACAACGGATAAACATACTTAAAATACATATTTATTATACATAGAAAACACCCAGACCCGAGACAATTTAGAAAAACAATAAATTCTAAATTGACCCGACCGGGGATCGAACCCGGGACCTCAGAGATGGCGGCACCATGAAAACCGGTGCACAAACCACTCAACCAAGGAGGTCGTATATTCAAATCAAACGAGCCCATGCTTGATGGGGTTATGTCGTTTAATTACTGAGTTCCTATGGCCATCTTCCAGCTCCATCATCAGACCCTGGTTACCATCTAGTACCAAAGTACTCGTTAAGACGAATCAAACGAGCCGAGATTCGATGGGGTTTCGTCGTTTTTTAACTGAGCTCCTATGACCACCTTCCAGCTCCATCATCAGACCCTGGTTACCATTGAAAGACAATCTACTCGACAAGACGATTGAAACGAGCCCAAACTCGATGAGGTTGCGTCGTTTTATTGCAAAGTTTCTATGGCCACCTTCTAGCTCCATCATCAGATCAGCACCATGTCATCATAATATTGCATTGTCACGCGATTTACAAATGCATGCAAAATTTCAGCTCAATCAGTAACCGGGAAGTGGATAAAATTTAATTTGCTAAATTTGATGACAAACGGACAGGTGAAACTAAATAAAAAAGCTTGTAAAAATCTAACAAGCTCCATTGCAAGCACCGCGCGACAGGTCTTAACGTGAACTGATTGACAAGTCACACGAAAATTAACTTTAGTGCGAATAACTTATTTATGATTCACTATTATCTGACTACGAGTAAGCGATATTTTGCAGCACGCTCGCCGCGAGGGGGCCTCTATTGAAACACACGTAAACAGTAATGCAATAATAAGTCTAATGCATTGCACGTAGAAGCTTAAATCGCTTGTGCGCGTTAAAACCCTTTTCATAGGGTTAGCTTCAACAGGGTTTTTGGATGCGGTTAGTGCTTACCCTAATTAACTGCATCAATTTGGTTATCCTTTCGATGCGGTAAGTCGACGATATGCTAACCGTATTGATAGGGTTAGTGAAAACGAGTCTATGAATTACCCAATCAAAAACCCCTTATTTGGTAAGCGGTTCCGGCCCTTGTAGAAGTCGTCGAAGTGCTCGCGGCCCGACTTTACAAGTTTTTCAAACGGTACTATGTATTATAATAATGGATATAAAGTTTAAAATCACATTACAGTGAAACTGCTCGTGTCCATGTCTACAGCTTCCTCATTCGATATAGAGAAATTCTAAGCATACCATATTTTTGTGCATATTATGTGCAATCAAACGTTTCAGTCCTAATTTTTGTGCCACCACAACTTCGTTACTATGAGTTGTTTTATGTGTGTAAGCTGGAGACACGTGTCACCAGCTCGCACACGCCCGTTAAGACAAACCAGTGAGGTTAGGGTTTTGGACTATAGCTAGAAATTTTGTGCATAATTTGTGCACTAGGAACAAAAAAAACTAACCATCACACTCAAATACTGTTGAAACTACGATCATAAAACTGTGTGCGAGCTGGAGACACGGGTCTCCAGCTCGCACAGCTGTATCTTCGTAATTGTTCAAGCTACGGTTATGAATTATACCTCAAAATTTTGTGCAGAATTTGTGCATAAGGCACAAAGGCACTTTAACTCAAAAGGTTTTTGAGCTACGAACCGATAAGTATGTGTAAGCTGGTGACACGTAACACGGGCTAACACATGGTGAATTATTGTAACTGTATAAGATAGCGCTTCGTTTTAAAGATCAAATAATACGTTATAATTTGTGCACACACGAGGCAAAATTTCAAATCTCTGGGCCTCTTACTTTATAAATTATAAGCCAAAAACTGTTTTCCCGCCAAAAAATTCAAAATAATAGCTCGGAAGCGGCTAAACGCGCGCCGACCGCGCCGTTGCCGTTCCGTGCGCTACACTATTGCAATCGAGTTTGAACTTGAGAGCTAGCTTAATTTAGTGTCATTTTAATTTGCGCTCTCGATCGTTTCGTTTCTACACCGAGAATTTTAGACTAGGAGACTGCTGATATAGGAAATTGGTTAATTTAAAATAAAAGCAGTCTATTTTATTTATGAATGTTCATAAAATATCGCTATGCTTTGTTTTAAGTATTTACAATAACCTCATTAATATGATAAGTAGTGATAAAATTAGTCTGCCTGTATGTTTTTATTACCACGTTTTTATTAGGTAGCTTTCTCGTTTATTTGTTTATTTATTTGTCGACAAATGCAAACGATTTTATAGTAGCTTCCCGATGAGCTAGACTTGCAACTTTGAACATAGGTCAGAACAGGATGACAATGCAATATTATGGTGTCATGAGCTGATCTGATGATTCAACCGGAAGAAGGCCACAGGATCTCTGTAAGAAAACCATGAAACCCCATTCAGGCTCATTTGATTAGTTTTGATGAGCACTCTGACGGGAGACGACTAGACGAGGTCCATGGTCTGATGATGAACCCGAAGGAAGGCCACAGGAACTCAGTATTGAAACCATGCAACCCCATCAAGTTTGGGCTCGTTTGATTCATTTTGACGAATACTCTGTTAGAAAAAAGGGTCCAGGGTCTGATGATGGAGCCAGAAGAAGGCCACAGGAACTCGGTATTGAAACCATGCAACCCCATCGAGTTTGGGCTCGTTTGAATCGTCTTGACGAGTACTCTGTTGGGAAATAGTGTTTAGGGTTTGATGATGAAGCCGGAAAAAGCCCTCAGGAACTCTATAATAAAACCATGCTACCCCAACGAGTTCGGGGTCGTTTGAATCGCCTTGACGAGTACTTTATCGAGAAATAGTGTTCAGGGTCTGATGATGGAGCCGGAAAACGAACACAGGAACTTTATAATAATACCACACAACCCCATCGAATTTGCGCTCGTTTGATTCGTCTTGACAACTACTCCCATAGGAGATGAAGAATTTTTAGTTTTGGCACGTTAACTAAAAAACAGTTACTACGCTACGATAACTAAACCATCAACCATTCTGACAAGGGGTCGGTCAGTCTCAACACATAGAAGAATTGGTAACTTGCAAACTTTTTAACTTTTAAATAGAAAAAGTAAGAATTACTTACTACTGGTAAAATAAAAATTTGAAATAGCTTTATTAAAAATAATAAAAGTATCTTTTTTTCGTTATCTGTGGATTGGGTTTGAAATAGGTACATATAAAATTTAGCATCTACCTACTTACTAGCATTTGAAAATAACTTTAGGTACTTACTCATAAGATAACAAAGGTACGCCTACTATTGAATCTCGGTGATCTACTGCGGATGGACAACATCTACATAAAGAAGCCATAACTGGAGGTTAGTATAGGTAAGCAGCAGAACGATTAGATAGAACACAATTAAATTATTTTTTATTATAGTTCTTTTTCTATAGAATTTACAATAATGACGAAAAAGGCCGGCGCACGGGAAGATGCGCGTAATAAAATGCCCGCTTGCAAAGTGTTAAACTATAGCTACATAAATTTAATATCGGTGATAACAGTATCGACCATATCTACGGACTATTAAAAAATTCATGCAATATCGTGTTTTTTTCCACTATATAGTTTCAGAACGCATCGAACGTTTATAATAATTTTATTTTATTAAACTTTTACAAGCACATTTGTTTGTTAAAAACTACAGATTAATGATAATTCAATAAATATCAGGGATACGGTACAATATTCTTGAATTCGATCACGTACAATATAGTGATCTCAACGCACACCGCATTCCTGACGCGATATAGTGTTTTCCAAAATAGGTATAGTTTCAGAACGCATCGATATCGGATTTGACGATATTGATGCAATAAATACGTTTCAGTAACCTTATACGATTTGTATCGCCTACTCCTAATTTTATCGAAAAAAATATAAGAGGTGATTGCGCTTTATTACATGTCGGCAAATAATTACTTTTTATTGCATCTTTATTATTATTATTAATTATTAATTCGTAATATTGTATTACTTTTAATACTTTATCGTTACTCCAATCCATAATTATCGAAACAGAATAATATCGATAGTCGTATTTGCAACACGTTCACACCTCTAGTTGTCTAGCAGTCAACTAAAGTGTGCGAAGGAAATGTGGCCGCACGAACTTTATCGCTACAAAATCCTTGATGTGCGGCAATTTACCAACAGCGCGGCGCGTCAACGCCATGATACAACGCGCTAACGCGAAGTGTTTGGCCAGACGTGTCGCGAAAACGCAAATCTTCGCGCTAGCGCGATAATGTGGCCCTAGCATTACATTGGGATGCCCCAGCAGACTAATCGCAAAGTCATCGATCACCATAGAGTACATTTATTTTTATTTATTTATTTACATTTAACCATGGGAAGTAATACAATCTAATATTAAAATAAATTACTTTCAATGGTTAAAATTTATTCTGTGACGGTCGATAGCGATTAGTTTGCTGGAAAGCATCCGTTCTTTATCGAATTATGCTCAAGTATTCAACCATTTTTTCGTTCTGCACTCCTCCATAATGTTTATCATTATGCCAAATCTAATTATTTAATTGTCTCAACAACAAAAAATAACTAAGACATTCGTGTGTGAGATATCTAAAATAAAAAGTAGGGTAGGTTATTAGGTACCTGCCTATAGTAAAACTAAATTAGTCGCGTCGCGCATCGCTTTAACAGACGGTTCCTAGTCTAAAAGTGGCAATAGTGTAGCGCACGGAACGGCAACGGCGCGCTTAGCCGCTTCCGAGCCATTATTTTGAATTTTTTGGCGGGAAAACAGTTTTTGGCTTATAATTTATAAAGTAAGAGGCCCAGAGATTTGAAATTTTGCCTCGTGTGTGCACAAATTATAACGTATTATTTTATCTTTAAAACGAAGCGCTATCTTATACAGTTACAATAATTCACCATGTGTTAGCCCGTGTTACGTGTCACCAGCTTACACATACTTATCGGTTCGTAGCTCAAAAACCTTTTGAGTTAAAGTTTTGAAAATTTTTGTGCCTTATGCACAAATTCTGCACAAAATTTTGAGGTATAATTCATAACCGTAGCTTGAACAATTACGAAGATACAGCTGTGCGAGCTGGAGACCCGTGTCTCCAGCTCGCACACTGTTTTATGATCGTAGTTTCAACAGTATTTGAGTGTGATGGTTAGTTTTTTTTGTTCCTAGTGCACAAATTATGCACAAAATTTCTAGCTATAGTCCAAAACCCTAACCTCACTGGTTTATCTTAACGGGCGTGTGCGAGCTGGTGACACGTGTCTCCAGCTTACACACATAAAACAACTCATAGTAACGAAGTTGTGGTGGCACAAAAATTAGGACTGAAACGTTTGATTGCACATAATATGCACAAAAATATGGCATGCTTAGAATTTCTCTATGTCGAATGAGGAAGCTGTAGACATGGACACAAACTGCTCGCCGCTGCCATTTCGGTGTGATTTCAGCTTAACTTTGCATGGAAGGCGCATACTATAAAACCAAATGATCACTAAATCCATCCTGCCTGGCACATCCATCTTGGTGGCTTAATTCAATAGAGTAAATTAAACCGGTAGTAAATAATTATATCCTGTTTCCGGTCTTTTTGACATTTAATGTTTTTACCAAATAGGTGGGTGGTATATAAATAAAACAAACGACATAACCTTGATTAAATGTTTAATTAATTATGTTTCATAAAAATTATAAATTACTTTAAAGTTAAGTTCACACAATCACAAGAAAAACACGATTTAATAACAATATCAATAGAAATACGCCGTAAACAGAACATTGTGAATAACCAGTACAGAAATACATCTTCTACTATACTTGCAGTGCAAATATGACACTTCTCTCAGCAGGGTTAAAAAAATACAAAGTATTCTATAGTTCGTTAAATAACTTCGATATTTATGCTTTAACATGAATAAATACTTAAACTATAACCTATCCATTACATTACAGACCCTACGGCTTGTAACTATAAGGTCCATATTTGCAGTGCAAGTGTTACGGTCGGTTCACGACTAACATACTTATTCACAATGTGACATACAGCTATTTAAACAATCTACACTCGTATCGTCGTCTATAAGTATTCATTATTGGTATCACACAATCATTTTAAAGTAAAAACAAAATGAGTTAAAATATTTCAAAGATGCCTTTTGTAAAAAACTGCTGCAGATTACCGTATTTAATCATAATTTTAGATTTTGATGACTATTTACAATATTAGTGCAGGCAAAAAAACGTTTTTATTTAAATGTATCTATCTGAATGCCCATACTGCCCAACTTTAGACAAACAGTAAAGATTACTATCTTTTTTAAATCTCAAATTTAATTTTGTTTGTTGATTTATTCTTTAGTGGACTCGCTGCAAACCTTGGTATAATCTGAACAGAATGGTTCTCACATATCAATAAAAAAATCGAGTTTCCGTCCTTCACAAGCACCGTGTAAACTGTTATAAAATAAAATTTAGATGCTCTCATGTAGGCGCAGAAATTACTCCGCGCCACAATAAAAGCGTGTGACGATGACACCTTGAATTGAAATATTTACTGAAAGAGGAACACTTAAACTTTCAATATCTATTATATATGAAACATGGCTGATTTGGATTAATACCTTTGCCTTTTCCTGTGAGTAAAAAAAAAGAAAACCTGAAAAAACCTCCATGGTATGATTGTTTCTACACAACACTTTAGGGAGTTTCATAATCGTCATATATCTGCCTTTATCTGACTAAGTAGGGTCGGTACATGTCTTTCTCTCCATTCCCCTCATATCATAATTACACCTTGGAGATTAGCTAAACCTTAGATTTCTTTTCTAAATGAAATAAGCAAATGAAAACAACCGTGTGATACCAAACTCAACCTCCTCCGGATTCCATTTATATTAATTGTTCGAAAGCCACAATCGACACAAATAAATCAGTTACCAATCATAAAAGCTAATCTACTAGGGCCAAGGCAGATCGCCTTACAATGGAATGATATACATAAATATACGGGAACATAAACAAATCAACACCTTTCCAATCGGCGTCACAGATAACACCAAAGCGTTTTTCAATTATTATAGGATACAGGGTGTTTTTAATAAAAATATAATCCCACAACTAGACTATCCTATTAAGTGTAAGAACATCTATTTGTATAGGAACTCTGAAATTGCGAAAAAGCAGCTTTTCCATGATATTATTATGCCGTTTGCAGTTTTGTATGAAATTGTTTCACACCCTGTATATAAATTAACATGAGAAAACGATGTCACAAACATAATCACAATGCACATAACTATAATCATGTTTAAGAGAAACAAACATTATGTAGGTACTATAATAATGTTTTTGATTTAATGACTTACGATTTATGGAAGATTCAAATTTGTAAAACAATTACTTATACAGTTCACTATTTTGTTCAAAGTCAAGGAGACTCTTTCACATGTTTCTAAAAACGTTAAAATGCTTCTCTAATTTCTTCTATTTATGAAGCAAATATGTCTATAAAGTTAAAATCTAAAAAATATAATCGCCAATAAGATAACTTACATAGTTATTCAATTTGAACTTTAATTTTTACTTTGAACAATGCGCTAGCGAAAATGTATCGTGACAACTAATACATAGAGTGGACAATTGAAATGATTTAATTTTATGTTTTGATGTGTTATAGGAAAGGAAGTGCCCCATATATTTGCGTCGTTGTACATTTTATTCGGTATTATTATGAATTATGATAGTAAATTAGGTAACGAGTAATAAGAAATAATAATATTAATGGAATTATTTTCACCCCCTTACTTTTGCTAATGTAGTAGTTCACATGCTTGCACCTATCCAAAAAACTGTCGAAGGAGACCCGGCGGCGTTTTATGCTTAAGTTGTATACTTTTTTTAATTTTTTTAATCTGTAATTCAATACCTGGCAATATCTGTGACAGTTGTACAGCCGCTAGCTGTCAAATCAAACATGACGTGCAGCATTGACGTTTTACTTTTTTAAAAGCAAAAGAATTGTGGTTTATGCACCCACGTCAGACATTTTTAAAGGAACATAATATCTGCCTTTTGAAGACTCAGTGTTTTCATATTAAAAAATATTAATAACTAAATAACTCTTATCCGCGATTCGTTAAAAATAAGACAAAACTAGGTTTAGGTAGCATATAAAATTAGCTTTACTTTGTGACAAAATTCTATTGTATACATGTTTAGCATTTTTTCTGTGGAAAGTGCCGGTTCTCCTTTCTGAAATCGATATTGACCGTTAAACCCTAGAGATAAAGTTCAAAATGTATTGAAGAAATTTGACATTTTGTGGTAGGCGCTAGCGTCTGTACTAGTGAGACACAAGGAATTGCCTTGACTGTTACTAAGATGAATAAGAGTGTCTCCCGAGTTCCTTGCCAGCTCTTCGAAGTTGAAGGCTCTCCCAAAATCCGAACTGGTGGTAAATTCAGCAGTTTAGAATATTTTGAGATACCGTGTCGCGTGGCGGTGAAAGAATACTACCACCCCCTCTCTTCCCTTGGGTGTCGTAAAAAGCGACTAACGGACTAAAGACTGCACATACATCTAACCGCTTAGAGCGGCGATGGGCTCACCACCTGTCAAGTTGAGCACATGTGCAGTCGCTATTTGGTGAAAAGTGGACTATGGCAGAGGACTGTTTTCGCGGTCCTCATTGCCTAGTCTCTGACTAACCCTTCGGGGATAATAGTCGTGATCATATATATGCATGCATGCAGTTTTGACGCCTGCGAAGGCTTATATTGAATTAACTACTTGACTGTGACTCAAGGTTGCCTCCAATAAAGCTTCACAACCGCTGCTAGTCCAGCAGAGCGATTCAGTAAAGGCTCGATCTCCAAAACTCGACCCTTAAGCCTAGGCTTAATCTCGCCTGGTAGAAAATGCTACAATAGCGTTAAGGTCGCCTATTGTCATACTGATTTCTTCGTTTTGAGTTGTATTGTTTGTTTAGTTCAATAGAGTATTTTTAATTTAATTTCAATTAGTTATCAAGTCTGGATTCTAAAATCGACTTTACGCAAACGTCACGAAGGTGTGTTATCTTTGATTATTACGATACGCTCAAATATTCGTCATCTCCGAGTCACAAAGGTGTATCACACTCTTGATGAGAACGTGAAGGCGAAAAACGTCGAAGAAGTCTAGTTTACGATCGAGCTTTAGAGAGCCAACATACTGATTCTTAATGGGATTGCACAACTACGTTGACCTCGTGGTGCGCGGGGGCTGCGGGGGCTGAGGAGACTATGGGGGCTACGGGGAGGGGGCTAGACGATGACTACGAGCGGTAGATCTTGGATCATAACTGCGACGGCGGCAGCGCGCGCTGCGCGGCCAGGCCCCCCGCGTCCAGGCGGGGCCAGTCCACGAACTCTTTGCCGTGTCTGTGGGAACAAAACATATTATATTTTGTATATCTTAGATCACATAAAAACAGAGCCTACCCCAGTTTATAGAATTGGCTATTTGACAGTTGTAACAATAAAATATGAAATATGTCGGAAATGGTAGTTTATGATTTAACAATAATTATCCAATAGTTTTTTTTACTAAGATAAGTAATTTCTAAATATTTTCTTTTTACAAAATAAATTCGCTATTTTTTATCTGTAGATTACAAGACCCGAAACACGGGCGGACGTGTGACGTCACATTTCACAAATAAACAAAAACTATCTGTCAGATTTCAAGATAAAATTTCTTTGTTTAGTGAAATGTGACGTCACAGGGCAAAATGTCACGTGATCAACTGTTTTCGCGCGAAATATGAAATTAATGAAGAAAAATATGTTTTTTTTTTCTATTTTGAATAAAGATTTTTCGTGAAAAAAAATATTGTAAGAGGTATAAAATAAGCGTTTGTAATTTTTAAAATACTTTTCCGAAAACAGTCAAGTAGTCAATTACTCTTGAGCGATATAACTGTAAATAGAAATCACTGTTCGCCGTTCATCGATACAAAGAAAATATTTTCAGCCGCTACCTTTATTTACCGACAGCTCTGGGTTCATTTATATTTTTTTACATAAAGAAAAATTTCGACTTTAAAACTATCTTAAGTGGCTTAGCTCACATTTAAAACAACCGTGTCACGTAGCGGTGAAAGAATACTACCACCTGAATTTACACTTAGTGCAGTACGAGTACTACTATTTGTTCTATATATATAATATGATAATAATATATCACCTGCTAAAAAATAAAAATTATCTAATTTTTTTGATCTTGTATCCTGTCGGATACTCACACCTTAGAACCCTACCCAGGGTGCTGTATCACCCTGGAGTAACTTTCATTGGCAACATTTGTTTGGTAAATTTTTCTAATCTCATGTTTGCTTGTGTTCGCCATTTTGTGCTAGTTGTCAATTGACTATCATTCCGGTAAGTAATGTAAATAATTAGTGCAGGGTGATCCAGCACTCTTGAGTAGTAAAATCTAAATAGTTGTTTTATGTGTGTTTATAGTGATTAACGGTTTTAATTTTCGTTTTCGTTCATAAAATATTATTTTTTTAGGTTATGAACTGCATGTAACAAAATGGCAAGTACAGGTAGACGGGGTGTGCTATAAGACGAATCTATTGAGCGCTGCTTACTGTTAGAAAACGAAGACGAAAATGAACTTAATGTTGGAGGTGATGTAAGTATCAGACGAGTTAGATCAAATTTTAGAAGATTTTCATGAACATGTACTCCGAAGATGAAATAAAGAAAATATAGTAAACAGAAGAACTTACATAAAAACATTAGCCATGCTGCTCATAACACCGTGGCTTAAGGAACGGAAAAATTGGCCTTCTTTACACAACAATATCCGTGAAATGATAAGCGGAATTTTAAAAGCACCGGTTATGCCTGAACCGGCAGGCAACAGGGGCGATGTCGCTTTTTTCCATGCTCAAAAGACCGCAAAAGTAAAACTTTTTGCAACAAGTGCAAAATGCCTATCTGTGGCGAGCACCAAATAAATGTGTGCCAGATGTGCGAATTAAATTTTAGATTCATAATTAGTTATTTTTCCATGTTGATTAGAACTAAAGAACATTAATAAAAAAAAATGTGTAAACTTTTATTTACAAAAATATTTCGAAAAGTATTTATGGGTGCTCTAGCACCTTGGGAAAGAAAAGTCCACTTCAAATATGGGTAGGGTTCTAGGGTTAATAATATATACAGCATCCGGTAAATTTCTGTAAAACTCAGATCACCAACTGCAAACGCACCTGAATATGAATCTTTTATTTACAAAAGTTATTTTTCCATGTTGATTTGAACTAAAGAACACAAATAAAATAAAAATTGAACTGTAATCTTTCATTTAATTAAAAAATATTTCGAAAAGTATTTATGGGTGCTCTAGCACCTTGGGTAGGAAAAGTCTACTCCAAATATGGGTAGGGTTCTGGGGTTAATATACATAATCAGGTATTTTTTAAAATTCCTGTAAAACTCAGATCACCAACTGCGAACGCACCTGAATATGAAGGTGAGCGTGCATCCCACGCAGGCGCCCCAGAACATGAGGTAGAGCAGCACCTCGCTGCTGTACCGCTGCGGCAGCGCGGCGCTCGCGCAGAACATCGACACCGCCACCAGCAGCACCGACGGGAACTGCACACAGACACATATTGTTGTAAGTTGTAAAATTACAAACGCTCATAGGTGAAAACTTCTAAGATTTGATGAAGCAATGTTGACTAAAAACATAAGCATCAAGCACTGACAAAGGAGAATGACCAAACCAGCCTATTCGATATCTATTGCGTCTTGATCATTCATATATCAAAAGTGTTCGCTTAACTTATAATAATTACTGTTAAAAAAGGTTTTCTATAGAACGCCGCGTTAAGAGCCAAGTGATAAATAAATGCTGAACTGAACTGATAGTCATACGATAACAGTTGTCATAACCACAAAATACCTAAAAAGTCTTAAGCTAAAAATGAAGATAGCTTCAAACTCCGGCATTATTTATTTCATTAAAGCGCTGTGTTACGCTAGCTAGCTAAAAAACTAGCCTAACTCAAATAGTAAAATGGTGATTCTCCTTTTGACGGGTGAAAACCAGACCTCAGTGGGCAAGTGGTTAAGGCAGCCGCCCGGAATGCGGAAGGTGCGTGGTTCGATTCCCGCCTGAGGTTGTCGTCTTTCTTTCAGTGTTTAAAATTTTACTTAAGTATATTTAAGCGTTAAAAAAACGCTTAAATATTAAAAAAAAACATTAATCTACAAACGCTTATTTTATACCTCTTACAATATTTTTTTTTTGGAAAAAGCTTCATTTAATAAATAAACGTAAACAAAAATAAAAAAATTACTGTCTGTGGTCCTTGACCATTGTGCTGGATTTACAATTACCTCAATTATAGTTACATACTTCTATCGTAATAAACATTGTAAAAATGTTTGTAGATCCAAATAAAAGGAACAAAAAAACGCGGCGTCTCACCGTGATGTACTTCCAGTCGCGGTCCGTGCGCAGGGGGCAGATCACCGAGTTGCCCTCGCCGTCCGCCACCACGTACTTGCCCAGGAACAGGTCGATGGAGTCCTGAGGGAGGGAGGGAACATCATATCATTATTAGTAGAAGCACAGGGTTTGACCAGTGGACACCGCACGTAGGGATCCATAGCCCACGTTCGCTGGCCCAATGTAGCTTGGAGGTAGTATTCCAAAGGTTCCAAAAAATATGCAACACAAGCTTGGATCACGTATAAACGCTACATACTTACAGAACTGTATACTGAATAGTAGCCGAATAGTGACAGCTTTGACATAATAATACATTTGACTTAAATGTTTTGACAGAATTGCAATTTTTGATGGAGCTCGTTCGCTGGCCCAATGTGGCTTGGTGGTAAGGTTGGGTCCAAAGGTTGAAAAAAAATATGCAACACAAACTTGGATCACTAGATACTTGCAGAATTCTATACCAAATAATAGCCGAATAGTGACAAGCTTTGACATATACATTTATGTGTTTTGATAGAATAGGGTAGTTGACTAATTTTCAAAATCATATTAAAACGATACCTGTTTACCTATTTTATCCTAAAACAACATTATTTTTCAAAAAATCGATCATTTACAATATTTATTTTGCGTTTTTATATTCCGATTTAAAACCGCAAAAACGCTTATGACCGCCATGTTGAGTGAATGACGTCACGCCGTGCCAAACATCTGTTTCTTTCGAGGCTTGTTCTATAGAAATGTCACAACAATAAAATGACATTTTTGGCACGGCGTGACGTCACGGCTTTTGATTTCCGTTTAATGTCATATGACTGAATGCGTCTAATTGTCGATTTTTTTCTTTAAAAATATTAATAATCCCAATTGTTTATAATGAATATTTTAGATATTTTGTTTCCATAAATCATAATTGATCATTAATCAGAAACGCCAATCCACCCGATTTATTCATAATGGACACAAGGCTATTGCAATTTTTGATGGACCTCTTTGTCGTGTTGACACTAGCTTGCTAAACGAAATGAGTATCTAAACATCTTTTTTTAAGTACTCTTTTTGTGCGAACGTTTTGAGAGCGTCGATCCGTTGATCTAGTTTTATGTGAAATGTGAACACAATCAATACAAATTATTTGAATGGGAGCAATCAATAATCCGACGGGTTGTGTATGCAGATCTTTTAACATAGTACCGCCACTGAAACGCATCACCCACCTGCCGGAAGCCATCGCTGAAGTTGTTCTTGTAGTAGCGTGTGAGCGAGTTGACCCCGTCCTTCAACAGGCCGAGATGGGTTCGCTTCCCGGTGCGGGTGAAGTCGGTCTTCAGCGCGCCGGTGCCGGAGTACTGGACGGAGATCATGTCCGCGTGGTCAGCCCATACCTGAGGGTAAGCGGGTCGTCAGCCGTCAGTCGTTACTCTTTTTTTTTATTGAGGAAATCAAACAATTACACTGTATTCTAACTAAATAATCTTAAAGAAGAATGGGCTTTTTTGTATGAAATCCGTCCCACCCCCTGTAACATGGTAAGTTTCGAATGAATGAATGAAAAAAACAGAAAAAAATGAAAAATGAAAAAAAAAATTAAAATGAGGGTGTACTGTTAAATTCAAGAAAAAATCTTGACTTCAATTTTATATTATCATTTATTATTTTATTTTCTTCTTCTCAATAACTTTTTTTTACACTGCCTGACAGATTTGCTGTAATACAATAACATGCTTCACTTTTCATGTACTTTCATTTGATGCATAGATGTAAGTGTTACAAGGGTTGAAGGACGTTTTCCCATTCTTCTTTAAATTAATTACTGATAGTGTAAACCAGCGGCGTTATCCACATATTACTAACAAATAATACACTGATCAAAAAGTCTGATTGGAGGAGTTCAAAGGAATAGAATAAAACTTGTAGGTTCGGTGCTGTGCTGGTAGCGGCCCATTAATTGAATACTACCGCTCCATCTCTTCCCTTGGGTGTGGTAAAAGGCGAGTATAACGGACTAAAGACTTGCACATACATCCAACAGCAGAAAGCGGCGATGGGCTCACCACCTGAGTGGTAGAGCCACGCTGCGTTGCAGCACGCATTGGGCCGGCTCGCCCGGCGTAATACCACCCTCTCACGAATATTCGGCGTGAAATAACGGCACTTGGTGCTGTTGTGTTTCGTCCGACCAGTGAGGGTTCCGGAGGCCCCTTCCCCCCTCCCCTCCCAATTCCTATTCCTTCCTTAAACCTATTCCTCCCATAAAGGCCGGCAACGCATCTGCGATTCCTCTGGTAATGCGGGTGTCCATGGGCGGCGGTGATTACTTTCCATCACGTGACCCGCCTGCTCGTTTGCCTCCCTCTTTTATAATAAAAAAAAAAAAACCTGTCACGCTGAGCACATGTGCAGTCGCTATTTGGTGAAAAGTGAACTATGGCAGAGGACTGCTTTTGCTGTTCTCATTGCCTGGTCTCTGACTAACCCTTCGAGGATAATAATCGTGATTATAGATTAATGTTTTATATTTTAGCGTTTTATTAACGCTTAAATATACTTAAGTAAAATTTTAAACACTGAAAAAAGAGGTGGTCAGAGGTGAAAACTTTTAAGATTTGATGAAGCAATGTTGACTAAAAAAAAACCATAAGTCGTGATTATATTTATGTACACAAAATAGCTCGATAGAGCTGGAGTGGCCAAAGCGTTCTGTTCGAACTAACAAGGTCTTTGTCGAGGTAAAATAATAAAACTATAAATAAACATGTTTGACCTCCTTGGTCGAGTGGTTTGTACACCGGTTTTCATGGTGTCGCCATCTCTGAGGTCCCGGGTTCGATCCCCGGTCTGGTCAATTGGGTCTTGGGTCTGGGTGTTTTCTATGTATAATAAGTATGTATTTAAGTATTTTAAGTATGTTTATCCGTTGTCTAGTAACCATTTAACGAGTTTCTTCGAAGCTTCTCTTGGGCTAGATAATTGGTATGAGAGTAGGAAAGTTTACGTTTTCGATACCGTCTTTTAGACGATAGCGGTACAACGCCATCTGTTATGAAACATTGTAAACAATGAGACAACTTATTTCAATAGTCCGCCAACAGCCGTACCTAGCTGCTGCTATTATTTTTTTGTATTAAAATTTTATATTTTTATTGTTATTTGTAAAATTCCATTGTATACCAAACTGGTTTCTGTTTTTTTTTGCTTGTTATTTGGAATGTGTTTACTTTTGTTTGTTTTAGCTTCTTGTGTGTTTTTTGTAAATGCTGTATGCCTGTCATAAGAATAAGAATAATTTATTTGTCAATAACATGTGTGTTACATAGTAGTAGTTGGTACAATAGTACGTAGTATCAACATGTTTTGCCAGTTTCGGCGTACAAGTTTACTTTTTTTTTAAATAATAAAAGTAATATTATTGACATTAGAACATAATGTCAAACATTAGCAATTAGCACTACCTAACAAAAAAAAAACTTTTTTCATAAAAAATAAACACAAATAAACCTCACTAAAAAAAAAAATATTAATTTCATACATATCTTATTTATAATTAAATAAGTGATTGTATGTAAAAACAGCCGCAGCTGCTGCTACATATTTATGATTGCACTGCTATTTATAAGTATCCACGTCACGTAAGATCAGCGGCATAGATTTAGCCCATGACATTTTGCTGAGGGCGACCATTTGGTACCTTTTTAAAAAAAAAATAATTATTGTCTTGCATTTGGCTACTACTATTCTATACTGCGTTGAACTACTCCCAGAGCCGCCTCGGCTGATCGCAGAGCCGCCGTCGGCAGGTGGGCTAAGTCTCTGCAGCACATTAGTCCGATCAAGGCAGTCCACGCAGTTGGTGCTATATTTGTATGGTTGCTGCTGCTATTTATGGGTTTATCGCATGATATTTTGCTGAGACAGGCCGTTTGGCTTCATGTTTTATGTAAAGTTTTTATAAACTGTCAATTGTTGTGTTTCATTATTTTATTCTATTTCGTTGCTCTTTTAAAAAAAATATTTTTTGCTTCTTTTTTAAATTTTTTTTTTAGTTTTATAGGCTTGCCTTTGGCTACCACTATACTAACCGCATTGAACAGCTCCCCGAGCCGCTGCGGCTGGTCGCAGCCCGCCAGCAGCCTCAGAGCCGCCGTCAGCTGCAGCTGGGCTAACAGGCTCTGCACCACGTTAGTCCGATCGAGGCAGTCCACGCAGTTGGTGCGGAACACGCCGCTCTGGCGCGCGAGCACAGTGCCGCCGCGCGACATGAAGTAGCCGAACTCGGTCTGAAACACACATATCGTATTACTAGCGGCCGCTCGCGGTTTCACCCGCGTGGTTTCCGTTCCCGTGAGAATATCGGGATAAAAAGTGTCCTATGTGTTAATCCAGGGTGTCAGCTAACTCCATACCAAATTTTATTAAAATCGCTCCAGCCGTTTAAACGTGAAGAAGTAACAAACATATACACTCACAAACTTTCGCCTTTATAACATTAGTGTGATGTGATACATCCTACTAATATTATAAACGCCAAAGTTTGTAAGTATGGATGGATGTTTGTTACTCTTTCACGTAAAAACTACTGAATGGATTTGGATGAAATTCGGCATACAGATAGTTTATAACCTGGATTAACACATAGGATACTTTTTATCCCGATATTCCCATGGGATCGGGAACCACGCGGGTGAAACCGCTAGCGGCCGCTAGTACATACATATAATCACGGCTATTATCCCCGAAGGGTTAGTCAGAGACTAGGCAATGAGGACCGCAAAAGCAGTCTTCTACCAAAGTCAACTATTCACAAAATAGCGACTGCACATGTGCTCAGCGTGACAGGTGGTGAGCCCATCGCCGCTCTATGCTGTTGGATGCATGTGCAGATTTGGTCCCATTACAACACCAAAAGGTAAAGATGTTGCGGTTGTATTCTATCAATGAGGCGTTATCAGCACAGCTCTACCATAAACTATATGGCGACATGCGTCAAAGCCATTTGTGTATAGAGTCTGGCCAACAAAAGCTGAACCTCGTAGTTATTTGATTGGCTACACTTTGTCTCTGTGTGTGTCTATCTGAGGTGTCATGTCGTATGTGAAATTGAATTTTTTCTGAGAAAATTGCAGCTGTGTGAGTGACTGTGTTACCCAGTCATAATTTTTTTAAATTTGCCGCGTTTTTCCTGGTTCAGCTTTCGTTAGCCAGACTCTAGTAAAGTGCCTGCCTACCTACCTACAGAATTACATACAGATTATTAATAAGAAGTTTAAAAAAATGCCTGTTATGGCTTTATCTCCGCATGTGCCGTTTTCGATGTTGGAAGGCTTGTACCTAGCATATGGACATTTACAGGCAGATGGCGATGATGATGGTGGTGGTGATGATGAAGCCCGTTGAGCCGGTGGTAGCGCATGCCGCGACACTCAGCGTGGAAGTCAAACGGCTCGTAGGGACATTTAATTTTATAGACAGATGATGATGACGAGTGTTGAGGACGAAGACCAAAAAAAAAAAGGATAGATTGTGTGAGGAAAGACATGAATGAGAAGGGATATTGGATGATTGACGACGAATGACCGAGTCGTATGGAACAAAACAACATATTGCACCGACCCCAAATAACATGGGAACAAGGCAAGTGAATGATGAATAATGATGATGATGATGACGTCACCCACCTGCTCGTGCATGATCCGGTCTATGAGCACGTTGAGCCGTTGGTAGCGCATGCCGCGACATTCTTGTGTAGGGTCATTTACAGGATGATGATAATGGTGATGACAACGGTAATAATGATGGTGATGATGGTGGTGGTGATTAAGATGACGTCACCCACCTGCTTGTGCGTGATCCTGTCTATGAGCACGTTGAGCCGGTGGCAGCGCCTGTCGCGGCACCCGGCGTGGAAGTCGAACGGCTCGTAGCGTCATTTATGAACAGATGATGATGGTGATGATGACGTCACCCACCGGCACTCGGCGTGGAAGTCAAACGGCTCGTAGGGTCATTTACTGGCTGATGATGATGATGATGATGGTGATCGGCGTGGAAGCCAAACGGCTCGATGGGTTATTTATAAATAAATAAATAAATAAACAAATCGTTTATTTCCATCACAATGGATTTATAAACAGATGATGATGATGATGACGTCACCCACCTGCTCGTGCGTGATCCTGTCTATGAGCACATTGAGCCGGTGGTAGCGCATGCCGCGGCACTCGGCGTGGAAGTCGAACGGCTCATAGCGCACGCCGGGCAGCGCCGCCGCCGCCACCGCCGCGCGGTAACCCCGCTCGAGGGATTCTTCTTTGCCGCTTTGGTCGATCTATATTTGGATTTTTCAAGAAGTTACTTTTTCAACATTTTCTGGGTAGAGACTAGTGAATGAAATTGAAATTATAATAAATTAGGATTAAAATTAAAGATAAAATATTAGAATTAATTTGAATTAAAAGTAAAAGTCAAAATTAAATTAAAACATTTTTTTTTTTGTCAATAGTTTAGTTTGTTATCTTATTGTTTTATTTTATTTGTAATTACAACATTAATGTCAAGGCAATTGTTTAAATTTGAGAATGCTATGTACGCCTTTACGTTAATACATATCAGAACTGTTCCGTATGTTTTCTTTTTTAGTATTGTTTAATATGTATTATGTGGCTGTACTTTTTTATAAATAAATCTATACATTAAAACAATATTAACCTTTCAACTGCGGCCGCGTACTGATCAGTGCTCAGATCAATAAATTGAATTTATATTGTTTCTAGTAGCGCCGAGTTGGAAGTGTTAAGTATAAAATGAGCAACCGTAAATGCCTTAGTGACCGAGTGCTGAAGCTTTTGACCCGATATCCGGAAAATGAATAGTAGGTAACACTCGTAGCAGTCGAGATCCCCAGTTAAAGAGGACCTGGC
This sequence comes from Scoparia ambigualis, assembly GCA_963921215.1. NCBI lineage: Eukaryota > Metazoa > Arthropoda > Insecta > Lepidoptera > Crambidae > Scoparia > Scoparia ambigualis. Next base: position 25,327,793 of record OY992514.1, on the reverse strand, counting down.
CGCCGTGTCTGGTCTGCTGGTCTCGCAGATGTAGATAAGCTACTTCGTAATCTTCATGAGCCAAAGCTATTGGTGGCTTGTACTTGAAACCTTAATGTCTCCAGTACGGTGAAGTATAACGAAAAAACCATAATAACGAGATCCCTCACCAGGTTAACGAGGACCTGGCTGCCGTATCTGGTCTGCTGGTCTCGCAGGTGCTTAGTGTAAGCTGCCACGTGGTCTTCATGAGCCAAATCCATCGGCGGCTTGTATTTGAGGCTCGGATACTGGCTCCAGTACAGAGGGATGGAGCCTCGAGTCTGCACGAAGGAGGTCTTCTCACCTCCCTTCTCGATTATCTGCTCAGTTTCCACGTAGTTCGCTACGTTGCCCTGAATAAGAGATAACACATACATACATACGCTTACGAATATTCTTCCCACTTTTTCTAAGGTTTCACCAAATAGTAATTATTATATTATTACACAGTTTAAGCAATAAAGGAATTCTATTCTATTCAACGGTGAGGAGCTCGATGGCGCAGCGGTTAGCGATCTTATCCGTTAAGCAACTTTCGCAATACCGGGTCGCTGGATGGGTGACTAAATTAAAAACATCTCGAGCTCCTCCGTGCTTCGGAAGGCACATTAAGCTGTTGGTCCCGGTTGTTGTCGTAAGATGGCATTTGTTAAAACCTACCAACCCGCATTGGGGCAGCGTGGTGGGTTATGGCCCAATATGGGGATATTGTCCACGTGGGAGGCCTGTGCCCAGCAGTGGGACGTTTATAGGCTGATGATGATGATGATGAGTTGTTTACAAATAAATCCTGGTAGATCCTCACCTGAGCGTCCACTCCCCTCATGAAGAACCTGGTGCCGGCGCGCTGCACGCTGCGCCGCGACACCAGCGACCACGTGATGTGGTGGCCTTCCACATTCACGTTGTTGATGGAGACGACTGTGCGCGAGTGAAGGGGACTATTAGCTCTACCAAGGAACTGTGTGTACGATTTTACAATAAGTAACCCCCGACAAAAAAGATGACCTTGAAACGCTTAAACAGATCTTCATATATTCCTAGCGGCCGCTCGCGGTTTCACCCGCGTGGTTCCCGTTCCCGTAGGAATATCGGGATAAAAAGTATCCTATGTGTTAATCCAGGTTATAAACTATCTGTATGCCGAATTTCATCCAAATCCATTCGGTAGTTTTTACGTGAAAGAGTAACAAATATCCATCCATACTTACAAACTTTCGCGTTTATAATATAGGTAGGAAGTAGGATAGCTAAGAACAGTCTCGATCACGTCAGCATGAAACAAAAAAACCCTCTTTTTGCATTGGCGATTAAAGGTTGCTTCACACATATCAATGAAGTCACAGTTCCGACATAGTACCGGCACAGTGCAAAATATTATTTCATACATTCTATACGAACGTTGTCAAAACGAATACGTCCGTGATTTGCCGGTGGCGGCACTGACACTGAGAGCACTAATATCGACAGGTACTGTGTCGGAACTGTGACTTCCTGATATGTGTGAAGCAACCTTTAAAATACCGAATCCAATAAAAACATTAGACCTGAATAAATTTAAAATCAAAATTAAAGAAAAGCTTTTACAAAAAAGGTTGTAAACAAAACAGTGCAACATCACTTTGAGGCGTGTCTTTGTATTCTTTTTTTTCTTATCTTTTTCTCTTTGTGACCAAAAGTCTCTCATTCTTCAGCTTATCAAAAGGATACATCCTTCGACGATGGGCAGCGCGAACCTCGCGTACTGCGGTTGGCAGAAATCCTTCAGCAGGTGGCCGTTCCACACGAAACGGGGGTCCGCGCGCATCGCCAGCGACATCTGAAACGGAATGGTCATACAAACATAGATCACGACTATTATCCCCGAAGGGTTAATCAGAGACCAGGTAATGAGGATAGCTGACCTTGTGGAAGTCAGGCGCGATGGAGTGCAGCCGCTGCAGCGTGTCCGAGGATGGTGTCTCGGCATCTCCCTTTTGTTTATAAAAGAAGGAGGCAAACGAGCAAGCGGGTCACCTGATGGAAAGTAATCACGCCGCCCATGGACACCCGAAAAACCAGAGGAATCGCAGACGCGTTGCCGGACTTTAAGTAAGGAATAGGAATTATGAGGAGGGCCTCCGGAGCCCTCACTGGCCAGACGAAACACAACAGCACCAAGTGCCATTATTTCACGCCGAATATTCGTGAGAGGGTGGTATTACCCCGGGCCAGCCAGCCCAATGCGTGCTGCAACGCAGCGTAGCTCTACCAGTCCTCCCTACTGTTGGTGTCTCACTTTTAAGTTGGTGTCTCCCTTTTCAGTTGGTGTCTCTCTACTGAACTCAGTAGGGAGAAGGGGAAGACACGCAGTGCGTGTTCCTACTAAGTTAAAAGTCTTCCTACTGAGTTAGAGTCTTCCTACTGAGTTCGAGTCTTCCTACTGAGTTAGTCTTCCTACTGAGTTAGTATCTTCCTATTTCTTTAACAACTGACCTTGTAGAAGTCGGGCGCGACGGAGTGTAGCCGCTGCAGAGAGTGCGTGAGGCCGTGCCCGTACGACAGGTAAATGACAGGCGTGTCCAGCGCCGCGCGCACTTTGTTGGTTTCTCCATATTAAGTTAGTGTCTTCCTACTGAGACTGAATTGGAGTCTCCTTACCGTGTTTGTGTCTTCCTACTGCGTTGGTGTCTCCCTACTGAGTTAGTGTCTTCCTACTGCGTTGGGGTCGCCCTTCTGGGACTGAGTTGGAATCACTCGTATCGAGTTGGTGTCACCCTACTGAGTTACAGTTTTCTTACTGAGACCGAGTTGGTGTCTCCCTACTGAGTTGGAGTCTCCCTACTGAGTTGGAGTCTCCCTACTGTGTTGGTGGCTCCTTACTGAGTTGGTGTCTCCGTACTGAGTTGTTGTCTTCCTACCGAGTTAGTGTCTCCCTACTGCATTGGGGTCTCCCTTCTGGGACTGAGTTGGAATCACTCTATCGAGTTGGTGTCACCCTACTGAGTTACAGTTTTCTTACTGAGACTGAGTTGGAGTCTCCCTACTGAGTTTGTGTCTTCGTACTGAGTTGGTGTCTCCCTACCGATTTAGTGTCTCCCTTCAGCGGTTATGTCCCCCTACAGCGTTTATGTCACCCTACTAACTTCTTATCGTCCCAACTGACCTTGTGGAAGTCCGGCGCGACGGAGTGCAGCCGCTGTAGCGAGTGCGTGAGGTCGTGCCCGTACGACAGGTAAATGCCGGGCGTTTCCAGCGCCGCGCGCACCATACGCTCATATGTGCTGTTGTCCTCGATCTGTAACATAATTATACATACTGTTAAGGGCCCCACAGACGATCAGGTCGCCGGCAGGTATCGGCCTGTCAGTTAGTAGTACAACGCACGGGCGGCGGCGGCGGGCGGCTAGTACTAACTGACAGACTGATACCTGCCGGCGGGCCCCACACACGATCAGTTCGCCTGCAGAACTAGTTGCCGAAGTTTGACATTTGAGCTACCGCGCTTTTGGTGTTGTTGTAAAATACTTGATTTATGGTTATTGTAAAAAATAACCGTGTCGCGTATCGGTGAAAGAATACTACCACCCCCTCTCTTCCCTTGGGTGTCGTAAAGGGCGACTAACGGACTAAAGACTACACATACATCCATCAGATTAGAGCGGCGATGGGCTTACTACCTGTCTTGCTGAGCACATGTGTAGTCGCTATTTGGTGAAAAGTGGACTATGGCAGAGGACTGCTTTTGCGGGCCTCATTGCCTAGTCTTTGACTAACCCTTCGGGGATAATATTCGTGATTATATGTATGTATGTTAAGAATTGGCTACTTGACAGTTTTCGAAAAAGTATTAAAAAAATTACAAACGCTTATTTTATACCCCGTACAATATTTTCTTTCTCGAAAAAGCTTTATTTAATAGAATTAAACATATTTTTCTTTAATATTTTCAAATTTCGTGCGAAAACCGTTGGTCACGTGACATTTTGCTCTGTGTCGTCACATTTCAATAAATATAGAATTTTTTCTTGAAACCTGACGTTTTTGATAATTATGTGAAATGTGACGTCACATGAAGCTCAATCATAGCCGCCCGTGTTTCGGGTTTTGTAATCCACAGATAGAAAAATCGCAAATTTATTTTGTAAAAATAAAATATTTACAATTTATCTTATTAAAAAAAAACTATTGGATAATTATCGTTAAATCATAAACTACAATTTCAGACATATTTCATATTTTATTTTTACAACTGTCAAATAGCCAATTGAGTTCATTCCTATTAATACATACCTCAGATACCTCACATACCTTAGTAAACCAGATGAACACCAAGAATAAAGTCCAAAGGAAAATCAATATTTCTTTATTTAGTAGCAACAAAAGAAATAGTATCCTGAAATTAGCACAACAAAGTTTTGACCATTCTCAAATATGTCATTACTTAATACCGAATGGTGGATTAAAAGTAATGATTTCTAACTTGAAAAATAAGTTATAAAACTACACAAAAGAGGACTACTGCATAATCTTAATTGGTGAAGAGGATTTCTATCAAACAAATGATTACTTTGACATAATTTTAAACGTGAGACAAACTTTGCAAGAAATAAAAAATACCAATGTAATTTTATGCCTACCTACCTACAAATTTACAAAGTTTTCAACAATGTTTAATTCGAGAATAGAGGTTTTTAACAACCTATTATATCTGGATGTATACACTCATAAATATGCTGAACTGTTGTACTCCAATCTTAATTTATCTTATGATTATGACATGTTTCACAAGCGTTACGGTACGATAAACAACTATGGTATGAAGGTTATGTTTGAAAATATCCAGATTAAACTTAACAATTTAAGAACACATAACAATGCTGAAAAAAAGTTGATAAGCGAAGAAACAAATTTTAAATCTAAGTGCGGCCTTTCTAAGAATAATTCAGATTTTTTTCTATTATAAATAAATAAATAAAAATAAAATAAAAATCATTTATTTCGGGCATTGCCCATAAAGTGTTAGTAACAAGGATCTTACAAACTATGTTAGTAAATTAAAATATAATTTTGAACCATTAAAATAAATAATAAGTAATTTTTGTGTCCTTGGTTAGTTGGACGCGCATCCAATGCTGCATAATAGCACTGTCCACGTCCAACCTTGCCGCGACACTCATCAGGAGGCTGTTGGAGCTGCCCCGCACACGACGGATCAGGGACGCTATGCGTTTTCTAATAATGGCTGCAAAGCTATCTACTCCAGCTTCTGCCAGCATGCCTGAAGCACTACAGTGACGACGAAGCCCCATCAGCATCCTGAATGCGTTATTGTATTGAGTGCGCAGAGCCCTGTATGCCCCCTGGGTGTAATGCGTCCACAGGCTGCACGTGTACAGAGAGTTACAATAGGCTTTAAAAAGTGTAATCTTAACCTGTTTAGTACAGCGTGCAAACCTGCGGGCAATCATATTAGCCCTGACGCACAAAGCTCTGCGCTCCCGTTCCAAGTCCAAATCATCCTTGAGTGACTCGGTGAGCCAATGTCCCAGGTACTTAAAAGTCTGTACTTGCTTGAGAGGAGTGCCATTTAGTCTCACAGGCGGAACTTTATACGACTTGTTTTTAGCTTTAAAAACTAACAACTCACTCTTGACTGTGTTATACCTGAGACCGTGGGCCACCGCATACCGCTCACAGATGCTAATAAGCTTATTGAGAGCTCCGATTGACGGGCACAGCAGTACCATGTCGTCTGCGTAGCTAATGTTATTGACAAAGGTGCCGTCAACAGAACAACCAACACCGGCGCCGCTGAGCTCGACGATCAGCTTGTTTATGTACAGGTTGAAAAGCGCCGGTGAGCTTATGCCACCTTGCCTCACTCCACTTTCCAACCTGTACATATTTGAAAACTTGCCAGACCATTTTACATAATTTTGCTGGCGAGAGTACCAGTACCGCAAGATTGAGATATATTCATGAGGTAGATCTGTTTCATAACAAGTTTTTTCCATAGGACCTCATATTGAACCAGGTCGAATGCTTTTGACAAGTCCAAGAACACCGCATATACCGGCGTATCTCTTGCAGTATAATACTGAACAGTCTGCTTGAGGCACAATACAGCAGTTTCAGTGGAAAGACCAGGCCTAAACCCAAACTGCGCATCATGGAGTTTAACACATGTACCAAGTTCTTGGTCAAGCAGCCTGTCCAGTACCTTAGCCACAACAGTCGCCAACGATATTGGCCTGTAGTTAGACTTGTCACTAGCACTACCAGTTTTATTTTTAGCAATAGGTACAACTATAGTTTTTAACATATCGTCCGGTAAGTAGCTGTGATCTAAGCAAAGAGAGAAGAACATCGCTAAAACTCGCGGTAGATGCACACCTGCATACTGCAGATGCTCAACACTTAGGTGGTCATGTCCGGGTGATTTACCCCTACTCATTTTTCTCAATACAGATCTTACGTCCTTTGCCCCAATCACAACAGTCTCCTGCCTAGGACATCCACTACTACCAGAACTATTATTATTAATATTATAAGAAAGATTATCATTCTCAGATGAACCTGCAGAAGGTTGGACCCTAAAATGTTCTTTGAACATTTCAGCTATCTGCGAGGGTTCATTTAACCCCTCTACACATACAGGAGAACTTGGTTTCGGACTCAGATTTTTTGTCTGTTTCCAGAAACTTGAAAATTTCTTATTTGCATGATTTATGCCTAAAATATCCATTTTAATCTGTTGGTCATTTGTTTGACACCATTTTAATTTGGCTTTAAAAATATTTCTAGAAACACGCATCTTCTCAAAAACATACCCCTCTCTAGGCTTATTATACAAAATCCAGTACTGAAACCACAACCGAGCTTCACTATGAGCGGCCTTTACATGTTTGTTCCAACCGCACACATACCTTTTACAAATAAACTTTTTCTTCTTACAGCTATATACTGATGCTTCCTTTAAAACATCTATTATTTGGTCATATAAATTACACAGTACAATGTTATGATTTGGGTCATTACACAGCGTCCCTGCACACTGTGCTAGTACGGACGGAAAATCTATCTGTTTCAGTTTTTCAGTACAATAATTAGTATATTCTGAGATCTGAGTTTCATCCCGTTCTCCCCATAAAATATGATTAATGTTATTACTGCATGACACTCTTTTCGGTATTAAAATATTGAGGTTACATTGTATTTCTAGGGGAAAATGGTCTGACCAAAACAAGCTATGATTAACTGACACCTTATCTACTGTATGTCTAGCTGCCTGGGTCACTACACAATGATCCAGCCAACTACTTGTTCCATGACTGTCACTTACATAGGTGTAGGATCCCGAGTCCATTCCAAGTAACTCCATGTCCACACAAGACCATTTCTGGTCTGCGCAGAAACCCTGTAGTTCAAGACCGAAACGCCTACCCGGGTGAGCGTTTAAATCACCAAGAATATAACTGTACTCAGTATCGCAACTGTCAATAATGGCACTTATCTCACTTAAACAGTGTGTAAACTCGACCAAGTTTGCAGATTCATCAGTGGGCATGTACACCGAGAACACTAGAAAAGAGCACTCCTTAACCGTAACCTTTACGGCTATAATACGATCACTAGCACACGGCACCACCGATACGGCACTAAATACGTTTTTCCGCCACAGAATAGCCACCCCACCGTAGGGCCGCCCGCGAAGGATGCCCGCTGAAGTATCGACGGCTGACTTTCCAGTGTATTCGAAGTCAGGATCCACGGTGCCCAGCAATGGGATGTCGTGTGGTAGAAGGCACGTCTCTTGCAGAGCAATCAGATGTGATGATTGACACAGAGTCCTAATACATTCTAAAGATCTTGCCAACGATTTACAGTTGAAAGTGACAAACTTTGCTTTGTTATTGTTGTCCATTGTTGTTTTCTATTGAAATGTTGTTGTGTTCAAGATTAACACTCGTTTGTCTAGAATTCCTCTTAAAATCAACGAAACGCCTAAAAGAAACTCCCTCAGGCCACAGACTGTCATTTAGGAATAACGACAATTTATTCCTTGGCACATAAACAATGTAGGCGCTGTACTGTCTTTGTTCCTTGGGATTAACCTTTCTTAAGTTTACGTTGACCTGCGTTTTGCTACTAATATATTCCATAATATCGGCCTCTTTTGTATTCTTATCCACGTTATTTATAAACAAGGGGACTTTTATTTCCGCTGCCTTAAACTTCTCCTGAGGATTCGTAGAAGCTTTGCCTTGGACTGTCTCAAACCGATTTCTATGTCTTTTACGTTGAATACGAATCCAGTCATCCGAAGGGCCTCCTTTCGATTGTTCACCTCTTCCACGCACAATATCCGCTAGTGTTTTAAGTTTAGTCGTCGAGCCCGGCGTGGAAAAATGCACCTTATTACTTGTGTGTAAAGACTTCTCGCCCAACGGCTCAGCAACGGTGTCCTTATGAAACGGCGCCATTGGTGGCGACGGGAGAGGTAAACACACCGTTTCGCTTAAGTGTAAGCGAGCCGGAGAATGACGGTCGCCTAGGCAGTCAGCTGACTCACTGTCTTGCTGTGTTGATACCGGTATGTGCGGTAGGCCAAACGGTCCGCTATCAAAACAAATACTATTTTGGCAACCACCGCCTCTTTTGAAATTTACAAAATGATTCGGTGTATCAATAATTGAGGCATGTTTAGCATTAATTAACTCCGCCTTGACATTCTGCAGTTGATCTTGCGTCGCATATGTGCCCTTGATTAATTGTAGCTCGTTCTTTAGCACAATTAAGTCTTTTAACAATCTTGATGCGTCAATATGGTCGAATGTCAACGGTGGTAATTTCTGTAATTCCTTGGCCACAAACACAGGCAACTCGTCGGGATTCGATTCCTTAAAGACAGCTATGACATCATGTAGATCTTTAAACGCTTTCTTCGCCTTTTTTCTTGTTATTTTTCGTTGTGATACCGCAGAAAACAACAAACTCTTGGCGGCATCAATGTCCTCTTCCGAAAAACTAGATAAGCACAGAGTCACTAAGGACGTTTCGTCCATAACATCTTGCTTGTTTTGTATGAAAGCAAGAAGTTCACAAATGACTATATTACACGATGAACACTTAAGCGTAGATGACATCGTGACTTACTACTCACAACGCACGCATAGGGTTTACGTCCGCACGCTAGCGCTCAAGGACGCGCACTGATTATATAAATATATTATAATAATGTTTGTATTCTTCATCAAAATATTGCTGGATTGTTAAGTTAAATCTGACTTATTGACCGTACATCTCGATGTTCTATTAGCTAAGAATGTAGACATAGACATAATATGTATAACCGAACACTTTATTTTGCGTGGTCATGAAAAATTATTAAAGCTACCGAATTACCGACTCGGAGCTCTATACGCTAGAGAGGAACATAAAAGAGGAGGTGCGTGTATTTTAATAAAAAATGGTCACGAATATTTCGAGCGATCCAATATCGCCAAGCAGTCTATAAAAGGTATTATAGAATGTTGTGCTGTAGAATTGACAAAAAATAGTTTGATCATTTTATGTTTATATAGACCTCCTCTACTTGTTAATATTTCTGATTTTTATGATAGACTAGATACAATTTTGAAACTTATATGTAAAAGTTCTAATAAAAAAGTAGTTATATGTGGCGACTTTAACATAGATACGTTAAAAAGGAATAGATTTACTGTGGATTTTGAATGCTTTCTTTTAAGCTTAAACTAGAAATAAACCAACCTACTAGAACAATTTCGCGCATAACTGTAAGTATAAATGTGCGGCGGAAGTAGTGGATTTGGCTTTGTCTGATCACACAGCACAAATTTTAAAAATCCCCGTTAAAAGAACCTCTACCTTGAAATGTTGGCGTAAAAAGGTACGTGAAATATCTACTGAAAACCTTAAGATATTTTAGAAACATTTAAGGTGCTTATCATTTAATGATGTCATTAAAAATATGGATCCAAACTTATCCTATAATGAATTTATGGAACTACTACGGCTCATTTACGACCTTTGTTTTCCTTTTAAAGTAGTGACAACAAAATTAAATAATAAAAGTAAATGGATATCGAACGGTATTAAGTTATGTAGTAAAAGACAGAGAAATTTACTATGGAGGTACCGATCTTTACCTACTCAAGAAAATAAATTTACCCTTAAAACGTACTCAAAAAAATTTAAAACAATAATCAAACTTACACAGAAGGCACAAAATAGTCATTTCATTAAGACATCTCAAAATAAATTGCAAGCTACGTGGCGAATAATAAATGGTCCAAGGGAAAAAGCAGAATCTATAAATGCAATAAAAAAAGATGGTAAATTAATTTCAACGCCATCTGAAATTGCAAATGCTTTTAATGAACATTATATAGACCAAGTTCAAAAGTCTACTAATATAATAGAGTACAGGGAAGACCTCAGCGGTAAAAATTTCTCGCAGTCAATGTTTATGTTACCAATACTTCCTCAGGATGTAATGAAATCGATAAGAAAACTGAAAAACAAAAAAAGTGTAGGGCATGATGGTATTCATACAGAAGCTGTAAAATTTGTAGCTGAAATTATAGCTAAGCCCCTAAGTCATATTTTTAATTTATGTATAGAACTGGGCGTTTACCCAGACAACCTAAAAACGGTCATAGTTAAACCCCTCCACAAAAAGAATAATAAAGAGGACATGGCTAACTATAGACCAGTAGCATTAATATCTATTATTTCTAAAATATTTGAATACATTATCTATGACTCTATTAATAATTATCTTATCAAATTTGACATTTTATGTAATGAACAATTAGGATTTACAAAAAATAAAACTATTAATATGGCTATTTTTAAATTACTTTGTACAGTTATGACCAATGTTGATGCAAGGAAACCAGTGTGTGCAATATACACTGATATGACTAAGGCTTTTGATTTTGTCGATCACATAAAGTTGTTAAAGAAACTTGAATATTACGGAATAAGAGGAAATATATTAAGATTGATAAAATCATATCTAAAAGACAGAGTACAGTACACCGAAATAACCAGAATATGTCTACAATCAAAACTAGAAGAGTCGTTTTTATCAGAACCAAAGGTAATAAAATACGGCGTACCGCAGGGCAGCGTCCTCGGCCCAATGTTATTCCTACTTTATATTAATGACTTGCCGAGGGCGTTAATGGACCATCAAATGGTTTTATTTGCTGACGATAGTACTGCTATAATCAAGTCAGAAAATCGAAGCCCCCGAAAACATGAAAGCAAAATCAATGACGCTCTTGCTAATATCATTACTTGGCTGAAAGATAATAATTTGAAAATAAATTTGGACAAAACTAAAATTATGCACTTTCATCAGAGGATAGGAGTTGAAAACGTCATAATTAAATACCAAGGGCAAGACATAGAAGAGGTACATGCCACTAAGTTTTTGGGCATAATAGTAGATAGTAAGCTAACGTGGAAACCTCAAGCTGATGAACTTTGCAAGAAAATTAGCCAATCTGCTTATGCACTTTATGCTTTGTCTAGGAAGGTCAAATTGGAATCCACCGTAGTAGCGTACCACGGTTTGGTAGCCTCTACACTGAGATTAGGTATTATATTTTGGGGAAACTGTAGTGAAAGAGAAAGAATATTCAGATCCCAAAAAAGATGTGTTAGAGCAATATATGGGATGAAATCGACAGAAAGTTGCGTACCTGTGTTTAAGTCGCTCCGAATTTTAACTTTACCTAGTATTTACATATTAGAAATAAGTACATTTGTCAAATTGAATTTAGAGTTGTTTAAAAAGTTATCCGATGTCCGAACACGACCCATGCGATCACAATATTGTAACTTATTATTAACAGGAGGTTACAATACAGCTTTGTTAAAGAAAAACGTTGTAGGTATGGCACCAATGATTTATAATAAAATACCAGAATGTATAAAGTCACTTCCAATTAAAATATTCAAAAAGAAGCTGAGTTCAATGTTAATAGAAAAATGTTACTATTCCATAAATGAATTCCTAAATAATACATTTTGTTTATTATAATAATATTATTTGAATTTTGTTTGTCTTTTGTTGGTAACGTTTGTTTTATTGTGATGACATTATTTAATTTTGACATTTTTTAAATTATTACTTATTTATTTTACTTGAATTTTTATACTTAATGTTAATTTCAATATAATATTTATGACATTGTTAATTTTAATTTATTTTATATAATTTATTAATTCATTATAGTAATAAGTGATTATTTTAATTGTGCTTATGTTTCTACGCCGATTTCTGGCAAAATACGCTGAACTACCTACTTAATTATGACATCCTATTTTTGTACCGTATTTAAGAAATAAAGAAATTCATTCATTCATTCAGAACAATATATTGTTCTAAGTTATTGTTCTGAGACACATACACAGATTGACAACTATTATACCCAAAGGGTTAGTCAAGTCAAGTCAAATCATTTATTCAATGTAAACCTTCACAGGCACTTATTTTCGTCAAAAACAATAATAACAGTTAACTAACATGTAGTTAAATCTTAAAAGCTCTAATCTAACTAACTAATCTACCTACCGACCTAGTCAGAGACTAAGCAATGAGGATCGCTTATGCTGTCCTCTGCTATAGTTTACAACACACCAAATTACAACTGTACATATGCTCAGCGTGACAGGTGATGTGCCCATCGCCTTTCTACGTTGTTGGATGTAATTGCAGTCTTTAGTCCGTTAGTCGCCTTTTACGACAGCCAAAAGAAGGTATGGGTGGGTAGATTCTTTTAGGGAGCCGTCCCTTAAAAGTCAAAGTCAAATTCATTTATTCAATTTAGGCTACAACAATTGAGCACTTATGAATGTCGCTATGCCATCGGTTCGTAAGTCTAACTATGGGGCGGGAGCCTTGTACTGAGAAGAACCGGCAAGAAACTCAGCTAGAGCATTACTTTTCTCCCTTTCTTTACAACGTCAATACAAATTGGAAAATGCCCTCCCTATCATAGAAGGACATTTTCCATTACAACAAAAAAAAACATTTAATACGATCACAACACAACACACACAAAAATAATATTCAATAAAAAACAGCTATTGCTCGATTTAAAATAAAATAAACAACGTCTTACAGTATCTTTGAAACAAGAAAAAGAAAGATTATTAGATACTACCAATAAAAAATAAGATTGCAAGAGCAGACCATCGTATCTGGTTATCAAAGATCAGTTACGAACGTTGGCTAAAGGGGCCACAGCTCAATACTTAATAACTTCTCCAACATTTGCACTAACATTTGTATGCTGTGTGAAACACGCAAAACATGAGGTCAAACTAAGTACCATGTATGTGTAATATCTCCATCATGTAAACAAATGTTACTTCAATGTTTTATGCAAATCTGTATAAATACATACATACATTTAAAGACAGCAATTACATCCAACATAGAAAGGCGATGGGCACATCACCTATCACGCTGAGCACATGTGCAGTTGTGATTTGATGTGTCGTAAGCTATGGCAGAGGACAGCATTACTCAAACTCAAAATTCCTTTATTCAATAAACTTAAAATACGCATTCTGAATTGTCTAAATTTATTTGGATGGATGGGCACCCGCCCACCCACCCCACCCATTCAGGAAGTCTTTTAGCTGTGGAGAAGAACGGGCGCAAAAAACTCCACAGCTTTAAAATAATATAGAAGTAACGACATTTACAAAACAACATGTCGTTACCAAATTATACAATCAGTTATAAAGATAATGGATTAAGAAAAAAATAATGTAAATATATTATTATAACCAGGCTGTTTTGTCTTCTAAATATTCCTTGACTGTGTAATAACCTTTCCTAAGTAAACAAGATTTTACATGATTCTTAAACTTATCTAAAGGTAAATCTAGTATAGTACTTGGTATTTTATTATAATAGCGTAATTATACCTTGCCCCAAGCAAGAGCCGAGAACCTTTTGTAACCTAAACAGTGGCATTACTACTTTTGATTTATTTCTAGTATTGAAATTGTGTACATCACCTTAGCGCACCTCATGCCTATACTTTCTCACTAGTAGGTAGGTAGATTAGTTAGTTAGATTACATAGGTACATCCATATAATCACGACTAATATCCCCGAAGAGTAAGTCAGAGACTAGGCAATGAGGACAACAAAAGCAGTCATCTGAAATGTGTGAAAAGTGAACTATTATAGTCCACTTTTCACCAAACAGCGACTGCACATGTGCTCAGCGTGACAGGTGGTGAGCCCATCGCCGACTAAAATAATCATTACGCCGTGTATAAATAATAATTACCACGTATGTATTTAGCGTATCACTTTTAGGCTAATCCTTTTATTGTTGTGATTGTGAAATAATAAAGCTACGTATACGCTAGACGAGCGGAGCACGAGCCTAGCCAAAATTCGTGTAGTGTGGACTGACTTACGAGCCTCGAACCACCGCGCTTCGAGCGTTTGGCTCGTGCTTGACTGTGCTCCGCCTATTGTCGGTTTTTTGACGAACACAAAAGGGATTTGCATCGCGCTCGCTGTGTTCGTGGGTTGTAGGCTCGTTGTACGTCCACACTTGACACTGCGAGCGAGCGGCTCGGCTTGCGCTCCGCTCGTGCTCGGCTCGTCTAGCGTATGCGCAGCTTTAAAATATCATCACGGGATATAATGTATTTAATTATTTTTTTGTTATTATGGCTCTGTATGACTTTTCTTTTAAACTGTTTTAAACTTTACCTACTAGTGGGTAGGTACCTAATCTCGCTGAATGAAATGCACAGACTACATAGGGATACTACATGAAATGAAGGAAAAATGTTCTGAGGGAAAACCATCCATTAGTTTTTTGTTTGTAACCTTGAACAAATAAGGCAGAGGAGCTGCACCATACAGCCTCAAAGTGGTTTCTTATGGTTAATTGTGTTTTTATTTTATTAATTTATTTGTTTTAGACTATTTCAATTTGTCGTATTTAATTTTATTGTATTTTAATAATTTTAATTGCATTGTATTAACTTTTAATTTTAATATCCCTACCTATTTTTGCATGCTACCGTGGTTGGCTGAATGGGATGAGCCTAAAAATATAACAACATCTCCCCATGTACCCTATTCATACGCAAATAAAATCATTTCATTTCATTTAATTTCAGAACATTCACGCGGCGGGCGGGCCGCTAGAAAACATTATTATGATTCTTAGTTTATTCTTATGTTACTGTAAGACATACATACATATAATCACGACTATTATACCCCAAAGGGTTAGACAGAGACTAGGCAATGAGGACCGCAAAAGCAGTCATCTATAGTCCACTTTTCACCAAAATATATGTATGTGCAGTATTTAGTCCGTAAGTCGCCTTTTACGACACCCAAGGGAAGAGAGGGGGTGGTAGTATTCTTTTACCGCTACGCAACAATGTTGGTTGTAAGACATAGTTTATTTTAAATTTCGTCAATATCATCATCATCATCATCACCAGCCTGAAGACGTCCACTGCTGAACATAGGCCTCCCCCTTTGACCTCCATCCTGACCGACAACTCGCCACTCGCATCCACGTCGTCAATATACCTGATGTAAATTTTCATTAGAATATATAATAAAAAATTTCTTTGCATTTGCATGCAAAGATTGTTGTATGATTTTTAAGACCTTGTACTGAGAAAGGCCTGCAGTAAAGGCATTTATTTTTCAACGTTAAATAAAAAGTGGTAAACACCGTCCCTATTGTTCCCGACGGGTGTAGTCGCCGAACAGTTTAGCCGTTGTGCTTCGATGTGGACTGTATGTTCTTCAATAAAACTCGGTTCTTGATTAGTGCTCCTTTACTCTTCAAGGTGGGGTCCGGAGAGCTTACAAATTCTGCTCTGACCGGCCGTGACTTAAACACATTATGGGTTGGCAACTAGCAGCCTTGTGGGACAGCTGCCGGCTCATGTGGGCAGTTTTACATTTTACCATAACTAACTACCTACATGAACCGTCGTAATTTGTGCAGCTGTCCCTTTCGTTCGGACCTCTCTTTTTATCTTAAATTTATTACCTACCCTACTTATTTATTTTCTTAATTACATTGATATTCCTAACAATAGAAACCTATAATTACGAAAGCTAATCTCTTACTTTCCTAACTTTAATTACCTTAGAGAGGCGTAAGGCCCCTGGGCACGTATACTTGGCCCTTACCTTGTCAAAACCATTACCTGTTTAATAACTTTTACCTTTTGTTAAAATGAAACGCAAAAAATTAATTATTTATTATCAAAAAACCTTTACACATATGAGACTTAATCTACTTATGCAAATACACATACCTAAATTTAGCCGTATTATATCTAACTATATAATATCATAAAGTCGAGACTTCTGTCCGTAACAGGCTCCCCCCGGCGCAGCATCCGCGTAGCCTCTTCACTCCATCGGCAGGACAGCCAGTCTCGTCGTCGGTCGTCGGAACGTGCCGCCTTTGGTGCGCACCTCTACGTTGCGTACTTCGTTGTCAGGTCCAGGAAATGTCTTCGTGACGACGCCTCTAGGCCATACATTGCGGGGTAGTGTGTTATCCACAATTATGACCACGTCGCCCTCTCGTACGTTGCGTCGCTCGGAGTCGCGCGTGCCGCCGCGCGGTATGAGTAGTGGTAGATACTCGCGCAGCCAGCGTCGCCAGTACTCGTCCGCCAGCGCCTGCGCCGCCCGCCATGTGTTTCGGTCGGCGCGCTCGCACGGCCCAGTGGTGGGCAGGCCGCTCGAGCTACCCAAAAGGAAGTGATTGGGTGTCAGCGCTTCCGGGTCGTCGATGCTCACAGGGACGTGTGTTAGAGGCCGAGCGTTGACAGTGTGCTCGGCTTCGGCTAGTAGCGTCATAAGTACTTCTTCACGCGGTGACTTCTCGTTGAGCGTAGTGCGCAGCGCCGTTTTGACTGTTCTCACCAGCCGTTCCCATGCGCCGCCTTGGTGTGGCGCGCCTGGCGAAATGTAACGCCACTCTGTGCGTTGCGTTAGCGCGTATTCTCGTAGCGCTGGCTCCCATTCTTCGTATGCGGCCTTTAATTCTCGGTCCGCGCCTTTAAAATTCGTAGCGTTGTCACTATATATAACGTGGGGCCATCCCCTCCTGGCCGCCATTCGTCTTAGAGCCATAATCGCTGAGTCGGTAGATAAGCTCGCTCGCCGTGGTCTGCTGCCCGCGCGAAGTTTGCAGGACACTTTGAGACGGTCGATGTCGTCTGCGAAGCTCTCTCGTTGCGATTCAATGGCTATAGTTTAGTAGGCACCCGGCCTCGTTGATATGTTCAATTGTCATGTTACTAGCGCGGCGGCGGCATCTCTGAGTGAATAGTAGCACGTTCGCCATCGTTCTAACTAAACGCTCGTAGGAAGAGAAGCGTTTAGCGTCTGGCACTACGCTACTATCACTCTGCCACGTGTGCGTGTGCGTCACGCAGTGTTCACTCTCCGCGCTGTGTTCGTTGTTGATGACGTCACTCGTAGGCCATTCGGTTTCGTTTTCGTATAAAAATGCCGGTCCGACAAACCACCGATCATTCTTCGTTTTCATAATCTCACTGCCGCGCGTTACGTCGTCCGCGACATTGTGAGCCGTAGGGACCCATCGCCATTGTGACGGCATCGTCGTTTCTGTGATCTCAGTTAAGCGGTGCGCTACATAGGGGGTGTAACGCACCGTGTCGTTATTTATCCATTTCAACACTGTTTGTGAATCGGTCCAATATACGACTCTCTCAGGTTGCCATCTTTGTTCATTCAATACTGAGCTCGCTAGTCGCGTAGCTATCAACGCCGCTTGCAACTCCATTCTCGGAATACTTTGTTGCTTTATCGGTGCCACTCTGGCCTTAGCAGCGGCGAGTGCGACTTGTATTTCGCCATTTTCACCCTTCATTCTCCAATATACTGCAACGCCGTAAGCGACTTCGCTGGCGTCACAAAAAACATGTAGTTGCTTTCTCGTCACTCCCCCCGTGTGTAGACGCCGGGGTAGACGCAGACTACGTAATGCCCTCAATCCGTTCAACCATTCATGGAACTCGCCGGCCTCGTAATCGGGTAAGACCTCGTCCCATTCTATTTTTAACCGCCATATGCCTTGTAAGATGATCTTCGCTCGTATAGTATAATAACTCAACAGTCCGAGTGGGTCAAATATTGACATAACCGCACTCAGCGCCTCTCGTTTAGTAGGAGCGCGCCTCATTTGCTTCACGTCGTCGTGCACGCGAACCATCTCGGTGTTAAACGCCAACTCGTCTGTAGCAGCGTCCCATAGTAAACCGAGCGTTCTGCCACATTGCTGAAGACTAGCGCCGAGCTGTCGAGGTGATGTGTCACGGCTTTCTGCTGGCAGCTCACGCAACACGCACGGTCCGTTAGAGTTATAACCGGCCAGCGTGAATCCTGCCTGCGCGTGAACCTTCGCGACCTCCTTTATCGTTTCAATCGCTTCTTGCTCGGTGTCGTAGCAGTCGACGTAGTCGTCCATATAATGGTTTCTCGTAATTGCCTCGTATGCGCGCGGATACTCAGCAGCGTGCGTTTCAGCGTTCAAATCTCTCACGCTGTGCGCTAAGAAAGGTGAACTCTTAGCTCCGAATATCATTGACGTCATCTTGTAGCGTGTAGGTGGCTTCGTTCGGTCGGCGCCCCTCCATAGGAACATCTGAGCGGGTTGGTCACCTTTAAATATCTTAACTTGAAGAAACATCTCCCGGATGTCGGCCGTAATTGCGATAGCTCGTTCGCGAAATCGTAGTAGCAGGCCCGCCAGGTCGCGTAGTAAGTCGGGACCCTCCAAAAGCTCGTCATTCAGACAAACTCCGTTTGCTTCGGCGGCCGCGTCAAAGACAACTCGTAGTTTTCCGGGCTTATTCGGATTTGTTACGGCGAAGTGAGGTAAGTACCATAAATGCGGGCTCATCAAATCGCTCTCGCTACTTTCCTCGGCATAGTGTTTATCAAATAGATTCTCTATTTGATTCGTATAAGCTCGTTTGAATTCGTCAGACTTGTCCATCTTCCGTTCTATGGATTTCAATCGTCTCAATGCTGACTCGTAACTTGGCGGCAGCGTGACGTCATCACGTCGCCACGGTAATCTAACTTCGTATTTTCCGTTGACTTTCTTTGTCGTCGTTCTAAACGATTCCATGGCGCGTGCATCACTCGGGCTCACTCGCTCCTTCTTTGTTATTCCCAGTGAGTCAATTTCGAAGTGCTTCTTTACCATAGCATGGAGTTCGTTGTCGGGTAAAAGAGTGCGCGAGATCGTCGCGCACTGCGGCGTGTTTACGTATAACACCGCAGCCGTATTACTCTCCATCAGCACGCTTGACCGTGGCGCTGATCCGTGTATTACCCACCCCAGCTTCGTGAGCGATGCGATCGGTTCGTCTCGCTTGCCCTGTAGCAATCTTCGTGTGACTATGAGATGCCAATTGTCTGCCCCAATCAGTATTCGAGGCTTGACATGTCCGTAGCAGACGTTGCTGTTTGATAACTCTTTCATATGAGTGTATCTCAAACAGTCGTTGTGCACCGTCTGTCCGTTGAGTGATAAATCTTTCATCGTTCTAGCTTTAATGTCGAATTGTCGTTTATTCGTAGTTGCAATTAACTTTAAATTCACCGTCTTGGTTTCGCACGTCGTTTGTGTATTCACGCATCGTATTTTCAAATCGTTCGCCGGCCCGTCCGCGCCTACGTAGTCCGCCAGGTCTTGGTCGATTAGCGTAACAGTCGACCCCTCGTCGAGCAAGGCGTATGTGTCGATTGACCCCTTTGGTCCCTTGATGGTAACGGGACATACTTTCAGTAACACCTTGGTAGCATCGGTCGAGTGATTAACCGACGCCACCATCTCGGTTTCGTTCGGCCTGGTGCGGTGTTCGTGTAGCAAGGCGTGGTGGGGATGGCGGCAATCATCAACTCCGCACAGATCGCGTTTATCGCATTGTAGGCGACGGTGTTTCTTATTCGCACAACGGAAACACACTCCGCTTTTCTTTATCCATTCCCATCGTTGTTTAACCGTCATGGTTTTAAAGCGATCACAATGCGGCACGTCATGACGTCCTCCACAACATAGACATTCTTTGTTTATGACGTCATCACTTGTTGCGTATACAGCCGTATTTTTCTTTCGCTCGATTCGTTGTTTCACGTTCGCTCGTGTTTCCGTAATAACGTTCTTTCGCGTAGGGTTGTAGCTCACGTATGCATACTGGAGGGCTCTGTCGGCTTCTCTCATGAGGAAGTGGGATAGCGTGACGATCTCAGGCTCGGCATAGCTTCCGTAGTCAGTTGCGTAGTCGCACCACCTTGAGCGTAGGTGCGGTCCGAGCTTGTCCACCACTTCTCGCGTTAACATTGGATTTCGTAAGTACCCTCTGTTGTCGATATTATCGAGTATGCACACAATGTTCTGCAGTTTGATCGCGAACGTGTTCAATTCACTGGCCGTCGTGCCGGGACGCGGCAGTCTCTTAATGTCGTCCAGCGCTCGATCAATTATTACTTCTGGCCGTCCGAAGCATTGCTCGAGTGTTTTCATAACCACTTCTGGATCCACGGCCGTATATAAAAGAGCGGACACCGCTTCCTTTGCTTCATCTTTAAGACAGCTTCTTAATCGTGCCAAGTTCTCGGCTTTGCTAAAGTTAAATTGTTTAGTCGTATCGCGCATCGCCGCTTTAAACGGCAACCATTCGGCCGGCGAGCCGCTGAATATAGGCAAATCCAGCGCCTGTCGTGGTACCGGTCGATTATGCATCATTTTCTCTAGTGTAAGTGCGAGCTTAACCATCCCCGTGTCGTCTATGCTCGTTTGATTACGGTTCGCTGCCTCTTTCACTACGTTTTCGTTTTCAACATATGGCGAATCAGTGAGGTGGCGACCTCTGTCCATCTCACTTGCACGCGCATCCTTTTGTCTTTGTCGCACATTTCCGACTTTATCTGTGTCGGGCTCATGTACGTTCCGACGCCGATCCAACCATTCATCCACTCTCAGTTGGGCAATATCGGCGGGTAAGCTCTCCGGTTCTAAATCCGTTTCTTCTTCAATTACGGCGATTTCGTATGCAAGTCTCTTCTTAATCATTTCCGTTTCCAATTGTAACTCTCGCCGACGTACTTCGGCGAGCCGCTCCTCCGCTTGAAGTTGCGCTTGTTTCACTCGTGAGGCGACGCTCGTTGTCGATCGTACCGACGGCGGCCCGGCTCTGGGCGCGACGGGTGGGGGTGCGTCGTCGTTGCGTCTAACTTCCGTAGTGGCGGTGATGCCGCGTTCAGCGGTCTCTTGTTGCGGTTCCATTGGCGTCACGGTTGAGGCAAGGTTTGAGGGTGATGCGGGTGGTCTGTCGAACGTTCGTAGTCCCGTTGTCGTCTCGGCTTGGCTTTGTCTTCGGGTGGTCGGCATCTTCTTTCTTGCTGCCCCTACTCCTAACAATCTCAAACGGGCACGCTATGTGGGGAGCCCGTCCAAGGATGGAGTTCGTGCGGGAGTGGAAAGGTAGGACCTAGCCAGCAGAGAGTCGACGTGGACAACGGGGCGCTCGCGAATCGGCTGGAGTGTCCGACAGCTTAGGCAGTGCCTACAGAAAGGACCCCCGCTCCACGACAAACCGTACTGGCGTAGCCGGACTCTTAAGCTTGCCCTAAAAAGGACAAACTGACGACCCCGTCCGATAAGTCGTCCCGCCTTGAACGGCGTTTACTCAGAACGCACACCGTTTGTCACCGTTAGGTGATGTGACGTTTTGAGCCGCGGTCCGCCCGCGTTAGCACTTGTTGCAGAACACAAGTGGTGTGGTTACAATACGTTGGTGGTTACGTTGGTGGTTACGTTGGTGGTCACGTTGGTGGTTACGTAGATCTTCTATCTTCAAATGGACGAAGGCTTCAGTTCTTCAAATCCGGCTCCGAAGGTCCAAAGAAATTGTTCCCGACGGGTGTAGTCGCCGAACAGTTTAGCCGTTGTGCTTCGATGTGGACTGTATGTTCTTCAATAAAACTCGGTTCTTGATTAGTGCTCCTTTATTCTTCAAGGTGGGGTCCGGAGAGCTTACAAATTCTGCTCTGACCGGCCGTGACTTAAACACATTATGGGTTGGCAACTAGCAGCCTTGTGGGACAGCTGCCGGCTCATGTGGGCAGTTTTACATTTTACCATAACTAACTACCTACATGAACCGTCGTAATTTGTGCAGCTGTCCCTTTAGTTCGGACCTCTCTTTTTATCTTAAATTTATTACCTACCCTACGGTATCACTCGTAATCTGGATACCCTACTTATTTATTTTCTTAATTACATTGATATTCCTAACAATAGAAACCTATAATTACGAAAGCTAATCTCTTACTTTCCTAACTTTAATTACCTTAGAGAGGCGTAAGGCCCCTGGGCACGTATACTTGGCCCTTACCTTGTCAAAACCATTACCTGTTTAATAACTTTTACCTTTTGTTAAAATGAAACGCAAAAAATTAATTATTTATTATCAAAAAACCTTTACACATATGAGACTTAATCTACTTATGCAAATACACATACCTAAATTTAGCCGTATTATATCTAACTATATAATATCATAAAGTCGAGACTTCTGTCCGTAACACCTATTATAAAAGGACACTTTCTATTACATATAGAAATTTTAATCACAAAAGAAAACGACATTACCATCCAAAGAAACTAACAAAAAACTCTCATTTTACTCATCAATTTCAAACAAGCAATATCTCACAGTATTGATAAACTTGATTAATCTTAAGAGGCCTATTACATCTCGACTGCGATTTTTGCGTAAAATGGTCAATTTTGGCGTTATGGATCTCAGAAACAAAAATACATTAAAAATTATGAGTTATTGAATAGTGTAGAATTCTATTTGCTATTGGAATAGTGCGTAGCGGCCTCGCTTTTTGTAAATTTTGCTTATTTTTAAAATAAACCCAAAATTGCAGAGAAAGATTTTCATAAAGTGCGCGAAGGCACTTTTTTGAGCTCATCGATTAAACTACTGTTCTAAACAAGTAAAATAAAAAAATTATAATGTTATCTCTTATATAGTCGAATAGTGCTTAGCGGCCTCGGAATTTTTAGATATCATTGATTTTATATAGAAAAAAAATCTTATTCTAAACCAAAAAACTTCGAAAATCGCTATAAATTAACTGTGAATTTCTCATATCTCCGATAATATTATTGAGCAAAATTTATACCAGAGTAATTGTTACTTCATGAGGAATAAAGATTTTATAATGAATTTATTATCCTATTTCGATAAAAACGATAAATACAACTGCAAAATTACTACAAAATGCGATGCGCCGGCCGTCCGAATTCAAGTTATGCTCACAGAATGGAGATTTCTAATATTATGCACAAATTTATTATCCTATTTCGATAAAAACGATAAATACAACTGCAAAATTACTACAAAATGCGAAAATACGCATTTTACGCAAAAATCACATTCGAGATGTAATAGGCCTCTTAACACGAATATCCATAACCTAAGGTTTATAAACACACAACCTGATGACTCTGATGAGACATAATAATGATGTCACAGCTTAGAACTCTTTTAAATAAACATCACAAATACAAAAAAAGACAACCAACCTGTTTATTTGTGAGATGTGTTGTTGTTCTAGAATATGGTATTATATCAGAGCCCGCCAACTGGTATATATCATGGCCATTTAGTCTGCCGACCTGAAAAATAAAGCAATGTCCTGTTAGTGTTCGAGATTGGATGTAAGCAGTGTTACTACCGCTACTATTAATACTAATACATCGCGTGGGAATCAAACCGAACGCTGCCATTTTTTAATTCTTTTTATTTTGGTAGCACAACCTTGTTTTCTACCTCTTTCTCATCGAACTATGTAATTCTTCGAATTTTAAATCTATTAATATACGCTTTTTAGTATTCAACGGACATGACGATTTACAATTACTACTGTCACATTCCTAAAAATTTAAATTCATTAATCTATACAAGTGACCTCAGCCAAGAATACCTTAAACCAAGTAAGTACCAGTAGTCGCAATTCGGCACAGTTAGTTGTATACTCATTTAAATAATTACGAACACATAACCTTGAAATGTTATAATTAAATAAATAATCAGTTTAAGTAGTATCAGTAGTTAAACACGACTTTATCCGAAAATAGTATTTCACTTCAAAAGTGCGAAGATATAGATAACTAATAATATATTGCAAATGATTTAACAGTTGTTAAAACAATAGCTTCTGGAACTCAAACAATGACATAATGCGGGCTTAAATAGCGTAAAAACTGAGCATTTGAAATATTCGACAGGAAAACAAGTGTTTTTGGACATAGAAGAGAGGTAGTGATGATGACAAAGGATCATAACTTGCCCAATAGTAGCAGCCATTTTTTTCGAAGTATGACTTCATTGTCGATATTGATTTACTAACGTGAATACAAGAATGTCAATTATATCACTATCATCAGCCTATAAACGTCCCGCCCGGACACAGGCCTTCCACGTGGACAATAGCACTTGGGGATATTGGGCCATAACCCACCACGCTGGCCCAATGCGGGTTGGTGGGTTTTAAAGAGTGCCATCTTACGACAACAACCGGGACCAACGGCTTAACGTGCCTACCGAAGCACGGAGGAGATCGAGATGTTTTAAATTTGGTCACCCATCCAGCGACCCAACATTGCGAAAGTTGCTTAGTGGGCAAGATCGCAAGTCAAACGCGCTAGCCGCGCGCAATCGAGTTCCTCGTAATATATCATTATATCATCATCAGCCTATAAACGTCCTTACTGTTGGGTACATGTGTTGCCACATGGATAACAGCATAAGGGAAGATTGAGCCATACCCCACCAAGCTGGCCTAATTAAGGGTTATCAACGTCAATTACACACGAAGGGCACAGGAAAAGGAGCTCATTAACATTCTCATTGTTCTAGTAGAGGTGTAAGTGTAGAAATCAGGGTTGGAAAAAATCATAATTTAAAAAAAAAATCGTTTTTTTTAATTTATTTAAATAAAATCATGATTTTTTTGATTTTTATTAAATTTTTATTAATTTTTTTATTTATTTTGATTTTTTTATGTGAAAAGCCAAATACACTATTAATAGTACAACTTACTGACAATTGAATGAAATAAGCTGTATGACAGTTTTAAAATTATTAAAATAAAATTAATATTTTTAAAATTTGTTGATTATTTTAAATTGCTTTAAAAGTTGATATACTTAGATAAATCTTGACCAATTATTGTTAGTATCCAACTTTACAAGACGGATTTCTGATTTGCTTTGCTACAGTTGAAGACCAATTTTAAGTAGGTAGGTATGCATGCGTCGTTTTTTATTTTATTTTTGAGACTGCTAATTCTGTGTAAGCCCTTTGACAGTATTTTATTGTTAGTAGCTACTAAGTATACACTTATTAATTGTTAATTTTATTAAAGATAATATAACATTTTAAATTGATTTACTTAAATCAATGATTTTTATTAAAAAAATCACTTGATTTAAATCAAACTGATTTTCCTTGCCAACTAGCCAACCCTGCCAATTTCTACTAGAAATTGAAATTTAAGGAATAATTGTTTGATTACTCGAAACAATAACAATGTTAATGAGCTCCTTCTTTTCCTGTGCCTTTCATAGTTATCATGTAATGTTGATTTCGACACTTTAGCACCATTTATGATAAACTGTTGTCTCATGGTTAAGCTAGCGGAGCTGTTGCATATTCAGAAGTCCTACATTAAATTCCCAGAGTGGGTAATTATAGTAGTATATAATTTGTTTTTAGTCACTATAAAAACAAAGCTAGGAGTTTTTTGTTTATTTTATGTCTCTATCTGCACTCAGAATATAAGCTATAACTTGATAGGCTCGCACATCCTGTGATATATATTCGCATTCTTCAAAATTTTAGACATTAGAGACTTCGGGTTTATGATTTTTGTGCCAGTACCACAGTTGTGCGAAAATAGTTAGTGTAAGAAAATTACAATTGAAGAGATGAAAGCTTCACACTATTGTTGTGAATAAAATGACAAAAAGTTTTTGTATAAGAAAATTAAAATTTTTGAAAATATACTTACCAATATCCTAAATTTTGCTACCACAAGATATAACCCCGATATAAGTTTAATGGTTCCAAGAAAACCACAAACTGGTTTGTATGCATTAACTGGAATGGGTATTTTCACTGTACCATATTCTGAAAAAAAAAGTTATATATCTATTTAGTGCTTATCTACAGTACAGGTAAAAGGAAAGAAGTTGTTACTCTCATAACTTATATCTCATGTGGTATGTTACCATCAGAACAGCAATATTTAGGGAAGTCTGTTTTTTAAGGAAAAATGGCTAAATAATAAGAATTTGACTAAAAAGGCTGGCTCTTGGGCCATCATTGGCTTAATCACCACTCCTGCTTTGCATGATCACAAGTCAGGGCTGTGCTCAAATGATATGAAACACATTGTCCAAACCGAGAATGAACTGGAGTCTCTTTTATAAATAAATTTAGCAATCTGATAACAATCATTAGGTATCAATTGTAATTTATTTAAAATTATTATATTTTTGGTATCATTTGTAATACAATTTTTATTGATGCATACTAAATTTAACCTACATTTTTGTATATTAAGTACACTAACTTTTCTTGATAAGATAAAGGTTAAAAAAGGCCTCCCGAGTTTCTTGCAAGATTCTTCTCAGTCGATGGCTTTCCTAAAAACCGAACTGGTGGTAGACAGGATTTAAGTAAATATTAGTTAACTGTTATTTTAATAGTTTTTGACATCAATAAGTGCCTGTGAAGACTTTGACTTTAACAAAATAAGTACAGCCACTGACCTTTTACAGCTGATTCTCCTGTTATTCTGTCTATCACAAGCACCTCTGTAGGATTTATGTGTGGCTCCAAATAAAATTTATCTGAAGTTATGTATCTGTAATAAATTAATAGAAAGTTAGTTTATTTCTTCTATACATAGGAAAGTACACAAAAATGCAGTAACTTAGCATAGAACAGGTGAGAATATATTTTATCATATACTTTAAAGCTATGTATCTCTTGTGTTACTTAACTAAATTATTCCAATAAGATAAATAAGACTATGATGCCTTGTTATTAATTTATATATATATAATGTATTTTTTTTAATAAAAGGATTACAAATAATTTCATAATTTAATTTGCAAACAAAATGAGGAAAAAGTAATTAATATGAATAGGTATTTGCTGCTTCTAATGAAACTTTCTAGATTTCAGATGAATACAGAGATCCAGTTAGCTAAGAGTTATTATGAAAAAAGGACAGCTTTTTAAAGTTGAATAGTTGGTCAGAGTTTCAAATTGTATAAAAGTTTTTGAAAAGTGTCATCTAAAGGCTATTGATTTACAAGAGTAAAAAGATCACATCACATACCAAGACTACCTCCCAAAATACGAAAAATCTCTGTTGTTACACTGTTATATCAGTGTTGATTATTTCCGGGAGTCTATATAGTTATCATAGTGCAAACGAATCAAGTTACTCGATAATTATTCCTAAGGTTTCCCATTTATCTTGTATCAAAAGGCACAGATTGGACGAAACATTTGTTTAAGTTGATTATTCAAGGCTATCAATCCAGGACTACAAACTTTAATTTTATAAAACTTACAATTTAATATCATCGTGAATTAACAGGCGATCTGCCATTTTTGACGATTAAATACACCAATTTAAATAATTATTTATCACACATCCACTTTGCAGTACCATTCACAAAATTCACGAAGAATTGACAATAATCTGACATCACAAAAACTGACACTATTATTCTGACAGCAGTGACACGACAGCTAGGGATAGGGTAACGGGTAACATTCGAATGATAGTAGCAGATATCAGTAGTAAATATTAGCTCTTTTAGAGACAAGCTGAATTGAAACTTTATGAATGAGAGAACGGATTGGCACAAACATGTTTATTTGACACTTGTTGACTTGTCATTTGTCAGGACTTCTTGGCGGGAAAGTGAAGCGTCATGACTGCAGTTTTGTTTTATTTTCTAAAATTCGTGTTTTTTCAAACATTAATGTGAAATAATAGTGGATTATTAACCGTTCAGTGTTTGTAAACGTGCATGAGTGTTGGCAAATGTAACAAAACAGTGCAACATCACTTTTCAAATTCTCTCAAGAAGTCCGTGTGAGACCTCAGTAAAGTCCCACATCTTTAATGAGGGCTCAAGGGGTTTCGGGAACATCATTTATCATTCATCATCTTAATCACCACTCATTATCATCAAGGGAGAAAAAAAGAAATAAAAATACTAATGATTAGGCAGTATGGTCTCTGATCTTAGCCTGTTCCTTCACGGAACAAATATTTTAAAAAAAACTTGTTATTGTCAGATTTGTCATTGTCAGTCAATTAAGTCAATTTTAATAAATACCTACTAACCTCAAAGTTTACGTGTGTATGATACATTTTATATTTCTAATGACTATTTTATGCAGTTCTAAACTATTACTGTAACAATGGAAGTACCTGGTCATCCGGGCCTTATTAAAACTATTGAAGAAGGTGAAGAAGTGGAAGATTTTTCCGAGGAATCTGACGAAGAAATAGAGGTACTAACTAACCATATTTTCATGCTCTTTTCGGGAAGGAAAGAGGCCCAAAATATTTTAATTTGTGTAAAAAAAGTTACTTATTTTCATTTAAATAAGATTACAAACCTATATATATATATACGATGTCGTCTGATCGTTTTGTGTTGTATTTAATTGCAATTTGTTAACTTTTATGTAGGCCTATAAGTGTTTGACTGGGTCATACTCATACTTACTATGTTAAAAATAGCATTAAAATAGTAATAATAAAATCACTTGCTTAGTTTCTTACTGGTTCTTCTTAGAACAAGGTGCTGCTGTTTAAATATGATATTTTTTGTACTAGTTGTACTAGTTTAGGCTTTGACTTACAGCATCAACCTTCAAAACAAAAAGTAAAGAGGAAAGCAGACTTCGACCCGAGTTTCAAGTTTGTTTCATCAGTAGAAGAATACAATAAGGTAAATATTGATTTATTCATTCTCTACCTTTGTTAGGAAAAAATACTTATCTAGCTATAATGATGATAACAACTGTTTGTCGTGCAGAATGTGTGGGATGACTTACACAAGTATGTCAGGAGGAACGTGAAGAGAACATTAGACGAGAAGATTGAGAGGAGACGAGCCCAAGTGAAGGTGAATGGACAGTCGGAGGCACTGGACACAGACTCTGATGTTGATGCTAAAGGTAGGTAATTGTTAATTATTATCCTACTAATATTATAAATGCGAAAGTTTGTAAGTATGGATGGATGTTTGTTACACTTTCACGTAAAAAGTACTAAATGGATTTGGATAAAATTCGGCACACAAATAGTTTATAACGTGGATTAACACATAGGATACTTTTTATCCTGTTATTCCCCCGGGAACGGGAACCACGCGGATGAAACCGCAAGCAACCGCTAGTATAAAATAAAACTGAGTTGTTTGTAAGTGATAGCATAATGTACTTACTGTCCCACTGCTTGATATAGATCTCATCACATAGATCAAGTTGGAGTTTCTCCCGTGTTCTTTTAGCAACAACACGGATTGTGTGACTCCATTTTAATTGAATCTACCGTACAATACTAAATGTAGTTTAAAAAAATATATACCACTTGAACTTAGGTTAAGGCTTAACGCGAAGCCATTTATTAAGTTATAATAATAATAAATCAAGTCTTGCATACATACAGTCAAAGAAAGGAGGATGACCAAACCAGCCTATTCGATATCTATTGCGTCTTAATCATTTACATCACATATCAAAAGTGTTCTCTTAAGTTATAATGATTACTGTTAAAAAAGGTTTTCTATAGAACGCTGCGTTAAGAGTCAAGTGATAAATAAATGCTGAACTGAACTGATAGTCATACGATAACAGTTGTCATAACCTCAAAATACCTATAAAGTCTTAAGCTAAAAATAAAGATAGCTTCAAACTCCCGCATGATATTGTAATGTAATTTTTTCTTCATAATTCAGAGCATTGCTGCTATTGATTACTATTTATTTCATTAAAGCGCTGTGTTACGCTAGCTAGCCAAAAAACTAGCCTAACTCCCATAGTAAGAAGGTCATTTTCCTTTCCGGTCAAACACTTTTCGATGATATTTACTTGCACATGATCTACGCGCAAGCTACTGTGTACATACGCCCTTCCTGAATAGAGCGCAAGTGAATAATGCCAATAAAAGTGGTCGACCGGGAACATCTTTGATTGTACATACATCACACCTGTTAACCAGAGGGGCAGGCAGCAACCACAGCCACAAACATATTCAAGGCAAAGGTGAACAGGCATTATCTAGGCAAGTATGCTACATCCTAGGCCGCATCGTCACTTACCATCAGGTGAGATTGCGGTCAAATACTTGCCTATAAAGAATTAATAAAAACAATGATCTATTTGCTACGATCCTGATGCACTTGTTACAATTAATGGGTAACCACACTTGTACTTTTACTTATTTGTCTAGATCCTATGCAGATGTCAATTAAGTTTTAATGGCAATTAAATGTCTTTCTTTCTGTATTTAGTACTATACTTAAGAAAGTGACACCAAGAGACTTAATTGTCATTAAAACTTATTAATGTCTCTGAGTACGGCAGTTAGTGATCTATTTCTAATTACTTCTATTGTTCCATAGATGGCGAAGTTGATGAAATGGAGATATCAGATGATGAATTAAAAAAAGATGAAATCAAAACTAAGGAAAAGAAACTCACTAAAAAGCAACAGTTAAAGCAGGTAATTTTACAGTGCTTGACTATACCAACCCCTCTTTTTCCTTGAGTGTTGTAAAAGGCAACTAACGAACTTAAGACTGCACATACAACAACAAAGAGCGGCGATGGGCTTACCACCTAACATGTTGAATACATGTGTAGTTTTTAATATAAAGATATGATCAAATATTCTTTATTGTACACCATATTACCAAAAAAGGGCAAACACAAAGTGACATACAATTGGCGGCCTTATTGCTAAAAAGCAATATCTTCCAGGCAACCGTGTTGGACTAGATAGAAAGTGAAATTTTAAAGGGCAGTTATAAGGGTAGTTATATATAATTTGTTTTAATTTAATTAAATAAATTAGATAGGATAAACATAAAAAATAAATAAACATGTATATGTTATCATTAATAATGATAATGTCACACCAATCATTCAGCCCCAAACTAAGCATAGCCCGAATTATGGTGACTGAATAATAGATAAACATACATAAATACTAATAAACATCCATGACTCGGTCACAAATGCTCGTGTTCACCACACAAACATGTGCCCCTGCCGGGATTCGAACCCGGGATCGTGGGTTGCGTAGTTAGGGTAGCTGCCCACTCGATCACCCAGCTGTCAAATAATTGCATAGAAGATGACTCCACTCCACCTGATGTTAAGGGGATCCTGCACGAAATTGTGAAAATTTACGTATTTTTAAGTCACTTGTACTATGCTCTGAATTAGTTAAATACATTAAATAACTTATGTAAGTTAGCCTGATCATTGCACAAGGTGTTGAAATTTAAAACAAATTCTTTAAACATTAACAAACAATACATAAATGTAATGACTCCAAAGAATATTTTTTTTCGACAACTTTCTTAATTTTACGCATAAAACAATAATTCTTACATGAAAATATTTGTATTGATATACCACAGGTCGTTAAAAAGTAAATTTTAATTTTTAACACAAGCGCGTGATGGTTTTGCACATTTCGCGGAACAAAAACATTGCTCTAACTAAATTACTAGGTCTGAAACTTCAAAGCAGAATTGTTCTAATTTTAAATATCACTATGATTGATTTTGCTTTGAAGTTCATTGAACTTATGTCAGTTTTTGCGATCGCGTGTCACCCTCTTAAGTGGAAATGTAGTCCAGGCGCAAAGACAACTAATGCAGCGGTAAAGACGAGGCATCAGTCGCCCTCACTTTGCCAGTCCACAAAATGCCACTTCACGCCTCGTTTGAATGAATAGTTTTTATTATTCGGTGAAACATGCACTGTGGCAGTGGACGGCTTTTGTCTTCAATGCCTCTGTCTAACCCTACGGGGATAATAGTCGAGTATATTATACAGAGTTAAATTTGGACCCCCCCTCCAAATTTTTTTATGTGATACTATAGCAGCAGTACAACTAAATAATGAAATAAAAAAACTTAATTTTTTTTACATTTTTGTCTCAACTTTTCCTTAAGAAAATTAAAATTATTGTCACCTAGCGCGCAGCTTAGCGCGGTTATCAAAGCGCATGCACGTGACCGCTATTATTCACCCCGTGCACCAATGACAGAGCGCTGTCGCTCGTCGCTTTGACCGCGAGGGTGAGCGCACGCACCTAGAACTATAGGATATTTATTATAATATCTTAATTAATGACTATCGCGTGTAACATTAAGCCAATATCAAGTAGTGTAGTAGTATTGTACGGTAGGTAGAAATAAAATGGAGTCTCACAACACGTGTTGTTGCTAAAAGAACACGGGAGAAACTCCAACTATAGGATATAAAAAGCAGGCAAAAAAATTTAATTAAAAAAAGAAAACATTCATTATTTATATGTCAAATATTTTATGATTACTTTTTTTTACCCCATATTTACTTTTGGCGGGGGGTCCAAAATTGACCCTGTATACAATGTGTCTGGTCATGGACTAGCGATATTCTAAGGATTGTTAGAACAACTATTCTAATACACAAAGACACTACATAGTTAAGTCTAAACTACTTATCAGCTATGTGGCAGCCATTTTGTTTTTTTCTTGAAATATTCTCTACGTGGACACAAAAAAAATCATATCTCCCAAAGTGTAGGCGTTAATGGTATAAAAATAGGCTTATTCGAAGCGCAAAACTCTAGTCTATCGTATAAAATTTGAAACAGGGAGTTGTTACGTTCATAATTTGAAAAAATAATTGAATTTAATGTAAAATATTAAAAAAATAATGAAAATAAACTAATTATTGTAATTAAAGTTATTTATTGTTTGTACTTAACTATGTGGTGTATTTGTGTATTAGAATAGTTTTTCTAACAATCCTTAGAATATTGCTAGTCCATGACCAGACAGACTGTATATGTATGGACATTCATCTAACACAGGAGTTAGAGGAAGACGAGAACGGTGCTAAGGTCGAGTACGACTCTGACTTCTTTGAAGAGCCGCCGCCCTACGATGAGAACGCATCGTTCTACATGATGAACCTGTCGCGGCCGCTGATGAAGGCGATCGGGCTGCTCAACTACGTGCACCCCACGCCCATACAAGCTGCCACCATACCGGTGGCGCTGCTTGGTGAGTTAAGGATGCTTCACACACATCAGTGAAGTCACAGTTCCGTCACCGTGTCCGCTCAGGGCCCTGATTCTGTATCGCAATCTATAGATTCCACACCTAAACCTTACCGCGCACAAACGTCAAACGCATACGTTTTTGGGAAGATATCGTAATTTTTTAAGGAATTAACGTGGTTTTGAAACAAGGAATCGTTACAGAATAAGGGCCCAGTTCAGTATCAGTGCTTCAGTTGCGTCAGTCATGCATTTCACACATGTGAAACTGCTTCAGTGAAAACGTGTCCATCGTCAAGTATCGTCCTCCATTTTGCCGTTTGCTAAAAAATATAGTTGCCAACGAATACCGTCCGTGATTGCTGGTGCCGGCACTGACACTGAGAGCACTGTGTCGTCACTGACACTGATTAGTTAGGATGCGTTCATAGAGAATGTATGAAAGAATATTTCGCACTGTGCCGGTACTGTGTCGGAACTGTGACTTCACTAATATGAGTGAATCAACCTTTACGCTTTTGTTTTTTATTTTTCCTTTTACAACATTGTAATATTTAACCGTGTCGCGTAGAGGTGAAAGAATACTACCGCCCCCTCTCTACCCTTGGGTGTGGTAAAAGGCGACTAACTGACTAAAGACTGCACATACTTCCAACAGCAAAAATAATGATTTAATTATGGTTACTAAAAATACAAAACGAAGCGGCTATGATAATGTTTAAATTATAATTGTAATAAAATGTAGTAGGGAAGATTTCATTAAAATTTATTTCATAAAACTTAACTGTTGTCACATTTTCTTAGAAAAGTATAAAAAAAAACACGCTAGGATGTGGCAGAATATCAGCTACAGCTGTCGATTCATCTGCTTGATGCTGACCCACATTACCTTTTTGTTCCATATTGTTAGTATTTAAGTTAGTTGTAAAACTTGTAATTTAGAACAAATAAATACTTTTATTATTATTATTATTAGCATCTAACGGCGATGGGCTTGTCATAGTTATGCTCCGAATAAATTCATAGTTCACTATTGCTTTTATAATGTTACCTTAGGTAAGGACGTGTGCGCGTGCGCCGCCACCGGCACGGGCAAGACGGCGGCCTACATGCTGCCGATACTGGAGCGGCTGCTGTTCAAGGCGGCGGGGGGAGATCGCGTCACGAGAGTGCTGGTATTAGTGCCTACGAGGGAGCTTGGTGCACAGGTCGGTGGGATACTATCTTACTAATATTATAAACGCGAAAGTTTGTAAGAATGGATGGATGTTTGTTACTCTTTCACGTAAAAACTACTGAATGGATTTGGATGAAATTCGGCATGCAGATAGTTTATAACCTGGATTAAAACATAGGATACTTTTTAATCCCGATATTACCACGGGAACGGGAACCACGCGGGTGATACCGCGAGCGGCCGCTAGTATTATATAACCTTGGACCACGGGCGATGGACGACGACGACGGTGAAAGAAGGAGGAATCATTTATCATATCATATTTGTAGTAGTACCGGTATTATACAGATATACACGTATCTACTTATACCGATACCAAGTAACCAAATTCATTAGTGCGAGCGAGAGATACCCAGTAGATAAATAAGTGATGCTTGGATTGGCTAAGTGCACAGAGTGCACTGCATATCACGTGACAAACAGACTGGCAACGTCGCAGAGTCGCAGATAGATACCGGTATTCACGTCACAAACAGACTGGCAACGTCGCAGATAGATACCGGTATTTTTGAGGTGCCATACCTGCACTCGTAGAAGAATCGGTATCCAGGAACCGAAATGGAAAACACCGGTACTTACCGATAATAAACGTGATATTATAAAGACCATTACAAGTGTCCTTTTTAGGTACTCGTGACTCGTTACTTCATTTTGGCAATTGGGTGTTTTGATAATGGACATTATGACAATCCGACTTTTTAACAATTTGTTGTTTTGATAACTTGACATTATGGCCATTAGACGTTTTAGCAATTTGTTGTATTGATACCTGGATAATATTACAAAAATGGTCATTTTAACATTGGGCATTATTGCCTTGTCATTTTGACACACTGGACATTCTGACACTTGGCCCAACATACCCCGGTTCTAAACCCTGACTGCAGCCGCATAAATCGGGAAAATGGTAGCTATATGTAGGTAGGTATACGAAACTTATCTCTCTCCCCCTCCCCCTCACAATTCCTATATAAGGTGACTGCTAGAAACCGCAAGAAACTTCAAGGGCTGGTCAAATCAAGTGTTTTTAACATGACAAAAATGACAAAAAAGGAATTCGTATTTTTTTCATTTTTAATAATTCATTTTGTGAATTTTAATTGGATAGTCTTTGAGTATCTTATTTATTTAAAAGCAATAACATGAGGAAAATAAAATGAAAAACAATTAAAAATAACGATTATTTACAACACGCGGGCAACGGCCAGCCGGATCGGACCGTCTGTTGACCCGTTCGCTTCAGCTGGGCGATAAGTACCTATACGTTAGTCTGCAATGAGACCATTTTTGTCATGTTTAAAACACTTGACCTGACCAGCTCTTAAAGTTTCTTGCGGTTTCTAGCAGTCACCTTATATACTTCTTCCTCAAGGTCGGCAACGCATCGACCTCTCTGGTTTTGCGGGTCTCCATGGGCGGCGTTGATTACTTGCCATGAGGTGACGTTTGCCTCCTTTTCACAACCAGTCTCAGGAAGCTCGAATGGGATTCGAACCCACGACCTTTGGATTGCCGGTGCACAGCTCTAACCGCTGAGCTACCGAGACCCCAGAAGACTCGTTGAATTCTTTCTAGTAGTTTGTGATTTACGCTGTGAGCCAGCGGTATTACGTCAATGTGAAGTCTACCCTCACAGTCGTAAGAAATACTATTGCAAGTTTTTAACAATCGATTAAGACGTAATTGCATGAAAATATCTTTATTATTGAAATTTTTGCATTCACCATGCTGCCAGCCAGGCTGGCTGCTGGCTCACAGCGTAAATCACAAACTACTAGAAAGAATTCAACGAGTCTTCTGGGGTCTCGGTAGCTCAGCGGTTAGAGCTGTGGACCGGCAATCCAAAGGTCGTGGGTTCGAATCCCATTCGAGCTTCCTGAGACTGGTTGATTTTTTTCTAGTAAACATTTTATCCTATATCTATATAGCATTGTGAATGCAAAAAATTCAATAATAAAGATATCATAATTATTGTATTTTGATACAGGTGCATGCAGTCACTCGCCAGCTATCACAGTATACTTCGGTCACCGTCGGGCTGTCGGTCGGTGGTCTAGACGTCAAGTATCAGGTACAAAACGAGCCCTTCTATTTTAAACATTATTTTGTCCTTTGGCTCAAATTCAAAATGACATTTATGTGACGTAGACAAAACAATGTTTTAATCTTCGATCAACAATACAACTAGATGTCAGGTTGGCGCTAAAAATATGTCTCGGTAAATAGCCGCGCACTTGAGAAGTGAGCGTTTATTTTCAATCAAGGCAATAACAGGAAAAAGTTCTTTATTTGTTGCCCTTTAAGGTTGATTTCACCACTACATTTTCTCTTTTCATTTTTAAGTGACAGGAGTAATTTATTGCTTTGAAAAAGTATTTATTCACGTGGACAGAATTAAGCTTTGATTTTGTACGTGACGCGTTATCTAGTTGTATTGTTGATCGAAGGTTTTAACCCTTTATAAGGCAGTGGCACATATATTGCCACCATATTTTGAACTTTATACAATTGAGATAAGGTCGAAAACCAATGAAAAATTTGAACATGCTGTGCCCGTTAAAGGGGTATTAGGACAAGGATCATAAGACCGCCGGCGGTCGCGATACAATTGATTTTTAATTGTGTCTGGTTTTACGATCCTCAAGGGGTTAAATTTAATTAAATTTGTTTACGCTCACACCAATTATATAAACTAAGATGAATATTCTTTTGAAACTTAATTAATATGGTAAGATGACGGATTAATACACATAGACATAGAAAAAACACCCAGACCTGAAACCAATTTAGAAAAACAGTTTTTGTCTAAATTGACCCGACCGGGAATCGAACCTGGACCCCAGAGATGGCGCGACGCCAGACCCGGCGTACTAACCACTCGACCACAGAGGTCGTCAGAGTTCAATTATATAAGATGACTGCTAGAAACCGCAAGAAACTTCAAGGGCTGGTCAGGTCAAGTGTTTTATACATGACAAAAATGGAATTAATGTATTTTCGTAGGTACTTATCGCCCAGCTGACGCGGACGGGTCAACAGACGGCCGTATTTTGTTAAATAAATTAGACACTCTTTCTAATTAAAATTAACAAAATGAATTATTTCATTTAAAATGAAAAAGAACACATTTTTCCTTTTTTGTCATTTTTGTCATGTTTAAAACACTTGACCTGACCGGCCCTTGAAGTTTCTTGCGGTTTCTAGCAGTCATCTTATATAATGCTTAAATTGTGTTTATCCTACTAATATTATAAACGCGAAAGTTACAAACTTTAAAGTATGGAGGGTTGTTTGTTACTCTTTCACGTAAAAACTACTGGATGGATTTGAATGAAATTCGGCACTCAGATAGTTTATAACCTGGATTAACACATAGGATACTTTTTAACCCGATATTCCCACGGGAACGGGAACCACGCGGGTGAAACCGCGAGCGGCCGCTAGTAAGTAGATGAAGATACATTCCGTACTAAGGGCTTTCTCTATGGTTTATTCGCTCGCTGGTTGCAATGACTGCCATCTTACGACAACAAAGTGTAATTTCGTGTCAACAGGAAAGTGTGCTGCGTCGGAATCCGGACGTGGTGATAGCCACTCCTGGCCGGCTGATCGACCACATACGGAACACGCCCTCGTTCAGTCTGCACTCCATCGAGGTTCTGGTACTGGATGAAGCTGACAGGTGAGAGACAGTTTCCTTTTAAATAATGGCTTCGTGCGATCAGCACATTTAGCCAGTGTCAAGTAAGATATAATAGTGATTATTTTCTTTGCATTAAGTAGACGATAATGAGTGATAATGAACGTTTAATGGTAAATGATTGACCCTAAACCCCTCGAGACTCAATAAAGCTGTGGGAATTTATTCAGATCTCACGCGGACTTCTTGAGAGAATGAGCTTGGGAAAAGTATTTTTATTTATTTATTTTTTAAATATTTACTTTTTAACTTAAAATATCACATTAAATTTTTTTCTGTAGCCCTTCAAAATACTTCATAATAATTTTTTAAATATTCATAAAAATGACCACGCGCTATTGATTTTGTGACAATCAAAATACGCGCGAAACCCGCGGCGTGACGTCATCGGATTCCATTCTCTCGCACGGGTGGCGCGACTCGCGCGATTTCGTTTTCGATACGAGAAGTATTTACAAAGTTTACAATAAAATTGAAGTGAAATAAAAACTATTGGTTTTAGAATAACGACTTCTATAATGGTATAAAGTAAAAGTGAACTTTTTTTTCATTTTTCCCAAGTCCATTGGAAAAGTGATGTTGCACTGTTTTGTTTTATTTGCTAACGCTCATGCACGTTCACGAACACTAGGCGGTGAAAACGGAAAAATTGGCTGTTTTCTATTAGCTGTTATTCAAATATATTAGATATTTCGCACTAAAATTTTCAATGTGTATTACGGAGCGTATGTGTGAGGGGATGAACGAAGCCAAAACACGATTAGAAACATTTGGCTCGAAAGAAAAAAATCCTGAAGTTACCTCAATTTCTTATAAATGCACATTACGACCGTGTTTTACAATAATAATTCCTATAAAATCATAAACACATTAGTATTTACCTTTTCGATTTCTTGACTGATTTAGATTTTCAAAAAACTAATCATTTTTATTAACGTTTTTAAAAACTGCAGACATGACCCTTCACTTTTCCGCCAAGAAGTCCTGAGAGACAGTTTATGTGTATAAATGTTACTAAAAACTTCTTAGCGCATACCTTCTTTGTAACAAAAGGAGGCCAACGAGCAGGCGGGTCACCTGATGGAGAATTACTGGAACGAGATAACCCAAACAGTTTTAATTGTTCACTTAGTTCCTAAAGTGAGCACTTGGTGGCGCTATTGTAACCATTCGTGTTGGTCGGTCTGTGTGTTTCATTGACCTGTGTCATTGAACTCCTTGATAATATTTTATTTCTAACTATCATAATCTGCTATTATTTTACCCAAATCCCATAAAGAACAATCACCGCCGCCCATGGACACCCGCAAAACCAGAGAAATCGCAGACGCGTTGCCAGCCTTTAAGGAAGAAATAGGCTCGTTTCTTAAAGTACCTTAAGTCGCAATGGACCGGATATACTGCCGCCGAATGCTGGTTCCATAGCACTGTAGTTCGAGGTAAAAAATACGTGAAAAACACACAGTAGTAGACGCCATCCATCAAAATGTGGATGGAATGACAGTCGATTGAGTGTAATGCGACGAAGGACCAATGTAAGGATACTTACTGAGCTTGTCCTCTGCTTTCACGAGCTTCTCATCATGAGGTATCGTGATATTAACCAATATTGCCCGACGCTGGGATCTGTCGACCACCACGATATCAGGCTTATTGGCGACAATAGTAGTTATTATAAAGAAGCTTTCGCTAAAAATACTACCTACTCTGAAATTTATTGCAACTAAAAAAAAAAGATCGCGAAATTCATCTAATAATAAATTATAGA
The DNA here is from genome assembly GCA_963921215.1 of Scoparia ambigualis. Lineage (NCBI taxonomy): Eukaryota > Metazoa > Arthropoda > Insecta > Lepidoptera > Crambidae > Scoparia > Scoparia ambigualis. Next base: position 25,287,598 of record OY992514.1, on the reverse strand, counting down.
AACATAAATAAAGCTTTCGCTAAAAAATGCGACCCTAAAATTTGCTGCAACTGAATAATGCGTTCGCGAAATTCATGTAACAAATCGTTATTATTATTATTTATATCTCCCAACCCTGATGCCCACAGGATGTTAGACGAGTACTTCGCCGAGCAGATGAAGGAGATCATCCGCCAGTGCTCGCACAAGCGGCAGACCATGCTGTTCTCAGCTACCATGAGTGAGGAGGTGAAAGACTTGGCAGCGGTATCACTGCACAAGCCCGTCAAGCTGTTTGTGGACTCCAACAAGGATGTCGCTTTCAATCTGCGCCAGGAGTTCGTTAGGTAAGTAGGAAAATTAACATTCATACCGTTAGACGAAAATTAGATTAATCTATCAGAACATCCCTAATGTCACCTTACCCCAGCATTAGGCAGTTGTCCCACCGCCGACGATGAACGAGAAGCGAGTCGAGCTAGAACTAGAAACGAGTTGACGAGTAGCGGAAAGCGAGTGTGTAGTTCCGATAGTTTTGTTGCTGGGCTATAAGCGAGTGTACGAGTGAGACGGGCGATTAGTCGCGCCACTCGCTCGCGGCGGCCGAGCGGACAGTCCTCTTGGCGGGAAATGACCGCTGCCGCTGGTTGGTCTCTCGGCGTGAGTTATGATCTCTGAGCGAGTATCGCTAAGCGAGAATTATCTTCGATAGCTCTTGTCGCTCAGCGACGAACTAGTGGAGCGAGTCCTCGCCGGCAGTGTGAACAGTCGGCGATCAACTATTTATATATGCATCTCTTTTGTTTACACGGAATGTATATCTATTGTACGTTTCTTGAGCGAGAAAATAGCCGATCGTTAGTCGCTTACTCGCCGTTGGTGGGACAACTGCCTTAGTTGCCGAAGTTTGACAGTTGAGCTGCCGCGCTTTTGGTAGATTTTGGCTGATTTTTCCATCCTCGGAAAAAACTTATCCGTCTCCGTATAAAGTATTAGGCGACTTACCCGAAAAAAGACCTACTTGTAAAAAGAGAAAAGACATGATTTTACAGTACATTTTTAAATTGGTTGCATAATACTCAAACTAGCGAATAAGTTTTAACTGACAATTGAAAAATCAGACCTTAATGTAATAATAATTATAATTAATGATTATTGTTAAAAATAACTATTTTTTCTTATTAGTAGTAAAGTTAAAGTAAAGTAAAACCCACCTATCGTTGTCAGAGCTATGTGGTGGTGGCTCGAATACTACCAACCCATCTCTTCCCTTGGGTGTCATAAAAGGCGACTAACGGACTAAAGACTGCGCATACATCCAACAGCATAGCGCGGCGATGGACTTCACCCACCTTTCACGCTGAGCACTTGTGCAGTTGTGATTTGGTGAAACGAGGATTATGGCAGAGGACTGCTTATTTCCTAACCCTTTAAATTATATTAAACTAGCGGCCGCTCGCGGTTTCACCCGCGTGGTTCCCGTTCCCGTGGGAATATCGGGATAAAAAGTATCTTATGTGTTAATCCAGGTTATAAACTATCTGTATGCCGAATTTCATCCAAATCATTCAGTAGTTTTTACGTGAAAGAGTAACAAATATACACACTCACAAACTTTCGCCTTTATAATATTAGTGTGATTAAATTAAATTTGTTTACGCTCACACCAATTATCTAGACCAAGATAAGTATTCTTGTGAAACTCTTAACGAGCAAACCCGAAATCAATTTAGAAAAACAGACCCGGCGTGCTAACCACTCGACCACGGAGGATGTCAAGATCCTCCTATGGGGATAATAGTCGTGAAATTATATATTTACGTATGTAATTGCATCTACGCAGGATACGCAAAGACCGCGAGTCGGATCGCGAGGCGATGCTAGCGGCATTAGTTTGCCGAACCTTCAGGGACCGAGCGGTCATCTTCGTGCAGACTAAGAAGCAGGCGCATCGGCTGCATGTGGCCTTAGGGCTTCTGGGCGTTAAGGTAGCTATAATTTTTTTTTTAATTTGACATACTGTCGGATATAAACGACAACCGATAGCGGATGATCACATATAAAAATTATATGAAAATATACTGTATTACTGAGAGGACTTAATGTTTGCATGCTATTATAAAATGAGCTTGATATGTAATCTATGTATTTTATAATGTAACATCTTTATGCCATGTCAAAGTGCAAATAAACAATTATCTTATCTTATCTTATGCACAATCATCACTCAAAAATTGTATGCACAAAAAGGGTACCTAGAAATGCTTAGGTACTCATTTCGTCTATTAGTGTGCGAGCTAAATGTCAACATGACGAAGAGCTCCTATAAATATTGCGATTACACCTAGGATCTAGCTCGAAGACTTGAGGTAGTCTTTCAGCACATCCAGCGAAGGCGTCTCCTCACCGAAGTCTTTGATCACGACGCACAAGCATCCGACGATTTTCCTGGCCTTGCCGTCTTTGTCGATTTTGCACAGACCGGCTCATTCGCCGAGCATCCTGTTGTTATCAACCTTCACAAGGGGGATCTGATGTTCATTGCAAATAGCCTGTACAAGTTTTTTGTAAGAAGCCTCATCGCAGTTTCCCGCCAAGACACACAGCATAGCTTGCCTCTTGTCTAGGGTCTTGGCAGCTTCAATTCAATTCAATTCATTTATTGCCAACCTTCATTTTGAAATGAAACAGTTTTTTACGGATTAACCTTCATTTATTCGTGTAGACCATGGACCAGGCCGCCGTGGATGAAAGCAGTCTTCAGTACTTCCTGGAGGGCAGTGTTCACATCCATTGCGCCGCCGCTTAGGACGGGATTGACGGGGACTTCAACTTCAACATCAGACATGGTTGTTGCCGACCTTGCGTACCGGAAAAAGACAAAGATCGCAATTGTACCAAAACTCATATTACGTTAAATGTACATGTTATAGCTGCCACTATTTCGCTACGATTTAGAATAGGATTGTGATCAATTAATCAATCAATCATCTTTTGGAATCCTGAATCTCAAAAATATTTGTCAGATAAATGTCTCTCCCAAGTCCTTCCATTCTAATCTCTATCTTATCTACATACATACATATAATCACGACTATTATCCCCAAAGGGTTAATCAGAGACTAGGCAATGAAGACAGCAAAAGCAGTCTTCTACCATAGTCCACTTTTCACCAAGCGACTGCACATGTGCTCAGCGTGACAGGTGGTGAGCCCATCGCCGCTCTATGCTGTTGGATGTATGTGCAGTCTTTAGTCCGTTAGTCACCTTTTACGACACCCAAGAGAAGAGGGGATGGTAGTATTCTTTCACCGCTACTAGACACGGATATCTTATCTTATCTAATAAATAAATCTTCCGTCCAGGTAGCGGAACTCCACGGCGCTTTAAACCAGCCGCAACGCTTGGACTCCTTGAAGCGGTTCAAAGACGAGCTGGTGGACGTGTTAGTAGCGACAGATGTAGCCGCCCGCGGCCTCGACATACCCGGCGTCAAGACGGTGGTGAATTTCACGCTGCCGGCCACTTTGGAGCATTATATTCATAGGGTAAGATCGTTTGCCGATTTTTGTGCGTGTATTTGCACTTATAAGGCATTAGCACATTGATTATTATTGCTTTGTAAGGCGTAATAAAGTCAAGTAGACATACATATCTTTATAACACTGAATTTTGTGAGTCTATAATTACATAGATTTTTCTATAACATTTTTTTCTTTTAAGTTATACAAACATCAAACGTAGCTCAGTAAAGACGTTACTCTTAATTCAAACTCATAATTCAAAACTGAAATCTTTTGCTTTAACGATTTTAAAACTATTGGCATCAGTTGCCGTGTTCACGACTATGATCTTTATTTTTTTTTAAATAATGACTTATGAATGTGCGTTTAACACATTAATAATAGTCATGTTAACCCATCCTGTTAATCTAAATGACTATCGGAGTGGGTTCACGTCGGTAGTCTAACGGAGCTATGGGGATTGAACCACGATTTCTCGCGTTTAATCCGAGCATCTATCCGCTCGGCTACCGACGCCTCATTATACCCACTAACAAAGATTTTATGAGACGCGGGCGAAAAATATGTGTCGGATAAATTTGACTATGACGTAATTTATCAAGTGCCTTTTACAATTTTGAATATTTTTAAATAAATTTATATTTATGTAAGTATACTTTTGAGTCTTAAGACTATAGACTTTATATTGGGGGTACATACATAACAACATATATTTTTCGTCGTATATATGCGACGCAGGTGGTAAATGCGTTTATATGATTTTTTTTTATTTCCATCTGCTTTTGGGGGTCTCCCACTGGATGGGAGGCTTATCTACTATTTTTGTTTCACTCCAGTTCTATCATTTATTCTTCTCGCACTTTCATTTCTAATTCTCTTTGTCATTCATCATCTTTTATACTATACGGCTGAGTGCTGCCGTCTTTTATCTTTATTGGACATCATATCTTCCTAACTATAAATAAATAAACTTTCCAACACTTACACCAATTATCTAGCCCAAGAGAAGCTTCGAAGAAACTCGTTAAAATGGTTACTAGACAACGGATAAACATACTTAAAATACTTAAATAAAACTTACTTATTATGTTAGAAAACACCCAGACCCGAGACAATTTAGAAAAACTATAATTTCTAAATTGACCCGACCGGGGATCGAACCCGGGACCTCAGAGATGGCGACACCATGAAAACCGGTGTACAAACCACTCGACCGAGAAGGTCGTCAAAATCTATTTCTTATTTTTCTTTATTTATACAAAAGGTCTTTAACTAATACAGGTGTATAACAGGGGCAATAAAGTACGCTTCTCCTGAATATATCAGGAGATTCAACAAATGGTACCTTTCGCCCCAGGTGGGTCGAACAGCACGAGCGGGCCGTGCGGGCGTTTCCGTGTCACTAGCGGGCGAGGGCGAGCGCCAGCTGGTGAAGGCGATCGTGAAGCGAGCCAAGAGGCCCGTCAAGTCGCGACAGCTGCCGCCCGACATAGTCGCCAAGTATAGGGACAAGCTGGCGAAGCTGGAGCCGGAGATTGGTGAGTTTTATTTTTATTTATTTACTAGTAATATTACATTAGCAAAATATTACTTTCTCTAAATATTACAAAAAGGACAGTCACAGCCAAAGTGGTTACCAGTGGTGGTGACTACTAACTCACAGTAAAATATGCTAGCTTTTCATCCTCCCCATCTCGGAATAGAAAATAAAAAAATATTATTATTACTACAAAATGCGATGCGCCGGCCGTCCGAACTCAGCTTATTCTCACAGAGTGGAGATTTGTAATATCATGAATGAATTTATTATACTATTTCGAAAAAAAATAAAAATACAACTGCAATATTACTACAAAATGCAAAAATGGGCATTTTACGCAAAAATCACATTTGAGATGTAATAGGTCTCTTAACAATACACTTTTTTTACAAAAAAAAAGCTACATTAAGAACCATAAACAACATAGCAAATGTTGGTCGGTACACATAGACATGACCACAGATTCTGATATAGATTTACATAGATAACGCAAGTATCACGGTTTGTATTGAAACCAAGCGTGCCAACTTTTTAACACCTACAGTGACGTCACAGCCGACGTTACGTTCAAGCATTTTTTTTAGTTTAGTTTTATTTTATTTTAGTTTAACAGACGCGCGCGGATTGAAGTTAGCGTCGACCAACCCCGACGCTCGGTCGGGGTTTTTGCACACGCTAAGTACCTACATGCATTTGCGTTATCTATGTAAATCTATATCTGTGGGGTATGACGGATTTTTACATGTACCAAATGTCACTACACTTGCCAACTGCGGGATGTGGTTCACAAACCTGGGCGCATGGATAAAACCAGGGTCCTCCGAATATTGAGCCAATCACTCGACCACTCGGCTTGACAACACTATAGGTTTCTTTTTATCTAACTAAGTCATCTGGTTCTCATGTAAAAATGGGATTTCCACAAGGGTCAATCCTAGGCCCTTTCTTATTTTTGATATATATTAATGACCTTCCATTCTTTGTAGAAAACTTCTGTGATGTTGTATTGTTTGCATATGATACTTCACTCATTTTTAATGTGACTAGGTCTAAGAAAAATTATGACGATGTTAACAATGCTCTCTCAGAAGTACTCAGTTGGTTTACTGTTAATAATTTACAGCTAAATGCTAAAAAAACCAAATGCATTAATTTTACACTACCAAATGTTAAGACCGAACAAACTGATGTAAGGATAAACGGTGATAAATTAGATTTGGTAGACTCGGCTGTTTTTCTAGGGATAACCCTTGACTCAAAACTTCAATGGAATCCTCATATATCGAAATTGGCCGACAAACTCAGTTCTGCTGCTTACGCCATTAGAAAAATTAGGCAGTTAACCGACGTTGAAACTGCTAAAACGGTTTACTTTAGTTATTTTCACAGTGTCATGTCATATGGCGCCCCACTGTGCGGAATAGCGGCTGATGTTGAAACTACACTTCTGGACACATCTATTGGCCCACCTTGCATTTTCAGTTTCGTTTAGTCCTAGTTACAAATTTATATTAGGTCGAGCAAAAAGTTTTTATACCGTTTTGAACCAGGCACATTCATAATTTTATTCAATAGTCTTTTTTTAAATTTCGAACACAGAATTTAAAGAAACAAAAGACAATTTGGAGCCTGTTCGTTGATATCAAACAATCGAATACTAAGAAAACTTGATTTTATTGGTTTACTTGGATTTAATTCTTGAAAGTGTGATTTTTCTCTTTGGTTTTGCAACAAACATTGCTTATTCTTAACATTAAGGTGAGGTTCTATCAATATATCAATATTCTTGTTTTTGGTTTATATTAATGGTTTACCTTATTTTGTAAAAGACTGACTGTCTCTCTGAGATAGTATTGTTTGCTGATGATACTTCACTTTTATTCAAAGTGAAACGACGACACTCAAATTATGACGATGTGAATAATGCGGTCTCAAAGATTGTTCACTGGTTTAGTGTTAATAACTTGCTATTAAACGAGGGAAAAACCAAATGTGTATGATTTGTATTGCCTAATGTTAAGCAGGTACATGCATAGCTAGTGTACAAATTAAAGATAAGAATGTGAATCCTGTGGACACCACTGTGTTTCTAGGCATCACGTTGGATGCCAAGCTTCAGTGGGGCCCACATATAGCTAAATTGTCGAATAGACTTAGCTCTGCGGCTTATGCAGTAATGAAGATCCGTCAGTTAACTGACGTTGATACAGCTAGATTAGTTTATTTCAGTTACTTTCATAGTGTAATGTCGTACGGCATTTTACTGTGGGGAAATGCTGCCGACATTCAAACTATCTTTGTGCTGCAGAAGAGGGCTATTCGAGCAATATATAACCTACAGGCTGGTGACTCTCTCAGAGAGAGATAATGACAGTTGCATCACAATATATTTATGAAAATCTTATGTATGTTCATAAAAATATTGAAATGTTTTCAAAAAACAGTGATATTCACAAATTAAATACTAGAAGTAAGAACAAATTAGCAGTGCCTTATACTAGGCTCCATAAAAAAAACTTTTAAGGGTCTGTGTGTACGATTATACAACAAAGTACCAAATGATATTCAGAAATTAGATCTTGATAAATTTAAAATCAAAATCAAAGAAAGCTTTATAAAAAAGCTTATTATAAAGTGTCGGATTATACAGAAGACAAAACAGCTTGGGTCTGAAATGCTCCCAAGTACCTACTCCAACAGCTATTTCTAATTGTCTAGAATTAATTTATATAGAGCACCATATTTAATTAAACTATTTACATTCAAATTTATATTTTGTATTTTGTGACCTGGTAACGACATATAATATATATGTATTTTGTAAATGTCGTTGCTTCTGTGCGCTGTGGTTTCTTGCGCCCGTTCTTTGCCACAGTTAAAAAATGATGTCCTGAATGGGTGGTAGGTTAAAAAATATTTGGACGTTTCAAAGTACTTATTAATTGAGTTTATTGAATAAATATATTTTGACTATTGACTATTGACTAATAATCAATGGATACTTCGCCTGAAGTCGCCGCCCAAGCTGTGGCACTTATCCAGGCCGGACACAGCCAAAGAAATGTGAGTGCTTAACTTAATTTAAGTCGATCTGCGGTCCGAATGTTTATCGGAGGTACCTAGAGACTGGCGGCTTTGTTCGTCGCCAAGGAAGGCCCACGATCTCGGGGCACAACTGAAAGGCAGGATCGATTCATCGTGACGACCAGCTTGAGAAATCGTCACCTTACCTCCATTGAGATACAAAACCAACTTCGCGACTTCCACGGAGTATCTGTGAGCGCTCGAACTGTTCGGAGAAGGTTAAAAGAACGCGATATGGTACCACACAAGCCAGCTAATGGTCCCAAACTAACGCGAGCCCACCGAACAACGCGTCTTCATTTCGCGCGCACTCATTTAAATTGGACTCAGCAGCATTGGAGCCGTATACTATTTTCTGATGAGTCTAAAATTGCGTTACATGGCAATGATGGAAGGAAGAAGGTCTACCGACGTAAGGAAAAGCGTTTTGCACAATGCTGCTTTGAAGAGAGGGTTGCTTATGGCGGTGGCTCATGGACTGTCTGGGGCGGTATATCCGCGAGCGGCAAAACTCAACTTGAGGTTAGTACGGGACCACGGCTGCCAACATTAAATGCTGAAAGGTACATTCGTGAGTGCTTAAAACCTCACGTGATGCCATACGTGGACCATGTGGGCCCAAATTTTCTTTTTATGCATGATAATGCAAGAGCCCATACGGCCGGCATCGTCAGGGAATATCTTCGGGATGTGAACATCACAGTTGTGGACTGGCCAGCCAGAAACACAGACATGAACCCGATTGAGCACATATTATTATGGGACGAGCTAAAAAGACGTGTTAGGGCTCGTCAGCCAGTTGCCCAGACGATGCAAGAGTTGAAAACTGCAATAAAAGAGCAATGGGAGATGATCCCTCAAAATTTCATAGAGCGGTTGATAAACTCTATGCCTAATCGTATGAGAGCCGTCGTAGATGCCCATGGAGGCAACACGCGTTATTAAATTAAACCTTTATTTGGTAAAACATGTTTTTTATTCAAAAATCAACTGCCTTCATCAAGGCGCATACCCGACTTGTTAGGCGTAGCTCCATGTCGTGTGGTATTCTAATTCAAATTTAAAACAATACTATCGAAAAAGATGGTAAAATGTATCAGGTTTAAAACTGCATCAATAGTTTTTGATCAATCTAGCAATCATATTTGAGTAGGGGCCATAGAAACCTAAACTCTAAGGTAGGTGATGGTAAGGTAGATGTATCCAGAAGTGTATATTCATTTTACAGAAACAGTCGATAAGAACCATTTATAGACTAAGCTCACGAACTTCTCTAAGAGATATTTTTAAAGAAGTTGGTGTTCTTACAGCTGCATCTCAATATATTTATAATTGTATAGTTTTTGTGCGTTGCAATATTAACTCATTCACTAAACACGGTGACGTACACAATTACAATACTAGAAATAAGTCAAAACTTATGATGCCCCTGTTCAGGTTACAGAAGGTTCTAGGCTCTTTCTTGGGGCAAGGTATACACTATTATAATAAAATACCAAGTACTGTACTAGAATTACCTTTAGATAAGTTTAAAAATCATGTAAAATCTTGTTTACTTCAGAAAGGTTATTATCAGTGGTCGGAGTAGGTATATTGAATTAAGGTCACTGACATCAAACGTATATGTTAATATGGATACTCCTCCGAGTTTCCGGATTATTATGATAAAAATACCGAAACATCGAAATTATTACATGAAACTAGTTAAAAATGTATCAATACTCTCAACGCTATGCTGCTAGTGGCGTAGATGACCAGAATTTAATAGTAAAAAATGACTGGTGTGTAAAAACCTTGTTGTAGTAAAAGTGTTGGAGTAAAAGCCTAAGCATGTATAAAATGATATAATAATAATATTCATTTCAACACACGACATCCGGCAAACAGGGTCTTTTGTCCTCTTATCTCTATGCTCAACGCATCTGATCAATTAGAATCAAGTATCCAGGATGACTCATTGACTGTTTGTTCGAAAACAATGCGCTCGCACCGACATCCAGACCAAGTGGCTCACTCACTTATTTCGGTTCGTGGAGTGCGCTTATTTTATGTGTTGTGAATATCTTGACTTGACCCTGGCTTGTTTACTGTCTTCTGAAATCTACTTAAAACGACGAATTTGGCTTATAACTACGGACATCGATTTATTACTCTTGGATTGGGCCCATTTGAAGTTGTTTTTGTACGGGTAAGTTTTAATTATTTTCACTATTTAAGAAGGTTTTAGAACTTGGAAACAGTTAAAAAAATCACTTTATAGCAATCATCACAGCGCATGAGAGTCCGGTACGCACACCGCAGGGCTATCACCGCTTCAGTTAAAAAAAACACTTTATATGAAACAGAATTTCATTATCGACTTTACAGTTGTGTATGTATATATTGTAAATTTAAATCATTGTTTTAGGTGAGATATAAATAAATATGGCAAAGGTCAAGGCTGAAACAGTGCAAAAGTGGTTATTGCACTATCCTGAGCTACTTTACGATAACGCTAGTGGCACTATATACTGTACAAAGTGTGAAAGTCATTTGAAAGCTGTGAATAGAGGCAACATTACCAAACACATTGAAGGCGCTGTACATCAAGGAAAATTTAAGAGACCGCAAGAGGAATTTTACTTCGACCTCATTAAGTTCCTGATTCTATGCAATATTCCTTGGTCGCAAATGAAAAATCCAGCGTTCAAAGAGTTTTTTCAGAAATATATGTGCAGTACTTGTTGTTGCGTTTGTACCAATCGTAAAGTGGTTGACGAATCACAGTTACGAAAAGTTTATTTGGAGAAGTTTTATAGGAATAAAATCAATTCGATTTATGAAACTAATAAAAATGAGAAACTATGGATATCGCTGGATGAGACAACAGACATTTTTGGTCGATACATAGTCAATTTCCTAATAAAACCATTGCATCCTAGTAATAGTGCAGGCCGGCCTTATTTGATTGCTTGTAAAATGCTAACAGCAGTAAATGGACAAACAATAACACAATTTGTACTGCAATGTCTAGAAAATTTATGGCAAAACACTTTTGAAGCGAAAGTTGACAATATTTTAATGCTTTGCACTGACAGTGTAGCGTACATGCTATCTGCAGGGCGAAATTTAAAACATTACTTACCTGAAATGAAGCATGTGACATGTTTGGCGCACGCTCTTCATCGTGTAAGTGAGCAGATAAGGTCAGAATACAACGATGTTGATATTCTTATATCAAATGTTAAAAAAGTATTTTTAAAGGCTCCTAGTAGGGTAAACATTTTAAAAGAAAAATATCCTGACTTACCGTTGCCTCCGCAACCAGTCATTACCAGATGGGGTACTTGGTTACAGGCAGCATCTTACTACGCTCAACATTTAGATAAAATAAAAGAAGTTTTATCCTGCTTGAGCAGTTCTGATGCTATAGCCATACGAAACGCAAAAAACATTTTGGAAAAACAAAATTTAGAAAATGATTTAAAATATATTGAAGAAAATTACTCTATTATACTACTAGCCCTAAAAGAGTTACAAAAACAAAATTTATCTCTAGCTGATTCACTTTTAGTATTTGATCAAGTAAGGGCTACGCTTAACGAGTGCAATAATGAGAATATAAAAAATAAAATAGAATCAGTTATGGAACGAAATCCAGATTTAGATACAATTAGAGAATACAGCGAGAGTATTGAAAAAAGCGTAGCAAATAATCAGAAACTTTATTTCAAATTCGCTCCATTGACATCTACAGATGTTGAACGATCATTTTCCACTTACAAATGGATCTTAGATGTTAAAAGAAATAGCTTAAAATTAGAAAATATTGAAAAAATTATAGTTATTTATTTTAATTGTATAGAGACAGAAAATCAAAATGTAGAACTTGTAACCGATGAGGATTAAAAATAATTATTTTTAATAAAACTGTAATAATGATTATTTGTATTAACAATAAACAATTTTGTTTGCTTACATATGGTTTTTTATTTTATTACTCTATTTACCAATTTTTTGGAAACTCCGGTACATTCCGGAAGAAATGCATGTCCATGTTATGATATCATGACGCAAGTATCTAAAATCAATATACCTACTCCGACCACTGGTTATTATACAGTTAAAGAATATTTAGAAGACAAAACAGCCTGGTAATGATAAAATAATCACATAATATTTTCTTAAGTCCATTTTCTTTGTAATTAACTCATTTTACCCTGATATGATAGCCTTTATCAGCAGTGTCTTACAGACAATAGGTACCTACTCAAAACTTATGTTGCGTAAAACGTTGTCTAAATGTTTTCTTGCTTGCTTCATTGGAGTTGCTCGAGTGTGTCATGCTCTCTCAAATGTCTCTGCGGTGGTGGCATGTGCGTCGGGTCGTTACGTTCCCTAAAACATGGTTGAGCGAAGCGATGGCTGATTCACTTGTCATACTCGTGAACGGGTGCCGCCTGTGGAGGCTGGTCTGCTCTTGCTAACTTATTTTTATTATTAGTATATTAGTAGTTGTAGTCTTACTTTTATTTTTCTGTACTGTAAGACATTGATTACATTGATTATTTTATATTGATGACTACCTGAACTTTTTATTTTTATTAATGTTCTTGTAGTTGTTTTGTTTTTATTGTTGTAATGGAAAGTGCCCTTCTATGATAGGGAGGGCATTTTTCAATTCTAATTGACGCTGTAAAAGAAAGGGAGAAAAGAAATGCCCTTGCTGAGTTTCTTGCCGGTTCTTCTCAGTACAAGGCTCCCGCCCCATAGATAGACTAACGAACCGATGGCATAAATGACATTTATAAGTGCTGTAACCTAAACATGGCCTAATCTGAATAAATGATATTGAATCTTGAATCTGTGCACATAATTTTTTTAAATTATAGAGTAACTTAATCTAGAGCTACAGATTTAATTTAATTATTTTTTTTATTTATGTGTAAAATAAAGAAACTAAAATTGTTTAAACATATCCACAAAAATACCGTTAATCATGGTCAATCGACCGGGACCGCGCAATTAACTGACACATTACGAAACCATAGGTTAGGTTACCTTTATGTTACAGGCGACCTTTTGTTCGCCCGGTGTCCACGAGTTATTTTTTTATTGTGCCGGACAAATTAAATAAATAATGAACAATAAAAAAAATAAAAAAATGTCTATTAACGTTACTGAATGATATAAAAAAAATATGCACGTTTAAAAAAATCTTCCTGTAGACTAACACTAACATCATTGTATTTACCCCACAGCTGCCATACTCGACGAGGAATACGCAGAGAAGCAACTGAACAAAATGGACAAGCAGACCAGCAAGCTGGAAGGCAAGCTGGTGAAGGAGGAAGGGCCGAAGTACGAAGTCCACCGCCAGCACGACTGGTTCCAGACGCCCAAGGAGAAACGAGAAGAGAAGGAGAGGCTCGCACTCACTCTGCACCAAGGGAAAGGTATGTAGCTCTCTCACTCACACCTTTAAAGTAGTGTATCGCTCTCTCACTCTCACCTTGCAGATAGAAAAGCGGATTAGTAACAAAGTCAAGGACGAGGTGTACTGCCAGCATAACCAAAAAAAAGCGCCATGAGAAGTAAAAGTATCAGTCTCTCTCACTCTCACCTTGAATATCGAGAAACTTTCCAGCAAGCTGTCGAAGGTAAGTACGATGTGCAATTCGCTTGATAAGTTTCAGACGCCGAAAGAGGCTTCTCTTTCGACAAGGAGAAGTAAAGGCTCGCGCTCACTCTGCTCCCTGGGACAGGTATATATCTCTCTCACTCCCACCTTAAAGATGGAATATAAGAACAGCAAGCTAAAAGGCAAACTGGTTAAGGAGGAAGGGCCGAAGTACGAAGTCCACCGGCCAGCACGACTGGTTCCACACGCCCAAGGAGAAGTGCAAGGAGAAGGAGAGGCTCGCAGTCACTCTGCACCAAGGGAAAGGTATGTAGCTTCATAATTCAAAAAAATTGGTTGCCTGTAAAGTCGGTATACGGGCGAAAGTTTTACGTGACAACGACTTTGAGTGGTAAAATAATTTTAATGTGAATATTCATTCGTATAGTAGGAAGAAGGATGAAATAATAGTAATAGCTAACTGTGCTCGAGTGGAAGGGACGCGTGCCTTTCACTTTTTATGTCTGTCTCTCTCGCTCTTAGGCGGGCTAACCATGCCCGAGTGGAAGGGACGCGTGCCTCTCACTCGCTCTCATTGTGAGCGCATAACGTGAGCGGAGCGTAACGCAGTTTCTTGAAGTGTCACCCGGCAAACCAATTTATAAGACGTTGTCACGTCAAAATGTTTCAAAATTGAAGATGGAGCTCGCGTCACACTGCAGTCTGCAACCCACGGTATATCGACCTCTTTCTCTTACCTTGAAGATAGAAAACACTGCACCAAGGGAAAGGTATGTAGCTCTCTCACTCACACCCTAAAGATGGAGATTCAGACCAGCAAGATGGCCAAGTACGAAGTGCACCGCCAGCACGAGTTCTAAACGCCACATAAAAGCGCCAAGAGAAGGTAAGATATGTAACTCTCTCGCTCTCATCTTAAAAAGAGAGAATAGAGCTCGTGACTTACTACACCCTGGTAAAGGTAGGTATATCGTTCTCATACTCTTACCTTGAAGATGGACAAGCAGTCCAGCAAACTAGAAATCAAACTTGTTAAGGAGGAAGGGCCCAAGTACTGTAGTGTTTTTCTTTTTCTCTTCCCTTCTCCTTCTGTCTCTGTTTTTCTCTACTTTTACTTTTAAAGTTATATTTCTTTATACCATTTTCTTATATTTGTTGTTATTACAGACAAACAACAAAGAGGGAAGAAAGGTATGAAGCGCAAACGCGACGACTCAGACGACGAGGAAGACCTCAACAAGAAGAAGAAACCGAAGCAGACCAAGCACAAGCCCAAAGACACGCCAGAGGAGCGCGTCAAGCACGAGATGGAGAAGGTCAGTGTTGCTGAACAATCAATAGTTTGGCGATTTTCAGCGGGCGGCCCCTGTCTATTTGTAATTTGTCGTACAATGCGCGCGCGCTGCTCCATTTTACACTAGCAATCAGCATTGTATACAGCAATGTACCACAAATTATTATTATTATTATTTTAATTTACTTACTTCGAAAGGATAGCCGGCGATTTAAGCTTAAGTTTTATACTTTTTAAATTTTTTAATCTGTTATTCATTATCTATCTGGCAATATCTGTCAACAAATGATAGTCGCCAGCTGTCAAATCAAACATGACGTGACAGCATTGTTGACATTTCCGTTTTTTAAAGATGGTTTGTGCAGCCACGTTACACATTTTTAAAGTAACATGTCTGTTTTTTGAAGACGTCATTCTATATTAATAAATATTAATAATTAAATAACTCTTATCCGCGATTCACTAAAAATAAGACAAAACTTGGTTTAGGTAGAAAGCTTAGCTTTACTTTATGACCAAATTCTATTGTATACAAGTTGAGCTTTTTTTCTATGGAAAGTGCCGATTGTCCTTTATGCTATGAATGTTAGTAAACTTGTATGCGTTTTGGTAATTCTGTAAGCTACGAAGTGTGATTCAAAATAAATAGACAGGGTGTGAGCGTTTTCCAGTTGTCCAGGCCCTCCGGAAATTGATTGTACTACCGATAGTATCGATAGCACTCTGTGCGCAATATTATTGATAACAGCGATACTATCGATATAGTATTGCATTATCGATAGGCAACACTAGAGAAGGTAATGTGGTCACCCATTTGAACGCAGGCATAGTTTACGTTTTAGCAAATTGCAACTGCACATTAGGGTTGTTGAGCAATGTGGTTATGAGGAAGGGGAAGAGGGATTGTGTGGCACAAAGAAAGAGGATGCGAAAAATTTATTTTCATCCCACCATCTCGGAAAGAGTATTTTTAATCTTCAATATCTGAATGGAAAAGCCGTTTTTATTCTCTAGAGGATAAAGTAAATTGAAATTAGAACATCGTGTGCACTAAGTTTGTAATTTAAAAAAAAACATTAAACCTATTTACTGCTACCTCTATGGTGCCGAATATATCATACAACTTTTTTTTAATTTGTTAAAAAATAACTGTAGCAACGTTACTTTAAAATTTTCTTAATTATACCTTAGTATTATTTTGTTATAATTTAAAGATTATTCTGTAATACTTACCTGTCATAATGTAGTAGTTAATACCTAAACTGAAATAAAAGTATCTTGTGAATGTAAATGTTTTTTTTTGCATTTAGTCATTTCCTCGCTGAGGTGGGATGAAAAGTTACGTGTTGCACTCGATTGCAAAGATTTTTCACCTCGTGCTCTTTTGATTCCCTCGCTAACGCTCAGGATTCTAATGTTTGAATCACTCGCTGCACTCGTGATTCAATTTTAGAATCCTTCGCTTGCTCGGTCATCAAAATTGAGCACGCGGTTAAAAAGCAACTTTGCAATCTTGTATAACAAATAACTATTATGAGGAAGCGGATGCGGATGAGGAAGAGGAAGAAAAAAAAAGTGTGATGAAACAGGCACATTGTTAAGTGTATTTCATCACACTCCGTTTTTCATTTATTTTTAATTAAAACAAAGTACCTACGTAGTATTTTATTTATTTGTTTTTTATTTGTTTCGGGCAGCGATATATAAATATGTGGAAGCGGAAGAGGAATCCTCATCAACCCTACTGCACATGTGCTAAACCCGCATTGGGCCAGCGTGGTGGGTTATGGCCCAACTTCCTCATGTGTGACGGCCTGTGCCCAGCAGTGGGACGTTTATATGATTAAAATGATTTGATCACTTAGTTTATGCTAAAAAGTAACTTATGTATAAACCAATCAATTGGTGCAGGTGGCGCTCCTCCAATCACGAATGGCGAAACGCACTAAAAAGATGCGTCGCATCCGCGCAGTCGACGACGAAGAAGACCGCCCGGCGGCGAAAAACAGACCTAAACACAAGAAGAATAAGAGCAACTTTGCAAACGACCTGACAGACACTTCCAGAGCTGCCACTAAGAGGCTGCGATACGACGCTAACAGAGTGCAAAAGGGCATACCGCTTGGCGGTAACAACAAAAGGCCGGGTGGTAACAATAAGCCTGGTGGTAACAGTAGGCCAGGCGGTAACAATAGACCTGGCGGTAACAATAGACCTGGTGGTAACAATAGACCTGGTGGTAACAATAGACCTGGTGGTAACAATAGACCTGGTGGTAACAATAGACCTGGTGGTAATAATAAACCAGGTGGTAATAATAAGCCAGGTGGCAACAGGACAGGTGGTAATAATAAGCCAGGTGGTAATAACAGGAGAAATGCAGGAAAACAGCAGGCTAAGAAAACGTTTGGCAAGCCGCAAGCCCCGAAACAGGGGCGTAGGAATAATTAATAAAATATTATTTTCTCGATGTGGTTTTTTATTTTTATTAGTTATATAAATTAAGAAAGTTCTTGCCTTTTTTCTCACTTGATGGTAAGTGACGATAAGGCCTACGCCACACTTGACGGAAATTCCGACGCCGAACTTCCGTTGCGGTAAAAAGCCAATACCATCTTGCGCGTAGTGTGTCCGTTATTACTTATTAGTCATATAAATGCAATAACATTTATTGTCTTTCCGCAAAGGACGTTCGGCGTCAGAATTTCCGTCAAGTGTGGCGTAGGCCTATGGCCAGCTTATTTATAATCCATGCTCAGAGGGCAGCAATGCTAGATGAAGTTTTTTTTAAATATGGCTTTCACATCTCCTTTTCTTGAGATGTATTTTGCCCTTAGAGCATTCGTTGGTTGAATGCTCTAAGATTTTGCCAACAACAATTTTATATTGGTCACTACGTTTGGAGAATGTTCGATTAAAAGATTTTGTAGTTAACATAAAACAAAAGAAAAATAAAATTAACATTGTACACTCGGCGTCAAAAAAATCGCACCTTTTAAAAATCATCTTTAAAAATTCTTAAACCTTATGTAGAGGATAGTGTTGGGTATCATTAGAAAGGTAACAAAAAGGAGTATCAAAAAACAATTAAATTTAACTTTCTGTTTAATTATAATTATACAAACAACATTAAAATTAATAAAATAATAAAAATCCTTAATTAAGTCCTAATTAACAACAGATAATTTACAAAGAAAAATGTACAAAAAGTGTCTTAAAATTAACTTAAAATCTAGTGTTACCCCCCCTTGCCCTGATCACGGCTTCCATACGGTCCCTCATGGACCTCACCAACTTCAGGAGCTCTTCTTGAGGGATAAGCCCCCATTCTTCAATCACCGCGTCTTGGAGCTCCTGTAGAGTCGAAGGAGCTGGATCCCGAGATCGAACCTTACGTTTAAGATGGTCCCAGAGGTGCTCTATAGGATTCAGATCCGGACTTCGCGCTGGCCACTGCATCACAGAGATTTGGGACCTCTGCAAGAAGTCGCTCACGATGCCTGCAGTGTGAGCGCGAGCGTTGTCGTGCATTAATGTGAACCCCTCGCCAAAAGATTCGGCAAAGGGGACCACATGCACTTCCAGGACCTCAGTGACATAGCGGCGAGCAGTCAGCGACCCTTGTCCGCGAGCACCTCCAGTCCGGGAGACGCAGACAAGGTCGGTTTTGCCGGCAGCAGACATACCGCCCCAGAACATGCAGGATCCGCCACCATATTCCACCGTCTCCTGGATGCAGGCTTGGGCGAAACGTTCACCCTGCCTCCGGTATACTCTTCTCCGTCGGTCGTTGCAGAAAAGACACACTCGCGTCTCGTCTGAGAAGAGAACAGCTCTCCACTGCTCAAGGGTCCAATCGACGTGGTCACGAGCAAACTGCAAGCGGGCTCGCCGATGCGCTGCAGTCAATTTTGGACCCGTAGCAGCTCTGTGGGCCGCTATCTTCTTCTCCTTCAATCTTCTTCTAACCGTAGATACGCTTACGGTGCGTCTGCGAACTGCCTGGAGCTGCTGTTGCAACTCAACAGCGTTGGAGAAACGATTTCTCAAAGAGTTCGACACAACGAACCGGTCGTCTCTTTCCGAAGTGCAGCGACGTCTACCCGAACCGTGTCTGCGGATATAGCCACCGGTCTCTATGAAGCGCTGGTACACTCTTCGAACGGAATAACGGCTCAGGTTCAGTTGCCGGGCGACATCACACTGCCGCACCCCTGATTGCAGTAGTGCAACCACTTGAGCGGCTTTATCAGCTGTGGTATCCATCAAAATCTGTGCGTGTGTCCTCTTCAACGGTTGAATAGCGAATGACCCACATTGAACCCGTGTTGACCGTTTTATACCCACAAAGGAAGCGCAACTAGCAACTCTCACGGGTAGCAAAATTTGCATCGAATTTTTGTGACACTTTATTTGTTGCATTAGGTTTTATTTGATAATGAAAAGTAATGTTTTTTATTAAGTTAATTAAGTAACCTTGTAAATAAAATCATAATTAATGCGACTGCATGTGCATATCAAGAGTAAATGACATTTGAAAGTGATTTTCTAAGAGGTGCGATTTTTTTGACGCCGAGTGTAGTTATAATAATCAATCTATCTGTAGTTTCGCCTACAAGAGAATTAGAAATTTGACATAATTTGTGTGGAGTTAATTTCTGACTCGGAAATTAACTCGTTACAAAGCCTTGTAGGCAAAACATGAGGAGCTCCATGGCGCAGCGGTTAAAGGCGATTTACGATCGTCGTTAAGCAACTTTCGCAATACCGGGTCGCTGGATGGGTGACCAAATTAAAAACATCTCGAGCTCGTCCGTGCTTCGGAAGTCACATTAAGCTGTTGGTCAAATTGAGCTTTCTTTATCTTTTTTGGATTTCGCCAATATCCAGTTTTTAGCTCAGTTGTTTCTTTTTACAGACTCATTGCATGTATCGGTTTCTCGTAAGAGCACAATGTACAAGTACAGAGGTGGTGAGATCTTAAATTTTGAGGCTGTACGCTGTAGACCCAGTTGATGATCTGTACTCTATAATGCCTATGGTCAAACACAATACTTTTAAATAACATTATTTTGTTAGTAGCAGACAGACAAATTATAATCTTATAATGTTAGTAGTTATGTAAGCACATAAAACATCAATGCAGGAGGGTTTCACATAGCTGAGAACAATCTTAAAATTTGTGGGTTTGGGGATACATAGGGGAAGGAGATCATATAAAGTGAAGTTGGATATTTGGGACAGTTAAAAAACATGTGGTCCCAATCATGGACGTAATATACCTCAGAACAATAATAATATACTATTACGTCTATGGTCCCAATTGGCTATAATTGACAGTTTAACAATAAAATATGAAATATGTCGGTTATGGCAGTTTATTATTTAACAATAATTTTCCAATAGTTTTCGAGAAGATAATTTGTAAATGTTTTAGCGTGGATTCGACCAAACTGGAATAAGGTCTTATACCTAGATTAAACGCCGAATTTGTATGGACTAATCTCGGAGTAAGTCTTATTCCAGTTTGGTCGAATCCACCCTAATAGTTCAAAATTGCGATTTATTTTTATCTGTGGATTACAAGACCCAAACTATCCCGAAACACGGTGTGCTTAAAGCTGTAATCCTCATATTTGAAATCTCAATGAAAACGAATATTGACAACGCTAAAAAATAGTCATACATGTAAAAAAAATAGTCGCATTACAGTTTCGGCGTTATAGCTATAGGTTAGTGAGGATTATGGCTTGAACGTCAAGCTGTAATCCTCATTTCTGGTGCAAGCAAACGGTACAATCTTTCGAATTGGTTTAGGTTCCAAAAAATAGTCATGAAATAGTCACAACGACATGCCAAATCTCAGAAATAGTCCTTAAAAGATTCCAGAGATATAAAGGTACCCTGATGAGGATTATGGCTTGAACATTTGAAATTTCTCCGTAACGCCTACGATTTTCGGTTTAAAGTTTGTACCAAAAATAGTCATGAAATAGTCGTATGCAGCAAAAATAAAATTGAGCTGATTTAATTAGAAAATAAAAAAAATATTCTCCCTACATTTCTATGGATGTACAGTCGTGTACAAAATTTAGGAGACTTGTGTGGAGTGATAAATAACTAAACTTGAAATCGATTTCATATTTAGAACGAACTGATTTATTTATAAAAATGACTTACTAAAGTACAAAAGTTAGGTCAAAAATCAAAATCAAAATCAAAATAACTTTATTCAGTAAGCTTAAATTAAGCGTTTTGAATCGTCAATTTTTTTTTTAATATATGGATGGATGGATAGGCACAGGAACCCACCCACCTACCCCACCCATTCAGGAAGTCTTTTAGCTGTGGAGAAGAACGGGCACAACAAACTCCACAGCTTTATAATAATATAGAGGTAACGACATTTACAAAACAATATGTCGTTACCAAATTATACAGTCAATAGTCATAAAACAATTATATAAAATAAAAGATAAAAACAAAAGTGAATCTACAAGTTTTACTCGGGCACTATGAACGCATTAGAACAATGTATGCGAAACTAGAGGAATGTTAATTCCATGCATTTTTGTCATTGATGTAATCGCTTACAGTGTAATAGCCCTTTTCTAAAAGTCTGTCCTTAACATGTGTCTTAAATTTGTCAAAGGGCAAAATTATAACATCGTTCGGGATTTTATTGTAAATTATGACACTTTGTCCCATAAATGATCCATAAACTTTCTGAAGTCGAAATTTAGGAATTACAAGTTTATACTTATTTCTAGTATTTAGTTTGTGTATATCGCAATTTTTTTTGAAATGAGTAATGTTTTGACGCACGTAAACAATACAGTTATAAATAAATTGTGATGCAACTGTAAGAATATTTATTTCTTTAAACAGCTCCTTAAGGGAGTCACGTGATCCTAGGTTATATATGGACCTTATTGCTCTTTTCTGTAAAATGAAAATGGTTTCTATATCTGCTGCTTTACCCCAAAGTAGTATACCATAGGACATAACACTGTGAAAGTAACTAAAATAGACAATCGAGCAGTTTCCACGTCTGTAAAATGCCTAATTTTCCTAACAGCATAAGCAGCTGAACTAAGTCTCCCCGCAAGGGTGCTAATATGAGGGTACCACTGTATTTTTGAATCTAAGGTAATACCTAAGAAAACTGTTGAATCAACAAGGTCCAACAGTTCACCATTCAGTTTAATTTTATTTCCTATAATATTCTTTACGTTAGGTAGAGTAAAATTTATACATTTGGTTTTCTTCGCGTTTAATTGAAGATTATTAGTAGTAAACCAATTCAACACATCTGTTAGGGCACTGTTGATGTCATCAAAACTATTTTTATTTTGATCAGTCTTAAATATCAAAGATGTATCGTCAGCAAACAAAACAATATTGCAAAAGTTTTCCGCATAAAATGGTAAATCATTAATATAGATTAAGAATAAAAATGGACCTAGTATTGACCCTTGTGGGACCCCCATTAGCACAGAAGATCCGGATGATATGGATCCGTTCACGCTAACTTTTTGGATTCTGCCGCTAAGATATGATTGAATCAATTTCAAGGCATCAGAGTGCACTCCATAGTGTTTTAGCTTTATTAAAAGGGTGTTGTATTCAACGCAATCAAAAGCCTTGGAGAGATCACAAAACACTCCAAAAGCATTCTGCGATCCCTCCCAAGCCTCAAATATGTGTTTTAGCAGAGCTACACCAGCATCAGTAGTAGACCTTCCCTTGGTAAAACCATACTGTTCACTGTGAAAAAGGTGGTTTATAGCGAAGTGGGAGCCGAGTTGATCTAAAATAAGTTTTTCAAAAACTTTACTAAGAGTAGGTAAAATCGAAATAGGCCTGAAATTGCTCGGGTCATCTTTACAACCCGATTTGAAAAGTGGCAGAACTTTGCTATGCTTCATGAGATCTGGGAAAACTCCTTCGTCAACACAGCTATTGAATATGACTACAAGAAAAGGCGCAATGGACTCGATAATATTATTAATAATTTTTGTTGAAATATCCCACAAATCACAGTGTTTTTTATTTTTGAAGATTTAAAGGATTTAAGTACGTCTTTACAGTTTACGTGTTTAAATTTGAACACTTCATTACACATGGGTACATACTTTTTTAGCAGAATTACTGCATTACTTGGTGAAGAGTTGAGTAACATAGTTGTGGCAATTGGTATATTTGTAAAAAACTGTTCAAAAGCATCAGCAACTTTATTGTCTTCACTTAAAAAGCTATTGCCTATTCTTAAAGAAAACTTAGTATCACGTGTCTTTATTTTACCAGTTTCGCGGTTTATGCAGTTCCATGTTGTCTTTATTTTGTTATCAGACTTTTTAATTTTTTCACTAATAAATAATGACTTGGCACATGCACAAGCCTTCCTAAAAGTTTTCGAATACTTTTTGATATACTCTAGAAAACTTGGACTATTATTATATTTTTTCTGCTCATATAAGTCATACAACTTAGCCCTACTTTTATGCAAACCAGCTGTAGCCCAATCCCTAAATTTCATTGAAATATTAGTTTTAAACTTTTTAATAGAGAAAGTTTTATTAAATTCACCGTTTATAAGATCAAAAAAAAAACTCTATATATCTCTATAACTCTATGTATCGCAACTAGTATAGTAGAAATTGTTTTTAAATGTCGGAATTCACTTAAGAGCTTATTTCCCAATAAATAGTATTGTTATCGGATAAAATGTTTACTAGAAAAAAATCAACCAGTCTCAGGAAGCTCGAGTGAGATTCGAACCCACGACCTTTGGATTGCCGGTCCACTACTTATTTTATCCGTTATCTATATAGCATTGTGAATGCAAAATTTCAATAATAAAGGTATTGTTATCTATTGTTAAGTTCGACCGCTTTTAGTAGTGCACAACGAAACGCCTAAACAATAAAATATTTTATGTTATCTTTATTATTGAAATTTTGCATTCACAATGCTATATAGATTTAGGATAAAATGTTTACTAGAAAAAAAAAACAACCAGTCTCAGGAAAGCTCGAACGGGATTCATGAGAAATGTAATCACTCTGTAGCTTTATCATACCGATCGAAAGGCTTCATCATAAGGATTATTTTTTGCTACATAACATAGTGTCAGAAATAAAAGGAAGACCATGAATTTTTTAATACAAAATTAATCAATTTATGTATGTATTTATTTCAATGTCAGTTGTATGTCCTTACGGCAATGTCAGCTTTTCATTTTTCTGAACAAAATTTCACATCAAATGTTATAATTTATGGTCTTTGTTTTATTTGTGACACTATGTCATTTAGCAAAAAATAATGCTTATGATGTAGCCTTTCGATCGGTATGATAAACCTACAGGGTGATTATTTTTCTCTACAATATTCAATGTACTTTTCCCTCCATGTGGCATATCCGTGGAACGCCCATTATAATTCCAACAAAAACCAGTAAGTACCTATAAATACAAAAAAGCTGGGTCCATGGCGCCATTTTGAGTAGTGCGCTTTTGTTTCTCGGGATTGGTCAAATAGTGCTATCCTTGTCTCCACTCAAACGCATCGATCGCAGTGCGATGGGCCGAAGTTTATTTTGCTTGTTATGTTTTTATCAAGTTCAGTTGAATGTAAGTCAAGGTCATAGATCACGTGTGTCGTCGGTTGCTGCATTCGCAAAATTTTGAAAAAATGGCTATTTGTTCCAGTGATATTGAAATCATGAAATAATCATTTGTGATGAGTACTCTGGTGAAGGATTTTAAGAGCTAAAGAAATCGTATGAATGAATTTATGAAATTTTACGAAGACGACGGGGTGTCGTTTTGAAGTTATTGTGAGTATAAAACGTACTTTCGGTTTAGAATACAATTAACAAGCCGCCCGTCCGGTTTCGTCCGTTAACGATAGAGACAAGGATATATCGCTATTTGGTCGATCCCGGGTTGATTCAACAGACGCTACTCTTGGAGTGGAAAGTTCTGTTATTTTTTAACATTAGTGATACCTTAAACATACTATTACATATTATACTTTTCTTCGATGTAAGTAATTAAAAGTTGTTGATATTGTTGGTGTCTGATTCGTTTATTGAATTTCTGATTTTAGAATATGCACTCAACCTACCAGCGAAATCTATTGAAATTTTCTAGAAACATACACTGAATGAACTAATCTCACATCAACAGATGTTGAACTAACTATGATAATTGTGATCAAAACTAATTGCTGTGATATAACCATATACAGTCGTGGTCAACTAATTAGGGACAATCTCTAGTTAAGCCAAATTGTGAATTTATTTTTTATTTTCCAACGAGTCTTAACAATATTCCATATCTTTTACACGTAAGTATAATTAGTCATTGATGTGCCCGATTATACAAACAATAACAACTTCTTAAACATTAAACCTCTTTACAGTATAGCTGATAGATTATCAGTGTGCTATTTGTTCAAAGAATGCTGGCTGGCCATTTAATTAGGGACACTGAGATATTGCGTTCTATTTTCAAAATTTGAATCTCAATACTTTTTTATTTCTTCTTTTATTGTTTTGTGGTAGTTTTGGCGGCAATCCAGATTTTTAATTTTAAGTTTTGAGAATTATTTTGAAGAAATATGGGCAAAAATAAAAGTTGCGATCCAACACTACGAACAATTATCATGAAGTTTGTCGAGCGTGGTTGGTCATACCGAGGGATAGCAGAACATTTAAATTGTTCAAAAACTATGGTATGCAATGCAGTGCAACATTTCAGGCGCAATAACACAGCTTTAAATGTGCCCAGGACAAAAAGATCGAGAAAAACAACTCCGCAAGAAGATAGAATGATAACCAGGTTAGCTAAGAAAGATCCGTTTCTAGGCTCTATTTTAATTAAACACGAAGTGTTTGGGGCAGACGAAAGAGCCGGTGTATCAGCGAGGACCGTTCGACGACGTCTGGTAGAAGCAGGGTTGTTCGGAAGAGTGGCTCGCAAAGTACCGTTGTTGAAGAAAGAACATAGAAATGCTCGTTTGGCGTTTGCACGTAAATATGGACATTGGACCTACGCCCAATGGCAACATGTATTATTCTCTGACGAGACCAAGATTAATTTAATTTCTTCAGATGGAAGGCAATACGTACGGCGTCCTGTAAAAGCGGAAATGAATCCAAGATTCACAAAAAAGCAGGTGAAACATGGCGGTGGAAACATTAAAATTTGGGGTTCATTTTCTGGACGTGGAGTGGGACCTGTGAGAAAAGTTCAGGGTAACTTAGACCAACATCAATACAAAACAATATTGGAGGAAACTATGCTTCCCTATGCTGAGGAGCATCTCCCTATTATATGGACGTTTCAGCATGATAACGACCCGAAACATACCGCCCGTTCAGTCAAGTCGTTTCTTACCAGTCAGTCAGTATCGGTGCTAGATTGGCCAGCAAATAGCCCGGACCTCAACCCAATTGAGCACCTTTGGCACGAAATCAAGAAAAAAGTTTCAACTTATCGTACCACAACTTTAGATCAACTTAATCAAGCTTTTTGTGAGGCATGGGCAAACATTCCTATCGAAACATGTCAGAAACTGATAATGTCTATGCCACATCGGTGTCAAGCGGTAATTACTAACAAAGGTTTTGCTACTGGGTACTGATTTTACACGTAATAAAATGGAGCTTTTAAAAATATTATAATACTGGAGATTATTCGTTTTGTTTAACTCTATTCATCATTATACTTTACTGTCCTTAATTAAATGTCCAGCTACATAATTATACCTTAAAATTTAATACATGTTCAACCTTTGATATTAAATACTTTTTTCTATTTAATTATTCTCTTATTTACAGCCATTTATAGTATAGTAATCGGACCAAATTATGCAAATAATAGGTGCTGAAAAATCAATAGGGTTTTATATTTATATGTACATAACCGGTTATTGCTCTTCACTATCTTGAATGTCCCTAATTAGTTGACCACGACTGTATGTACTGAGATTTAAACAAGTTATGTAAAGCAAGCTTTCGATTGTAATAAATAAGGATAAGGGGGTTAAAGTTACTCGCGTCCGTAGGTTTACCCTTAAGACTCTACACGTGGGTCACATCTCTACACTGGGTGGTGCTAAATGAGTGACACTGACTGAGTGGTAGAGCCACGCTGCGTTGGGCCGGCTCGCCCGGCGTAATACCACCCTCTTACAAATATCCGGGTGAAATAATAGCACTTGGTGCTGTTGTGTTTCGTCCGGCCAGTGAGGGTTCCGGAGGCCCTTCCCCCCCCCCCCCCCCCCACCATTCCTATTCCTTAAAACGTTTAATTGGAAGTAATGTTATATATTAAGCGGAATAATTTACAATCATATCAAATGAAGTTACAAATTTTGTACACGACTGTACATCAGGCGCAGGCGTTGGCCACCACTGCTCGAAGTGCCAAGGGCGCGGACTAATATTTTAAAAGAAGCGCCATTTACCCGAGCCTTGCGCACTATTAATAGGGTAGCTAATGATTTATAGTAATAGAAAGTTTGTAAATAGATAAATAAAAAATATTCGTTTGTAAATAGGTTAGGTTAGAAAGTTTTATAAGTGCTTGTACTATCGCATTGGATTTTTTTTCTGTAATGGTAGTATTAAGTTTTGTTGTTTCAAATAAATAAATAAATAAATCTATAGAAATGTAGGGAGAATATTTTTTTTTATTTTCAAATTAAATCAGCTCAATTTTATTTTTGCTGCATACGACTATTTCATGACTATTTTTGGTACAAACTTTAAACCGAAAATCGTAGGCATTACGGAGAAATTTCAAATGTTCAAGCCATAATCCTCATCAGGGTACCTTTATATCTCTGGAATCTTTTAAGGACTATTTCTGAGATTTGGCATGTCGTTGTGACTATTTCATGACTATTTTTTGGAACCTAAACCAATTCGAAAGATTGTACCGTTTGCTTGCACCAGAAATGAGGATTACAGCTTGACGTTCAAGCCATAATCCTCACTAACCTATAGCTATAACGCCGAAACTATAATGCGACTATTTTTTTTACATGTATGACTACTTATGACTATTTCATGACTATTTTTAGCGTTGCCAAATTCGTTTTTATTGAGATTTCAAATATGAGGATTACAGCTTGAAGCACACGAAACACTGGCGGCCATGAACATGATTGAGCTTCGTGTGACCGTCACATTATATTTACTATACGATGGTGCACATTTCGTTGAGAGAACTCGAAAAGTCGAATTCGTTGCGCCGTTCACCGCGCACCGCGAATCTGCAAAGTGCAAATTGTGTGAGACTACTCGAGTGGAGCGCAGTGGTATCATAAAGACCTAGTATAGCAATAGATCTGTACCCCAAGCACGAACCATTATGGTACTAGTTAAGGTAATCGTAATCGTATTATTTTGTATGAAAAAGGTATGGAAACTTTTTGGTTTTCATACAAAATAATACGATTACGATTACCTTAACTAGTACCATAATGGTTCGTGCTTGGGGTACTGGTGATAACCACAAGAGCGACTACGGGTAAACAGTAGGTATAAAAAGGCAACAAGCTTAGAGTATCAATATAAATATATCTAAATATATATGCAACATGGATATAAAAATCGTTCGGCAAGCTAGAAGCCCCAACACGGGCGTAAGAAAGTTACTAGTGCAGGTTCATGGGAAAAATAGTCGTTTCCAGGACGTCCGAAGGCACGCTGGGTTGATGATATCGTCAGGGGCGCTGGCAGCAATACTACAACAACAACAGCACTAGCATCTCTACTAAGTCTGTGCAGCAACTGGATGAGATCGGCCTAGACGGGCGATCACGCTAAATAATCTCAACCAAACAACAACCGTAGCGTCCGTAGCCGTTCCTTCTTAAAGAGCCATCGCGAGTATCAAACGCGATAGCACTATAAACGTGGGTCTAACGGCTGAGGTTCAGTTGTGGTTTGGTTGAGATTATTAAGCGTGATCGCCCCCCCCCCCCCCCCTGAACAGAATGGACTGGCACATGCTAAAGGAGGCCGGCCTATACCCAGCAGAGGGTGGTGGCGGGCTGATATTAATGATGATGATCATAGTGGTAACTAAAAGTAAATTGTTAATCGAAGCACAACGTAGCGAAACAAGCAATGAACTTCTAGTACGAGTAAATTGCCTAGTGCGAATTAGGCTTCAAGCATTATTTAGGCTTAGTTAGGTCACTTGATATTTTCACAGGTTTAGAACCTGTGAAAATATCAGCGGACTATATTAATTAAAATTTATTTTATTATATTATTATGTCATACATTTTTTTAATAAATCATTTTATAGTTATCTTAAAACTAAAACTTATCAATGTTTTAAAATATTTAATTTAATGGTTTTAAAAGCGTAAAGACGTGCTATGGTGTGGATCATAGACAGCTAAACTGTGACTAAACCATAGACAATCAAGTGTGGCGTCGTGCACCGAGCGGATGTTGTTTATGATCGACGTTTTCCAATGGAAATTAGTTTTGTCGATTTGTAAATTTGTTGAATTTGACGAATAATCTGTGTATTTTGTCCTATGTAAGTGTTTAACTAAGAGGCTACCATAATTTCCCATAAGCACCTTTATTAGAGTGGTATTAAATGTAAGGATTGCACGAACGAGAGACGAAAGTTTTTTCTTGGCTATTAAAGCGGGAAATCTACGTAGTGACGCGCACAAACGCTGCTAATTCATCGGGGAGGCTGCTGCAGTTTCGTAACCGCCTTGTTATGTTACGTTTTACCCCTTGACAGTGGTTATATTTCATTTTAAAATAATTGACAATGTCGGATGAAATGGCGGTGACTGATAACGCTACTGGCGAAGATGCCAAGTCGAATAGCGAAGAAACGGCTACTGAGAGCGCCGTGGAAGCTGAGGTGGCACCTACTGAGGTTCCTCCCGAGCCAGAAGACCCACCAGTCAAAGAGGATTCGGCCACGGTGCCAAAAGAAGGTAATTCAACTTTCACATAACCTCTAAACTAATTTGATGACATACTTATTTCTAGCTCCTGCTAATAATTTTGTCCAAGTTATTGGTATAATATTCGTTTTGTTTCCTTCTACCAATAATATAAGTGTTTTTCTTGGTGATAAAGATCACTTACCTGAATGTATTCTAAACTTGTAAGTGCTACAAGTGGATGAGTTTGCAATGGCTGCCTATGTGTGGTAAAGAAAAAAGAACGTTCTTTCCTTCTACCATAACATTTGTGTTGTTTATTAAACTATATCTGCAATGTATGTCAAAGTTTATATTCCATTAGCGTTAACATAAGTATTTCCATTTGACAGAAAACAATTTAACCCAGATCACAGATTTTTAGGGAATATTTAAATAACTAAATAGTATTTATACTTCAACATGGGTACAGATGGTTTATTAAATTTTATGGAAATAATCATAACTACTTCCAGTTCACAGAGAATAAATTAACATAGACCGGGTTGATAAAGACTTGGTTTAATATTTAATTGGTACAAGTATATATTACAAAAGAAAATAAAGTACTACAACATTTTATCATAAAGCATGCAGAGTTCCTACTTTCATAGTAGCATGTGGACCCATTGGAACTTTTGTGCAAAAAACACTGCAACATAGAAATGAAACTCGGTTAGACTGATTCACTTGTTTTAATTTCACATAAATATATGAAAAACATTGTAAATAATGTTTGCATACATAATTTTTGTTTATAAGCACTACCATCAGCTTGGTAAGCATTTAGCAAAAACCGATCATTAAAACATTGTGATCTCGGACACTACTCTAGACTTTAATTAAACACTATGGAGTGTTAGAAAGATATTAAAGTAATGCAGTTTCAAAGCATAGCATCAGCTGTTGTTGTTATTGCTAAAAAGAGTTTAAATGGACAACATATTCTGATGTTAGAAGAAAGTTAGAAATAAAGAAAGCCTTTATTGCTAAGGTTACATTATTTTCTTAGAATACTGGTTAACTATTACTAAATTGTATTTCAGTATCCACGGCATGTCCTCTAGCATAGGCCTTCCGTAAAATCTCCCACTTGGTCCTACTTTTCTTTTCTAGACCATTCTTGTGTCAGAATTAAATTATGTTAAACTATACTAGATTACCAACTCATGGTAATGTAGTCTTGTTTTATCATAATTGCATTAACTGCTTGAATTATGTGCATGGGGAAATAGTTGAAATCAATGTAATTAGCTGTTTTCCATTAAAATATTCTGTTCTTTTTTTATTAATTGTTAAAACCGTGTCTGTGATTTCAATATTTCTTATTTAGTCTTTTTTAATAGAAATTACATAAAATTTATCTTTTCAAAAAACCTTTTAATAAAATATCTCACTGGTAGCCTCAGTGGCCGAATGATCAAGCCCGCTCAAAACGCTCAGCTTGTCAATATATTTAATTCGTTTTATAAGACAATTTATGGATTGTCAGGAATCGACAGAATAAACTCAAAGTGTTGCTCTGAAATAATAAAGAAACGACATTTAAAGTTATTATTTAATCAATTCCTATATTCAACAATTTGTTTATTTTATTGATAACATGATTTATTTGTCAAATATCAGTAATATCACCGTCTCACAAATGCGCATAGACATATTTATAAAATGAGGTTGTATATCTTCACATATTTATTCAATAAACTCAATTAATAAGTAGGTGCTTTGAATCGTCCAAATCTGTTTTAACCTACCACCTTGAAATATGGGGGTACCGGGCTCAATTCCCAGGTTGGGCAATGTGTGTTTCGGGTTTTTCAATTTATAGCTTGGGTTTATGATCGATCACCAACACGAATTTAGATCAATTGTAGCAATGACTTAATTCTTGTAGCGATTATGATGCTGCAATCCGGTTATCCCTCATCAGGGACATAGGGCTCGGAGAAGATTCCACTGCTGTCGATCTTGTGCGGCAACCTCCAGGTCCTTCCAGCCGATATCAGCTGAGACAGCCTCTTTTTCAAATGATCGCCTCCAGGTGGTACGGGGGCGGCCCGGCCTTCTTTTTCCATACGCTTGCCACTTTAACCCTTGCTTGGATAGATGGTTGTCAGGTCACCGCAACACTTGTCCAATCCAGCGCCATTTCCTTGTCAGGATCTCTTTGTTGATGGGTTGTTGCTCAGTCATCTCCGTCAGTAGGACAGTATTACAGGCAGTAATTTACTTTACTTTACTAGTAACTTTACTAATATTTTTAAGGGTTTGCTATAATTTGCAATACTATTATATTTGGTATACATACATAGATACATAGATTCACAACTATTACTAAAGAGTTAGTTAGTGACTCGGCAAAGAGGAACGTAATAACCATCCACTGTCATAGTATATTTGGTATGAGCCATAGAATAACCTAAGCATAGAAGGAGTCCAAATGAGACTCGTATAGTTGTCCTATTTTTCAAATGGGCCATAAACATTGAAAGAAAGGAGACAAAATGAATTGCCAAAAATGTCAAATGTCTAGCAAAAAAAACGGTCACCATTTATGATACAAAATTCAAAAACGACCTATACAAATGTAATGTGACCAAACGGAGTGCCCACTCAAATATCATAGCGCTCCTTCTATGCTTTAGTTATTCCTAGCGGTCGCTCGCGGTTTCACCCGCGTGGTTCCTGTACCCGTGGGAATATCGGAATAAAAAGTATCCTATGTGTTAATCCAGGTTATAAACAATCCGTATGCCGAATTTTATCCAAATCCATTCAGTAGTTTTTACGTGAAAGAGTAACAAACATACACACTCACAAACTTTCGCCTTTATAATATTAGTGTGATTCTGAGGTATGAGCACAATCTTCAAGTATGCAACTAATAACAAGTTCAATGATCAACAGTGACAGTGTTATAAGCCTAACCTTACAAATGTCCCACTGTTAGGTTATGGCTTTCTGACATAAAAAATAGCGGGTTGTTTTATATTCGCCACAAAGTTAGTTTGCCACAGAAAAAAGTATTTGTAAATTCGCCACAGTTCTATTTTTATCAAGTAAATTCGCCACACACTTATTTTCGACACAGACAGCAGAAAAATCAAACATTAAGTGAAGTAAAAACATCAATAATTTTAGAATAACTACCTTTCATTTCGACCCTTACCTACCTGTGGCGAATTTACTTTCAATGTATGGAGTTACAAAAACGTGGCAAACTAACTTTGTGGAAAATGTACAACAACCCACAATAGGTAATGAGAAGATCATCCTATTATCCATTACGAGTTAATGAGTTATGAAAACAACGGTAACCAATGGAATGACTTAACATGTCTTTTGAAGTTTGGGATATTTTAATTTGGTTACCGATCCTGTGCACTGCGAAAGTTACTTACTTGCAAGATAGCAACCCGTAAATCGCTGTGCTAAGTTACTTAAATCGCTGTGCTATTGAGCTTATCTTAGTTATTTTGTTAGTACCTTCTTAATAAAATAGCTCCTATAGACATTTTGAAATCTACTTAATCTTAATTGATTTTTAAGTTATTATACTGTATTATAGAATTTATTATGTTAAATGGTTTTTAGAAAATGAGATTTTACAAATATTTATAGATTTTGTGTGAACAAAAATTTAGTCTTTGATCAAAGATTGATCAAACATTGCTCTTACAGCTACAACTAGTATATGAAATTTTGCAAGCTGGCTCTTTCATTAATTAGACATGAGAAAACAAAATGATTTCAAGTTATGGTTGATGGCTGATGATGATGATTCCTTTAAAAGTGATATTTACATTTTTAAGATGATTTACTAATAATCATATGTTTTGTTACAGATGACCTCTTCGAAAAACTGAAAATGTTGGATTCATCCAACTTTCCACCACTTTCAAGTAAAGACCAGGAGGAGGAACTTACTGAGGAAAAACCAGAATTGGATCCGGAGCCTGCTGTCATTGATCAGACAGATGGTGCTGCGGAGAAAAAGGAACCAGTTATGAAAGTAGAGATAGATGAAGAGAAACGGGGAGTTAAACGCAGAGCATCTGCAGCGTTTAGTGAGAATGGTGGCGAAGACTTTAAGGGCTTTGATTTTGCCAATCCCAGCGATTTGACTGACTACAGCCGCGTTTTAAGTGAGTATTATTATATGTTACTCACTCTGGAAATTTGCAATGAACAGTTTAAATAGTAAGTAATTAGGACCACCAGACACCCCAATATATTTTTATAATAGAGTAATTTTGCTTTTTTTGTTTTCTTGCATTTCTTGCAAGTTAGAAGCTCTTTATTCTGCATGTGTGTTCATTTACCTCTGATAAAAAGACTGTAGACAATGTTAAATATAATTTTATCTTTAAAATCTAACCCATTATTTTAAACATGTATTATAATATGACAATTTCACAGAGCGTTTGGAAGCGGAGGTGACAGCAGCCAGCAAGGACTTCACACCAGTGAGGAACGTGATGGCTACACCCTCCGCTCCCTCCAGAGCCTCCAAGCGGGCAAGACAGGATACAGGTAGGTTATTTTTAGAAGCAAAATGTGTTGTTAGACTATCGTGTTTTCACCACACAATTCTACCCATACATTACAAACACTACTTGAAATAAAGTGGAAATAATGTGTGTACTGCGAAACCATTAATTCTTATAATTAATTAAAAGTAATTTTAATTTATTATAAAAAAAAGTGTATTGTTATCCATTCAATTATTTAATTGCTATCGCTAAGTACTAGAAGTATTCAGAAATTTACTTGTATCTAAACTTTTTTATTACCTGAAAGTGCTAGAACTTCATAATTAAAACTATTCTACAATGTAAGAATAGTGCAGCAGTGAATTGATTAAAACTAAAATCATGCTTTTTCTTTGCAGATGGATCAAGACCGTCATCGGCAATGTCATCAAGGTCCGATGAAATTGTGTCATCGGATGTAAGTAGCCTATTTAGTAATAATTATAAAATAAGAGGCACTTGTTTGTAGTAATCCCCATATTCGCATTAGATTGTTGACCTGAACTCTACTATCTTCCTGTAAGGGTTATGAGTGTTGTAACATTTTTTCCGCGCTTGGTGTTTCTTTAAATATTACTTCAAAGTTGAGCCTTCGTGCGTCATCTGAAAATCGCGCCTTCTAAATCCGCTGCATTCGTAGTAATTATCCAATTTAATCGAGTTTCTGTTAATAGAGGTTTAAAAATACTTGATTGTTATTACAATTATCGAAGTCAAAAGAAGAAGATTGCTTTATAGCAATAAATTATATGACTAAAATCACTTCAAAAACTCTCAAGTTCTTGATTTACGTATGAAAAATGCTAAAACGCTCTTTAACAGAACTACTGTAGAAATTAAGTAAATGAAACAAAATCCCCAACTAAAAGCAGCATATGCAACAACACACAAAAGTTTCGATATCTTTAGCCAATTCCTATGTCATCAGTACGACGCTCGATATCGGCGATCAGTCGGTGAAACAATGGGACTAGGCGCTTTGTGTGTCATTATGCGACGTGTATGGAAGTTTTCAGGATTTAGAATTAGAAATACAAACTCTTGATACTTTTTAGTTGTGCTAATATAGCCGTTCGGTTTGATCTCTGTTTTTTCGGTCATCATCATCAGCTTATAAACGTTCCACTGCTGGGCAAAGGCCTCCCACGTGGACAATAGCACTTGGGGATATTGGGCCATAACCCACCACGCTGGCGGGTTGGTGGGTTTTAACGACTGCCATCTTACGACAACAACCGGGACCAACGGCTTAACGTGCCTTCCGAAGCACGGAGGAAGCTCGAGATGTTTTAAATTGGTCACCCATTAGGCGACCCGGCATTGCGAGCAAGTTCGCAAGCCGAACGCGCTAGCCGCTGCGCCATCGAGCACCTCCTCCATTTTGTTTTCGGTCACAATTGGCTACTGACAGTTTTCGGAAAAGTATAATAAAAAATTACAAACGCTTATTTTATACCCCGTACAATAATTTTTTTCTCGAAAAAGCTTTATTTAAAAGAGAAAAACATATTTTTTATTCATTAATTTCATATTTCGCGCGAAAACGGTTGGTCACGTCACATTTCACTAAACAAAGAAATTTTATCTTGATACCTGACAGACAGTTTTTGTTTATTTGTGACATGTGACGTCACGCAAAGCTCAATCATGGCCGCCCATATTTCACAGATAAAAATCGCAAATTTATTTTGTAAAAATAAAATATTAAAGAATTTAAATAGAAATTATCTTATTAAAAAAAATTATTTAATAATTATCGTTACATTATAAACTACCATATCCGACATATTTCATAATTTATTGTTACAACTGTCAAATAGCCAATTATATAAAATTAGATATACAATCCCACACGAAAACAGTCACCTCAGAGGTCACAGTTTCAAACTATGTACCCGTGTTGCTAACAACAATCCCTATAAACATTTTATATGCAACAGAGTGGTAAAAGATTGGAATAAGCTCCCAGATGATGTTGTCGTAGCCTCCAACATCAACCAATTTAAAAATAGACTAGATATATATTTAAAAAACATAAGGATATAATACTTAAAGTATATTGCGATAATCAGGATACCGGTATTATCAGTTGTAACAACTGCTTGCCTGTTAATGTTAATAATAATAATAATAAATCGTAGCGTAATAGTGGCAGCATTAACATATACCTACCTCAATGTGTATGTGTTTTAGACGAAAAACAATGTTTGAAAGAGCTTTTCGTCATATTGACCTTTAGCCCGCACAAAAGGAATGCGTACACCTAAACATCTTACTATAGTCCGTGCCAGATAACCGTGCATGGAAGGTTATTGACACCTCTCTACCAACGTACTTTAATTATTCCTTAATTAATGAACAAGACGTATGGATACTATCGCTAAACAGGACTAAGGCCCATAGTCCTGTGATTTTACTTAATTAATGAACTTTTAATTAAAGTATTAATTAATGACTAACTAAGGCCCTTACTGGGTGAATCTACCATTATCGGTCTTCACAGTAAGGGAAATCGTAACAATAACGGTCAGAAGCTCGTTGACCTTGCACTAGAATGGAACTTAAAAGTCATGAATACCTTTTACAAGAAAAATCACAATAGAAAATGGACATGGCTTTCACCAGATGGGAGATACAAAAATGAAATTGATTTTAACTTGTCAAATTGTCCCTACCAATTCAATGATGTTAGTGTAATTAATAAATTCAACTTCAGCACAAATCATAGAATGGTCAGAGCAACTCTGGTAACAGCGAGCAAATCCAAGCCGAGGAAACACATTAAACCACCACCTTTTCATATAGCGACTCCACTCCCTAAAGACATTATCTCAAAATTCAAAGAAAAAATAAACAACATTAATGTAAATGAAACTATAATTCAGAACAAATATAATAAGTTCGAAAAAATGCTCTCGGGTTTATCGACAGAGGTAAATAAATTAATCATAAAAACACAAAATGACAAAATAGGACAAGAAGCAAGAACTCTAATAGAAAAAAGGAGAGAATTGATTACAGACAGGAAAAATAACATCAAAAATATAGAATCCATTAGTAAGAAAATTACAGAAAGCATTAGAAACCACAAGAAACAAAATAGATTAAATAAAATTAGATTCGAAATAGAGAGAACAGGAGGAGTAAAAGCTGCCTTAAAACAACTTAAGGATCATTCAACATGGATACCAAGCTTGAAAGGCAATAACCATACTAAGCAATATGTCACTTCAGAACGACCCCAGATCAGTAAAATAGCAACAGACTTTTACCGCAAGCTATACAAGTCACATGAAACGGTAACAGAAATGGAAATTCCTTACAAAGAAGAACAAATTCCGAATATTTTACAAAGTGAAATAAGGAAGGCCATTCTATCCCAAAAAAACGGAAAAGCATCTGGAGCAGACAAAATAACCAACGAGCTATTAAAAGCAACATTGGACCTTATACAACAACCGTTGACTGCCCTGTTTAATGAGATACTATACAGTGAATATATCCCAGATCAATGGACGAAGTCCACTATAGTTCTACTCCATAAAAAAGGAGACAAAGATAAAATAGACAATTATAGACCAATTAGCTTGATGTCCAATATTTACAAACTTTTTTCTAAAATTATACTAACCAGACTCACTCAAAGACTAGACGAAGAACAGCCTAGGGAACAGGCAGGCTTCCGAGCCAATTTCTCTACAGTGGATCATATGCATGTCGTAAAACAAATAGTAGAGAAATACAATGAGTACAACAAAACATATTACATTTGTTTTGTAGACTACAACAAGGCATTTGATTCCTTATCACATAACTATATATATAAAGCCTTGGAGAATCAAGGCATCGAAAATAAATATATAAGAATTATAAAGGAAATATATAGTAATTCTACATCAAAAGTGCAACTGGAAACAACTGGAGAAGAGTTCAAGATACAGAAAGGGGTTAGACAGGGCGACCCACTGTCTCCAAAACTCTTCTCTGCTGTATTAGAAGAAGTCTTCAGGCATTTGGAATGGGACAGGAAGGGATTAAACATCAATGGAAGCATGCTATCCCATCTACGGTTTGCAGATGACATTGTGCTGTTTGCAGAGTGTCCCGGGGTTTTACAGGAAATGCTAGAACAACTCGCATTGGAGAGCAGAAAAGCTGGCCTGACAATGAATATCTCCAAAACAAAGGCAATGACTAATAGTCAGAATAAACAAGCTCTACAAATACACAACCAACAAGTAGAATATGTGGACGAATATATTTATTTAGGCCAGATCATAGCACCACAATCACAGACAGACAAAGAAATAAGACGAAGAGTCAATAACAGCTGGGCTCGGTACTGGTCTCTAAAAGAGATAATGAAACATAAATCTATACCTATGTCCCAAAAATGCAAGGTGTACAACACATGCATCTTACCGGTGCTCACATATGGATGCCAGACCTGGGGCTTGACAAAGTCACTCAGCCAGAAATTGAAAGTGTGCCAACAAGGGATGGAACGTAGCATGATTAGGCTGAGAGACAAATGGAGATTAACCAGAATAAGAAAGGCCACCAGAGTGATTGATGTCTCTAGAAAAATTAAGAAATTAAAATGGCGCTGGACAGGACATACAATTAGATCCTCTAGGGACAAGTGGACTAAGGAAATGCTATTCTGGTACCCGAGAGATGGAAAAAGGAGAAGGGGAAGGCAACCTAAAAGGTGGGAGGATGACCTACCACAAGGATGGCGTAGATTAGCCAGGGATCGAACCCAATGGCGCCTTCTGGAGGAGGCCAATGTCCGAGGACAACCTGGTCACGATTCAGATGCTGACTGATGTTATTAATAAGTTAATTTTACGTAAATAATAGATTGTAAGCATTAGAATAAGATTTATACATGTAGACCAGTGAATAAAGGCTAATTTAATTTTAATTTAATTTAATTAAAGGCCCTTACTGCCGTACTTAGCACTATTTTCTCTATTCAGCACGATACATAAGAAAGTGACAGCAAGAGACTTAATCGTCATTAAAACTTAATTGACGTCTCTGAGTACGGCAGTATGTCCTGTTTAGCGATAGTATCCATACGTTTTGTTCATTAATCATTACATATTATGAAGTAAGTCGCTGTTTTCCTCTGTCTGTGGCACCGCACTATTCTCCTAAACCACGCAATGGATTTTAATGCGGTTTTCACTAAAAGATAAGAGCATTAACTGGGGATGGTTTTGTTTATATTTTGTAGATATATTTTTGTGAATGGCTGAAGTATTAAGGTTTTTCTAAGTAAGCGTGAAAGAAGGCTGAGGCGGGCCGCTAGTTAAGTAATAAAGAGTATGTTGGTAGTGAGGTGTCAATGACCTTTTATGCACGGTTATCTGGCACGGACTAGTTAGGCACCTCCTGTTTTTGTGCGGATGTTTTGATCGGGCATCAGGTTTTTATAATATGCGATCGTAGTTTGCTGGCTTGGCCTATTGACAGACTATCAATTTTCTATCGATACGCAACGCCAGCTCACCCCCCCCCCCCCCCCCCCTTCTTTAGGTGGCGGCGTCCCCCCTATCCCGCGGACGCCGCACCTCTGAGATGTCGTCGCCGCTGCTGCGCGTGCCGCTAGAGCGCGGCTGGCGGCGCGAGCTGGTGTACCGAGCGGCTCTGGATGCGCACTCGCGCCGCAACGCCGACATCTACTACTACTCGCCGACGGGGAAGAAGCTGAGGTCCACACGAGAGGTTGGTGCATAAAGTAAAGGACAGTACAGCCTGTATTACAAAATGAACTGAAATCAAGTTGTCGCTACAATTGATATTTTTGTCTCAGGTTTCTGAACAACTGTCTGGCACTGGTCTGACGCTAGAGAATTTCTCGTTCTTCAAAGAACCGCTGGGTGTTGACGATCCTGAAAAAGAGATTATACGGTAAGTGGCTCAGCATTCAACCAATACAACAAAAAATTGGCCAGCCTATTGTTACATCTAAATATATAAAAAGAAAAACTGACATATCAACGCACAGCCCGAACTACTAGTATTAGAAACTTGATATATTGTAAAAAAAGGGGGTAAACAAGGAGTTAGGGAGTTTGTATGAAACACAGTCAGTTTTGAAGCTAAATAGATAAAATTTGGTTAGAAATTAAGAAAGACGTATTTCAGTATTTTTGAAAATTTAACCTTTATAGGGGTGAAAAAAACGTGGCGTTGCAACGCATATCATGTACAGTAGATACTAGATTACTAGATAGTTTATTAATGTTATATCATAAAGAATATATTCCTGTAATGATAAATGTGTTGTGTGTGCAATAAATACATTTATTTAGATAATAATTAATGTATTGTGTGTGTGTAATAAAATAAATAAACAAAAAATAAAAACATTATCTTCCTTGTTATACAGTGACGCTAAGATGATAAGGCGCGTGGAGTCCCCCGTGGCGGCGGCGCCGCCGGCGCTCGAGGGCAAGCGCGCGCCCAAGCCCAAGCAGCCGAAGGGCGCCAGCCCCGAGCCCAACACGCCCAACACGCCCAAGTCGCCGCCCGCCAAACTCAAGGTACGCAAGGATGACGAATCTGGGTCAAGTGTAATTAACTTTATTATTGAAATTGTTTGCATTCACAAACAATGCTTTATAGATCTATACTAATATTATAAAGAGGGAAGATTTGATTGTTTGTTTGTTTAGATTGTATAGGCTCCGAAACTACTAGACCGTTTTGAAAAATTCTTACACCGTTGGGAAGCTACATTATCTCCGGGTGACATAGGCTATATTATATTTTAAAAAAAATTCGTCACGGGGTACGGGGTCCACGCGGATGAAGTCGCAAGCGGACCGCTAGTATAGGATAAAAAGGTTTACTAGAAATATAAACAAATCTCAGGAAAACTCGAATGGGATTCGAACCCATGTCATTTGGATTGCCGGTCCACTGCTCTACGCTGCAGTTTTTTTTCTAGTAAACAATTTTATCCTAAGTGTAATTAATGGTGGCCACCATTGGCCTTATCGTCACTTAACATGAAGGAGATGAAGGCAATGCGCTTACCCGTTGAAAAATAAATGGATTATTATTCTCGGAAGCGGTGGCGCGTCGACCTCGATGCCTTTGACGGAAATAGAGCTAGCTAAGAAAAGAGAGAACTAGAAGGAAATGGGGAAGACCTTTGCCCAGCTCTGGGACACTATAAGTTTAGTAAAAATAATATATATGTTATTGTTAAAAAGCAACCACAACCCTAAGTTTCTTCCACCCCTGATAGACGTTCTTAAGTCGGTGCGATCTATACTGACTTCGGCAAAGCCTTTGATAGAATTGACCACACTTGTTTATATACTTGCCTTGCACGGTATCGCCGAACTGCTGAGTTAATGTAGATCGTACTTGCTCTGTAGAGAGTCGACAGTCGTGGTTAACGGTTGTACTTCTGAACAGTTTCCTGCTCATTTCGGTGTCCCCCAGGGATCACTTCTTGTCCCAATATTCTTCAACATTTTATCAATGATATCTCAATTGCTTCCTTAATTTTGAATGCTACGTTATCGCCAATAATCTTAAAGTGTTCCGTTTAACAATTTATTGGTTCCGTAACAATAAATTCCGATTGCCCAGGTAAAGTCGGTGGGGTCGAGACTCAGCGGCCCCCCCGCGCCAGTCGCTAAGCCCGTCGCCAAGAAACCAGCCGCCGCAGCAGCCGACAACAACAACTCGGCGGCATGGAAGAAGCCCAGGTATGTACACGGTAGTCTAGGTGTGCTACAGTCTTTTGTTGCGATCCAATCTAGGTAGAACATGGTCAACTGTTTAAGCCCTATACTTTATTTGAAACAAGCTTTTACCTACGGCTTCGGTAGCGTACATTTTTTGCGGAAAAAAGTAGCTTATAACTGTCTCAAAACAATAACGTCTGAACAAAAATAGTACTTTGTAATCTAATTCCAAATACATAAATAAACCTTAGACAACTACTTTACTCAGTCCGATATTGATTCCTCTATAGTTTTGGTTTGTGGATGTGATGTGTGTATTCATCTTTGCCATTTTATACTACCATTATTATGTTGAAATAACCGCGCAAATCTTGTGAAAGTTTAGAAAATCCTTCATTATATCCGTTGAATAGGATAAAGCTATAAGTTATGTCAATTTTGACATAATTTATAGCGTTTCAATTCTCACCATTTTAAAATAAGCGTTTACTGTTACACCTAAACTTGTATCGCAATAAAAGATCACGTTACCTGTTAAATATAGGTTAAGTATTGCATATTATTGTGTGTATCTCTAATATTTTTACGAAAAATCTAATGCGCAATGGAAATGACGACTCCACAACTGAAAACAAATGATTTTTTACAGAAACTTTGGATTTAGAGTAATGTTATATTATTTTGAAACAAAATCGTGTTTTTTTAAATATCTAAATAATAAATTACTCTAGAAACAAAGTCTTTTATTCAAATAATGCATAATCTCAACTACTACTCCACAACTGAATAGCTTATATTGTTTTTACATATTTACCAAAACTTTGACCTTAGTGTAATATATATTTTTAATGTAATTTGACGTTATTGTTCTCTTAAGTTTACGCGTACACTCTAACTATTCAATATTGTTACTTTAATTATTACTCTAGAGTCGAAGCATTTTCTCGTGTTTTAACATCTTACTGTCATAAAAAAAAAACGATGTAGTCTTAACAAACAAACGTACGCGTAAAAGGTGGTTAATTGACACTTGCGCAATTAACCGCCTTACGCGGGTACTGAGCACCGCGCGAAGTGTAGTTGCGTTGCGGCCAGGCCGCCGCAAGCGGTCGCCGCCGCCGCGACCGGTTCAGCGACCGTTGCCGCGACCGGTTCAGCGACCGGTTCGGCGACCGCCGTGAGTGTGGCGGTCGCTGCGACGGTGGCGAGTGTGGCGAATGTGGCGACGGCGGTGGTGACCCCGCCCCCGCCGCCGCTGCTTAGTCGCCCGCCGCTGATCACGTCGCCTGAGGTAAGTCTGATTTCTTTTTAGATACGTGGAAATTTTTATAATTGCACATACATAGAAACAGTAACCTTTCAGTCTTGGCAACGAAATGTCAAAAAATTTTGACAGCAGGTGCGATTTGGCGGGAATTTAAATTTGCGGAAATGAAACACAAATCGAAAGCAGTTCATGTTAAATTTTGCATTTACGATACATAAAATGTACCACAGAACCGAAATAATCGACCTTGTTCATACTAAAGTAGTCTCTAAGTATATCA
Organism: Scoparia ambigualis; assembly: GCA_963921215.1. Classification (NCBI taxonomy): domain Eukaryota; kingdom Metazoa; phylum Arthropoda; class Insecta; order Lepidoptera; family Crambidae; genus Scoparia; species Scoparia ambigualis. The sequence goes on along the minus strand of OY992514.1, from coordinate 25,243,793 downwards.
AAACACACACATATCAAATTTTAATTTTCAACACAAGCCCGTGATGGTTTTGCACATTTCGCAGAATAAAAACATTGCTCTAATAATAGCCTGACCGCAACCGCTGTACCGCGCCTTAGGTATGCGCTAGGAGGTGGGGAGTGGGAAGTAAAGAGCATGAACTCACATGAGATTCGTAGTGTCAGACAGATCTTACGATATCGAATCACAGTTTATTGAAGCTTTATATTTACGAGTATAATTACATCCAATCCGTTCTTCTCCAATATGATTTTTAGATAAGTACAATTAAAGAACCAATATAAAGAAAATTAGTTTTTAATTCTTGGAAATATACAGGGTGTTTGGTAGAGGGTTGGACATACGTAAATGTCCGATAGCAAGGGTATTCTGCCACCTAGTCAGCCCCAGTAACATCGCACTGGCCTCACAGTTCAAGAGGTTTTGTTTTATTAAATTTGACATTTAGCACAAACAATTACCAGAAAAAAAATTTGAGCGCCCAGAGTTACTAGGTGAGGTAAAAAATATTGAAGTACAATTTTCCTTTGATTAAAAAAAAACTAATAGGAGTTGAATGCTTACAATTTCATTAAAACATCTCTGCCTTATACCCTTTCCACCGGTACCTCAAGTGTATTGCTATTGTCTTTAGAACCGAAGTTCACGAATTTCGCCCAGCAGGTTCACTGTTCAAAAAACTGCTTGACCATAAAAACCACATTCATTTACGGAAATAAACTGGTTTGAATAAAATAAAAAGCAGGTTGAAATGTTATTTCTCAGCCATAAGATGTATCTTCTCTCTCTTTCACTTGTGTCAGCGCCCGCCGTGTGTTGCACTACCACTTGGGTTTGGTTGGGTCACTTTTTTAGTCGAGACTTAACCACCTCTGCTATCTGACGTTTCTGTTACGCTACAACTTGTTTTTGTTAATTTCGTAGTTTTTATTGTTTCTTCGTTCAGTTAAGTTTTTTGTATTTGTTATTGTTGCGTTTGGTAACAGCGCAATGGCTGAATTTACCAATGAAGAATATGCCGACATGTTGTTGGCATATGGAAATGCTAATTCTATTGGACGCGAAGCACAAAGGATTTATCGAGACCGTTATCCTGGTAGAAGACTACCGAATCACCAGACATTTGGAAATACTTATCGGCGCTTACGAGAAACTGGTAATTTACATTTTCGTGAACCACGACAGAACAGATGGCGTCCCGACGTTACTGTTGATGAACAAATATTGCAAGAGTTTGATAATGACTTCCAAATGGCTGGTGATTCGGTACTCTTCTACCAGGATAACGGTCTCGATAAATCCTTTGTGCTTCGCGTCCATTAGAATGAGCATTTCCATATGCCAACAACATGTCGGCTAGGGGTTGCAGTCCCGGTACTGTGGAGAAAACGGGATTCCCGGTACTGCGCTAACTCTGGTACCGGGAAAACCGGGAAATTTCGGTACTTTTCGGTACTGAGATTTTTTTTAACCCAGATGTAACAAACGTTTGAAAGAAAGAAAGAAAACAACAAGTGTGGAATTGGTTAGAGATCATCCGAGTTGAATGTTTTAAATTTAAAAGGGTCTATACGCAATGGATTTTTATCATGAGTGTTTTAAGGTGAGTAAATAATATAAATTCGTCCAAAGCAAGACCGGCGACAGACTCCCTTCTCCAACGGATCCCCTCGGCCGAGATTGTGGTATTGGGAAACTTTAATGCCCATCACGTCGAATGGCTTGGTTCAAGCACAACTGACCGCCGTTCATGACCTCGCTTTGGTCTACAGTCTGTCCCAATTGGTAACCGACCCTACGCGAGTTCCAGATGTGGAGGGCCACGCACCTTCCTTATTGGACCTCCTGCTGACCCCGCACCCAGACGGCTATCAAGTTTCTGTTGATGCACCACTATGTTCATCAGACCAGTCTGATTTGTAGCACTGTGCCTCTCACAGAAACTTCAAAAACGTCGAGTCTGGTATTATAAGTCAGCGGACTGGGATGGGATGCGAATTTTTTTTGCGTCCTACATGGTGGCGAGTTTGCTTCTCGCTGGATGATCTTGATGTCGCCGCCGACTCAGTCGTTGATGTGATGCTGCAAATTGGCGTCTCGCCAAAAGCGACAATATTACCAAGTCTGGGTTAATGCGGTGTCATCAAAGGATCCAAACACCAGTGCGCTCAGAAAGAGGTACAACTTTGCCGCCAGGTCCTTTAAGGACATTGCCAAGGCGAAGTCATCATTCATAAGTGGAATTGGCGAGAGGCTAGTGCGTCTTCCTTCGGGCACGTGTGCGTACTGGTCTCTCGCGAAAGCTACCTTAGGGAATTTTTGTCAGCCGTCCTTACCACCATTGCACAATACCGATGACTGCCTGGCCCATACTACAAAGGAGAAAGCCGACCTCTTGGGCACTCTTTTAGCATCAAACTCGACCTTGGACGATGGGGAAAACTCTCCACCAACCATACCGCATTGCGCTTGTTCAATGCCAATCCGGTTCCTACAAAGGTCAGTTCGTAAGGCTCTTTTTTCCTTGATATCCATAAGTCGAGTGGGCCTGATGCAGTTCTTCCCGTTGTGCTTCGGACGTGTCCTCCTGAGTTGGCCGCGCCTTTTCCGGCTCTCTTACACTACTGGCGTTGTCCCGAGCTCTTGGAAGACAGCCCTTCTCCACCCGATTCTCAAAAAAGGCGATCGCTCAGATCCGTCCAACTACAGGCTAATAGCTATAACCATTTTGCTCTCCAAAGTAATGGAGTCCATTACAAACCGCCAGCTCTTACGGTACCTAGAAGAAAACTAGCTACTAAGCGATCGCCAGTATGGTTTCTTCGCGGTCGTTCGGCTGGTGATCTTTTAGTGTACCTTACTCACCAATGAGCGGAGGCAGTCGAGAGTAAAGGGGAGGCACTGGCAATTAGCTTGGAAGTAGCGAAAGCCTTTGACAGAGTATGGCGTAGGGCTCATCTCTCTAAACTTCCATCATACGGGCTTCCTGAGAAATTGTGTTCGTGGTTTGCCAGCTTTCTTTCTGGGCGTAGCATCATAGTCGTAGTCGACGGTTCGTGCTCTAACATGAAACCCGTAAATGCTCAAGTGCCGCAGGGGTGTGTGTTGTTAGTCCCTACTCTGTTTCTTCTGCATATCAATGACATGTTGCATAACAACATTCATTGCTATGCGGACGACAGTTAGTACGGGGGTAACGCTCTACACCGGACGAGCTAATATTTCTCTAGAAACGTCATCGAGAGCCAGAATAAACTTGTGACTGACACCTAGAACATGTTAAGTCATGTCTCAAATTGGGGCAGACATAACCTAGTCCAATTTAACCCCTCCAAAACACAAGATTGCGTATTTACCGCGAAAAAACATCCCTTCGTCGTACCTCTGAACTTTGAGAGAGCTCTCTTTGATACCAATCCGACTATTGGAATCTTTGGCGTCGATATTTCGAGTGACGTTCAGTTTTGAGGTCATTTGGAAGGTAAAGCTAGGATAATATTGGCATCATTTTAGGTTATAATAAAAGTACCGAAAGTACCGAATTTCCCGGGAAACGAATTCTCAGTACCGGTACTGCGTAAAAAGTCAATTTCCCGGGAAATACCGGGAAAAATCAGTACCGGGAATTCCCGGGAGCATGCCCTAATGTCAGCATATTCTTCATTGGTAAATTCAGCCATTGCGCTGTTACCAAACGCAACAATAACAAATACAAAAAACTTAACTGAACGAAGAAACAATAAAAACTACGAAATTAACAAAAACAAGTTGTAGCGTAACAGAAACGTCAGATAGCAGAGGTGGTTAAGTCTCGACTAAAAAAGTGACCCCAAACAAACCCAAGTGGTAGTGCAATACACGGCGGGCGCTGACACAAGTGAAAGAGAGAGAAGATACACATCTTTTGGCTGAGAGAGAGAGAGAGAGAGAGAGAAACAACATTTCTACCTGCTTTTTATTACCCAAACCAGTTTATTTCCGTAAAATAATGTGGTTTTTATGGTCAAGCAGTTTTTTGAACAGTATACCCGCTGGGCGAAATTCGTGAATAACTTCGATTCTAAAGATAATAGCAATACACTTGAGGTACCAGTGGAAAGGATATAAAGCAGAGATGTTTTAATGAAATTGTAATCATTCATCTCCTATTAGTTTTTTTTTAAATCAACTGAAAATTGTCCTATAAGATTTTTTTACCTCACCTAGTAATTCTGGAGGCTCCTAATTTTTTTTCTTGTAATTGTTTGTGCTAGATGTCATTATTAAAATAATACATTAACACTAACAGATACAATACCAAAAAAAAACTAGCAATTTTAGCCATTTTTAGTACATTTACACGAGTTTAAGTAATTAATTCGAATATTTTTTAACCAAATTAATTAAAAAAGCCTCTTGATCTGTGAGGCCAATGCGATGTTACTGGGGCTGACTGGGTAGCAGAATACTCCTGCAATCCGACATTTACGTATGTCCAACGCTCTACCAAACATCCTGTATAATATAAACTTTCTTTGATTGCTTTTCTATTCTTAAAATATTCGGCCACTTTGAAAATGACAGTCTTGATATCTCGAGATAATGCACGATCCATTTTTATATTTTTTATCTCATGTGCGTCTGACATACTAGTTGCCGCCGTGAGTGATGACGGCAGAAAGACAAAATGGAGCCACTTGTTCGCCCCCCCGCCTCGCCGCGCTCGCATACCCAAGGCGCGGTACAGCGGTAGCGGTCAGACTATAAATTACTAGAGCAGAATCGTTCTAATTATGAATATCAATATTACTAATTTTGCTTTGAAGTTCACTAAGAGACTTATGTCAGTTTTTGCGATCGCGCAGCACCCCCTTAACTTTACTTTCACGTCTCCCCCCTGCGGCCAGGAACGCTGTGCCCCTGCCCGTCAAGTGGTGCAGCCGTGCTCACTGACGTGCGGGCGCGGCGTGCCCTCGCTAGCGTGCGCCGCCTGCCTCTGTCTGTATCACCCTTACTGCGCGGGGCATACGCACACGGACGCGCCGCAGCCGTTCTACTGCAAGGTGAGGCATGCAAAGTAAAAATTTAGAATAAACGCTTATTTAGCTGATTTATTGCGACTATGAATCGCAACGACTTAACCAAATGGACGTTGTTTAAATATGTTTTGTACAAACTGTTATGTTGTGTATCCATGTATTTTACATAAGAGGGTTTACGCTTTTCGGTTTCCCATACAAATTTCTAAGCCGAAATTTTTAAAAACCAATAAGCCAATTTTAATGAAACTTTGCATTCTAAAGCAAAATTCAGGGATCTAAATAGTTTGTTGAAAAAAAGGTTTATTTAGCTGAGTTATTGCGATGTAAAGTTCACTATAGAAAGTTTAAAATCGCATTAACTCAGTTATTTAAACGTTTTTTAAAAATGTTTTCAACAAAATATTTAGATCTCTGTATGTTACTTTAGCATGCAAAGTTTCATTTAAATTAGTTCAAAGTTCAAAGTTGTTTATTGCATTCATGTACAGTAAGTTACAGGTGGTATTTATAACAAAGTAGTGCAGACATGACGCCCATTAGGGTATAGCAAAGCTTTTAAATAATGTTACAATGTTTTACAATACATTTTGAATTATTATTATAAATTGCATTTTAATATTATTATTATAGAATGTTATTATTATTATTATTGTTAGTAATTTTACTGCGGCATGTTATAAGACAAATAAATGATTTCATTATTATTATTATTGATTGAGTAATAAGTATTATTAGTGTATATTATTATTATTATAGATGTAGGAAAATTTGTGAATGAATGTGTAGCGGACTTAAAATTTGTCATTTTATAATTCAGATAAATTGTAATATGTTTTAATCGATAATAGTTCTTTTAATTTTTTGTTAAATTTATTGGTGTTCTTTTCGCCTCGTAGCTCATTTGGTAGATTATTAAATATTTTTATGCCATGCCGTGCATTGCCATTCTACTGCCAGGTATGGCAAATTTATTTTTATTGTTTATTCTTGGTGTATATCTGCTTTTTTTATTATTTTTAAATATATCTTGATTTTTCCGAACGAATTTACACATTTCTAGGATGTATATCCTATCTATGTATATGTATATCATACAAGTAAGAGTCAAAATTCCTAGTTGAGCAAAGTGGGGTCTGCATGAGGCCATGCTGTCGATATTGACTAGAATACGTATACACTTTTTTTGTAAGATGAATACATCGTTTATGTCCGTACTATTTCTCCATAATATGAGGCCGTATATAAGCCATGCGTGTGCATACGCGTAATAGGCTGCTAAAGCAGTTTTTTTATCGGTACTCAGTTTGAGGTGATACAGTGCATAAGTAAATCTGGAGAGTTTAGATTTTACTTTCTCTATGTGCATTTTCCAGTTTAGGTGCGAATCAATTTCTTTTAATATATATAAAATAATAAATTAGCATAATGGTTTTTAGAAATTTTGACTTGGAAGTTTGTATGGGAAACCGAAATGCGTAAACCCTCTTAACCTTTTAACCGCCAGACTTTAAATCAAGTATAAACATTATTTTAATATAATCCAGTGCTATCAAACAAAAAAGGGAGGTTAACCGAGTAGTGGCATTTGGCTGTAAATATCTGACCTTCGCAAAATGGGCACGAAAATATTTGTCGGATTATTCCGACCTTAGCGGTTAAAGTTTCATAAAAATGTGCTTAATAGTTTAAAAAAAAATACTTGAAATTATGCATGGACAAATGAAACCCTCTTCTATTTAAAAAAATACAATCCAACATACATAATATCCAATTAAAATTGAAATTGAAATTATTATAATTTAATTATTAAATATTTGCATGGGGAGATGTTGTTATATTTTTACGCTCATCCCATTCAGCCAACCACGGTAGCATGCAAAAATAGGTAGGGATATTAAAATTAAAAGTTAATACAATGAAATTAAAATTATTAAAATACAATAAAATTAAATACGACATAAATTTAAATAATCTAAAACAAATAAATTAATAAAATAAAAACACAATTAACCATAAGAAACCACTTTGAGGCTGTATGGTGCAAGCAGCTCCTCTGCCTTATTTGTTCAAGGTTACAAACAAAAAAGTAATGGATGGTTTTTCCCTCAGAATTTTTCCTTCATTTTATACATATAGACTACTAGACTTAACTACCTACTAGGTAAAGTTTAAAACAGTTTACAAGAAAAGTCATACAGAGCCATAATAACAAAAAATAATTAAATGCAAAAAATGTCAAACCCTAATTAATAATAGAATTAAAGATCAAGTTAAATTACAGTCAATCAATCAAAATTACAGTCGTTGAACAATTTAAAGTTAGAAAATAGAACGTCAATGCGCATATTAAAACATTATACAATTTGGTACAACAACGAAAACGAATATCAATGCAAAGAACCTAAGGCATCACAACACAAGGTACACGAATTGCAGCATTTGTGTTTTAAATATTCTTGCACAGAGTTAAAGACCAACAGTTTAAAGCGACGATGGGCTCATCACTTACTCTGAGCAACTGTACAGTTGTTAAAACGTTATATCATTTGGTAAATGCACAGCTTTTGCGGTCATTGCTTGGTCTCTGACTAACCCTTTGGTGAAAACAGTCGTTGAATATACTGCAACTCTATATCAAGACCGCATATTTCTCCCCAGAACTGCCGCAAATCCACCTCCCCCGCGTCCGAGCCCCCTCCGCTCACCCACAAGTCAGGTGTGGCCAGCGCGGCTGCGGCACTGCCGGCGCCGGTGCCGCGCCGCGTGCCGGTACCGGTTCCGGTTCCGGTGCTAAAGCGCCCGGAGAAGCGGGTGCTGTTAAGGATGAAGGTGAGGATTTTTGGGCTGGAATTTCTTAGGAGACTGAAAATGAATAGAGTCAGGCGTTACTTTGCAGAAATCCGTAATACACAAAAATGGTATAAAAATATGTAGTGTTCTCACTAATCTATCAAGTTTGAATGCTGCATGTTCAGGCTGGAAATTGAAAATTAATGAAGTTAGGCGTTATTTTGCGGAAATCCGTGTCCTACGAAAATGGAATAAAATATGAAGTGTTCTCACTAGTCTATCAAGGAATGCTGCATGCAAGCACCGCCCTCCCGCCCGCAAAAACACAAATTTACAAGTTTTAAAAATTTTGCAAATGTCACTTTTTTTTAAATTTCTTCTTTAGTAAATTCTTCAGTGTCTTTAATAATTAGAACTAAAGTAACCACGTATTATAATATTTCAATTAGTAAATTTTGTTGCGAACAAATTATAAACTTAAAACGACAGTGTCAAAAAAATCCACGAGCAGGATTGCAACCCGCACGCACCCTTCTGGCAATCCGAGCTAGGTGCTCTTTCCAGTGAAACAGCCCGAATCCAGCCAGCGAAATTAATCAAAACCATCTTTATTTTTTGCTTTGTAAGCCAAAAGGCGCCCCATTCAATTTAAACGGCAAACTACGTTAACAACATCCGATCTTAATGTTTTTACAAACATTAAAGATCAGTTAAGAAATAGGCAAGCTATGTTATAATGTTATTATTTATAACTTTTTGGCTTACAAAGTAAAAAATAGAGATGGTATTTATTAATTTCGGCGGGCTGGATAAATTCAGCGGGCTGGCCTGGATTGCCAGAAGAGTGCGGGTTCAAATCCTGCTTGTGGAAATTTTTTGACACTGTCTTTTTAAAGGAGAACCGGCACTTTTCATAGAAAAAAATGCTTAATATGTATACAATAGAATTTGGTCATAAAGTAAAGCTAATATTATTTGCTAAATAAACCAAGTTTTGTCTTATTTTTATCGAATCGCGGATAAGAGTTATTTAATTATTAATATTTTTTAATATGGAAACACTAAGTCTTTAAAAAACAGACATGTTACTTTAAAAATGTCTAACGTGGCTGCGTAAACCATAATTCTTTTGCTTTTAAAAAAGGGAAATGTCAACATTGCTGTCACGTCATGTTTGATTTGACAGCTAGCGGCTGTCATTTGTCAACAACTGTCTTTTGTTGACAGATATTGCCAGTTAATTACTGAATAACAAATTAAAAAATTAAAAAAGTATACAACTTAAGCCTAAAACGCCGGGGTCTCCTTTGTAATAATCAAATATCACTCAGGCATTGACTGAAATCTGTTTGTGTAAGTACCTCAATGTAAATAAATATGAGTTTATTGCACTGTACAGGCTGCCAGCGGCGGGCCCGAGGGCGAGCGCGTGTGGGCCGTAGCTCAAGCCCACGCGGCGGCTAAGCCCCCACCGCGAGCCTCTTTGCCGCAGTCGCTAGTGCGCCTCAACGGACGCAGGTTCATTGTGGTGGGGCGGGCGCTGGTGCAGCCGAAGGCGGTGAGTTGTGTGCTAGCCATTAACCTAGAAGAGATAGACAAGAACGTTCATATAAACCATTTGTTCAAATCCAGGAATGAGAGATCTATAGTTAGCGCTTAAACATTTTGTGTCGTCTAATCAACAGACACATCGCAGCGCCAGATCGCCGATCGATCAAAGACAGCGTAGTGTGTATCAAGAATAATCAATTATATATATCAATTATAGAGTTTTTTTTTTTGTTTATGATTTTTATATTGGCACTGTCCATAGTAAATACAAAAACAACTTTCTAAAGTTGTTGCATTTTGAAATAAAATAATATTTTTTGGCAGTTGGTACATTTGTTATTTTACATTTTCTTTTACATTTATGACAAATCAATTTATATCAATATTCATTAACAATATGTATGCAAAGGCTACCGCCTCAGCTAAATGCAACATAGGCGTAATGCCTATGTAGCGCTGGTTTACGACCAGCACTATTTTCTTTCAAAATTATTTTTAATGAGTACATGCACAAAAAAATGAAAAAGAAGAAAATCCTGCTTTAGCAATTCACACAAAAAAAATGATTAATATGAGCACACCGACTTGACTAACCAGAACAAATGCTATATCTTCATGCCGATCACTGTTCTAAATTATTTTATCCTCAATATATTAATTAATTTTATTAATATATTAATTAATTAATTTGCAGTTTTTTTTATTAACAAGTATGTCATCATCAACACACATCTGTACTACTTTACACTTGCGAATGTTTATCTTCCAGAAGTCTATCGACGAATGAAACTCAAGAGCTCACAGCCCGTCCCGGAGGGGACGCGTCTTGTACAAATCACAATTTATTTATCGGACCAGTTAAATGTTTATAAGTTATAGTTTTTAGACGTTATGTAATCATCACCTTGTTTGAAAGATAAAAAACCAAACTAGTTACCTTGTTGTTAGGATGGACCAAAATTATGTTTTGATTGATTGAGATAAGATTTATATTTCCAAATCACCGCTACGACATAAGGTAGGTTAGTAACATAAAAAGCGTAGAGATCAAAGACCCTAGACAAATGGCATAATGACATATGAAAAAGAATAATAAGTGAAAGGGATTTGACTTAAGTCAACGATATATCATTTATGTAATTTATATAGATAAATTCACGTCTATTATCCCCGAAGGGTTAGTCAGAGGCTAGGCAATGAGGACCACAAAAACAGTCCACTCAAGTCCACTACTACAGTCCACGTTTCACCAAATGATAACTGCACATGAGCAGTGCATGTGCTCAGCGTGACAAGTGGCGAATTTAGAACTAGTCCCATAATTCAAACATCACACAACAAAATTGACAGTTGTGCGGAGTTGCCTCAGTTGTCGAAAATGAAATTGATAGAATTTTGATTGTAAAGGTGCCAGTTTGGTTTGTTATCTTTTATTGTGGTATTTATCCTTGTTTCTTACTGTCGCACTCGACACGTACATTATCATTAATGATAACAAAGCGCTATAAGAGAAAGAGAGAGAGAGATAGAGAGAGTAATTTAGATACTCATACATACATATACTCACTGCTATTATCCCCGACGGTTTAGTCAGAGACCAGGCAATTAGGACCGCAAAAGCAAACTCGTACCACAGTCCACGTTTCGATTTTCCCTTGTAATACTTGTGTCTATGGTTGCTCACGCCGTCTAGCCGCGCTCGGCGGCCGCCCGCGCACCCCTCAGAGACCCCCCACACTGGCGTCTTTCGAGCGTCAGCGTCATACCGGCGGCGTCGTTGCAGCGCTCACGCGGCGTCGATGCCACGCGAGCGCTGCACTGACGCCGCGTGGACGCCGGCTCGACGCCGACGCTCGAAAGACGCCAGTGTGGGGGGTCTTTTAGGGTAGCGCGGGCGGTAGTGTGAACGCGATGCACGTGAGTACCTTGAGATTGTGTAGTCGTCATTCGATTACCACCAGCGTTTCTTCTTGATTCTGACACTTCAAGGTTTTTCTTTGTCATTGGGTACTCGCGAAAGTTTCCAAGCTGACTGCCTATGTGAACGGCTATCAGTTTTTGATCTAAAAACCGGCCTAAATGTAATTGGAGATTCGTCTATAGATATGCTGTTGTCATCAATCTTGAATAGAGTAAGATCATGAACCCTTCTTCCTGATGCTACTAGCAGTAACAATACAATCATTCTTTTGTTCCTTATCAGCTTTTTCTCGTAATAAAAAGCTTGAATCACGGCAAACAGTTCCTTCTTGTTGATATGCCACTGGAGCTGCTAATTGTTCCATAAGCCGCTGATATGTTTTCGATTTATCTGAGCCCCCCAGCCATTGTCTGAAGCAACTGACGTAATGAAAAAAAAACGGTTTCGCATAACTGAGAAGAGGGCACTTTATTTCGAGGTTCTGAATCCACCAACTGCATTGTTGACGAGATTTTTTTTTATTTTTTAGTTTATTTGGGAAACAAACAATTTAACAACACATAAAATATTTTACGAAATAGATTACACAGTTATCAGTAAAGTTTCCACAGTTATTAGTTTTGTTGGAATAAGAATTTCATTCTGCGAAGCTCCTCCGGTAGAATGTTGGCTACCTTTTGAATCTCCCTGAAACGAAGTCTTTAGAGAGGTTTCGCGAAGGCAGCGAAATTTAGTTTGCCAAGAGACTTTTTGCAGATTTCTAACTCCTAATAGGGTTTTCTTTAAATCTTTTCTCAAGGAGAATTATCTTCTTTTCCGGAAGACTGACTTTGTATTATGAAAGGTGTCCCATTCTATACCGAGGTATTCGATGCATTGGGATGTGTTCGTCAATGATTTGTCTATATTGATTATCCATCCCAACTTCCGTAAGAATAGTACTGCCGCGATAGCATCATTTTGCAATTTTACCGGATCTTGGTCGGCTACTAAGAAGTCGTCGAGATATACTATGGCTCTCATGTTCATCTGACGTAGGCGTGACGCTATCCAATTTGTCACTCTTGCAAAGGTGAGAGGTGCTGTTGAAAGACCAAATGGGAGACATGTGAATTGTAGGATTCCGTTTTGATGAACTATTGACAGAAATCTTCGATGTCAGTTTGCTATTGGGATATGGAAAGGTGCTTGGGAAATATCTATTTTATGAGAAAATCTCCCTTTTGCAGGAAAATGGGGCTTTTTGAAGTGGTTCTTTAACAGACACTTCTTCGGGGTTAGGTATCAGTTTAAGCCTCTGAGGTTGATTATCGTGCGAATTTTGATGTCGGGTTTTTGAACTGGAAACATAATTGAGTGAAAGCCTGACTGGACCGTCGATTGCTCGAAGACCCTTTAATGAAACAGGTTCTTTATCTCAAAATCTAACCCTTTTGTTTCAAATTTTTGGAGTATCGAATGGTGAAATTGTATTAGCGGGGGTCTTTTCACAAGGGAATGGGAGTACCCTTTTATTATTTGTAGAATACTTAATGGTGCCCCCTTTTTCTTCCAAACCTCTACAAAAGTTAGAATTCACCCCCCGCTGAATATCTCAGGAACTTCTATACCTCTTGATATAAGTATGGGCCTTAGAGGGTTTGCCTCGGGACGAGGACTGACCTTGATCTTGGGCTTTGGTATAAAACGGTCGTTTGAAACTATCGTTCCCTTTACCGGAACTTGATCTTTGAGGTTGGTTGAATGGTTTCGACGTTTTCGACACTTTGATTGTTGGTTTTCCCTGGCGTGAGGACGACGGAACATTGTAGTGCTTTGGCTGAAAGGGTTTCTTGTGAGGGTTGCGAAAAAAGGTCTGCAATAAAATGTTAACTTACCATAATACAAGGTTAATCCGTATTATGACAAATAACACCGACGATCACTATGTACTTCTAGGATCTGGAACGAACACACGTCGTTGAAAAACTAATATGACACCCGTGTAATACGTAGGTCAATCTCAAAGTACTGACGCGCATCGCGTTCCCGCTACCGAGCGCGGCTAGACGGCGCGAGGAACCATAGACACAAGTATTACAAGGGAAAATTGAAGGGGGCAATCTCACAGGTCAAGGCGACGGCACAGACCATGAAATAACACATTATACGAGGCATATGAATTTTCATTGTAAAATAGTCTCTAATAATAGCTGGATAGCTGTTATTTAGAATTAAAAAGTATAGATCTTAATCTTTAACGTTAACGTCTTTGAGTACGGCAGTAAGAAATGTTGTTGCACTTGTATGGTAATAGTTCGTTATATATTGTCGCCTATCTGTAGACACGTGCTTAAACATTGTTAAATAATCCGGCGTGATGTATATTAGATTTAGGCACAATTTCATCATATTCGAGAGCCCTACAGTAAGCGTGCTTTTCACCAGAGTGGTGGGAGGTAACTAAGCTGTGCGGCAGGCAAAACCACCAATAGATTATAATTGGCTTATTTGACAGTTCTCGGAAAAGTATTTTAAAAATTACAAACGCAAATTTTATACCTCTTACAATATTATTTTCTTGAAAAAGCTTTTTTTTAATAAAATTTCGCGCGTAAACGGTTGGTCACGTGACATTTTGCCCTGTGACGTCACACTTCAATAAACAAACAAATTTTGTCTTGAAACCTGACAGATGTTTTTGTTTATTTTGTGAAATGTGAGGATAGACGAAGCTCAAAGAGACACACACCGCCCGTGTTTCGAGTCTGAGTGGATTACATCTACAGATAAAAAATCGCATATTTATTTTGTAAAAATAAAATATTTACAAATTATCATAACAAAAAAAACTATTGGATAATTATTGTTAAATTATAAACTACCATATCCGACATATTTTATTGTAACTGTCAAATAGCCAATAAACTTTATTTGATACAAAAACAATTCAAACATTAAACAATTATGTATTAAAAACTTGTCTGCTTACCATCACCATCACCATATAAAATTAAAGAAAGAATTTTATATAGTCATTTACTGATGGACGACAATGACACATGACCAATCTCACATGTATCATTTATTTCATGTAAAAATATTATAATCTTAGTTTTAATCTGTAAAGTTATGAAGAATGTTCCTTAAAGTAAAGGAAAAAAGGTGTTAAAATGAAATGTTTTAGAGTTGTTGTTACGTTGTGCAATGTACTAATTCAAATTATACAATTTATTGTTATATAAATCTGATTAATATCTATTGTAAGTAAAAGTTATTGGCCAAAGAAACTTCTTTATCCACCTTTAAGTTTAATGGTGAACAATCAAATATCAGTTAAAAATATATTTATAGTGAGTTCAAACAATTTTGATACTTTATTGCTTGTAATTAAATTAAATTATTTATTTGTGGCGTAGTAGTAAGTGTTTGCTTTATAAAATTGTAGCGTCTATGATTGGGGGCAATAATGTTAAGGCCTTGTTCGCACTAAGCACGTAATTTAGTCACAGTAGAAGTACAGAAGCCATTAGGTCAACCTACAAAAATATATCAGATTAAAAAAAAAATTAAAGTTAACTAACTGTTTAATAATTAACAGCCCCGTTAGACTACTGACGTGAACCCATTCCTACACAAACCTTTTTTTAGCTTTCTACATGGGTTAACATTGTTATTGACTTTTGTCTTTATTAATAAGTTGATAGTGCAATAATAATAATAATCTGGAAAAAATTGCATTGACTCGATGTTATTTTAAATACCTACTACTTTGCCACAAGTGTCATGTGTCATCATAAATAAGTGTATTTTTCCCATAGCCATTATAGTGTCTCGTTTTAACTATATCAATGTTAAAGGAATAGTTTACTGCATAATGGTATAGAATACTTGTTTTATTATTTTATCACAAATGTATTTAATCATTTATGCTATAAAGGAACTGTGTCAAACGAAACGTGTTACAATAAACCTGTGTTTATCCGTGTTGCATTTAGCATCTCTTCACACCCCTAATGAATGAAAAGGTAAGTCACAAACGTAATGGAAACTTGTCATAACAAAATTAATGTTTATAGCAAGTTTTTAAAAGATGGGCGTTTGGCGGTAAGTTTTATGTTTTCAATATTACATTCAGTTGTGGAGTTTAGATATTCCTTTAAAAGTTTTGGACGTCATCATTTTGTCACCGTAAAAATGAACGAAATATCTTTAAAAATTTCGTTTATTTTTTCTTTCTGGTGTCCGTTTACATTGCGTGTTATAAAATATTTAATAATACTAATTAAGCGATTAGAATACACTGACGATGTTTTAGATATTTTTCTCTGTGGTTTAGTTAATATTGTTTTCAATATCAACTATCAAATATTTTGGGTCGTACTATAGTTTTTGAAATAAGTCTTTCGTAGATCTGTGTCTTTGTCATAAAGGTCTTTGTTTATTTCATCGTATCGTATCGTACTGTGCTGTTATGAAATGTTTCGTACATTACTATGACCACTGCAATAGATAATCAGCCTTCTGTTATCGAATATAAATTCGTTAATACAATCGTCGCGTCCGTTCTTATTAAATTGTTATATTTAAAAAATCCGTACGTTTCGATATGCGAACGATCTAATATGTTGCCTTGTGATAGACAAAGACCTATAGCATGCACAAATATAAAAAAAATGTTGCCAGTTTCTTTAAGTTATTATCTGTATCAGATAGCTGGGCGAAAAACTTTTTGAACTATTATAGTCGATTTGAGTCGTTTGTAATAATCCCGTGAACAATTAGCTTAGTTATTCTCATTTTTTGGACCCAACACATACTGCTAGCTGATGCAAATTAATGATAGTTAAACTCTTACTGTTACCACGCCTATATTTTCCTTTGGTTTCCAATATTGTTGTAATGCAATGTGATCGAAGTATGGAATCTATATTTTTAGTAACAGCTAAAGCGTTGACTCTTCTAGCCTCTGTGTAGATTTAACTGTTGTATCATTAGTATTATACTTCTCCTAATACAGCGAAGACAAGCGGCGCGGTCGGATAGCGAACGGCGCGGCGTCGCCCCCAGCGGGCGTGTCGCCGCGCCGCCGCGGCCGCCCGAAGCTCGACGACACCGACCACTTCTCCGGGTTCCACAGCAGGGCGCAGGAGAACAACTACAATGTCGTTGTGCAGGTCAGTCATTTGCGTGTGGTGTGAGGGCCACTTCGTTAAAACTCTTTGAAAATGTGCTTAGGATTTAGTGAACATTCCCAAAGAATTGTGAAAGTTGGAATCAGATTTTGTGAAAGTCAAATAAGCGAGCTATGGACTGTATAGTTGGGCCCTCAGTTCTCACATAGAGGATTGAGGGCCCACCTGTACCGGATAAACTATGGACACTACAGAAAAAGTCTTTAAGCCAAAATCTAAGGTAATGCCAAACAAAATTTGTGGAAACAAGCTGTTACTGAAAAACGTTGTCCTATTTTGTAAACAGTCGTTCAATATGGGCCCTCAATACTCATATACGTTCAAGTTTATTTCGCAATGAAAATGAAACCATTAACTTACAGCTACTGTTTGCTTATCCTATATGCTACTAAATAATTTGTGAAAATTTGTGAAAGCAAGATCAGGTCACCACTTCTTGTAGTTTGAAAGTTATGACCTTGTTACAATTCGGGCCCTCGATCCTCCATTTCTTTTGTTTACATTTTCTTACGCTTAACCTATGTAAGATAAGACAAGACAAATTTATCTCTTTTTATGAAAAAAATTGTGCATCAAATTGATGTTATTTGTTACTACTACGAATTACGATAAAACTACAAATCTTAATAGATACCGAAATCAACTTAGTTGTGTAGTGGGTAGGGTGACAATAAAATTGTTTTACCCTCATGTTATATCGATCTGAGATCGATTAATCGAAAAACCAATTTAACGGAACCAAAACAAAAATCGATTATTTGGATCGATATATAGTACTGAATCGATCGAATGAATCGATATTTTAAATTAGAAAATCGAAAATCGATTTTTCCAGTTTTAATAAGGACCATAAAATGATTTACAGTTAGTTAAATGTACTCAAACACATGTAAAGAAATAATAGATTTTCACGAAATTACTCAAAAACTGACGAGATAGCTGTGTGCTTAGTTTTCCTCGCCTCTTCTTAACAAATAAAAGCAATAAAAAAAGTTACGTTTGTAATCAATGATTTGTTAGCATTGTAAATACAAACTCTAAAATAAATCGATTTTTGAGAAATCTATCTTTAAGAACTCGTTTTTTTTTGTAAATCAATTTTTAGAATGCGATTCGAATCAATTTAAAAATCAATATTTTATTAAAGGAATCGCCATTCCTAATAAAACGATTCTTAGTAACGTTTTAGTTGCTTCTGCTGTTGCAAAGTAATTATACCTCACAAGCTGTTTTATTGTTTACAAATGCACCATAGTTGTAATATTTAGTGTAGTTACGCTAAACAATAGTTTATGATAGTGCAGCGGAAGTTGTAGGTGATAAAGCATTAAGACAAGATATTAAACATTTTATTTCAGGTATGTTTTTTTTGATTGAGTTTATATAGGTAACTAGATTTTTTTAAAGGCAAACATGTTTGCGAATAAATTAAATAATTTGATTAAAATATGAATAAATAAATAGTTTTAGATAAATAAACAGTTAGTTAAATGTACTCAAACACCTGTAAAGAAATAATAGATTTTCACGAAATTACTCAAAAACTGACGAGATAGCTGTGTGCTTAGTTGTCCTCGCCTTTTCTTAATAAATAAAAGCAATTAAAAAAGTTAAGTTTGTAATCAATGATTTGTTAGCATTGTAAATACAAACTCTAAAATAAATCGATATTTGAGAAATCTATCTTTAAGAACTCGATTTTTTTTGTAAATCGATTTTTAGACTGCGATGATTGATTAATTTTTAGATTCGAATCAATTAAAAAATCATTTTTTTAAAGAATCGCCATTCCTAATGTTATATACTTTTTTAGTAAAATACGAGGGGCGTTCAAAATATTCTCGGTATGTGGATAAAAACAAACAAGTACGAAAAGTTTGATATTTTTATTTTTCAATATACTCCCCCCCTATGTTCATACACTTATAAGATCGATCAATTATTTTTTTTAATCCCTCATAAAAATATTTTTTATCTTTGGTGTAAAAATGCTCCTCCACGGCCGTCTTCAACGCTTCATTGTCAGAAAATTTATTTCCACGCAGATCCTTTTTAAGATTGGGGAACAAAAAGAAGTCGCTTGGGGCTAAGTCCGGACTATAGGGTGGATGAGTAACAGTTTCAAACCCACATTCAACAATAGCTGCCTTGGCAATATGAGCAGTATGGACAGGGGCGTTGTCATGCAGAAGCAGAACACCTTTGGTTAACTTTCCTCGCCTCTTTTCTTTGATCGCATCTCTTAATTGACGTATAACGTTAGCGTAGTACTGCCCTGTGATATTTACACCTTTTTCTTTATAATCGATAAGCAAAACTCCTTCACAATCCCAAAATATTGTGGCCATGACCTTGCCAGCTGACGGGATTACCTTGAACTTCTTGGGATGAGCTGAACCCTTAATGTGCCACTGCATGGACTCCTGTTTGCTCTCTGGGTCATAATGATGAACCCAGGTTTCATCTCCAGTAACTATTTTTTGCAGCAACTCATCGGGATTTTCACCACACAGGTCGATAAAATCTGAACAGCAAGCCACACGCATATCCTTTTGAAGAAGCGTCAGCATTCGCGGAACCCATCTTGCACTTACTTTTGACATATTAAGATGGTCATGTATAATGTCATGTACGGTACCAATAGAGAGATTGGTTACTTGAGCTATAGATTTTACCTTCACTCGGCCGTCTTCCAATATAAGTTTTTCCACTTTATCAATATTTTCTTGTGAGGTAGCCACTACAGGCCGGCCAGGTCTAGGGTCATCTTCAATACTCTCCCTTCCACGCTTAAATTCGCTTGACCATTTTTGAATAGTAGATAAAGAAGGAGCAGACTCACGGTAAACACAATCCATTTCCTCTTTTATGGTTTTTTGATTTTTACCCTGTTTTGTCAAGAATTTTATGACGGATCGGTGCTCTAATTTCGTTAAAATTGTTAATTCGCTCATGGTGTTCATGTTTGTTCGGCAATTGCAGAAAAACAAAAGAACATCTCGGTTCCAATTTTACTTTTTTTTAATGTCAATGGATGAATCTTAGCGGCCAGTAACAAATATATATATAAAAGAGGTTGTAACGTATCAATACCGAGAATATTTTGAACGCCCCTCGTAATTTGAGTAACGTTTTAGTTGCTTCTGCTGCTGCAAAGTAATCATACCTCACAAGCTGTTTTATTGTTTACAAATGCAGCATAGTTGTAATATTTAGTGTAGTTATGCTAAACAATAGTTTATGATAGTGCAGCGGAAGTTGTAGGTGATAAAGCAGCAAGACAAGATATTAAACATTTTATTTCAGGTAAGTTTTTTTTGATACGTACTTGTAATTTTATAAGTAACTACCTAATATTTTAATAATTTTTTTAATGTCAATGGTTTGCTCTGCTATTAATCAATGTCAAATAGTAATGCGTGTTTAATCCAACCGTTTTTAAAGTACCTACAACTAAATTATTTCGTACTCCAGAAAACATTTTGTTATTGTGTAAGTAGGGGTGGGTGCCCATATTTATATAGAGAAGTAAATAAAAGTTTAGTCTATTCAAAATGATTATTTTAAGCTTACTGAATAGAGAAATTTTGATTTTGAGTAACAAAGATGTTTTGCGCTATTTCTCACGCGCAAATAATAAAAATAAACTTTCCTACATTTACACTAATTATCTAGCCCAAGAGAAGTTTCGTAATGAAACTCGTTAAATGGTTACTAGACAACGGATAAATATACTTAAAATACTTAAATACATACCTACCTATTTTACATTGAATAATAATAAGGCAAAGGACAACTTACAGTCAAACAGCGTATAGATATTAATAATATAATAAACTAAACAATAACGTTACGAATTAAAATTAATTTATATATAAAATAATAATTTGGTGAAATTACTCCGTGTATATTTATCTAAAACTATTTATTTATTCATATTTTAATCAAATTATTTAATTTATTCGCAAACATGTTAGCCTTTAAAAAAATCTAGTTACCTATATAAACTCAATCAAAAAAAACTTACCTGAAATAAAATGTTTAATATCTTGTCTTAATGCTTTATCACCTACAACTTCCGCTGCACTATCATAAACTATTGTTTAGCGTAACTACACTAAATATTACAACTATGGTGCATTTGTAAACAATAAAACAGCTTGTGAGGTATAATTACTTTGCAACAGCAGAAGCAACTAAAACGTTACTAAGAATCGTTTTACTAAAAAAGTATAAAACATTAGGAATGGCGATTCCTTTAATAAAATATTGATTTTTAAATTGATTCGAATCGCATTCTAAAAATTGATTTACAAAAAAATCGAGTTCTTAAAGATAGATTTCTCAAAAATCGATTTATTTTAGAGTTTGTATTTACAATGCTAACAAATCATTGATTACAAACGTAACTTTTTTTATTGCTTTTATATGTTTTTTTTTTTATAGCAGAAGGAGGCAAACGATCAAGCGGGTCACCTGATGGAAAGTAATCACCGCCGCCCATGGACACCCGCAAAACCAGAGGAATCGCAGGCGCGTTGCCGGCCTTTAAGGAAGGAATAGGCTCGTTTCTTGAAGATCCCTAAGTCGTAACGGTCCGGAAATACCGCCGCCGAGAGCTGGTTCCACAACACTGTAGTTCGAGGCAAGAAATTTCTTGAAAATCGCACAGTAGTAGACCGCCATCCATCAAGGTGATGTGGATGGAATGACAGTCGATTGCGTGTAGTGCGGTGAAGGAAATTAGCGGCAGGGATCAAGCCGAACAATTCCTCAGAACACTCCCCATGATATATAACGGTACAATATACAGAGAGACGCAACGTCTCTCCGAAGAGCCAGTGGATCGAGCCGACCTGAAATAACCACGTCGCCGACAATTCGAGCAGCTCTGCGTTGAATGCGGTCAAATGGAAGGAGTTGGTATTGGGGTGCTCCAGCCCAGAGATGGGAGCAGTATTCCATATGCGGCCTGACCTGTGCTTTATACAGTTGTAAACGGTGGGCCGGCGTCAAATACTGACCCGCTCTATTAAGCACACCCAGCTTTTTCGAAGCTAATTTAGCTTGACCTTCCAAATGACCACGAAACTGAACGTCACTCGAAATATCGACGCCAAGGATTCCAATAATCGGATTGGTATCAAGGGGAGCTCCCTCAAAGTTCAGAGGTACGACGAAGGGATGTTAAGAAGAGGCGAGGAAAACTAAGCACACAGCTATCTCGTCAGTTTTTGAGTAATTTCGTGAAAATCTATTATTTCTTTACATGTGAGTACATTTAACTAACTGTAAATCATTTTATGGTCCTTATTAAAACTGGAAAAATCGATTTTCGATTTTCTAATTTAAAATATTGATTCATTGGATCGATTCAGTATTATATATCGATCCAAATAATCGATTTTTGTTTTGGTTCCGTTAAATTGATTTTTCGATTAATCGATCTCAGATCGATATAACTTGAGGGTAAAACAATTTTATTGTCACCCTACCCACTACACAACTAAGTTGATTTCGGTATCTATTAAGATTTGTAGTTTTATCGTAATTCGTAGTAGTAACAAATAACATCAATTTGATGCACAATTTTTTTCATAAAAAGAGATAAATTTGTCTTGTCTTATCTTACATAGGTTAAGCGTAAGAAAATGTAAACAAAAGAAATGGAGGATCGAGGGCCCGAATTGTAACAAGGTCATAACTTTCAAACTACAAGAAGTGGTGACCTGATCTTGCTTTCACAAATTTTCACAAATTATTTAGTAGCATATAGGATAAGCAAACAGTAGCTGTAAGTAAATGGTTTCATTTTCATTGCGAAATAAACTTGAACGTATATGAGTATTGAGGGCCCATATTGAACGACTGTTTACAAAATAGGACAACGTTTTTCAGTAACAGCTTGTTTCCACAAATTTTGTTTGGCATTACCTTAGATTTTGGCTTAAAGACTTTTTCTGTAGTGTCCATAGTTTATCCGGTACAGGTGGGCCCTCAATCCTCTATGTGAGAACTGAGGGCCCAACTATACAGTCCATAGCTCGCTTATTTGACTTTCACAAAATCTGATTCCAACTTTCACAATTCTTTGGGAATGTTCACTAAATCCTAAGCACATTTTCAAAGAGTTTGAACAAAGTGGCCCTCACACCACACGCAAATGGTCAGTCGAAGGATTACTAACATAATGTCCATCAGGCTGTCCATCTGTTTGGGTATCTATTCATTCATGTATCCATCCATTTATTCCATCCGTCCGCCCGTTCGTCTATCGATCACTGTTTCATCTGTTTCCTTTTTACATACATACAATTACGAGTTTTATCCCCGGAGGGTTAGTGAGAGACTAGGCGATGAGGACAGCAAAAGCAGTCCTCTACCATAGTCCACTTTTCACCAAATGGCGACTGTAAATGTGCTCAGCGTGACTGGTGGTGAGCCCATCGCCGCTCTATGCTGTTGGATGTATGTGCAGTCTTTAGTCCGTTAGTCGCCTTTTACAACACCCAAGGGAAGAGAGGGGGTGGTAGTATTCTTTAACCGCTACGCGACTGGCTGACTAAACTATTACTAAATTAATATAAAACAAAAATAATTTACAGATAACATTGTTGTCAGATATTCCAATACCTGGGCATGCGGGACTTAGCGCACTGCGCACGCGTCTCGAAGCTGTGGCAACAGATGGCGTCGACGCCGGCGCTGTGGAGGCACGTCAGGATGAAAAATTCACATGTAAGTGTATTGTATAAAATTGTCTCTATTACGCTATATAGGCTTAGATTAAAACAAAAAGGGAAGATACGGCATTAGCGTCTCGTTAGTGAGCCGCCAAAATTAGGCCTAAAGGCACAATTTCACTTCAGTCACAATTTGCCGAGCGAACAGGCTACATCGCACTATTGCGGATATTCTACTGTGTGGAAAAGAGAAAGACGCTACTCCGCAGTGGCGTCGGAATCGGTCGTACGTACTCGTCTGTTGCGAAGCGACCGAGACGTCAACGCGCTACTCGCTGACTCCCTCGCGCTGACGTTGAAACTTACCGCTTTGTCTCGCTCGCTCGATTTACACTTTTATAGGTGTGTGTGTGTGTGTAAGTGTTTGCTTAAGTAGTTGAGCAGGACTATATTTTGAATGACTACAAGTAGGAGCATGCCGTATCTTCCCTTTTTGTTTTAATCTAAGTATATAGGAGAATCGCTTCACCTTTCAAGTACCTGGTGGTATGTGACGATAAGACCGAAGATTACTTCACCTTGAATTGACCTGAGTTCCATTACTAGGTCGGGCAGAGAGTGTCTCAGATTATTGAAGGGTTAGTTTGTAATCTAACTCATTTGACTGGCGAATTATATAATTGTCAAAAAGATTTTCAATTAAAGAGGAATACCTATGGAGGAATATGTGAATTTGGCTTTATGATAAAGCCAACATACACGGACATATACAACATAGTAAATTGGGATAATTCTGTTATTAAATTTCTTAAGTGTATGGCAAGGCTCCAGTCGCGCCGCGCCCCACTCACGATTGCCCTGTCTAGACGTGCCCGTTGACCGTCTGTAAGAATTATATAGACTGTGCTAGTAGGGTTTCAGATCACTGGCTACCGGCCGAAATTAATAACCGATCCCGTGATAGAGATATGCCTATTTTGGATTTGTTACTAGGTAACTGTTGGTATTTCCCATCATATAACAGAAATATCTAGGCAACAAATCTCAAGTAGGCCTATTCTATCTCCGGATCGGTTATTAATTTCGTCCGTTAGTCTATAGACCAGTGGTTCTTAACCTTTTAGTCATGAGGGACCATTAAAATTTGTCAAAATTTCTGTGCTTCCAAAGCCCACCCTTGGCATAATATACAGTACATAAATACCTAAACTTTAGGTATTTATTCACATTAAGATCCTAAAGAGTACTACCTATCTATAAAAAAAATTCGTACGTATTCGTACAATTATACGAAGCCCAAAATTTTGTATGATAAATTCACATTTAATTCCAGTTTTTAATGAGATTTTTGTGATTGCATACTCTATACTAACATATGAATCCTTGGTTCTGAGTCTTTTTGAATCCTTCTGAGTCCTTTTCCTATTTATTAGGATGGCTCCGCGGACCTCTTGGGATACTTCCAGGTACCACCAGTGGTCCGCGGACCACCGGAACCACTGCAGTAGACCAAAGAGGTGGTTAGAACTGTCTATTAAGCAAATGAATAAATATTGTCACGCAATATTTGACTTGCGTTTTTGCGTTTACTTGCGTTAGAAAACGCTTAAATAAACTCTATGAAACGTTGAAAAAAATGTTCTACCTCAGGCGGGAATCGAATCCGCGTCTTCCGCATTTAGTAAGTATTCGTTATCTTTAAATATTGTTACTTCCGTTCAGGTGAGCGACTGGGGCGGGCTATGCTCATCGCTGAAGCGTCACGGCACCCGGTGGCTGGACCTGCGCAAGATGCTGTTACCACAGAATGACGTCGCATTCTGGGAGCAGTTCGCCGCGCACATACCCACCGTAGACACGCTAGAGAGGTAACATACATACACTTTTTATACTGTATACACCCTTAATTTTCATTCGTTATAATGAAGATAAAGAAATTAAGAGTGAGTTCCACCCATTAAACTGAACAACTTTCCCCAAGATACCTTGGTGCAAAAATAAAAAAAAATTCGACCTCCCGTACAAAACTGTCCGATCAGCTGACGAAAATAGTATGTGAGGTCGAATTTTTTTTGTCCATTTTGCACATAGGTTTCTTGGGGAAAGTTGTGTTCATGGGTGGATAAAAATGGAGGGTGTATAAAGACTGCTTTTTTATGGCAAAAGAATGTAAACGAGCAGGTGGGTCACCTGATGGAAAGTAATCACCACCGCTCATAGAAAACAAGTAGAGTCGCAGATGCGTTGTTGCCGACCTTAAGGTAGGAGCAGGATCTTTGAGGTAGGAGTAGGAATTGTGAAGGTGGGAGGGTGGAGAGATAATCCTCGGGTAAACTCGCTGTACGAAACACTATAGCAGCGTGTGCACTTGTTTCAAGCCGACATTCTAAAAGAGCGTGGTATTACGCCGGGCGAGCCGGCCCTACTTCAGCTTCTTGTACTCGGCAAACATACGTCATTATGCGATACATACGAAAATTGACAGAATTTTGATTTAGAAATACAAGCTTGGGATACTTTTTAGTGGACCCAATGTAGCCGTTCGGTTCGATCTGTATGTATCTTTCGCCCGCTGCGCTGTTTCGTATTATAAAATTACTAGCAAACCGCTTACAATAGAAATTTATTTTTTTATAGTATTTATTTATTTAGGTATGTATTATAATATGTAAATATGTATATATATAATATGTCTAAGCATATATAAATATATAAGTAAGTATATGTATGATTTATGTACAAGCTTAAATCTATATAAACACCATGACTGCCCTTTCAATTGTTAACTGTTTCTTCTATCCAGTCCAACATGGTTGCCTGGAAGAAATTGCTGTTTAGCGATAAGGCCGCCAATTGTATGTACTATGTGTTTGTCCTTTTGTATGTTTTCTGTGGTGTACAATAAAGCATATTTTATCTTTATCTTATCTTATCTTATGTGGCGTTTTCCAATT
Source organism: Scoparia ambigualis (assembly GCA_963921215.1). Classification (NCBI taxonomy): domain Eukaryota; kingdom Metazoa; phylum Arthropoda; class Insecta; order Lepidoptera; family Crambidae; genus Scoparia; species Scoparia ambigualis. Next base: position 25,217,678 of record OY992514.1, on the reverse strand, counting down.
TGTATTTGACGCTGTAAAGAAAGGGGTGAAAAGAGAATCTTCTTTCCTATTTCCTTTTATTCTTGTCTTTCACATATATAACTCAACTCGTACAAATTTAATACACTGCTTCATCATCATCAGCCAAAGGACGTCCACTGCTGGACAAAGGCCTTCCCCAAGGATCTCCACCACGTCCGGTCTTGTGCTGCTCGCATCCAGTATTGAATATACTGCTTACACTGTAGTGTACCCTGTGAAGCCGGATCTCCTGTGACACTGTTTTGTGTTTTCTAACACCTAACATCAAACATCTAACAAATATGGGCGTGGCCTACGTACATATTTTGACATTTATTTTGTTAGATGTTTGATGTTAGAAAACACAAAACTGTGTCGCAAAAGACCCGCCTTAAGGGTTAATTTCGGACCCCCCGCCAAATGTTTTTTACGTGATCCTATAGCAGCAGTAGTACAACCAAAAATACCAAATGAAATAAAAAAAAACATTATTTTTTTTACATTTTAGTCTCAACTTTTCCTTAGGAAAATTATAATTATTGTCACCTAGCGCGCGGCCTATCGCGATTATCAAAGCGCTTGCGCTTGCTATTATTCGCCCCGTGCACCAATGACAGACATCATACATCGCTTTGACCGCGAGCGTGAGCGTACGCACCTAGAGCTATAGGTTAAAAAAAGCAGGAAAAAATTGTAATTAAAAAGTCAAAGTCAAAGTATTTTATTTGCAAAGTATAGGTATAAGCAAGATGTCAAATATAAGTATAAAAATCGCTATTCAATTAATAAATATTAACATGCAAACATAATTGATAATTAATAATTAATTAAAGAACTCATTTAAGCTATAATAACATTTTTCTAACAACCATATACGTAGCTTTCTTGTCATTAAACTTATAGGTCCCTGTTTAAATAGATTTGGGATTCTGTTATATACTTTCATGCACATAGAGTAACAACTTTTTTGATAAAGAGCAGTGTTTGGGCGGAATTCTAAGACAAGTCTATCACTGTCTCTTGTGTTTCGAGGAAATACATCCTTGGCTCGTAAAAACAATTCTGGGTGCTGTTTGACAAACTTGTATATCTCCAATATGTACATACTTGGAATGGTTAGTATGCCTAACTTTACAAATAGTGGTCTGCATGAGTCAAATGGACCTTTGTTACATATGGCTCGTATGCATTTTTTTTGGGCAATAAATATTTTATTTACGTCTGTGCCATTGCCCCACAAGATAAGCCCGTAAGAAATATTTGTTGCGACATAACCATATTTAGCAGACAACGTCACTTTAAGAGACGTTTTCAAGAAAGAAAAAGAAAATATTCATTATTTTTACGTCAAATATGTTATTATTGCATCTTTTACCCCATATTTACTTTTGGCGGGGGTCCAAAATTAACCCTATTTAATAAATGGTCATACAGGATAGAGCTGTGTCGATGCCCGGCGCGCGCAGTAGAAGCCGTCTGCTCCGGTCTCCCCGACCTGGTAGCGTTATCGGCGCTCGCGATTCGCGACGCAGCCCTAGACCCAACCTCGCTGGCGGGGCTGCCGCGCCTGAAGGAGCTCCGCCTCAAAAGCATGGCGGGCTTAGCGCTCACGAGAGATCTGCGCCCGCTGGCCGAGCTTACGCAGCTCACGCATCTGTCGCTCACCTCTATAAAGGTTGGTGTTGTTAACTGTTATGTTATTTTTATTTTTGAAATTAGGCATTCACAATGCTATGTAGAATAGGATAAAATGTTTACTAGGAAAAAATCAACCAGTCTCAGGAAGCTCGAATGGAATTCGAACCCATGACCTTTGGATTGCCGGTCCACTGCTCTAACCGCTGAGCTACCGAAACCCCAGAAGACTCGTTGAATTTTTTCTAGTAGTTTGTGATTTACGCTGTGAGCCAGCGGTAATGTTCTGTTATTATCTGTGGACTGTAGTTTATTGTTTTATAATTTGTATTGTTTTTAAATGTTGTGTTACTTTCCTACTATTCACTGTCATAGTTTTGTAACTATTGGCGTCTGCTATTAGGAAAATAATGTACATTATGTATATGTATATATATACGGGATACACGTATTTTTGGATTACAATCTAGATTATCTGAAACGAAACAAAAAGTTATTTTCAGATAATTGCGCTTCACTTCCGGTTCTGAGTGTAAACAGTGAAAAGTACTCACCATCGCCCTTTTACCACCGAACCTCCAGACGTACTGAAGGATATCATCCCCACCTAGTAGAAGTTCCACTATGTCGCACTAAACGCTTCATGTCATCATTTTTGTTGCGCACTGGCAAGGAGTGAAATTCTCTGCCATCGTCTGTGTTCCCAAAAACTTATAACCTGAATGCCTTCAAGGCGAGAGTTAATAAGCATCTTCTGGGGCTTCGCTCCATCGTAGACCTCATCGACGCTCACCATCAGGCGAGATCGAGGTCAAGAGCTGTCTTATTAAGAGCGTTTACGTCCTTTTGCGCCGTTTTGCTCAAAAACTGTACTTTTTAAACCTCTTAATATCTGTTAATACTTACTTTACAAATATGTTAAATACTTATATCATTAGGCGATCTTGTAGTCGAAATAGTTTGTTGAAAACATTTTTAAATTTATGGATATTTTGGAATTTATAACACGATAACTGAACAGAGGTTTTCATAATTTGACTTTCCGCGTCAACTTCGAAGCTTAAAAATGTGTTTAAATTACTAACAAATCTAATAACAACATTTTTTTTTCAATTAAAAAGATCCTCAGCAAAATAGTTTGTTGAAAACATTTTTTGATTTTGGTTACTAACAAAAACTATAAAATTCCAAACATTGTGAATTTTTAAAGAAATTATAGGTGATAAAGTGATTGTTTTCTCTAATGTACTAAATATATTTTAGAAGATAAAAGCTTTATACTATAGAAAAAAGTGTTATTTAAAATTTTAACAAAATTGTTTTTACAAAATAAGCTCTATAATTTTTCTACAAATATTTTAAAACTACTCTAAAACTACTACAAAACCCTGCGCTCCACTCGCTTCAAATCAGTCCGCCGCGAGGCCTCTGAGAGAGTGGTCACGTCGCTCGACGCTCTGCCCGGCGCGGTTGTCGACCTTTCCGTAAGTTCGAAGATAGTGCAAATTTATAGCTTGATTTGCAAATCTTAGTACTTTGGTGAGTAAATTATTACAAGCTTTTATTTAACTTGCAATCTATGTATGTCTTGTTCGGGTGGAATTTTGCAACTCAATTTTGACCCACTTCCCGTTTATTGATTGAGCTGAAAATTTGCATACATGTGTAAATCGCGTGACAATGCAATTTTATGATTGACATGGTGCTGATCTGATGATGGAGATGGAAGGTGGCCATTGAAACTATGCAATAAAATAGCACAACCTAATCGAGTTTGGGCTCGTTTGAATCGTCTTGACGAGTAATTTGTCTTTCAATGGTAACCAGGGTCTGATGATGGAGCTGGATGGTGGTCATAGGAACTCTGTAATAAAACGACGCAACACCATCGAGTTTTGGGCTCGTCTCATTCGTCTTGACGAGTCCTTTGTTTTTAAATGGTTACCAAAGTCTGATCTGATGATGGAGCTGAAAGGTGGTCATAGGAACTCATTGAAGAAATGACGCAACCCCATCGAGTCGCGGCTCGTTTGATTCATCTTGACGAGTACTTTGGTGCTAGATGGTAACCAGAGTCTGATGATGGAGCTGGAAGATGGCCATAGGAACTTAGTAATTAAACAACATAATAAACCCATCGAGTAAGGGCTCGTTTAATTCGTCTAGACAAGTACTTTGCTGCTAGATGGTAACCAGGGCCTGATGATGGAGCTGGAAGGTGGCCATAGGAACTCCGTAATAAAACGACGCAACCCCATCGAGTTTCGGCTCGTCTCATTCATCTTGACGAGTACTTTGGTTTTAGATGGTTACCAGGGTCTGACGATGGAGCTGGAAGATGGCCATAGGAACTCAGTAATTAAACAACATAACCCCATCGAGTAAGGGATCGTTTAAATCGTCTAGACGAGTACTTTGCTGTTAGATGGTAACCAGGGTCTGATGATGGAGCTGGAATGTGGCCATTGGAACTTCGCAATGAAATAACACAACCTAATCGAGTTTGGGCTCGTTTAAATCGTCTTGACGAGTAGTTTGTCTTTCAATAGTGTCCAGGGTCTGATGATAATGCTGGATGGTGGTCATAGGAACTCTGTAATAAAACGATGCAACACCATCGAGTTTCGGCTCGTCTCATTCGTCTTGACGAGTACTTTGTTTTTAGATGGTTACCAGGGTCTGATCTGATGATGGAGCTGAAAGGTGGTCATAGAAACTCATTAAAGAAACGAGGGAACCCCATCGAGTCTCGGCTGGTTTGATTCATCTTGACGAGTACTATGGTGCTAGATGGTAACCAGGGTCTGATGATGGAGCTGGAAGATGGCCATAGGAACTGAGTAATTAAACAACATAACCCCATCGAGTAAGGGATCGTTCAAATCGTCTAGACGAGTACTTTGCTGTTAGATGGTAACCAGGGTCTGATGATGGAGCTGGAATGTGGCCATTGGAACTTCGCAATGAAATAACACAACCTAATTGAGTTTGGGCTCGTTTAAATCGTCTTGACGAGTAGTTTGTCTTTCAATAGTGTCCAGGGTCTGATGATAGAGCTGGATGGTGGTCATAGGAACTCTGTAATAAAACGATGCAACACCATCGAGTTTCGGCTCGTCTCATTCGTCTTGACGAGTACTTTGTTTTTAGATGGTTACCAGGGTCTGATCTGATGATGGAGCTGAAAGGTGGTCATAGAAACTCATTAAAGAAACGAGGGAACCCCATCGAGTCTCGGCTGGTTTGATTCATCTTGACGAGTACTATGGTGCTAGATGGTAACCATGGCCTGATGATGGAGCTGGAAGATGGCCATAGGAACTGAGTAATTAAACAACATAACCCCATCGAGTAAGGGATCGTTTAAATCGTCTAGACGAGTACTTTGCTGTTAGATGGTAACCAGGGTCTGATGATGGAGCTGGAATGTGGCCATTGGAACTTCGCAATGAAATAACACAACCTAATCGAGTTTGGGCTCGTTTAAATCGTCTTGACGAATAGTTTGTCTTTCAATAGTGTCCAGGGTCTGATGATAGAGCTGGATGGTGGTCACAGGAACTCTGTAATAAAACGATGCAACACCATCGAGTTTCGGCTCGTCTCATTCGTCTTGACGAGTACTTTGTTTTTAGATGGTTACCAGGGTCTGATCTGATGATGGAGCTAAAAGGTGGTCATAGGAACTCAGTAAAGAAACGACGCAACCCCATCGAGTCTCGGCTTGTTTGATTCATCTTGACGAGTACTATGGTGCTAGATGGTAACCAGGGTCTGATGATGGAGCTGGAAGATGGCCATAGGAACTGAGTAATTAAACAACATAATAACCCCATCGAGTAAGGGCTCATTTAATTCGTCTAGACGAGTACTTTGCTGCTAGATGGTAACCAGGGTCTGCTGATGGAGCTGGAAGGTGGCCATAGGAACTCTGTAATAAAACGACACAACCCCATCGAGTTTTGGCTCGTCTCATTCGTCTTGACGAGTACTTTGTTTTTAGATGGTTACCAGGGTCTGATCTGATGATGGAGCTGAAAGGTGGTCATAGGAACTCAGTAAAGAAACGACGCAACCCCATCGAGTCTCGGCTTGTTTGATTCATCTTGACGAGTACTATGGTGCTAGATGGTAACCAGGGTCTGATGATGGAGCTGGAAGATGGCCATAGGAACTGAGTAATTAAACAACATAAAAACCCCATCGAGTAAGGGCTCGTTTAATTCGTCTAGACGAGTACTTTGCTGCTAGATGGTAACCAGGGTCTGCTGATGGAGCTGGAAGGTGGCCATAGGAACTCTGTAATAAAAGGACACAACCCCATCGAGTTTTGGCTCGTCTCATTCGTCTTGACGAGTACTTTGTTTTTAGATGGTTACCAGGGTCTGATCTGATGATGGAGCTGAAAGGTGGTCATAGGAACTCAGTAAAGAAACGACGCAACCCCATCGAGTCTCGGCTTGTTTGATTCGTCTTGACTAGTACTTTGGTGCTAAAAAGAAAGAAATTAAAATGTATTTCCATTTCAGGTTATCGAAGATGAGGTTCCACAAACAACAAATAAGGTTGAAGGTCGAAGACTAGTAGATTTTCAATACTTTTTGGACCAAATTAAAATAGTAACCACAATAGAGCCACAGGATGTACAATTGATAATTTACAAGTGATAAAAGAGCATTAAGTAGGCTTATTATCTACATTTTTAATGAAGTATAACATTTACCTTTAGATAAGTCTAAAAATCATGTAAAATCTTGTTTACATAAGAAAGGTCAAAGTGTATTTAGTTGACAATACAGCCTGGTCATAATTATATTTTCACATTATAGTTTCTTAGTCAATTATTTTTAAAACAAATTAATTTTACGCTTGTATGATAGCCTTTAACAGCAGTGTCTTACAGACAAAGGTACCTACTCAAAATTTATGTTGCGTTTAAAGTAATATTCTCTTACTTTCTTTGGAGTTGCTCGAGTGTGTCATGCTCTCTCAAAGTGTCTCTGCGTGGTGGCATGTGCGTCGGGTCGTTACGTTCCCTCAAACATGGTTAAACGAAGCGATAGCTGATTCACATGTCATACTCGTGAACGGGTGCCGCCTGTGGAGGCTGGTTTGCTCTTGCAATCTTATTTTTTACTGGTAGTATTTAATGGTCTTACTTTTTCTTGTTTCAGAGATACTGTAAGACGTTGTTTATTTTATTTTATATCGAGCAATACTTTCTTTAAACGCAACATTAATTTTGAGTAGGTACCTTTGTCTGTAAGACACTGCTGTTAAAGGCTATCATACCAGCGTAAAATTAATTAGTTATAAAAATAATTGACTAAGAAACTATAATGTAAAAATATAATTATGACCAGGCTGTATTGTCAACTAAAAACACTTTGACCTTTCTTATGTAAACAAGATTTTACATGATTTTTAGACTTATCTAAAGGTAAATGTTATACTTCATTACAAATGTAGATAATAAGCCTACTTTATGCTCTTTTATCACTTGTAAATTATCAATTGTACATCCTGTGGCTCTATTGTGGTTACTAAGTTTTTTAATTTGGTCCAAAAAGCATTGAAAATCTACTAGTCTTCGACCTTTAACCTTATTTGTTGTCTGTGGAACCTCATCTTCGATAACCTGAAATGAAAATACATTTTAATTTCTTTCTTTCTAGCACCAAAGTACTCGTCAAGACGAATCGAACAAGCTGAGATTCGATGGGGTTGCGTCGTTTCTTTACTGAGTTCCTATGACCACCTTTCAGCTCCATCATCAGATCAGACCCTGGTAGCCATCTAAAAACAAAGTACTCGTCAAGACGAATGAGACGAGCCAAAACTCGATAGGGTTGCGTCATTTTATTACAGAGTTCCTATGGCCACCTTCCAGCTCCATCAGCAGACCCTGGTTACCATGTAGAAGCAAAGTACTCGTCTAGACGAATTAAACGAGCCCTTACTCGATGGGGTTATTATGTTGTTTAATTACTCAGTTCCTATGGCCATCTTCTAGCTCCATCATCAGACCCTGGTTACCATCTATACACCATATCTATGCACCATAATACTCGTCAAGATGAATCAAACAAGCCGAGACTCGATGGGGTTACGTCGTTTCTTTAATGAGTTCCTATGACCACCTTTCAGCTGCATCATCAGACCAGGCCCTGGTAACCATCTGAAAACAAAGTACTCGTCAAGACAAATGAGACGAGCCGAAACTCGATGGGGTTGCGTCGTTTTATTACAGAGTTCCTATGACCACCATCCAACTCCATCAACAGACCCTGGTTACCATTGAAAGACAAACTACTCGTCAAGACGATTTAAACGAGCCCAAACTCGATTAGGTTGTGTTATTTCATTGCGAAGTTCCAATGGCCACATTCCAGCTCCATCATCAGACCCTGGTTACCATCTAACAGCAAAGTACTCGTCTAGACGATTTAAACGAGCCCTTACTCGATGGGGTTATGTTGTTTAATTACTGAGTTCCTATGGCCATCTTCCAGCTCCATCATCAGACCCAGGTTACTATCTAGCACCAAAGTACTCATCAAGACGAATCAAACGAGCCGAGACTCGATGGGGTTGCGTCGTTTCTTTACTGAGTTTCTATGACCACCTTTCAGCTCCATCAAGAGATCAGACCCTGGTAACCATCTAAAACCAAAGTACTCGTCAAGACGAATGAGACGAGCCGAAACTCGATGGGGTTGCGTCGTTTTATTACGGAGTTCCTATGGCCACCTTCCAACTCCATCATCAGGCCCTGGTTACCATCTAGCAGCAAAGTACTTGTCTAGACGAATTAAACGAGCCCTTACTCGATGGGTTTATTATGTTGTTTAATTACTCAGTTCCTATGGCCATCTTCCAGCTCCATCATCAGATTCTGGTTACCATCTAGCACCAAAGTACTCGTCAAGATGAATCAAACGAGCCGCGACTCAATGGGGTTGCGTCGTTTCATCAATGAGTTCCTATCACCACCTTTCAGCTCCATTATCAGATCAGACCTTGGTAACCATTTAAAAACAAAGGACTCGTCAAGACGAATGAGACAAGCCGAAACTCGATGGGGTTGCGTCGCTTTATTACAGAGTTCCTATGACCACCATCCAACTCCATCATCAGACCCTGGTTACCATTGAAAGACAAACTACTCGTCAAGACGATTCAAACGAGCCCAAACTCGATTAGGTTGTGCTATTTTATTGCAAAGTTTCAATGGTCACCTTCCATCTCCATCATCAGATCAGCACCATGTTAATCATAAATTTGCATTGTCACGCGATTTACACATGTATGCAAATTTTCAGCTCAATCAGTAAACGGGAAGTGGGTCGAAATTGAGTTGCAAAATTCCACCCGAACAAGACACATACATTGCAAGTTTAATAAAAATACATGCAATATAATATTATACTTACATATTTCATGCATTACTTACGCCCATATTAAAAAAAATAATCGAAGTACCTATTACGAAAAAGCAAATTCGATCTAACGGATCAAAGTGAGTGAGTTTGACTACAGTGAGCAGAACTAGCCTATTCTACACACACAGTCGCGCGCGCTCACAGCTCTCTTCTGTGTGCGTGATATTTGGACTTAAAAACCTAAACTTGAGGTCTCGCGCTCGGCGTAAACGCTCTTAAGCATAAAAAAGATTTTTTTTATTTTATTTTTAATTATATCGGCAGTGTTGCCACGCTGGATCGTGTAACAATCGTAATTTTTCTTGTGTATTTATCTACCACACGCCCACACCTGAGTACCACTGCTAAGTGTAAGCCTCCTCATTTTCACGCCACTTTTCTCTTTGCCAGTCTAATCCATTGTTTTCCGGCAAGTCAAACTATGCACACATATATAAACGGGATTTAACGCAAAACTATTTAGTAAAGGCATCCTACGCATACCTTTTATACCGTCAGCCCGTGACCACGGCCGGTGCAATTCGGTCGAAACGTCGGGTATAAATGGTATGCGTAGGATGCCTTTACTAAATAGTTTTGCGTTAAATCCCGTTTATATATGTGTGCATAATGGAACGCGAAAGTTTAAAAGTGTATAAGTCAAACTATATCGTCCACCCACCAGCCGGTGGTCTTTTGTGTCATTACATATTTTAAAGTAAAGTCGCCATCTCCTTCTAAAGCACGCAATGGATTATTTCGCGGTTTTCACTAATAGAAAGATCGAGAAAGGTCGATGGTTCTTTTAATATAATTTATAGAATAAATGTTAAATACAAGTTCTATATGTGGAGATTTGTTAGTAGCTTTTAGATGCTACTTACTTGCTGTAAACCTTCTTACGAATAAAATAATAAAATAAAACAAAAAATACAAAATAACTGAAATGTGACTGTGTTCGTCCACGAAGGCGCGGGCGATATTTTTGATGTTTGATTTATTGCGTTAAAAAAATTACTACTTCCTGAAGCATGAAGTAGTCATTTCTCAACGTAACTTTCAGGTACCGATCTTAAAATAATGTTGTAATGTTGTAAATTTTATCCATGCGCCAGGAGTTGGGTTGGTGCGCGTGCGAGGTGATCGGCCAGCTATCCGCCTTAGAGTCCCTAGAGCTGGGCGAGTGCACGTTCCGCGCCGAGTTCGCGGGCGTGCTAGCGCGGCTTGTGAAGCTGCGGCGGCTGCGGCTAGAGCGCGGCACCGCTCAGTGCGCCGCGCCGGCTTTGCTGAGGGCTTTGGCGGCGTTACCGCTGCTGACGCGGTTGGAGCTCGTTAATGTTGACGTCAAGGTTAGTATTGGTCAGATGTGTCGTCGATTCATACTTGTTGTACAGGGCAGGAAACACAGCAAGAAACAGTAAAATGTATGGGCCTTCTGCAAGTTAGTGTACAGGGCAGGAAACACAGCAAGAACAGTAGCAGCAGCAAGAAACAATAAAATGTATGGGGCTTCTGTAATTAAGTGTACAGGGCAGGAAACACTGCAAGAACAGTAGCAGCAGCAGCAAGAAACAGTAAGGCGATGTGGATGTCAAGGTTCTTAAGATTCCATTTATTTTAGGTTACTTTAGGCCATCGATTCATACGTCATCATAAGGGAAGTCTTTAACTCGTCAAGGTAAAGTTAGCCCGGCTTGTGAAGCTGCGTCGGCTGCGGCTAGAGTGCGGCACGGCTTTGCTGAGGGCTTTGGCTGCGCTGCCGTAACTGACGCGGTTGGAGCTAATATCAGATTGAGTAACCAATCTTGTGTCTTTTACAATAATTGGCTACTTGACAGTTTTCGGAAAAGTATATTAAAAATTGAAAACGCTTATTTTATACCCCGTACAATAATTTTTTTCTCGAAAAAGCTTTATTTAAAGGAAAAAAACATATTTTTATTCATTAATTTCATATTTCGCGCGAAAACGGTTGGTCACGTGACATTTTGCCCTGTGACGTCACATTTCACTAAACAAAGAAATTTTATCTTAAATCCTGACAGATAGTTTGTGTTTATTTGTGAAATGTGACGTCACACCCGTCACACAAAGCTCAATCATGGCCGCCCGTGTTTCGGGTCTTGTAATCCACAGATAAAAAATCGCAAATTTATTTTGTAAAAATAAAATATTAAGAAATTAACTTAATTGGATAATTATCGTTACATTATAACCTACCATATCCGACATTATTTTAAATGTTATTGTTACAACTGTCAAATAGCCAATTACAATGAAGTTTGTAGATGCTAAGAAAAATTTTAATCGATCTCTTTGTGTGCGGCTGCAAATGTTCTATTTATTTACAACGCATTGTACCAACAAACTTTCTCTATCTCTATTCTATTTGTGCGCAGGTGGGCTTCGACGACGCACTCGCCGAATGCAAAAACATCCAGCGGTTGCTGATCATACCCACTTACGTGTCGCAGTCGGCCACCACCAACAAGCAGGTAATCCGAAGTGACGGCACACTCGATACGTTATGGTTAGGTATCTTACAGAACAGAATAATAGGAATAAGTTTTAAGCTACTCTGAACGGTATCAGAAGAGATTTTTTACTACAACAGTATTTTTAGGAGACCATAGTACCATCCCTTTTATCTTCGTGTGCCTAATTTGCTATGAGCCTAAGTCGCGTTTTGCCTAGACCAAACGCTAGTTTGGTCAAACGCGAGTTAGACCGAAAACGAGTTAGGCAGAAGACGAGTTAGACCGAAAACGAGTTAGGCAGAAGGCGAGTTAGACCGAAAACGAGTTAGGCAGAAGGCGTGTTAGACCGCATGCGAGTAGTGGTTAGTATCGTTTCGTCTAAAAAGTAGATGGTCTCCTGGGTAACTGGGTATCTGGGTTAGAATGCTTTGATTGTTAAATCAAATCAAATCAAATCAAAATATCTTTATTCCTTAGACTTCATAAAGCACTTAGAATAGTCATATAAATAAAATATAAGTACATACTGAAATGAAAATTATTAAATGCTAAATCTGCGGAGCTTAGATTCACTTTCATCACAATATCTTGAATGTGAAAGTGAATTTAAGTTCCAGTTCCGGCGACAGGGCTTCTTGAGAAGAACTGGCAAGAAACTCAAGGCCGACTCTTTTTAATTGCCAATTAGTTTAATAATATTGTTACCATTAATCTAAATACAATCATCAACATAACATAAGAAGAGCAATTCAATTCCAAATACTTTTATCATTTATGTAATCTGAGATAAGATAATAAGCCCTTTGACATAGTCTAGTTCTAATATATTTCTTAAATTTACCCATGGATAATTTTACCGCGTCGTTTGGAAGTTTATTGTAGAAGCGTATACATTGACCTGGGAACGAGTTAGAGATTTTATGGAGCCTACTAGTGGGCACAGCGAGTTTGTTTTGATTTCTTAAATTTAATTGATGGAGATCACTGTTTTTCTTAAATTTAGTTTGATTTTTATGAACGTAAATAAGATTATCATAAATATATTGAGATTGTAATGTCATAATATTTATCACCTTGAATTTATTTCTCAATGTCTCCCTGGGACTCATCATATAGATAGCACGAATAGCTCGTTTCTGGAGCACAAAAATTGAATCTATATCCGCGGCACTACCCCAAAGCAATAAACCATATCACATAATGCTGTGAAAATAGCTAAAATAAACTAACCGCGCAGTGTCAACATCGGTCAGTTGACGTATTTTCCTCACAGCGTAAGCTGCTGAGCTGAGTCTACCTGATAACGTTTCTATATGTGGGCCCCATTGTAAATTAGAGTCTAATGTTAAACCAAGGAAGACAACCCTATTGACCAATTCCAATCTCTCATTGTCCATCACCACACTGGTTTTTAATTGTTTGACATTTTTTGTAAAAAATCTAACATATTTGGTTTTACTACTATTTAAAAGCAGGTTATTAGCACTAAACCAGTTTACTATTTTTGAAAGAGCATTGTTTACATCGTCAATTACTGATTGTTGTCTATTTACCTTAAAAACTAAAGAAGTGTTAGATTGATGTGTTCATTTATCTAAAACCTCGTCCGCGTGAATTTCCATCCTATCTATCCTATCTACTAAGGCGCTATGTAATGCCATTGATGGCCAATCTATAAACGATTTGTTAAGCCTTTCTGGCTTCAACTGTCGCGTGTACACTTGCATTTGTCTTTTTTACAATACTCTTCTGAACATAGCCGGAATTTTCATATTTTCACTTTTTTATTTTCCACAATGACTATATCTATAGACTGCACATACATCCAACAGCATAGAGTGGCAATAGGCACACCACCTGTCACGCTGAGCATATGTGCAGTTGCAATTTGGTGAAACGTGGACTATGGCAGTGGGCTGCTTCTGTGGTCCTCATTGCCTAGTCTCTGACTAACCCTTCGGGGATAATAGTCGTGACTATATTAATGTATGTACGAGGGGCGTTCAAAATATTCTCGGTATGTGGATAAAAACAAACAAGTACGAAAAGTTTGATATTTTTATTTTTCAATATACTCCCCCCCTATGTTCATACACTTATAAGATCGATCTATTATTTTTTTTAATCCCTCATAAAAATATTTTTTATCTTTGGTGTAAAAATGCTCCTCCACGGCCGTCTTCAACGCTTCATCGTCAGAAAATTTATTTCCACGCAGATCCTTTTTAAGATTGGGGAACAAAAAGAAGTCGCTTGGGGCTAAGTCCGGACTATAGGGTGGATGAGTAACAGTTTCAAACCCACATTCAACAATAGCTGCCTTGGCAATATGAGCAGTATGGACAGGGGCGTTGTCATGCAGAAGCAGAACACCTTTGGTTAACTTTCCTCGCCTCTTTTCTTTGATGGCATCTCTTAATTGACGTATAACGTTAGCGTAGTACTGCCCTGTGATATTTACACCTTTTTCTTTATAATCGATAAGCAAAACTCCTTCACAATCCCAAAATATTGTGGCCATGACCTTGCCAGCTGACGGGATTACCTTGAACTTCTTGGGATGAGCTGAACCCTTAATGTGCCACTGCATGGACTCCTGTTTGCTCTCTGGGTCATAATGATGAACCCAGGTTTCATCTCCAGTAACTATTTTTTGCAGCACCTCATCGGGATTTTCACCACACAGGTCGATAAAATCTGAACAGCAAGCCACACGCATATCCTTTTGAAGAAGCGTCAGCATTCGCGGAACCCATCTTGCACTTACTTTTGACATATTAAGATGGTCATGTATAATGTCATGTACGGTACCAATAGAGAGATTGGTTACTTGAGCTATAGATTTTACCTTCACTCGGCCGTCTTCCAATATAAGTTTTTCCACTTTATCAATATTTTCTTGTGAGGTAGCCATTACAGGCCGGCCAGGTCTAGGGTCATCTTCAATACTCTCCCTTCCACGCTTAAATTCGCTTGACCATTTTTGAATAGTAGATAAAGAAGGAGCAGACTCACGGTAAACACAATCCATTTCCTCTTTTATGGTTTTTTGATTTTTACCCTGTTTTGTCAAGAATTTTATGACGGATCGGTGCTCTAATTTCGTTAAAATTGTTAATTCGCTCATGGTGTTCATGTTTGTTCGGCAATTGCAGAAAAACAAAAGAACATCTCGGTTCCAATTTTACTTTTTTTTAATGTCAATGGATGAATCTTAGCGGCCAGTAACAAATATATATATAAAAGAGGTTGTAACGTATCAATACCGAGAATATTTTGAACGCCCCTCGTATAACACTGAGGAGCTCGTTGGCGCAGCGGCTATCGCGTTCGGCTTGCGATCTTGCTCGCTAAGCCACTTTCGCAATGCCGGGTCGCTGGATGGGTGACCAAATTAAAAACATCTCGAGCTCCTCCGTGCTTCGGAAGGCACGTTAAGCCGTTGGTCGCGATTGTTGTCGTTATATGACAGTCGTTAACCCACCAACTCGCATTGGGCCAGCGTGGTGGGTTATGGCCCAATATCCCCACGTGCTATTGTCCACTTGGAAGGCCTGTGCCCAGTAGTGGGACGTTTATAGGCTGATGATGATGTATAACACTGTGTTTTGCATCATGTCGAGTATCTATAAAGTTATAACGGCCGGCGTGCGCGACCGCGAGCGAAAAATAGGTTATTTCGTTTTACTCATGTAGAATTTATAACCGTAGTAGAAAAGTTGTAAATCTATGTTATGTGTATGTATCCTACTAATATTATAAACGCGAAAGTTTGTAAGTATGAATGGATGATTGTTACTTTTTCACGTAAAAACTACTTAATGGATTTGAATGAAATTCGGCATACAGATAGTTTATAACCTGGATTAACACATAGGATACTTTTTATCCCGATATTCCCACGGGAACGGGTGAAACCGCGAGCGGCCGCTAGTGTAACATATAACTCTTGACCAGGTGCTGAGCGGCGTGCTCCGGCTCAAGGACACGCTCACGCACCTGATGTGGGGCGTCACCATCGAGCTGCTGCGCGTCACCGAGCTGTTCATCGACCAGTGCGAGCAGGCCGGCGACAGCCGCCGCCGCGACATCGGCGAGTGCATCCCCGTGCTCAAACCCGTGCCCGGCTGTAGGCTGCCGGATCACAGACATGTGCACGGGCCGCCGCAGGTAATGTGGCTAGTTATAGCGCTCATATTGGTTTCAAGTGTCTGCCACTTGAGAGGCTAATATGGAGTCCTCTCATAGCGCCAATCTTATAGTGACTCCCCATAGCGCCAGCCCTATAGTGACAACCCTAAAGCGACTCCCCATAGCGCTAACCGTATAGTGACAACCCTATAGCGACCCCCCATAGCGCTAACTCTCATAGCAACTCTCTTAGCTATCCTATAGCGACCTCCTTAGCTACCCTATAGCGAACCCCCATAGCATCAATCCTATAGCGACCCCTATAATGACTCCCCATAGCGCCAACATAGCGACCCCCTAAGCTCCATCAATAGAGCGACCCCCTAAGCTCCGTCAATATAGCGACCCCCTAAGGTCCATCAATAGAGCGACCCCCTAAGCTCCGTCAATATAGCGACCCCCTAAGCTCCATCAATATAGCGACCCCCTAAGCTCCATCAATATAGCGACCCCCTAAGCTCCATCAATATAGCGACCCCCTAAGCTCCGTCAATATAGCGACCCCCTAAGCTCCATCAATATAGCGACCCCCTAAGCTCCATCAATATAGCGACCCCCTAAGCTCCATCAATATAGCGACCCCCTAAGCTCCATCAATATAGCGACCCCCTAAGCTCCATCAATATAGCGACCCCCTAAGCTCCATCAATAGAGCGACCCCCTAAGCTCCATCAAAATAGCGACCCCCTAAGCTCCATCAATATAGCGACCCCCTAAGCTCCATCAATATAGCGACCCCCTAAGCTCCATCAATATAGCGACCCCCTAAGCTCCATCAATATAGCGACCCCCTAAGCTCCATCAATATAGCGACCCCCTAAGCTCCATCAATATAGCGACCCCCTAAGCTCCATCAATATAGCGACCCCCTAAGCTCGTAGTGTCTCCTATTACTCCTATAAAGCGAATCCATTTGCTGTATAAGTTTGTATGAAAATCCGTCAGTTTTGAAGCTAAATCGATAAAAACTGTAGCATTATCAGTCATAGGCAGTTGTCCCACCGCCGACGATGAACGAGAAGCGAGTCGAGCTAGAATTAATAAACGAGTTGGCGAGCAGCGGTAAGCGAGTGTGTAGTTTCGATAGTTTTGTCGCTGGGCTATAAGCGCCGCTGCCGCTGGTTGGTCTTCTCTCGGCGTGAGTTCTGATCGCTGAGCGAGTATCGCTAAGCGAGAATTATCTTCGATAGCTCTTGTCGCTCAGCGACGAACTAGTGGAGCGAGTCCTCGCCGGCAGTGTGAACAGTGAGCGATCAACTATTTATATATGCATCTCTTTTGTTTACACGGAATGTATAGCTATTGTACGTTTCTTGAGCGACAAAATAGTCGATAGTCGTTTACTCGCCGTTGGTGGGACAACTGCATAGTCGCTGCAGGAAAAATGCCTCTCTTCTCTCTTTCCACTCCTCGCGATTAAGGGGTTTTGATGATGATTTTATGTCCGGTCGTTGCAGTAGATGTAAAGTAAGTGTATTTGGAAAATGTTCAGGCTCATAAATACAATGATCGCTGTAAGGTGGGCGCTAATGGGGGGGTCGTTATAGGGTAGATTAGGGAGCCACTATAGGGTTGGAGTTTATTGAGTCGCTATAGGGTTGTCACTATAGGGTTAGCGCTATCGGTGGTCGCTGTGGGGTTTTTTTTTATTATTTTTTATTTATTTACTACCGCCGACTACAGTCGCCGACGCCTGTGTTTGCTCTTTCTTACGTACAAGATCTCGCATTTACACCTCTCGCACTTCCATACCGCATACTTCACATTCAACCATCACCATTCATTTCTTAGCGGTAGGTGTTCCGCCTTTTTTGCTAAGCCCTATGCTAACTACTTTTTCCTTCTATCTTTATTTTCTGTTTTCTTACATCTAGGTACACGGGGGAAATGAATTGTTCCTCAATATTTAATTGATAAAACATTTTCTACTATAAGGTTGGACTTGTTTGATTTGAATTGCATTGAATCGCTATAGGGTTGTCACTATAGGGTTTTTTTTCTCTGCTTGTTCTATTTGTCTTTTTTTCTTTGCAAGGGGTTAATAATCGGGAGCTTAATGAGCATACTCACAGTCCGCGGCGGACATTACGTTTGGTCTGAACAATGCCTAAATGTGCCTTGTCCCCCCGCCAGGTGGAGATCCTGCCGCTGCCGACGCTGCAGCGGCTGCTGTCGGCGCAGCTGCCGCACACCAAGCTGAAGTTGCTGCGCATCCCCTTCCACGCCACCTGGCGCCAGTCTCTCGCGGACTTCCAATAGCCCGCGCGCACTCAACACGCTGAACACACTGAACACACGCACGCACACACTGACGCTGGGCTTGGGTACTTGTTTATTAGTTGACCTCTCAAATAATAATTTAACGCTACTTTGGAAATTTGCACCAACCGCGCCCACAGTAGCTTAACTTTTGCGAATGCAACAAAGAGAGCCAAAATATGTGGCGCCATCAAGTTCCTTGATTCGATGAGAAAACATATAAGCTGATGGAAGTCAAGCTCATATTATTTTTACAAAACAGTAATCATAATAATTTATTAGCATGCGTGATAATAAAAGCAAAGTGAGTACAAAATTGTCGTTTGTGTCTTTGTAACCATTTTAATGGTATTATAACTTATTTAGATGTGCCTATGCATTGACTTATATCGATACTATGTTAAGTGCTATCAATTTTGGTATAGAATGAAGTAAATTTTTTGTATTACTTTAAGTTGTATTTAGCGTCCAAACGGTATACCTATATTTAAAAAAATATATAATTTGTAAATATTTTATTATTACAAAATAAATTTGCGATTTTTTTATCTGTGGATTACAGGACCCAAAATACGGGTGGCCATGATTGAGCTTCGTGTGACATCACATGTCACAAAATAAACAAAAACTGTATGTTAGGTTTCAAGATAAAATTTGTTTGTTTATTGAAGTGTGACGTCATAGGGCAAAATGTCACGTGACCAACCGTTTCCGCGCGAAATTTGAAAATAATGAAGAAAAATATGTTTTATCAATTAATTATTTAATAGAAAAAAAAACATATTTTTATTCACATTTTTTCAGTTTTTTCGCTTCAGCTTTTTCGAAACATAAAATATTGTAAGAGATATAATATAAGCGTTTGTAATTTTTTAAATATAAGTATTTAAAAACCGAGAACTGTTAAGTAGCAATTCAACAATTATAGTAACTTTTAAACCTGGTTTACAATAAAATTGATGTGTTCTCTGTCTGACTTTAGGAACAATAATAATATAGCAGTTTCGAATAGGGTCCAATAATAACACGGTTGGAGTATAATTACCTAAGAAATATAGTTCAACATCATATTAAATTTGTTCTATACCAAAACTGATATATTTACAGCTGTCAACTGTCTGTTGTTTTGACTACACTAGAGTTAGAAATTAGACTTCAGTCCTTAAAATTTCTAACTTGTAAAAATCATAATACAAATTGATTATTAATTTCGGCCGTTACAGATATTACACAAAGCTTACAAACAATCAAGCAACACAGTAGCGAGTGTCCAGTGTCAGTATGTGTCACGCAAAGCACCGCGAGAGGACGGCCAGTTTCCGTAGCCTACGCTTTGCAAACGGCAAACATGTACAGAAACATTTTAAAAAGGTAATGATATTCTTAAAGTTAATTTAGTCGCCGCTCGAGTCGTAGGCTACGGGACACAGAATCGAGAATGTTGATTATTTTTTTTTTAAATAATAACATTTATTATTATAATTATTACTATTAATATTATAATACTTTGGTATGAGTTGAGAGTTGCTTGTAACAGCATTTACAATTTATAACGCAATGTAACACGTTGTGGCTATGCACCCACTATTTTAGTTTCTTTTAATGTACTTTTAAACATTACAGTGGTACCTATTTATCGTTGTACAGATTGTGTATGAACAGCACTACGTCCCACTTGCACATTAATACATGGGGAGGTCGGGCCATATACCCACCACTTTAAAGTCAATAAACACCCACCCTGAACGGGTGGGTGGGTATTAAAAGGCTTTTTTACGATGAAAACCGGGCCAAACGTCTTAACGTGCATTTCGGAGCACTAACAAACTCGTCACCTTTAAATTACATTGTAAAATTTGCGCGCCCATTACAATAACATTATTACTCTATGTAAATATGTCAACAAAAGTTGGTCTGTATGTGGTTTGATTTAAGTATAAAATTGCATTAAATGTTTATACAAGTAATATGCAACAACCTAATATTTTTCTCTCTCTCTCTCTCTCTCTTCTATCCTATCCTCTCCTTATGTCAGCCACGGGTGACGAAATGAATGAAAAACTTGGATTATATTTTTAAACTGAGAATAATATTTGATTACTCGAGCTACCTCCACGCCATGTCTGTAAACCTGTCTACCAATTTACTACTGACAAACGCTAACTAATTGACATAGAGCGTTGACCACTTGTCTATTGGGGCTGATCGTCTCATTAACCTGCCTGTTACCAGAACCAGACAATAGAAATTCAACTGTTAGTAACCGATTTAAAAGGTTTTCTCACAGACGAGAGGTTAATTTTGAATGAGATCTTTAATTTATATGGTATTACATTAATTTGTGGCATTTAATTATTGGCTATTTGACAGTTGCAACAATAAAATATGAAATATGTCGGATATGGCAGTTTATAAGTTTACGATATTATGCAATAGTTTTTTTTTTATAATTTGTAAATATTTTATTTTTACAAAATAAATTTGCGATGTTTTAACTGTGGATTACAAGACCCGAAACACAGGCGGCCATGATTGAGCTTCGTGTGACGTCACATATCACTAAATAAACAAAAACTATCTGTCAGAGGTTTCAATATAATTTTTTTTGTTTATTGTGGTGTGACGTCACACAGCTAAATGTCACGTGACCAACCGTTTTCGCACGAAATTTGAAATGAATGAAGAAAAATATTTTTTTTTAATAAATAAAGCTTATTCGAGAAAATAATTATTGTGCGGGGTAATTTTATATAATCAATTTATGGTATGATTTATACAAGTTAGAAATTTTTGTAATTTTTGAAATACTTTTCCGAAAACTGTCAATTAGCCAATTCCATGCCCGATGTACTATCAACAAAACCGATGCAGTACCGTTCAAAAAATTTTGCTCGCACAAGATGACCATAGTTCGTAACCATTCATTTAAAAGAAAGAAATTGTTTGCATGAGGTGGCCATACCCCGTTCCGCCTTTTGTTTTCATTGATTAAGGACAAATAAAACGTCCCTTTTTTAAGATTAGTCAAAATCGTCAAATTAGTCTTCCCAATTTTATGATTTTTGAGTTAATAGTGGTATGTTGTAGCAAAAGTTTAAAAAGGATGTTGGGACAGGGAAAAATGCAATTGAAAATAGCCACAAAAAGATGGCACGCCCCTCCACAATTTGTTTTGAATGGGTGTGTGCACATACGTCACATTGTACAGTAAAGCAAAGTAAACAGTGTATGATAATTATTAATTACATACGGCATCGGCCTGGCAGACCATATAATTTCGAATTAATGTTGATTTTTGTGCTGACAGTTCGCTGGCTGACAGTACCTAACAAATTTCAAATTCTCGTCGATTTATTGCTCGACTCAAAGCTCGACCACTCATAAATAAAAGACCGCTCGATGAGGCGGGCGTGTGTCATACGAAAATGTCAAGAGGTCCCATACTGAAAAATTAATAATTGTTTAAGTTGACTCAACCTATCGAGCGACAGATCCATGTTTTTGTTTATGTTGCCATAGTTACAAAATTCTCAAATCTGACTTGAACACCGATGCATTGTAAATATTATTACGCACACACTTATCCATGTGACAAAATTTCGTGGTTGATCTCTACCACAAAATGTCAAATTTCTTCAATACATTTTCAACTTTGTCACCAGTCTCATAAGGGTCAATATCGATTGTAGAATTTTGACAGTTTTGGATAAGTGGGTCTGCAAGCGTGTGCGATCTCAGGTTAAAGGGTAAAGGTGCTGTTCAAATACAATCTGTATTTTACGTTTTGGTCGAGTAGTTGTTTAATTTTGTGAGCAAAAGATGCTGATGATGATGATGTTGATGATGATGGTGTTTTGATCATTCCGCCTTTTAGGATGTCGAAACTTTTTTCTATCAGCTTGCATATGATTGTATATTTCAATGTTTTGAAAGGATTCAATGTCCATAGGATACCTCATCCAATAGCCTTGTTACTACGAAATTGTTGATATGGATATATTTGTACACTTTCCGTCATATTGATAAAACTGTCAAAATTTCATTAAAATAAAAACTTTATTTTTAAAATTTTAACCCTTACACTTGCACAGCGTTGTGTTTTAGAATCTTATTGTAATTGATTAAGGTTGAATTTGCGATGACGTCTTAGTCATTGACAGTTAAAGGGTTTAAAGTGTGTCGTCTCTTCATGTTAAATTCGAAATGTTTAAAATTCTTGTATTCGAAGTATGAGAAAAGTGGCAAAACACGGTAATATCTACAATGGCTGTAATTTGATGTTTTTATGAAAATGGCGCGTTTGATTTGTTTTATATGTACGCATGGTCAGTCATCAAATTGATCGATCCACCATAAATATTTGTGCTCCAGAAAAATAAGTAGGTATTTATTACCCGTAAACTTTTATGGTATCTGTGTGAAAACATACTTTCTTAGACCCGAAGTAATTTTTTACCACCATGATGATTCGGTCAATTTACCGCTGACTATACCAGTACCCCAAGCACGAACCATTATGGTACTAGTTAGTTATAAAAAAGGTTTAGTAACTTTATGTTTTTCATGCAAAATAATACGATTACCTTAACTAGTACCATAATGGTTCTTGTTTGGGGTATAGTAAAACTATAAAAACAGATGTAGAACATTATCTTAAAGTTTCAAATTCGTCTTATGATAAATGATTATGACATTTATAAAATTACTTATGGTAGTGTATTAAACAATTTCTTCGTTTCCGGTAACTGTATATTAAGTTTAGACAGAAAATACACTGCCTCAAGGCAGTGAATGACAAAGGAATCTACTCCATAGATCAAACATTTGATGGCAGATTTTAAACCAAGAGCGCGTTTTTAAAATGGCAAAATTATAGCCGCGCTGCAGCTATGGATGATAAAAAATCTGATTTGCGGAGTAGATGAGCTCTATGTAAGCTTATATGTGTCTATTTACCAAAGTTGCGTCAGAGTATAGTTATTGAGTAGTTTACATAAAACATTACATTATATATTGAGTCGATCTGACATAGTAAAATATTAATAGACAATTTTATTTACATATATATGTATATTTAATCTGTGAAGATGTTATCATTATATTTAGTGGTTTGTCCTGGTGGAAATAGTAGTTACAAGCTGACGAGTTCACTAGTTTTCTCAATAACCATTTGACTGGTACAGCGCAACATATTCGTCAGACTAGTGTCTAAATAAATAAATTTTAAATTGCCATTATTAACATAATATTTAAACATGGTTTAACGTACACTACTTGGTATTAGGTATCCAACGCATACTTTTGATACCTGAAGTTCAAACGCTCTGTAAGTTGTAAAGCCCGTTTAAATGTTTTGTATTACAATGGAACGCGAAAGTTTAAGTGCCTTACAAATAAACAGAGAATAAGGTCAGAATAGTTATTCCGTGTTTTATCTCTTTTAGGATAGATTCGACCAAACTGGAATAAGACTTACTCCGAGATTAGTCCATACTAATTCGGCGTTTAATCTAGATATAAGACCTTATTCCTGTTTGGTCGAATCCACCCTTACTCTAATTAGAAGTTACGTTTACGTGACAGGAACAAAACACGGAATAACTATTCGTAGCTTATTCTTTGTTTGTTTGTAATTGTATTAGTGTATAATTAAGTAATTGTCAGCTAAAGGGTTAAATTGTTAAACACCGCTATCAAGAAATAATAATGCTTATGAACGAAATGTCGTTTGTAACTTACACATACTCATACATACATAGGATACTTGTGATGTGTAGTTCAAAACACCGCAGTGTGGCCACCAGGCGCATTATTAATTGTCTTCCTAGGTGTTGTAATTAAACTGAAACGACCGCATTATTGATTCCTAAATATTACAAACGTCAAAAGCAATCTTACAAACTGTGATGTTACTGTTTCAACTGTTTGAATGTACCATATACTATTTATAAGTATATTAAATAAATCAGATTTGTTTAAATTTTAAATTTAAATGTTATTAAAGCTCTGCGAACGGGTATTTAATTAATATTGATTTGTTAGTTTGGCCAAACTACTTGTTGCCGTTTGCCAAATCATTAAATATAATGTAGACAAATTGTATTGATTCTGGTTTAGTTGACTCTAGCTCGATACTAGTTGTATTCGTAAATATACCTCCTTTATTCACCATATCTTGTAGTTTCACGTTTTTGATATAGCATACCATAGAATATCTAAGCTGTAACAACAATCATGAAGTAAGAATATTTTCAAATTGACCTTGCATTCTTGTTGATTATTGTTGCACAAAACGCCAAGTAAGTAAAAATCATAAATAGATTTATTCAATGAAATATTATCAGAAAATCTGTTTGTAACGTTAGTTTTACATATTGATTATTTTAAATTAAGCATTGTAAATATTTTTTTAAACTAGATTAGTGATCAGTGCCTATTCAAGCTTTCGGTGTGTGGTCTGACAAGATGCGTGACTAAATAGATGACATTGTGTGTATTGTTCATTTTAATAAATATATATATGAACCTTTGAAATATAGGGACTGATATTTCTTTATAAATAGTTGATAGAAATTATGTGGCAATGATTGAGCATATATTATTTTTTTAGAATTGTATATGTATGCAAAGTACAAGATTACTGAAGGGCATACAATTGATGGCTTTTGCCGAGCTGCGCGGTACATAGTGACCAAAATGTTTTGTATTTGGTTCACCGGTTTTCGTTGGACCTAATTCGAGATCTCAAATTATTTATCAGCTGGTGGTGCCCATGTTTGAAATTAATAATTTTGGAGTTGTAGGCACGTAATTTACCTATTAGTTTTTACATTATTTTCACGTGTCCTAATCAGCATATTCATGCGTTCTCTCTGTCGGCAATTTTTGTCTTTATAAATTGTAATAAGCATTTTCTCTTTCCACTATCTTGGTTTCGTTAGCAAATGTTACGAATGACACTCGTAGTCTGCTACTGGCGTATTGGATTTGAAACGTTATTACGTTACCATAAACCATGACTTGCGTTTGAAAAGCATAGCTTTTGAAATATTATTTACGACGTATAAGTCGTTATTGTTTATAATCTCTTGGAAACTGATTTTTCTTGTATTTTATTGTAGCGGTTAATTTCGGTGAGATGGCCCTCGATTCGGCGTTATTTCTATGTAAAAATTGTGGATAAAAGATGTGTAGTGCGACGCGCGCGCTGGTCGATGGTCGGTCTTTATTAGGTTACTAACATAGAGTAAAGACAACTTTGCAGTAAGCATAGGCGGCGTATGAATAAACGTTTGCCCAAACTTTTGTGTTTCATTTCCATTGCTTGCAATTTATTCCGGTTTTATTGATAGTGCATTAAATATTTATCACACTTTCCATTGCTTGGGCATAGACAAATTATTCGTCCTTGGCTGCACTCAGGCCTATGAACAATAGCACATGGGTTGAAGGGTTGGCATTCCACCCATGCCGTTCAAAGTTGAAATAATGTAATATTTTTTTAAATCTTCAACATTAATATAATATTGTCAGGTCCACAATATTGTGGTGTTAGAGGCTTTGTCACATGGTCACAGCGAACGAAAACGTGTGCATGACTGCAATGATGGATGCACAAAAATATGTGTAAGTGAAATTTTTTTTACATACTTTGTTTAAAGTTTACATAAGTTAGGTTCTGATGAGTAAAATTTACTATAATATTGTCACAATGCGCCATACGCGAAAGGAAGTTAAATCAATTGACATTCCGCAATTTGAAATAAAAAAATATATATCTTTGGATTCCACTTCGTATATTCTTAGTCTAGAAAATATACAGTAGGTAGTAATCTTAAAATCTAATACAGTTTTGAAACAACATCCCTCTAAATGGTTAAAAAATTTATAAATATTTCACTTATTCTACTTTACCATAATAATATAAACATGCAACGAATCGGTTATTACACCAGATAAACAACAAGACGACTATGAAATATGAACGATGACATCAAGAACAACATAATATTCGTTTACATACTCTAACATTATAGAGTGCTTATATTACTAGCAGTCACAAGTAAGCTGTAACTTGGGATTTCAATGACAGTGTTAATGACTGGACCTCTAATTTTATAATTAGCATTCACCCTAAACTAAAACAACATAGTAATATTTGTTATAGAATTTTGTGGCCAACATGTTCGTTTTTTTAATTTTTAAAATAATATTTGCTAATTAGAATTAACACGAAATTGGAGTACATAGAATGAAAATTAACCGTAGGTGGGTTTTTTTTTATAAAACTTAGCCAAGTCAATTCGTCAACTTTTTGGCTCTAAGGATTTATAAATTTAACCCAATCCCTGCTAGTTCTAAAGGTCCAGTGAAAACGTTCGCTAGCCAATATGAACGCCCCTAACGTATTAGCTGGTAGGGTTACTCTGCGACGGCGTCGGGATGCCTCTCGAGTATCATGGCGACGCCCTGGCCGCCCGCAGCACACGCCGATATGACGCCCACCTGACCGTCCTCACGCACCAGGCGGTTGGCCGTGTGCATCGCTAGACGAACCTGCCAAAATAAAGTTGGGTTTAATAAAAATATAGTAAACTAGCAGACCGCCGGCGACTTCGTTCGCGTGGACCCCGTACCCCGTGACGAATTCTCAAAATGACTCCCCTCCCAAGAACACTAATGTGACGTAACTAAAATAGTTAGACATAAGCTATCGCGACACTTTTTGTAGATAATGGTGTGTTCTGCAAAGCCATAGTACATTATTTTATTCTATCATCAATAGTTTTCTTAGCGCACGCGATTTATGGAATTTATTTGAGTTTTAGTAAGGATCCCTAATTTTTTGAAAATATAATATAGCCTATGTCTCCCGGAGATAGTGTAGCTTCACAACGGTGAAAGAATTTTTAAAATGTAGAGATGTAGAGCCACGCTGCGTTGCAGCACGCATTGGGTTGGCTCGCCCGGCGTAATACCACCCCCTCACGAATTTTCGGCGTGAAACAATGGCACTATGTGCTGTTGTGTTTCGTCCGGCGAGTGAGGGTTCCGGAGACCCCCCCCCCCTCACAATTGATATGGCAGCGAACTGTAATCTAGATTTACCCCAGGGGGGTACCGACACATCCAGTGTCGGAGAATCCCCCCCTGAGCGTTCTCGCTCAGGCTGCCCTACGTATTCTGGGGAGGGCAAAAGTTCGCCCGTGCCAAGACATGCTGCAGGCAGGAGAAAGGCGGGACAATTGGCACCCCCTCCTACGCTTCGCGTGGACTTCTGCAATATCAGGGGAATCCACTCTAATTTGAGCGCCGTCCATTACCACCTCGAGACGGCGAAACCGGCCTTGCTCTTCCTCACCGAGACGCAGATATCCCCCCCTCCTGACATCTCGTACTTGCGCTACGTGTTTGTGCCTATGTCAGGGAGGATATGTGCGTTCGTCGCCTTGGCAATCTTGAAGATAGGGACCTCTCCATCTTATGGCTGCACGTCGACTGCGGACGTCATCCTCGCGTCTACGCGTGCCTGTATAGGTCCCACAGCGGTAACATCGGAACTGACCAACTCATCGAGACCGTCCAAACAGCGACAGACTCCCTTCTCCAACGGATCCCCTCGGCCGAGATTGTGGTATTGGGAGACTTCAATGCCCACCACGTCGAATGGCTTGGTTCACGCACAACTGACCACGCGGGTAGAGCCGTTCATGACTTCGCTTTGGTCTACAGTCTGTCCCAATTGGTAACCGAGCCAACACGGGTTCCAGATGTGGAGGGCCATGCACCTTCTTTATTGGACCTTCTGCTGACCTCGCACCCAGACGGCTATCAAGTTTCTGTTGATGCACCACTAGGCTCATCAGACCACTGTCTGATTCGCAGCACTGTGCCTCTCACAGAAACTTCAAAACCGCAACCAGCGGCTAGCCGTCGAGTCTGGCATTATAGGTCGGCGGACTAAGATGGGATGCGAAGTTTCTTTGCGTCCTACCCGTGGTGGCGAGTTTGCTTCTCGCTGGATGATCCTGATGTCGCCGCTGACTCTGTCGTTGATGTGATACTGCAGGGAATGGAACTTTTCATTCCAAACTCTGTGGTTCCCATTGGCGGCAAGTCCCAACCATGGTTTGGTCGTTGCTGCAAAATGGCGTCTCGCCAAAAGCGACAGCATTACCAAGCCTGGGCTAATGCGGTGTCATCAAAGGATCCAAACACCAGTGCGCTCAGAAAGAAGTACAACTTTGCCTCCAGATCCTTTAAGAAGGACATCGCCAAGGCGAAGTCATCATTCATAGGTAGAATTGGCGAGAGGCTAGTGCGTCTTCCTTCGGGGACGCGTGCGTTCTGGTCTCTCGCCAAAGCTATCTTAGGGAATTTTTGTCAGCCGTCCCTACCACCATTGCACAAGACCGATGACTGCCTGGCCTATACTGCAAAGGAGAAAGCCGATCTCTTGGGCTCTCTTTTCGCATCAAACTCGACCTTGGACGATGGGGAAAACTCTCCACCAACCATACCGCATTGCGCTTGTACAATGCCAAACGTTCAGTTCCTGCAAAGGTCAGTTCGTAAGGCTCTTTTTTCCCTTGATATTCATAAGGCGAGTGGGCCAGATGTAGTTCCACCCATTGTGCTTCGGACGTGTGCTCCTGAATTGGCACCAGTTCTAACGCGCCTTTTCCAGCTCTCTTACACCACTGGCGTCGTCCCGAGCTCTTGGAAGACAGCCCTTGTGCACCCGATTCCAAAAAAAGGCGATCGCTCAGATCCGTCTAACTACAGGCCAATAGCTATTACCTCTTTACTCTCCAAAGTAATGGAGTCCATTATAAACCGCCAGCTCTTAAGGTACCTAGAAGAGAACCAGCTACTAAGTGATCGCCAGTATGGTTTTCGTCGCGGTCGATCGGCTGGTGATCTTTTAGTGTACCTTACTCACCGATGGGCGGAGGCAGTCGAGAGTAAAGGGGAGGCACTGGCAGTTAGCTTGGACGTAGCGAAAGCTTTTGACAGGGTATGGCACAGGGCTCTTTTCTCTAAACTTCCATCATACGGGCTTCCTGAGAAATTGTGTTCATGGGTTGCCAGCTTTCTTACTGGGCGTAGCATCAGAGTCGCAGTTGACGTTTCGTGCTCCGACATGAAGCCCGTGAATGCTGGAGTCCCGCAGGGGTGTGTGTTGTCCCCTACTTTGTTTCTTCTGCGTATCAATGACATGCTGCATAACAACAGCATTCATTGCTATGCGGATGACAGTACTGGGGATACGCTCTACACCGGGCGAGCTAATATTTCTCTGGAAAGCGTCATCGAGAGCCGGAATAAACTTGTGACTGACACCGAGAACATGTTAAGTCATGTCTCGGATTGGGGCCGACATAACCTAGTCCGCTTTAACCCCTCCAAAACACAAGTTTGCGCATTTACCGCGAAAAAACATCCCTTCGTCGTACCTCTGAACTTTGAGGGAGCTCCCCTTGATACCAATCCGATTATTGGAATCCTTGGCGTCGATATTTCGAGTGACGTTCAGTTTCGTGGTCATTTGGAAGGTAAAGCTAAATTAGCTTCGAAAAAGCTGGGTGTGCTTAATAGAGCGGGTCAGTATTTCACGCCGGCCCACCGTTTACAACTGTATAAAGCACAGGTCAGGCCGCATATGGAATACTGCTCCCATCTCTGGGCTGAAGCACCCCAATACCAACTCCTTCCATTTGACCGCATTCAACGCAGAGCTGCTCGAATTGTCGGCGACGTGGTTATTTCAGGTCGGCTCGATCCACTGGCTCTTCGGAGAGACGTTGCGTCTCTCTGTATATTGTACCGTATATATCATGGGGAGTGTTCTGAGGAATTGTTCGGCTTGATCCCTGCCGCTAATTTCCTTCACCGCACTACACGCAATCGACTGTCATTCCATCCACATCGCCTTGATGGATGGCGGTCTACTACTGTGCGTTTTTCAAGAAATTTCTTGCCTCGAACTACAGTGTTGTGGAACCAGCTCTCGGCGGCGGTATTTCCGGACCGTTACGACTTAGGGATCTTCAAGAAACGAGCCTATTCCTTCCTTAAAGGCCGGCAACGCGCCTGCGATTCCTCTGGTTTTGCGGGTGTCCATGGGCGGCGGTGATTACTTTCCATCAGGTGACCCGCTTGCTCGTTTGCCTCCTTCTGCTATAAAAAAAAAAAAAATAATAATCGGTCTAGTAGTTTCGGAGCCTATTCAATACAAACAATCAAATGTATCCTCTTTATAATAGTAGTATAGACAATGGATATTTCAACAAGACTCACAAAGCGAAATCAACCCAGCACTGGTTAGACGTGAATTTAACAGATATCTTCGAGTCTGAAGATTGGCCCCCCTGCAAGTCCTGATCTTTATCCTTTGGATTATTGCTTATGGATTATTTTAGAGGGGAAAGCCTGCTCTAAACTTCATCAAAATATTGAACTGAATTTTCTTTTATCCGTAAAGAGGATTTTCCGGTGGCCACCGTCTGCGTGTCTCTGCAACAACTTCTTGGCTCTCAGGATTCTCTGTGGTACCCCACTCCATGTTTACACAGCATGTGTTAGATTGAAATGAATAGTATAAAACCTACTTCATATAAAGTGATATCTAATAATAGTAGGTACTAGTAGTAGTAGTAGTCCCGGGTTCGATTCCCAGCGGGGGGTACATCTTTATGTGCTCGGTTTGGTTGGTGGTAGGGCTGTTAAGTTGGGACAGAATTTATGGCAAGACTAGGTAGTATGAATCAAAAAATAGTCCTACTTAGCTACATACTCTTTGTAGTGTGACAGCTAATGTCAATCAAGCGAATGAGACAGAGCTACGCTAAGCTAGCGGGTCAGCAAGCACCCCGAAGTTCCACGACGACGCACGGCACGATAAATGAAAGTCGCTCATGACAATTGTATTTTATGAAACACGTGAAAAGTTACATCCATGTGTGCCTTGGTTTTGCTCAATAAGTGCTTTCTGCACCGTATAAATGAACAGCAAGGCATTTTTAACGCTCTTTTTTACTAAAACAGAACTAAACGTCACTGTACGAACCAGGTTGCTGCTGTATTGACGACTGGCACGGTATTCGGTGCTACTCAATGATATTTTTATAAAAGGTCATTGGTGCTACTCTGACTTTTTGTCTGTCACTTGTTATAAATTGTAAGATACCTAAATAATACTTACTTACAATTTAAGTAAAAAGGCTATGGAAGAGTGAGGTCTTTTGTCACAGGTATTTATTTCCATACCAAAAAGGGAGACCTCCAAAACAACTTAATGTTTTTAATAATAATATTTTTTGCTTAAAAGATGGCATTTTTTTGCTTAAAAGATGACCACAATCATAAATAATAATGTTACTTATTATTATTAATGTAAAAACTTGTATTTTACTGCAATAAAGATTTTTTATTTTATTTTTTTGTCATAGTAAGCAAGAAGCGCGCGCGGCACGCTGGTAACGTATCTTCCTCTGTTTATAACTATGAGGTATATGCTTAGATTAAAACAAAAAGGGAAGATACGGCATTAGCGTCTCGTGAGTGAGCCGCCAAAATTAGGCCGAAAGGCACAATTTCACTTCAGTCACAATTTGCCGAGCGGACAGGCTACATCGCGCTATTGCGGATATTCTACTGTGTGAAAAAGAGAAAGACGCTACTCCGCAGTGGCGTCGGAATCGGTCGTACGTACTCGTCTGTTGCGAAGCGACCGAGACGCCAACGCGCTACTCGCTGACTCCCTCGCGCTGACGTTGAAACTTACCGCTTTGTCTCGCTCGCTCGATTTACACTTTATAGGTGTGCGTGTGTGAATGTTTGCTTAAGTAGTTGAGTAGGACTATATTTTGAATGACTACAAGTAGGAGCATGCCGTATCTTCCCTTTTTGTTTTAATCTAAGGGTATATGGTAAACTTCTATCATATAAAAACTGGACACACCATTCCATACTAAATCGTAGCGGAATAATAATAAATTTCACAACTGTCACATTAATCTTTCAGCCCCAAACTAAGCACAGTCCTAACTAATGGTGACTAAATAACGGATAAATACCAATAAACATCCATGACTCGGTCGAACCCATCCCCCTACCGGGATTCGAACCCGGGACCATGGGCTGCGTAGTCAGGGTCGCTGGCCACTCTACCACCCGACCGTCAAATATAAGAATAATGACAGCTTTGACATATACATTTGACTATTCTAAGCACTTCGTCATGTTGACACAGCTCGCACACTACCTGGGGCCCAAGTCTGCTAATTTACGAATGGCATAATTGAATCGCAATTGTATCGTATCGTAATTGTTTGACACATTTGGTATTCTCTTATTCATTTATGAATACCAAATGTGTCAAACAATTACAATGCCATCCAATTGTGATTCAATTATGCCATTCGTAAATTAGCAGACTTGGGCCCCAGATGAAGTGCGTATCTAAGCATCTCGCTAAGTTCACTTTTTGGAAGGACGTTTTGAGATTGTCGACTGTGCATCAAGTTTTTATAACTATGCGATAAATACTTAAGTATATCATTTAAAAAAAAATAGTAATAAGATAAAAATCTTTTATTTGACGTTGTAATGCCGTCTTTGTCCCACTCTATACATTAAGACAAAAATAAAGGTTATAGCAATAGTTTTACGAGCACAAATTCAACTTTATGTACGACGGGGAAAGAGCAACCTCCAGGAGGCCTCCCGACAGACGAGGGGATATCGATCCATTTGTATGCATTGGTGCGTCTGATGTCCTATTTTAACTTAAGTTGTACTGTCTACTGTACTCACCCCGGTGGCGGCAAACGGATGGCCAATAGAGAGCGAGCCGCCCCAAGCGTTCCACTTCCTCAGATCGGGGTTGCCGACCTGCAAGCGAAACACTTATTAAACACACTCCCAATACTACTTAGTTTATACGACTGTCGACCAGGACCGGCAGCTTTCCCGGATTCCGAAATACGATGGAGCCCGAGATGTTTTTTAATTGGGTCACCCATCCAGCAACCCAGCAGTGAAGTTGCTTAACCGGTAGGATCGCAATTTAACCGCCTTCTTCGCCATCGAGCTCCTCGTTATCACTTTATGTTTTTTTTCTTTCCTTTATTTATGGTACCAACCTTCGATCAACAATACCAACTAGATAACGCGTCACGTACAAAATCAAAGCTAAATTCCGTCCACGTGAATAAATACTTTTTCTTTACCAAATGATTACTCCTGTAACAAAGACGTCACATATTTAGTGGTGAAATCAACCTTAAGTGGGCAACAAATAAAGTACTTTTTCCTGTTATTGCCTTGCGAGAAAATAAGAGCTCACTTCTCAAGTGGGCTGTTATTTACCGAGACATATTTTTAGCGCCGACCTGACATCTAGTTGTATTGTTGATCGAAGGTACCAACAGTCATTACAAAGAAAATGATTACAATATTTTTTACATAATAGACAAATAGGACCGAGAAATAGATCCGAGCTATTTAAAAGATAACGAGCTTGTAATCAGCGGCAGCTAAGCCCAAATGAAGTAAAAAGAGAGGTGATAATATTGCAAATTCAAAAAAATGCTTGCAAACAAAACTGACTGTTTACAGAAAATAAAATAAAACTTAACGGGTAATCAAAATTTAACAACAATAACATAAAAAATAGGTAAATTAAAACCCCATACCAAAAGACATTTTGTAAAGACTGCTAAGTTACGAGTACATTATAATTATAGTAAAGTAAGTAAATTCAGTAAATACATCTACAAGAACTAATAGTATATTTACTTTTTATATAATCTTGCAGAAACCCAATTATAATAATAATAATTAAACGTCCGGGAATTGTACCCTCCTCAGAGATGGCCCGACACGCCAGAACCGGCGTGGTAACCACTCACCAAAGAGGTCATTTAAGATAATAATATGTGTAGTATTATTTTAATTGTAACGTATGCCGACCTTCGCTTGTCGTCCAAGATATGTCTGGCTGAACCAGTCCGAGTCCAAGGCCTTCAGGTTGGCCAGGATCTGGCCCTGGAAAAGAAAAACATTTTATAACATAGTCCCAGAGCTTTATTAGATTTTCACTATGCATACATCATTATACATACTTACATAAAAATCACGACTATTATCCCCGAAGGGTTAGTTAGATACTAGGCAATGAGGACAGCAAAAGCAGTCCTCTACCATAGTCCACTTTTCACCAAATAGCGACTGCAAATGTGCTCGGCGTGACAGGTAGTGAACACATCGCCGCTCTACGCTGTTGGATGTATGTCAAGTCTTTAGTCCGTTAGTCGCCTTTTACGACACCCAAGGTAAGAGAGGTCGTAGTATTCTTTCATCGCTACGGGACTCGGTTACTTTCACCGTTACAAAAAGTAGTACTATTTTTAAGACTCACAGCGAAGGCCTCGTGGATCTCCCAGGTGTCGACGTCGGCCATCTTGAGCCCGGCTTTGTCCAAGATCTTGGGGATGCTGTACGCCGGGCCCAGCAGCAGCTGGTCCACGGGGTCCTGGGAAATGGTTCAAACCTGTTAACGCCGCGTCGGGAAATTTTTAATTAAAAAAGCGCGGCCACAGGCTCCCGCCTTTTAAGTATCGTCAACGCGGCCCTATTATTATTACACGCGACCTTATTATTTCTACAACGTACCCAATGTAAATTTTTCTAGTAAACATTTTATTTTATTTTAACCTATACAACGTCAGTCGGAAAGGGGGTACTAAGCCGAAAGGAGTGTAAAGTATACATGATAGTAAATAACTTTTGTGTAAGAACTTTTCCTAAAGAAATGATAATTTTAGATTAACAGCTGTTTTAAGAGAGACAAATTTGAGTTAATTGAGTTCATTGCCGGGATTAACAAGTGGCGTTAGCCCCGCCCCTATTCAGGGATGTACATTTTTTAAATATGAATATGCATAAAATATGAATGTTTTTAGCAAAGTTTATATTTGCAATATAACAGATGATAGTAGCACTTTCAGTTGTGCGCGGATTAGGCTAGATTCAACCAAACTGGAATAAGGTCTTATACCTAGATTAAGCGCCGAATTTGTATAGACTACTAATCTCGGAGTAAGTCTTATTCCAGTTTGGTCGAATCCACCCTTAGTACCCCCTTTTTCGACTAACGTTGTATAGCATTGTGCATGCAAACATTTCAATAATAAAGTTATTTATAAGCAATTAGTTACGTCTTAACCTTTTGGGCGCCACGCCATAAACGCATTCCTGTGTCCTGCACGCCAGAGCATAAAATAGACAAAAATACCTACGAAAAATATAGTGCTGCCAAGAGTCGATAAATTGATAACACACGGAAACCTGTTTTTGTTGTTTTTATATGCAATAAATGACTACTTATAATCTGGGATGTTTAATTTATTCTTATGCCATCTTCCACTCTTTGTATATACGAGTACATAAATAAAAGCATAGCATTGAAAATAAAATGGTGGTAAACCACAGCACTATTCTCTATAGTGATGTCTTCATTGTCACGACTGGACGACAACGGCGCAGCTGGCCATCCTATAATGCCTCTTCCATAGAGATGTACCCGAGTCGCACGTAATGTATCAATTTCGAACTCGATACCTAGAAAGACATCGATTAACCTTTTCACCGCCCAACTATCCGTAATAATACTCTGTTGTATTTACTTATGTTACTATGTCTTACTATGTGCTTTGCTTATATTAAGTAAGTGCAGACGGCAACAGATTTTGTGAAAGGTTAAATCCTTATCTTTAAATTTCGTGTTAGTGCATCCGAATGCAGAACAGTAACGCTTTTGTTTCACCATCCTGTGAACTATCCACTTGCGAAAATAAAGTAAACGTGAAACAAACTGCCGCGTCGGTCGCTTTCTGCGTACTGCGTGCGTGACACTCGACTAACTAAATTGTCTCCGCGCGCGGACCGAGCGTGTAGGTATATAAATCGACCGAATTACGTAGTGACACGGGCCTGCTGATACGCTATTTTAGATCTTAAATCCTTATCAATATATCGTTTTTAGTCTACTCACTCACAATACTTTTCGGAACGAGCGTAATGCCGAAAGTTAGCAAGTCGATATACCTACTTACCCGCTATTTTAGACCTTAATGCTTACTCACGGTTACTTACCTATTTTTTTTAAGGATTGATTATGTTGAACTATGGTTTTAGAGATTTATTTCTGTAAAGAATATTACGCTATTATATTATACCTATATGTACTTTAACTATCGTTGAATTATAAAAATACACCAAACACTTTGAGAATTATCCGCTCGCGTGATCTCGAGATGATACCTAAACATCTTTATAGTGATTTCGTCCTTTTTTTCGCAACCGTTACAAACTAAAATTGCGGCTCGCCTTAGAAAAACCTTTGTTATGATTTTTAAGTTGATATTGGATAATTTAAACTCGAAAACAAAAACTTTAAAAATGTAGGTAATTAGCGGAGTGTAATACGTAATTTCGAAACACACTATCTCGATGCACGTTAGCGCGACAAATTGCGACAAACCAAATCTCGATGCACGAAATCGCGACAAACCAAATCTCGATGCCATCTATCTAAACATGATGATATCTATCTATATAAACAAAACTGAGAAGGTACCTACTTGGTATTAACCATGGGATATAAAAAAACATACGTAGAAAGTGTCAATTTTAACCGATGCAAAACAGTACAAAAATATTTTAATAAATATAAACAAACATATTTTAGTAAACAATATAATATAATATATTACTATAATATTATTGTGATTCATTTTTTATTTATTATTAAATTACAAAGCTAACTTCCTAGTTAGCTTTATAATTAAACTACAATTAAATTATATCACCGTGCACACGTATGTATGCATATGATCCATAGTAGATGCCGGTACCTACCGCTACCCTAAGTAAAAATAAAATTAATCTACCCGCAATAGTTATGTTGCCGCAAAATAGCTAATGCCTTCGATGACGCAGTGGATGACGTTCTGTTTACAGTCACAAAAGTTAAGCAAAATTGCGCAGGTCGAGTAATTGATGGGTGACCAGTAAGCGACCCCGGCGAACATTGCTTAACTTTCGCGGTCGAAAACCTTGAGATTTTATAAACCTACGGTCACCCATCCCTTTGGCGACCTAGGCGAACATTACTTAACTTTCGCGATCGAAAACCTCGAGATTTTATGAACTTACGGTCACCCATCCCCTTGACGACCTCGGCAAATATTGCTTACCTTTCGCGATCGAAAACCTCGTGATTTTATGAACCTACGGTCACCCATCCTCTTGGCGACCTCGGCGAACATTACTTAACTTTCACGATCGAAAACTCGAGATTTCTATGTACCTACGTTTTAACAGAAATAAAGTTCAATTTATTAAGAATTTGCATACACTTACTTACCTCTAAATCTTCTTCAATAATTGAATCAGATTCCGAAAATTCATCGTCATCATCGACGCCTTCCAAAATGCGAAGAAGTTCAATTGAATCGCTCATGTTGCACTGCACTACTTTCCTCACTATGCGATTATGACGTCATCAGGCTATCGTCTATCCGTGACCACGGCGCCCAGAGAACTGATTATTGATGACGCGCTAGGGATGCGCCAGAGTTACCATATTGGATTTATTAGGTGAAGTTGATTTGACGATTCTTTATTCATGTAGCTGAGCTACGGTACGCTATGGTAGTGTTATTTTTCTTACATTTCATTTTATTAAAATAGCAATAATAATAAAATAAAATAACACGTTTTAGTTGAATTTTGAATAGGTAATTTACATTAAAACTACCTTCCGCAGTACAGCACTAGCGGTCAAGAGTAGACGACTTTGGCGTGTTGAACATAGTATTTGCTTAGATAAAAATCCATGTTTTATAGTTCAATATTTCTCAGATCTTATGGCTCTAAGAGACTTGTTTTTATACTCATATGTTGCAGGGATATTCTTTATTGCCAAATGTAGAAAAAAAAATACCGGTAATAGTTTTTCAACACATTTATTTAATATTTTTGTAAGCCGGGTTTTTTGTCAACTATAGATGTCGTTGGCGCACAGGGCCCGCAGGTGCTGGTCAAGTATGGACGACTTTGGCGCTCAAAAGGTTAATCGATTGTTAAAAACTTGCAATAGTATTTCTTTCGACTGTGAGGGTAGACTTCATAGTGACGTAATACCGCTGGCTTGCAGCGTAAATCATAAACTAATAGAAAAAAAAATCATCGACTCTTCAGGGGTCTCGGTAGCTTAGCGGTTAGAGCAGTGGACCGGCAATCCAAAGGTCATGGGTTCAAATCCCATTCGAACTGTCCTGAGACTGGTTGTTTTTTTTCTAGTAAACATTTTATCCTAAAACTATATCAGTAAATATTATTAGTGCAAGTAACGTGTTTTAATGACCACCTGGACAAAGACTATAGCTTACATACAGAAGCGCCAATCAATTCTCGACCACAGTAAAAGCCTTGTACGCGCTACTTATATTTAAGTCGAGTTTCAAGTTATGTAACTTGGACTATAGTTTGCTTCATTAAAACCAATTTAAAAATAATGAAACTAGCGAAGTAATTTTTAAAAAAATCAGACTATTGGATCCAGGGGCCTTACTTTTCCTAATTTCCTAATTTTTCTCAGCGTTTCCTAATTGTTCATGGAATTGGAAAATTCATCTCAAAAAATATTAATTGGGCGAATCGCTGTAGACAGATAAACCATTATTGGTTTGCGAGGTGCAGCTTTTGTATAAATCATTGTATTATTTTAATTTGTATTTTTTGGTCGTAGGGCTGTTAAGTCCGCCTGGCTAGCTACCACCATCTTATCTATGTCTGTCGCCATAACAACGATGTTTATAGCATAGTTGTGTTCCGACAGTTAGAGATAAGATAGCCAGTTCCTCAGTGGTTGAGGATTCCGGGTGAAGCGCGCTTCCACCTTCGGCCTTATCGTCACTTACCATCAGGTGAGATTGAGGCCAAGCGCTTACCCGTTGCCCGTAAAAAAAAAAAAAAATAAAATAAAAACTTACAATATTATTTTTTTGTTTCTTTTGCTCAAAGTAAAAATGACTTTCGTAGACAAAGCAATGTTTAAAATAAATAATGCACATAGGTTTTTATATAAAGTTGTAAGTAACTAAGCATTGTCAAACCGCCTCTGTAGTCCAGTGGCTAAGCCACCGCTCTTTGACCCCCTCTGGGTCAAAGAGCGGTGGCTCCCGGGTTCGATTCCCAGCAGGGGGTACATCGTTCTGTTCTCGGTTTGGTTGGTGGTGGTAGGACTTGTCAAGTCCGCCTGGTTAGCTCTCACCGTCATATTTAAAGTCTGGCGCCATAAAAAAAAGGTTGATAAAATTGTAGTGCTCCGCCACTTTAGTGATAAGATAGTCCGTTAAGGATTCTGGGTCTCGGATTTCGCTTCCACCGGCCTTATCGTCACTCACCATCAGGTAAAATAAGGTTCAGTATTTCGTATTCTTAATGCTTTTATTAATTGCTTATGATTGTATTCAATAATTAACTGTTTTGTTCTATCGTCTTACTTCTAGTCACCCACATCTTTACTGTTGACTGGTAGAGAATGCCATGTGGCGTTAAGTCCGCCTTTTGCAGTTTTGTTTTGCAAAAACGATTAAATGAATAAATAAAAATAAAATGAAGTGCTTAACCGTAGAGGATAAAAAGATTAATGTACTCCTTACTAGTCTATAACTTGTCTAGTGGGAACTAGGCTTAAGGGACGATTTGAATGGGTTCTAAGTGAAATAAATATTCTAGACTATGCCAATCAATCAGCTAATCAATCACATCATTGACGATGGCTCGCTATGTTTCAGACAGTGCTCAATTATGAGAAGAGTCACAGCCGAAAAATTATCGTCAATTTTATTATCTTATCTCTTAATAACAATGCTTGTTTGGATAAAAAAAATAGACTTTAGACTTTGCCTCTGAAGGTAAGTTGTTAGTAAATTGTGATTCAACATAAATTATCGTTCGATAAGGATATTATGTTTATATCCGTGCATTTATGAAACAAACCTTACTACAATAAGATAAGCGTATGTTTTTTAGTTTATACACAATATTCTTAATTTAACTAATTGTTCAAAAGATTTGTAAATACAATGGCAAAACCATAGGGATCGCTGACGCGTTGCCGGCCTTTAATGAATGAATAGGTTTGTTTCTTGAAGATCCCCAAGTAGTAACGGTCCGGAAATACCGCCGCCGAGAGCTGGTTCCACATCACTGAAGTTCCGAGGCAATAAATCACGTGAAAAATGCACAGTAGTAGACCGCTATCCATCAAGGTGAGGTGGATGGAATGACAGTCGATTGCGTGTAGTGCGGTGAAGGAAATCAGCGGCAGGGATCAAGCCGAACTACTCAGAACACTCCCCATGATATATTCGGTACAATATACGGAGAGACGCAACGTCTCTCCGAAGAGCCAGTGGATCGAGCCGACCTGAAATTACCACATCGTCGACAATTCGAGCAGCTCTGCGTTAAATTCAAAGACTTCAATAATAGCAGCATCTCACCTGAGCCACGTAGAGGAAGTCCCTCAGGTAGGCCTTGGGCCTGAGGCCGAGCTCCTTGGCCTTGGCCTCGGACATCACCAGGCACGCCGACGCGCCGTCAGTCTGCAAGTTAATCATCAATGTTATTATGTATGAATAACGTTATGAGAGTAAGTGAAGCAAATGAAGTGTGTCAGTATATTTTGTCTTTATTATGGGATTCAAATGTCAAATGAAGCCCATGTTCTTATTCATATTTGTTAGCCGATAGGGTAGCTGGAGTGCGTTCCGTCGTTTTGGGTGTAGTTATTTGGTTAAAGTTTAACCCGCTTGAGTTGCAACCGAGCCACGGAACGATCGAGTTGTTTTTATAACCTGTTCTGAAGTATTCCTGTCCAAAACGAGAGAAAATTCTTCTT
This sequence comes from Scoparia ambigualis, assembly GCA_963921215.1. Lineage (NCBI taxonomy): Eukaryota > Metazoa > Arthropoda > Insecta > Lepidoptera > Crambidae > Scoparia > Scoparia ambigualis. The sequence continues at coordinate 25,176,717 of OY992514.1, read as the reverse complement.
CTGTCTCCATTTTTTCCACTTTTATACCATATTTAACAAAATTATTAAAAAGTAAAACAATACGAAACAACGGGCGTACTTTTCGAGACGAAGAGAACAATAACTAACTTTAGTTATTGTTCTGAGAACGGAACGGACTACGCTCTGACAGCCATCAGAGTAAAATTTCACCAAGCCACGGAACGGTTCGAGCGCGCGCCGAAGTGCGCTCGAGTGCACTCGAGTGAAGCCACGGAACGCAGCCCTGCGTTAGCAAAATAGACGAACCATAATATAAATACCATATTTTGTACCTACTCTATTTTCAATGATTATATTATTTCATGGAACGCAGCATTCTCGGCATCAAGAGAACTGATCATGTCCGAAACACCACACTGCGTTCCATGAGAGGTGTTGCCGATATTGGACATAAATCTGTAAAGCTCAAGTGGGACTGGGCGGGGCACGTGGTAATAATGAACCCAGAGAGGTGGGCGAACATCAGCACGCGTTGGGTACCCAAAGACCGACGCCGGCGTCGAGGCCGTCCTCGGAAACGGTAACGCGTCGACCTTTGACGGAAATTGGTTAGAGCTAGCTAAGGAGAGAGAGAACTGGAACGATGTGGGGGAGACCTTTGCCCAGCAGGTTAAATAAAAAAAATCATTTCAGGCAGGGCCGTAGCAAATGGAAAGGGGATCCCTTTTTTTTAGACTATTTTTTGTCCTAATTTAATTTAGTATAACGAGTTAGGCATATTGTTTTGACATAATAATATTTTGACATAATTGGTTTTTGGCATACTATTTCAGTAAGCATAAATATGGTTTAGGCTAATGTTTTTTGCCCTAATTTTGATTTGCATAATGTTTTAAGGCTTTTTGTTTATTCGTCTAATAGTTATTAGGCATAAAGATAGTCTAGTAGATTAGACAAGACAGAAGGTGGGGTTATAGTTTCAAAATTTGGATTGGTTTTTTATTACCAGGATTTGACTTTACATTATTTTTTTATTTTATTGATAGCTATTTGAATCTGAAAAACAAAAAGTAGGTATTAGGTATATCAAATATAACTTGTGTAAAAGTAGGTTAGAGTTCGGCGGGGGTGGCCCTTTGGGTCACCCCTAAGCCGCCAACATGTTAATTTTAAATACAAAAAGTATTTTATTAAATGCAAACACATAATTTCCAAAACTTACTTTTTCCCTAAGTATATAAATTATTATGCCTATCAAAATTATGCTTAAATATCATCATGCGTAAGCAAATTTAGGCTTTAGAATAGTATGCTTAACAATTATTATGCTTTAAAAAATGTGCCTAAACGGTTATGCCAAATTGATATTGTGCGTAACTATAATTAGGATAAGTAAAAGTATGCTATGTTAAATTATGACATAAAATTTTATGCAAAAAAATAGGGAACCAATGGAAAGCTGTGGTCTCTGCCTACCCCTCCGGGAAGCGGGCGTGATGTACATGTTATGTATGTGTTATGGAATATACAGCATCAGCATTAATAATTGGTCGGGTAAAACAAACTTGGGAAGTGTTATACTGATAAGAATAATGAAATTAGTAAAGTAAAGAAAAATGTGTAACCTATGGTGGTAGCTTCTTTTCTACTACGTTTCAATATTTAAAAAACTGTAATAAAGAAAAAAAACTCCAACATCGTTCGTCTTCTTCTTCACACATATTTTCTTATTCTGTTGTCACTTCAAATAGGTGTAACATGCATCTGATTTATGCTATCCTATTTTTATGTTGTGGTTTTTACTTTGTGGTGCAACATTAAAATAAATAAATAATAGATGTGAGATGTGATGTGACTGTGAAAAAGATATTATTATGTCGTGTGTGTGTGTGGGTGTATGTGTGTGTGGGTGTGCGTGTATGCGTGCGTGCGTGCGTGCGTGTATGCGTGCGGGCGTAGAAGCGTGCGTGCGTGCGTAGATACGTGCGTGCGTGTATGCGTGCGTGCGTGTATGCGTGCGTGCGTGCATGTATGTCCGTATGTATGTATGACTCACCAGGAATGAGGCGTTGGCGGCGGTGACGGTGCCGTGCGGCTTGATGAAGGCGGGCTTGAGCTTGGCGAGCTGCTCGGGCGTGGACACGCGGATGCCGTTGTCCTTGTCTATCAGATTCGGCTTGCCGTCCACTGAGAACAGGTACATATAAGATAAGGTTAAGATAAGATTAGATATAATACGTATAATATAAGTTAAGATACGACACATATAAGATAAACTACATCTGGTTAACTTAGCTAGAAGGTGCTAAGATAGCCAAACAATTCAAGTCAGTACACTTGTCTGGTCTAATAGCTGATTTCAGTTTTCCTCTATAAATAAGAGTGTCACGTAGCGGTGAAAGAATACTACCACCTTACCTGCATCCCCTTTTCCTGCTCTCACCTTTGACAGTCCTTTACTTTTGTCAGTGCAGCATCCCTTGAGATACCTTTTTATCTCTGTCAGGGCAGTATCCCTTCTTGTACCTTTGAAAAGGATGAGGTCAGTAAAGTATTCCTTTCGCTTTAGTGCAGTATCTCTTGAGCTACCTTTTAACCTTTGTGGCTGCACTTTGTTGCTTCTGTGCGTTGTGGCTTCTTGCGCACGGGCGCGGCAAAGAACGGTCTTTGCCACAGTTAAAAAATGGCTGTGACATACGGACGGACAGACAGACAGACATGACGAATCCATAAGGGTTCCGTTTTTTGCCATTAGGCTACGGAACCCTAAAAATGACGTACTGAATGGGTGGTAGGTTAAAAAAGATTTGGACGATTCAAACTACTCGCTCGCTAGACGGCACCGAGTACGAATTCTCCCGTAGTCTACTCAGTGTCTTCAGTGTTTGTCTTGATCGGTGCCCCGCGTCATCAAGTTAAACTCAGCTAGGCGGACATCGGGTTGCGTATGGCACGCGTCCTTCCCAAGGTCCATAGTAGGATACACCGTATGAAGTACATGTATGCTGTATGTCAAGTATAATAATAAATATTATCTCCATACACCGTGGGTATTATTTCATATGCCAACCTCATATCTGGCGTAATAAGTAATAATAGAGATTACTGAATAAATATATTTTGAGTTGACTTGTTTCACCTTTGACAAAGATATATAGGGTCCTTCAAACGAGGCGTGAAGAAGCACTCTGTGGGCCGGCAGAGTGAGGGTGACTGATGCTACGTCTCTTACGCTGCACCAGTTGTCCTCGCGCCTGGACTTCATTTCCACTTCAGGTGGAGTGGGGACATTTGCCGGGCTTGTCATAAAAAAAAAAATTGGTTGCCTGTAAAGTCGGTATACGGGCGTAAGTTTTACGTGACAAGTGGAAGGGACGCGTGCCCTTCACTTTTTATGTCTGTCTCTCTCGCTCTTAGGCGGGCTAACCATGCCCGAGTGGAAGGGACGCGTGCCTCTCACTCGCTCTCATTGTGAGCGCATAACGTGAGCGGAGCGTAACGCAGTTTCTTGAAGTGTCACCCGGCAAACCAATTTATAAGACGTTGTCACGTCAAAAAAAAAATTGTTTGCCTGTAAAGTCGGTTTTACGGGCGAAGATTTTACGTGACAACGTCTTTTTCTCGGTAGAATATTTATTGATATGAATATAATTAAATTGCACAATAGGAACAAGGAATTGAATGAAAATAAGAATTGCACAAATTTATCATAGTTGAGTGGGAGAGAGACGCAAGGCATTCGGCGGGCCTCTCTCTCGTTCGGTGACTCATCGTAACGTTACCCAGCGTTACACTTTTTCATAAGTTACTCCCAGCCGCAACCTAATTTAAGACGTTGTCACGTCAAAAATGAGGTCTGTAAAGTATCCCTTTCCTTTTTAGCGCTCTCACCTTTAACGGGGATGAGGTCGGTGAAGTACCCCTTCTGCTGCGCGTTCGCCGCGTTCATGTGCGAGCGTAAGGCGTACTCGTCCTGCTCCGCGCGGCTGGCGCCGAACGCGGCGGCGAGCCGGTCGGCGCTGTGGCCCATCGTCTCGCCCGACGAGAACTCGGCCACCGCGGGCAGCTACCATTTGATACGAAATAACACATTCATTACATAGGCATCCAAAAGGACTTCTTGGCGGGAAAGTGAAGCGTCATGTCTGCAGTTTTTGTCGGATATTAATGTAAAATAATGGTGGATTATTTAGTGTACGTGAACGTGCATGGGTGTTGGCAAATAAAACAAAACAGTGCAACATCACTTTTCAAATTCTGTCAAGCAGTCCGTGTGAGATCTCAATAAAGTCCCACAGCTTTATTGAGTCTCGAGGGGTTTGGGGGAATATCATTTACCATTATACGTTCATTATCACTCGTTATCGTTAAAATAATTACTATTATATCTTACTTGACACTGGCTAAATGTGCTGATCACGAAGCTATTATTTAAAAGAAAAAAAAAGTATCCAAAATTTTATTTACAGACAGACAAACAGACACTGGGACAGATAAAACTGATTAAAAGAATGTGAAAAGGAGTCTTTTCTTACTAGCCGGTTTTAGAGCGCTTTCACTTATAGACGTTTCATGTTATGGTAGCGCGGTTGCAGCGCAACAGAAGCGCGAGTGTAGATCGGATATCTACATGAAAATCACTAGCGGCATCTTGTCTATGAATGGACGAATGAATGAATGAATGAATGAGTAGGCACCTCAGGCGCGAAGAAATTCTGGCGTGTGGTGGGCGTATAAACGGCAGTCGCTGCGCGGGCGTCTTGACGCGATTGAACCGCAGCAGCAGCGCGCGCATCTTATCCATGAAAGAATGATCGAATGAATAGTAACCTCGGGCGCAAAGAAGTCCGGCCGTATGGTGGCTATAAACGCTAATCGCTGCGCGGGTGTCTTGGCGTGGTTGAGTCGCAGCAGCAGCGAGCGCATCTTGTCCATGAGTGAATGAATGAATGTATGAGTGAATGTGAGTGAATGAATAGTCACCTCGGGCGCGAAGAAGTCCGGGCGTATGGTGGCGATGAGCGACAGTCGCTGCGCGGGCGTCTTGGCGCGGTTGAGTCGCAGCAGCAGCGAGCGCATCTTCCTCGAGTGCCGTATCGGCACGTCAGACATGAACTCCACGCCGCCGGCTAGGATGACTTCGTACGCGCCCGCCGCTATCATGCCGATGCCTTAGGGAAAGAAAAGTCCAATTCGTAATATTTGTCAAATGTTTGCGTTTATAACGCTCAACAATACTCTAACGCGACCGGGCTTAGCGAACTAATTAATTAAACTGTATGAAGCATGCCATGCCGCTCGACTTGCTGCTGCGGCGGCAGCCTCGCCTCGCAGTCCAGGTACGTAGCCAGGCCGTAAAATATTGAAACATTGAAAACCACTACCTCTAACTCACTCAGATGGGAATCGAACCCTCTTCCTTCGCAATCCGGGCAGCTACGTTGACCACTCTGTCACCAAGGCTCTGTCGATTTTTTAAATAGCTTTTGACTTTATTTATATAACAACAGTATCTCATTAATTGATATTGCAGAGGACGTTGGTTCGATTCCCACTTAAAGTAGTCATTTTCTTTATTTTTTAACGTTTCAATAATTTAAAAGGTCTAACGTCAGACACCAATACATTTACAAGAGTTTCTCTGCACCATACTAACTAAACTTAGCGCAGCGACCCAAAGTAAAAAAGATACAGATGCTGCAAGCATACAGAAAAGTTATTTATTTTACTTTTTATTATTATTTGTATAGTTTCTTCTCACCAGTAGTAATGGCTTGGTTGGACGAGATGCAAGCCATAGTAACCGTGTGCGCGGGCGTGTGGTCACTTAGGCCGGCCGCCAGCGCCGCCTCGCGGCCAACGTTGGAAGTCTTCACCTCCTGGATGACGGTGCCGTAGACGATGTAGTCGATCAGGTCCTTGGAGATGCCAGTCTTTTGGAGGAGACCACTGCGGAGACGATAACAATGTGAAGTATGAAATATGTAACTATTTTCACTGAGAATTACATAGATATAGTTACCTACGTATGATTTGATTTTATGCGTTAATAACACTTAACTTTAAATAAACTCGAAAATAACGAAATGTAAAAACAAGGCTATTTTAGGAATTATATATTATGGTCTTTTTAGTAACCAGTGTCGGAGCCTTTAATAGTATAATATAATACAATCAATTTTATCAATACATTATCACCCCCCAAATAAGATTTATCTCCAACCATAATAAAATGGCAGCTATTGAAAATTGAATGTCATCGAAGCATGGGAGCATTTGTAATGTACTAATATCTACTTATGTAGAGGTCTACTAACACAAATATCTCATTTAAAAGTAAAAAATTAAAGTAAAAAATATTAGAACTTAATTAGTATTAAAATTCAAAATTAAATTAAAACTTTGTTTTTTGTCACTTGTTTAGTTTTTTATTTTATTATTTTTTATTTGTAATCACACCACTAATGGCAAGGCAACTGTTTTGAGAATGCTATGTACACCTTAACGTTAATACATATCCTGTTCTATATATTTTGTTTTTAAGTATTGTTTAATATGTATTAAATGGCTGTACTTTTTATAGGTATATAAATTAATATCCTATTTTCGGCTTTCTCAAATTAATATTAAAAACTTCGTGTGAGTGATCTCTTCCTCCTCCCCTCTCACAATTCCTATTCCTTCCTCATGGCCGGCAATGCATCTGCAACTCCTCTGGTGTTGCCATGGGTGGCGGTTATTCATTTGCCTACTTGTTTGTCTCGTTTTTATATAAAAAATATTTATCTGTACAATCACAGCTATTATCCCCGAAGCGTTAGTCAATGAGGACAGCAAAAGCAGTCCTCTACCATAGTCCACTTTTTATCAAATAGTGACTGCACATGCTCAGTGTAACAGGTGGTGAGCCCATCGCCGCTCTATGCTGTTGGAAGTATGTGCAGTCTTTAGTCCGTTAGTCGCCTTTTACGACACCCAAGGGAAGAGATGGGGTGGTAGTATTCTTTCACCGCTGCGCTACATGGTTAAAAAAGAATATAATTGAACTTTTGGTAAGCATATTAAATAAATACGTACGTCAGAGCGTGCCTGGCCAGCTCATGAGGCATCATCTTGGCGTAGTCAGTGAAGGACACCAGGAAGGGTGTGCGCACTCCGTCCACGAGCACCACATTTTTGCCGGTGCGGTCTGGGAGGGTCTTTTTCTGCTGCAGTGCAGCGCTGACGCACAGAGCTCGACGGGCAGTGTCTGTGATAAAGGAATTTAGGTGAACAAACTTTAAATGCATTGTTATTTTATTTTTTCTAAGATTACGAAACATTAAATTTTATCTAGTTCCTCGTGCGTGTAAGGATTTTTTTTTAAAAACTAGTTGCAGGTAATTTCTGTCTGAATTCAGCCAGCTCACAGTCGAGTGGCTAGTTCTCAACATAATCCTAAAATAATAAAAAAAAACTGCCATTTTTTTTTATTTTACCTAATTTAACTCTTTTCTATTATTTAGTATTACTAGTATAATTATATATTTTTTTGTTTTTAAGCTGTGTAAATTTTTTGTTTTTATCTATCAAGAATATCTACAGTTACACAAAAAAGGTAGTACGGCATGTACAAAGTAGTTGATTGTACAAGGAAAGTTTTTATTTTACCTATAAAATAACAATATGCTATACTGTTATTATCTTAGAATAATAACGCTATAGACAGATAGTCTTCATACAAGCGCTCTGTCAAAAATGAAGCACTAAACCGATTCACACACGCGTGACGAGTACTTGCTGCGCGCATGGCTGTGATCTGCTGTCTCTTTCCAATTCTATGAATATGAAAGAGACAGCGCTGCGGCAGCCGCTGTTACCGAGGCTTTAACTTAGAGAATCACACTGCAGTTCGTTTATATTTTGAATTAACTACAAGATACTATATACTATTGTATATAGTATAATACTGAAAGCTTACCTGTGAAAAGTGATGTTATTACACTTCTTTTGTTTTTCAGATGTGTTGTGACACAATGTAACTACACAAACCGTCATATATTTTTTTGTTTTCGCGAGACACGTTCGGCGCGCTTTGACATTGAACACTGCGGAGCAGTCCAGCGTTTGGAGCCATTTATGGCTCCGATTAAGGTGCTTCAAAATAGGCGCGCGGACTTGGTTTCTATAGCGTTATTATTCTAAGGCACAGACCACTTATCCCATAGACTCCGCATACGAGGGTAACGTCACTCATACTACATATGCAATCCATTGCATATTTTTTAATATTTTTTAATATTTTAATATTTTAATATTTATTTATTGCACTTATGTTTACAGTATCACTATCATACAATACATTAATTATAGAAATATATGATGGCCTGTTACATACCCTGTTAGGGCGTCGCAAAACTAACTTATCAACTTAACTAACTTTTATAATAATAATTATTATCATATTGCCAAATTATAATATTATACAAAATAACAAAATATATACTAAATAAAAATTGCAAGGGTGAGCTTTCCGTGGATAACGTTTTTATATATTTTTTATTTATTTATTTATTATCTTTGTCAGACATGAACTCCTGTATTGAATAGTAACATTTTTGTGATAAGTACTGTTTTAGTTTAATTTTAAATAATTTTTCATTTATTTCGTTTTTTAAAGTTTGTGGGATTTTATTATAAATGAGAATGGATCTGTAGTATGGGCTGTTTCTATACATTTCTAGTTTGGGTTCAGGAAGAATGAGTTTATTTTGATGTCGGGGGTTTTTAGTGAATTCGAAGTATGTGAGATTTTTCTTTACAAAAGAGGCTGTTTCTAGAATATATATGCACGGAAAAGTAAGAAGATTGCGCTTTATGAAATGTTGTCTGCAAGATTCAGGTTGGTGGATGTTGGCGATTATTCTTAGACATTTCTTTTGCTGGACAAATATGTCATGTGCGTCGGTGCTGTGTCCCCACAAAATAGTTCCGTAGCACAACCATGCGTATGCGTATGCAAAATATGCATTAAAAGCACACTGTTCGCTACTGGTATTTCTTTTTAAAATACATAGGGCATAGGTGAATTTGGACAGCTTACGTTTTACATCAGCTATGTGACTTTTCCAATTAAGATGTGAATCAATGGTGATGCCTAGTAATTTAAATTCTCCTACTTCATCTATTTTTAGTTTATTTTTTATGGTTGTTAAGTCTGTCGATTGTTTTTGATAGGGTCGAAACTGTATGATTTTTGTCTTTTTTGAATTTACTTCTAAGTTGTGGTTAATAAGCCATGTATTGATTGCATTAAATGTTGATTCTATGTTTGTGCTACAATCTATACTGTTGGGGCAATTAAATAGAATAGATATATCGTCGGCGAAAAGAATGCATTTTGTATGTGTTATCTTAGGCAAGTCGTTTATGTAGATAATAAAGAGGATACATCCTAACACGCTTCCCTGTGGGATGGAATGATTTAAAGTGTTTGTTTTAGATTGGATAGAATGAAGTTCGCCTTTTCCTTCATCTAGGTATTCGATCTGAACAAACTGCTTTCTATTGTAAAGGTAAGAACGTAGCCATTCTAGCGCCCTGCCGCGGATGCCCATACCATTTAATTTGGACAATAAGATGGAATGTGATACTTTATCATATGCCTTAGTCATATCCAAGAATAAGCCTACTGCATAATGTTTTTCTCTTATGTAATTTAATATTTCTTGAATGTAATGATACACGGCGAGAGTGGTGGAATGTTTTTCACGGAAACCAAATTGATTTTTATCGAAAAGACGATATTTTTCTATGAATGACTTTATGCGATTAGCCATAGGTTTTTCAAATAATTTTGACATTGTCGGGAGTAAGGCAATAGGTCTGTACTGACTGGGATTATCTTTCTTTCCTCCCTTTTTCAAAATAGGTTTGATTTTAGCAACTTTCAATCTATCGGGAAAAGTGCATTCTTCAAAAGATTGGTTGATAAGCTTGGTTATTATGGATGTTAGTTCGTTACAGCATGATTTTACTAACACTGGTGGTATTTCGTCTATACCGAAACTATGCTTATTAGGGAGTTTTTTTATCAAACAAGTAATTTCTTTTTCAGTTACAGGTTGTAGGTATATTGAGTTCAATGGTAGCTCAAACACTGTTGGATTAGCGTTCTCATTTTGTCCTGCTGGTTTGTTATCGGCTGGTACGCCTACCGACACAAAGAACTCATTGAACAAGTTGGCTACGGCGTTTGGACAATTTACCAATTTGTTATGAGAAACCAGATTAATGTTTTCACCGATTTTTCCTGATTTATTTTTAGTGACTTGGTTTATAATATTCCACATAGTTTTTGTTTTATTTTTAGATATATTCATTTTTTTTACAAAGAGGTTTTTTTTTGATTGTTTTATACATTTTTTCAATACTTTGATGTAAGATTTATAATGGTTCAAAAGTGTTTTATTATTTGTTTCGTTAATTAGTGTTTTCAGAGTTCTTTTGTTCCTGCATGAGATTCTAATACCTCGTGTCAACCACGTTATTTTGCTGTTTAGTTTTTGTGTCAAACCTAGATTCAGTCATAGTTTGACAGCGCCGCGGCACGCTAAAATTCAAAATTCTATTAATAATATAAATATGCCGTATTGCGCTGTAAAATTGTGTGGAAAGTGAAGCAAAACTTCTAGCTTACAAAAAGATAATATTTCATTTCATCGGTAAGTACAATTTTATGACATAAAAGGATAAATTTTAAATTGGTGTAAAAATTCAATTATAAATTAAGAAAAATGCACGCGTTGATGTCTTTTAAAAAGTCCCTTTCATTCTGTTGTAAATGCATAAAGCACTATCTCCCTCTGTTTTGGTGAGTGTTGCCCAAGTTAGAACCTATCAACTTGTCGATAAATTTGTTACAAATATCGATAATTTTTTATTAAGTTTAGAACTTTGTTATACCATTATGACATTATTCGGTTATGAGAACGAAATCGAATTCGCTGGTGTATTTTGGTAAATTCAAATATAACAATAAGAACTTTCACGTAAAATGTAATGTTGACTTTAGCAATTTCTAGCAAAATATCATTTCTATACCTCGAGTTTTCGTAACCAAACCGAAGGTTTAGTGTATATGTACTAAAAATAAAGTTTTTTAGGTTGTTATTGGCATTGTATAATCAGTTTTAGTTGGTTTAAAATTATTATTATCTTTTTATCAAAATATTCTATGCTGACTTTTTGTTTTAACTTCTTTATTTTAATTTATTATTTAAAGATAACTAACTTTTGTTGTAAAAGGTTTCCAAAATGCCCAAACTTGAAAATAAAATGGATAGAAGCTACAAAACAAGACGAAAATTGGTTTCCAAGCAAATATAGCGTTATATTCTCACGACATTTTGCCGCGGATAGCTATCAACTAATGAAAAAGCGGCGACTGTTGTTTAGTAATGCTGAACCCACGCTTATGCTTCCAACTGTGGTGAGTAATTATGTTCAATTTGCTCAATAACTAACTATGAAGTACCTACTACCTACAATTTAAATATGCATTTCAATATAATGCGACTATAGTCTGACCGCTACCGCTGTACCGCGCCTTGGGTATGCGAGCGGCAAGGCGGGGGGGCAAAACAGTTGCTCCATTTTGTCATTCTGCCGTCAGTGTCAGACGCACATGAGATAAAATATCTAAAAATGGGTCGTGAATTATCTCGAGATAATCAAGACTGTCATTTTTAAAGTGGCCGAATATTTTAAGAAAAGAAAAGCAAACAAAGAAAGTGTATATTATATATTTCCAAGAATTAAAGATTTATTTCATTTATATTGGTTCTTTAATTGTACTTACATAAAAATCATACTGGACAAAAACGGATTAGATGTAATTATACTCGTAAATATAAAGCTTCAATAAACTGTGCTTCGATATCGTAAGATCTGTCTGACACTACGAATCTCATGTGAGTTCATGCTCTTTACTTCCCACTCCCCCCACCACCCACAAGGGCGCACGCGCATACCTAAGGCGCGGTACAGCGGTTGCGGTCATGAAATTCATATTAACCTTTTTTACTTCTTCACAAGGTGAATTTGCTTCAGCCACAACTTCATATTGTTCATCAGTGAGGCCAGTTACCCCCTTACAGCATAGACCATCGATGACATCTTCTTTGTCACTTAAGGTACCAGCCTATAAAGATCTAATCTAATCTAACTTCTATTTTTTTTTGATATGTTTAAAATTTTTATTATACTTGTTGTTGCAGGATTGTACTCAAAATTATCAAGAAATACCAACGACTTCAGATATGCATATCTCCGATAGTTCTCTCTCCAATAATAAAACTATAAAACATCAAGCAATTAATCAACCAAGTACAAATACCGATTTGTTAGAGCTATGTTTTACATTTAGCAGTCCAAGATACAAGCGTCTTAATCGTTAAACTTATCCGTCTGATAAAATATTACGCGACCAATCTAAAAATGTCTTGTAAAACAATGAAAGACATGATAATTATGACTAAACATTTTAAAAATGGTTGTATCAACTCTAACCACCAAATAAGTTTTGTCTGACCTTTGAAAAACCGGCCGTTACATATTTATTTTTTTAAACTACTCCGAAACTGATTATGGCAAACAGATTGATTGACAAAATATAATACCTATCTTAACTTGAGTTTTGATATAAAAGTTAGTACCTATTAAATAAGAAGAATTGTTTTATTAACTTATTAACACCGTTATATTAATCATCAAGTAAGAAAAAAATCCATCGATATCAATATCGACTCCTACCACATTACTAATTCGAATACATTTGAAAATGGTGTGTTACGTGTCACTAGTTTGACCTTTAAATATCCAATCACAGCCAGAGTTACACCCCCGCACCCCCCTGAAATTTTACGATTGCATCTTTTAGTAAAACTCGCTGAAAGCGACGTCTATGGGATAAGTGGTCTGTGTTCTAAGGTAATCATATTAGATGCAAAAACCTGTAAGTTTTAGATACACAAATAAGTCACATTTGTAGCAGCAGATTGCCAATTACAGATCTTTACAACCAACAATATAAAGAACTACAAAGTTCAGGCAAAGCCTAGGTGAGGGAGGGCTTGTATATTTTTTATTGTAAAACTGAAAATGGAAATAAACATCTTTATTAATATTATCTATTAACTTAACAACAAATTACTGACAAACAAGCCACTACATATCACATAGAAAATTTAATTAAATATCATTTTATGTTTCAATGAGAACAAATGGGATCTGTTGTAGAAGTTGATGTTGACCTTCACGCCACTTCAGTGTTAAGTTATAATTAGAATAGATTGTTGCTATGCTGTAATGATAAAAAAATTGCTGTAAACTATTAGAGCTGTTTTTGCTTTTCTAACTTGCAAGTTAACAAACTAATCACATTACCGAAGAGAAATAATGAGACATAAAATAGGAAAGTTATATTCTGTCAGTAGGTAGGCATAGAAACAAGACGATTATTAATTTTTTCATACAAATAATTATATCATGATTTCTGATGACATGTTGACAAAATTATTTCAAGAAGTAGCAATTTATTCATTCATTACCAAAAATAAATATGGTTATGAAAATTATGCATTACAGTTTGGTATTGAATTAGAATGGTGCATAACTTTGGAGATGTTCCAGTTAATTTAAAATTAATTGTATCAATGCCAACTCAACATAGGTCCAAAGTTTACTTTAAAATGCTTAAATAAGACATCAATTTGAATACATTTTACGATAAAAATACTACTTATATATCTAAGTTAGCTATTTAGAACGAATGTATGTACACTGCAGTTACAGAATTAATCGAAAAAGTTAACTTTTTACAATAAATAAAGGTAGAAAAGTTTAATTACCAAACTTAACTGTGGATCCAACATGTGTCGCTTTTACTAAAGATTTTGCTACATGTGATGCCATCGCTGTTTTCAAAATACTTTTGTTATTTACTGACTACTAGGGATGATGCCTGCAACAAGCACTAATAGTAATTACTACAATAAATACTAATAAAACTTGAAATAAACTCAAGGAAAGTTGGACTCTGACCTAATTTGACAGCTACTTTAACACAAACCCAATGTTGTCAGCTAAAAAAACATAATGTGAAATTAATTAAAATAATAATCAAAATCAAAATAAGAAAAATATTTTGTCATAAATATAATGAGGAAATAATTTAAATCATCAGTGTTATTCAGGTAGGTACTTAATTTACTTAAGACAGTTAAAAATGTCGATTTTTATTTTTGTTCAAAAGACAAAACAAAACATCACGCGTTTAGTTATTTCAATGTCTTTCCGAAATTGTAAATTAATAAAACGCATTGACGTCATAAAAATAGAGGGTAGTTCGAAAAACTGTTCACTTTACGAAATCGCCGGTGATAAAACTTCTTTCTTTTCTTGGGAAACACGTGGTTCCCGAAGTTCGTGTTCTATTAAATTTTGATGGATTTTAATAAATAAAGTAACAAATGAAGTAGAAAGTGCTACAAAGAGGTAAGTTATCCACTTTACTTTGATTCTCACTATTGTGTATTTTAGTTAGGTAGGTAATCCACTAACACTTTGCTCTGATCTCCATGCATTGTAAATACACCCTAAAATTATACACAGACCATTAATTACCGTCGTGCTTCGACCGTAAAGCTAGTTTAAATCAGGTAGGTACCCTTTGAATAAATAAATTTACCTAAAAATTAAATGTGTTAAAATAAAGTAAGTAGGTAGGTAGATGCTATGGTTAGGCCTAAGGCTGGTTTCACAGTCACGCGTTTGACCAGCGCCGGCCACACGCGCGCGCTACACTACATAGTAGTTGCGCGTTTGAACTGCGTGATGACTATGAAACGCTACTATCAATCTAGTGTAAGCGCGCGCGTGTGGCCGGCGCTGGTCAAACGCGTGACTGTGAAACCAGCCTAAGTGCCAGATGGCGCCGTGAAGGTTGTTCTGCCTAAATCTGTGGAACCTAGGTCCCTACTGTCTATCACCTTTTAAAGCAGTATGCATATAGGACTTGCATTGTAAGATTAAAGTAGGTAATACTGCTTTAGGAGTCGATGGTAAGACACCTAGCATCATTCTACAAAATAAATTGCATTGAAATACAAAATATCTTAAAAGTAGTTTTAATTTGCACCAAACATTTCATTTTGATCATTGACAAACTATAATTGTAGCTCGATAGGTACTCAATACTCAATATTTATTGCTATCCATGTGTTACAGAAAGGTGCTAATATAGTAAATTGTAAATGTACATCATAGACCCTGTCAGGCACTGCAATTGGAAGAGGAGAGGAGAGAGATTTATTAAATGAATTACTTAAATTAGGTTAAAGTTTCAATGATGGAGGCTTTTGCCAAGCATTAACCCCTTGAGGATCGTAAAACTAGATACAATTAAAAATCAATTGTTTCGCGACCGCCGGCGGTCTTATGATCCTTGACCTATTAAGGCAGTGTTTAGGCTATTTATTTACTTCTCTTATAAAAACCAGTTAGTTTTAATATTATTGATAAATAAGTAGCACTTAGATTTTGTCTTTGAATGGTAGCGGGTTTTAAAGAATTTTTTTTTGTCATTAACAATATTTACATTACAACATTTCAGTTGGTTAACATTAAAAAATGTAAAGCCTTCGAATTGAACATTACACTGCTGGAATCTATCAAACCTATCAAATATCACAGTCTGAGTTATCGTCATCATCACTATCATAATCAGCCCGTTTCACTTGAAAGAGAACAAAACATTGAAAAAGGTGACTGCCTCATGTGGGAATAGTTGTCTTTTTTTATAAAACAAACATTACTAGCCTCTTTCAGTCGACTACTGGACATAGGCCTATTCTAACGCATGCCACTAAAGACCCGGTTTTCGTTTCTTTTTGTCCAATCGCCTCCAGCCACCTCGCACCACCTGATACCACAATCTGATTAAAACTCTAATTTAAATGTCCAGAATGGCGTTAGTATTGGTGCTGATCCTGTCAGCATGCATGCTGTGCGCTGGTCAGTTCGACGACGAGATGGTGCAATACGAGAAGGAGTGCCTGGCCGAGGACAAGTTCCCCTGCCTGCTGGGGGGGTGCGTCCTCCAGTCGGAGTACTGCGATGGCGTCATCAACTGCCCTGATGGCTCTGATGAGGAGTTCTGTGGTGAGTACGATATGCTGCTTTATTGTTGGAGTGACTGACCGAGGACGAGCTAATGCTTGTCCACTAATATCTGGGTAAAGACAAGCTGCCGTGCCTGCTTGGGGGTTCGTCATTCAAAACTCCTTCCATGTGCCTGTTTAAGGACATAACGAGACAAGCTAGAACATAATAAACTAGAATTATGGTCAAGGATTCCCATTTCCCCCATCAGTTATATGGTCAGGTTTAGTAGGCAGTAGGCAGGATAGCTCTGATGAACAGTTCCGCGGTGAGTACGATATACTGCAGTTAATCAGGAGTGCCTGAGTGAGGACAAGTTCCCCTGCCTGCTTGGGGGGTGCGTCCTCCAGTCGGAGTACTGCGACGGCGTCATCAACTGTCCCAATAGCTCCCAATAACATAACAAGAGTTAGGGCATGAACTATAATGATGGTAAAGGATTCTCACATCAGTTATATAAATGCGTTCAAGTTCAGTAGCAGTATTGCGACGGGCGTCACAAACTGTCCCAATAGTTCTGATGAGGAGTTCTGTGGTAATTATGAAATGCTGCACTAGGTACATGGTAATGTCTGGGTGCTGAGGACCTGTTCCGATGACTCTGATGAGGAGTTCGTACTCCTAGGTTATGTACAGACGCCAGCCTGCAAGTCAGCCTACCACAAACTGTCAAATTTCGTCTATAAATTTTGAACTATTTTGTATGAAAACTCTTTGAAGCGGCATTATGCCTGTGCTGCGCCGTCACCTTACCCCGTTTTTTTATAATTCACGCTTAGTGCAATGTATACTTACCTGTCTGTTTAGTGAATCACAAGCCAGACGCGAACGTGTGCAACCTGATGCACCATTACCTGTGCAAGGACGAGAAGAAGTGCGTCCCCAACGCCTGGGTGTGCAACAACGTCACGGACTGCGACGATGGCAGCGACGAGCAGGGCTGCTCCCTGGCGCCCGAGCCAGAGTCCAATGTACGTAGAAAGAAAGAAAAAAACATTTATTGAAATCCCACAACAAACGCACAAATAACAATTATTATGTAAACTAGATAGGGTGGATGAAACAAAACTGTACCTGGAGGGAAAAAACCCTAAATATGTTAAGTATTTTATTTTAATTTCTTATGCCGTGTTGCGTAGCGGTGAAAAAATACTACCATGGGACGGCTCCGCTAAATACCTCCTCGATGCAATTAATAGACTGCAAAGGCGAGCGATACGCATTATTGGAGATGCTGAGGTTACAGCCTCTCTTGAGGACCTCCAGCTGCGTAGAGATATTGCTTCTCTCAGTGTCTTCTACCGAAATTACTACAGTGTTCTGAAGAACTTTTTGATCTAATCCCGCCCTCTCCTTTCCTGTCCCGGACTACGCGTCCTGGTCTTAGGAACCACCATCATACTGTGCAGAATATCAGCAGCAGCAGCACTCGTACCAAAAAATTTGGCAAGTCGTTCCTCTGTAAGACCATTCGGCTTTGGAATTCTCTGCCGGCGCATGTTTCCCAGTTCCTATAATCCCGGGTCTTTTAAACGGGGCGTGAAACGGCATTTATGCAGGCCGTCACTAATGGGTGCGCTTGTTCCACGGTGGGAAGCGCTCTCATTATTTTGGACTAAATCGGCTGCTTACCATCAGGCAGGTATAGTCACTAAGACTGTCACATTAAAAAAAAACACCCCCTCTCTTCCCTTGGGTGTCGTAAAAGGCGACTAACGGACTAAAAACTGCACATACATCCAACAGCATAGAGCGGCGATGGGCTCACCACCTGTCACGCTGAGCACATGTGCAGTCGCTATTAGGTGAGAGGACTATATTAGAGAACTGGTTTTGCTGTCTTCATTGCCAAGTCTGTGACTAAACCTTTGTTGATAAAAGTCGTAAATGGGTTACACGTAGTGAACCTGACCCGGTATATCAGATGTATGTACTTACATCTGATATACCAGGTCAGATGCACTACGTACTATACTTACGTACGTAAGTATTACCACAGATTAAAGAAGAGTTACCAGATACTTCACTCAGTAGAAACGTACTGCTTTATTAGCCTACTAATATTTAACATACCGCGCGATCCCACAGCAAACGTAGGGCTGCCTCTTCGATAAAATTAAATTAACATAAATAACTATTTGTGTCTATTTTACTGAGAACTGTGAATATGTTCTGACTATAGGTGGTAGTTTAAAATTGTATAGTTTATAAAATATATTTTTTTATAAATTGGTGCTGACATCATCATCAAAAGTAAATAGGTCATTGTGTAGGTAAAATAAAAAACTACTACTGCACCACAGACCCATCTACTGCACATAAGGCACCAGACACGCGTAGAAACGAATGGAACAATTAAAATTGAACAACGTGCATGCGCTTCGCTTGCGAAAACCGCACTGAATTTAGTCTGCAGACGGCCCGAGACCGCTCTGCCGGGCGGTAGGTAATTTAGCGCGCAAGTATATAGAGTGACGAAACCTGGTATTACTATGTTTATACGAGTATAACCCGTTACAGGCCACATGCAAGGGCTTCGTGTGTGACGGCGGGAAATGCATCTCCAACCTGTGGGTGTGCGACGGCCAGTACGACTGCGACGACAAGACCGACGAGAACTCGCTGGAACTGTGCCGTGAGTCGGTCTGACCCTATATGTTAGAGTACATAGGAGAACCCGTGAAGAATAATGAATAAAGAAGAATAAATAAATGAATAGACCTCCTTGTGTTTCGTTACATTACCACAATTTTGAAGAAGTTGAAAGTTTTCTCTAAAGTACTTGAATCGATTATTTGACAAACCTCACAAGTCCCAATTTTGGCAAAATTGACTTAAGTATGGCAATTAATTCAGTAGGGGTAAATACACAAGTCAATAAAAACCACACAAGTCGTGCTTCTTCATGCGTACGATTTTTATAGCCAGTCGAATTTTACAGTTGGTTGATGCCGTCTTAGGACTTGAGAGGTTTCTCAAATACATTTATAAAAATTGGTTGCCTGTAAAGTCGGTATACGGGCGAAAGTTTTACGTGACAACGACTTTGAGTGGTAAAATAATTTTAATGTGAATATTCATTCGTATAGTAGGAAGAAGGATGAAATAATAGTAACAATTTAAAACAGTGGAAGGGACGCGTGCCTTTCACTTTTTATGTCTGTCTCTCTCGCTCTTAGGCGGGCTAACCATGCCCGAGTGGAAGGGACGCGTGCCTCTCACTTGCTCTCATTGTGAGCGCATAACGTGAGCGGAGCGTAACGCAGTTTCTTGAAGTGTCACCCGGCAAACCAATTTATAAGACGTTGTCACGTCAAAAACCATTATTTATTTAGCTATAAACAAAGTTATTTGTTTATATTGACTTTGATCCTTTTTTTTAGTGTAAGATATAGGATTTTGACTCGTTTGTTACTTTTCTTAGATGTAGAATGGTCCTAGTAACACTGTAGTGTAATCATCTTAATAATATTCGTAGAAATTTTTTTCAGTAAAATGTTTTTTGTTCCTCCTGTAAAATAGGGTCTCATGACATGTTGGGTTTCTCAAATAATCGATTCACTTTCACTATCACTTTTTACTATTATAACATCTCTTCCATACTATGTTCTTGGATGTGAAATATATTTCATTTCATTATATTTCTGCCAGGTAAGACCCTGTTCCCGCACACGATCCACGACGTGTCCATATGCATGGAGATCCCGAACAGCGGCGAGCGCAACTACCGCTGCATCGACTCGTCCTTCTGCCTGCCAAAGTCCATGATGTGCAACGGCATCAACGACTGTCGGGACGGCAGCGACGAGGGGCCTTTCTGTGACAAATGTGAGCATTCATCACCCCTGCATACACCAACGAGGAATTTACTGTACTTCTTGACTGTACTTCTGTCAGCTGAGTCATCCCGTGACCACAGACGGTGCAACTCGGTCGAAACGTCGCGTAAAAAAAGCATGCGTTGGATGCATTTACTTAGGTACTAATTAGTTTTGCGTTATATATTGTTTATATGTGTGCAAGTACTTCTGCTTCTTTTTAACCCAGTGATTCGTTCTTATTGATATCACTACCCCAGATAGTGGGGCACGGTTATGACTTGTACTATTATGTATTCTATGGTTATGTAAGCTCTCTTGTCCCGATTTTCACACCGACAAGGCTAAGAAAATACTAAGACGGGGGTGAGGAGGCGACTAGAAGTAGTCACCTGCCCAGGTCCAGGAATCTGCAATGGAATTGAAATAAGCTGGTAACAATAACAATAAATATGGGTAGTTATAAAATTATAAATATATGTTGCGAATACATTATATTTGGGTTTTCCCAATGTGACGGATAAATAAGATAGATGGTGTTGATAAATTTGCACAGGTCAGAACCACGATAGCATAGTCGGTATGTAAAAGAGCGCATATATACATTTTTCGTACCACTTGCTCAAAAAAGTGACATTCTATGCCACAAAAAGCGAACATAACAATAGTCAATTTCGTAATTTGTTAAAAACAGGGAAAGAAAATTGTACTGAATTTCATTCATCCTCTAGGGGGAGAATACATGTGATTTCAATTTGGAATACTTACCGAAATTTATACTGAACTACATCTGTGTTTACACCATTGAGTTTGTTGTAAACACAGATGTAGTTCAGTAAAAAAAAAATACAAATCATCTCATCAACAATAAATGTACCAAACAAAAATGTAACTCTCTCCGTCAATAATTGGACCAATGTTTCGAATGTTAACTTTTACTTTTATTGTCATTGATTTTAATTAATGCTTATCTCATATTATTATTGTGTGAATTTTTTCGCAAATGGACGAAAAGTAGAGTATTTTCCTCGGTGATAAAGCTGTATTAGTTTTGGGTGAACTTAAATCCCTCGCTACACTCAGGACTCGTCTTAAATCCCTCGCTTCGCTCGTGATTTAAGTTTTTAACACCCTCGCTAAGCTCGGAAGTAAACCTCGAGTCCTTCGTTACGCTCGCGATTTAAATCGTCACCCACGACAGAAGACACTGCTTTATCCCCTTGGTTAATAATCTACTATTTCCTAGCGCCTCACTTCACAGCAGCCAGACCACTTCGTCACGAATCATGGACGACACCAGTCGCGTGCGCGCGCTTTAGTTAGCTTATTCAGTCAACCAATGTTCGCCGCTTACAGTCCATTCCTCTCATCATTTAAAGTCCTCTAGTTAGGACCCTAATAGTAACGTTATGACGAATAGAAACGTAGAGGGATGCCCTTTGCGAAGCAGTGGGACACAATATAGGCTACAAAATAAATATACGACGACGACGACCTCCTTGGTCGAGTGGTTCGTACACCGGTTTTCATGGTGTCGCCATCTCTGAGGTCCCGGGTTCGATCCCCGGTCGGGCCAATTTAGGAATTATTGTTTTCTAAATTGTCTCGGGTCTGGGTGTTTTGTGTATAATAAGCATGTATTTATGTATTTTAAGTATGTTTATCCGTTGTCTAGTAACCATTTAACGAGTTTCATCGAAGCTTCTCTTGGGCTAGATAATTGGTGTGATTGTAGGAAAGATTTATTTTTATTTAAAAAGGTGACTGCCTCATGTGGGAATAGTTGTCTTTTTTTTTCAACACTTCGTTATCTTTGAGTAATGAGCTCAATTAATGATCGTAATTTACGTAAAATAAAACAAACATTACTAGCCCCTTTAAGTCGACTACTGGACGTAGGCCTATTCCAACGCATGCCACTAAAGACCCCGGTTTTCGTTTCTTTTTGTCCAATCGCCTCCAGCCACCTCACACCACCTGATACCACAATCTGATTAAAACTCTAACGTGTGTGAAAGTTTTATTTATTTATAAAAAAAATATTCCAGGGAAGACAATGTGCTCGAAATCGAGCAACCCATGCAAAGGCAACGAGACTGTATGCGTGCCCGAGCGTTTTGGGCCGGCCTGCGTGTGCGCATTATCGCCGGCCATGAGGAAATACAACTACACCACCCAGCGGTGTGATGACGTCGACGAGTGCGCTCAGGCCAAGCCGCAGTGCTCACACATCTGCAGGAACATCGACGGACACTTCAACTGCTTGTGCGATGACGGTTATGAGCAGGATATTTATGGATACCTGTGCTATGCTAACGGTAAGAATTACGGAAAAGAAGTTACGGAAAAAAAATAGGGTCATTTACGTTAGGGTCATTTTAGGGTCAAAGAATTAGGTTACGGAAAAAAATTAGGGTCATTTACGTTAGGGTTATGAATACGATATACGGATATTTTTATAGATACCCATAGTTATGTTAGGGTAAAAATTCAAATTAAGGTCAGAATGTTCTAAGTTTAATCCTAGTTTTGGAATAAACAGGGTCTATGCTTTTTACTGATGCTTCCCATCGTTCATTGCTTTAGTCGATGTTTTAATTTTTAAAATACTGTTAATATCCATTTGTTTTAACATCATCTTGTCTACTACTTATTGTAAGCACGTCTTAGAAAAAATGTTGTCAATCTATGCGGTAAAAAGCTAATGTTTTCTGTTTGGAGTTCCGTAAAAACATTAAAAAGCTAATATCTGCAGTCACTGCTTTCCTAGTCCATATTATTCTGTGCTAATACTACAATAGTACCAGCTGTGTAGTTTCTGTTTGTTGGGAATCCACTCCGCATTCGAATAATAATTAAGATACGATTTACATTTCCAGAATTAGATAATGTAATAAATGTTTTACTGAAATCTAGTGTAAGTTTGTAAAAATGCAAACGTTACTATCGCGTTTGATTTATGAGATTGTATTCTCACTTACAATATGATCTATCTGCTTAAGAGCATTAAAAATAAAGTTTAATTCGATAAGTCTATCTGTTAAAACTTAACTCAAACGCGATTTTACATTTGCACATTTTTACAAACTTCGTTAGGGGTTCTGATCTGATGTCTGTTGAAGGCGGCACAACACGACACGTGATCAGTAGTCGAATAATATTTAAATGAAAACTTTTTGTATGGATCTACTTCATTTAAGTGCCGTGCCTACAACATAAAGAACAGCACCCACCACTTCAGTTTTAGGTATAGTTATTGATATTTCAGGCATACCGGGTTGTTTTGTAACAAGTTGTATATACTGGGTATAAAAAGACCCTCAACGAAGCCGAAACATACGCATAATGTACATCAAAACAAGTAACATAGAGCTCAAATAATTGCTGTGAAACCACCTAAACAAATCATCACCACCCTTATTTTTATATATTGTAGAGCAGCGGTTATATGCAGCACGCAATGTAATGTGCGCACAGACTGTTGAACTCGTCTGAAAGAGTCGGGAATTAGGGATATAGCCAGGTGATGGTTTCTGTTGAATAAGGTTTAGTTATTATTAGTTATATTAAAATTGTTATTGCAAGAAACGAAAAAAAATATTGTAACTTTGACACTTCATACGTATTAGTTAAGTATGTCTTTGTGACCAAACGGTTCCCAGGTATGGTCCGTTACAGAAAAAAATTTCGTAGTCATTTCAAGCCGATTTCACGATTCAGACTGAATGCGTGGGTCTCGGCTTCGTTACGGGTCGTTTTAAACCCTGTATATATGTATTATGTAATTGTGCTGTACTTTTTATGTATACACATATGGTCTAGTAGTAGCTTGTCACCGTGCTTGTCCCACGGTGGGGAGCGCTCTCATTATTTTGGACTGCATCGGCTGCTCACCATCAGGCAGGATGTAGTCACTATGACGTGTCACATAAAAAAAAAGTACATGTAGGTTCTCTTTTACAGGTCCAGAAGCGATGCTATTTTACACAACGAGCACTGAGATAAGATATGTCAAGATAAAGAGCGGCCAAGATGTCGTCGTAATGACTGGAATGAAACAGGTACATTAATATATTCTGCAAAGGTTTACGCGTACGTGTTCGTATGAAATATTTCTCACTAACTCACTAAAATAATGTGTTTGTTGTGCGTTTATAATGCGTTTAATAAAGGTGTTCCTTACTAGGTCCACGGAGTATCGTTCGACGGTAAACATCTGTACTGGGTGGAGACTGAGCAAGGGCATCAGGCTATCATTAGGGCCGAATTCAACGACATACAAGGCACAAGACAGGTATGTGGTAAATAAAACAATAAATAAAATCGTATTAATTTTGATTTCAATACTTATAATACTCCCATACAACAAACGCGATTTATTTTGCCCTTTTTTGCTCGATATCAATAATGACAAAAATATAACTAAGTATTTTGTGAATAATTCAAGTGCCT
Organism: Scoparia ambigualis; assembly: GCA_963921215.1. NCBI lineage: Eukaryota > Metazoa > Arthropoda > Insecta > Lepidoptera > Crambidae > Scoparia > Scoparia ambigualis. The sequence continues at coordinate 25,152,286 of OY992514.1, read as the reverse complement.
ACCACTTGAATTATTCACAAAATACTTAGTTTTATTTTTACTTTAATAATAAATAATGAGATTAAAATAAAATAAATATTTAAGGGGGGCTCTTATACAACAAACGTGATTTTTATAGATAATGGTACGGAACCCTTCGTGCGCGAGTCCGACTCGCACTTGACCGGTTTTTTTTAGTTATCTACGTGTGATAATAAAAATAAATTTCCACGAATGTTTGTTTGCGCATCACTTTAGAACGGCTGCTGCTATCTGGCTGATTTTTCTTTTGTTTTTAATGGACAGCACTAGGTTCGTGTGAAAGAATATTTTTGGAAATTCGCGATGGGATACGGGAGTGTTCACGCAGACGAAGTCGCCGGCGCCGGCGGGCCGCTATTAGGAAATGAAAATAAAAAATAAAATAGTTTATTTCGCTAACCTTTGTTTGACAAATTTTATTCTGTGGCTCGAACTATCCAGGAAGCATGAAGTAAAAATGCTTGTTTTGAGCGGTTCTGCTCGTCCCTGGGATCTCTTATTTTTATTTTAGGTACTCAACTAGAAAACTATTTTACATAATTAAAACACATTAAACATTAATGAGAAGGTAAAGATTTAAGTACTGGTATGAGTGAGGTTGTATGCATGTGTGTGTGAGTATGTGTGCGTGTGTGTTTGAGTGTGTTGTGTGTGTGTGTGTGTGATAGTCCAATGTGTACTAGCCCTACAATATAAGTATTATATCTTGGGATCAGTAAGTAACTACTAGTACACTAGGTTGAAAAATAATTGAGAAATAAATATTTCGGTTTCCCATACAATTTTTAAAGTCGAAATTTTTAAAGATCAATAAGCCAATTTTAATGAAACTTTGCATGCTAAGGTAAAATACAGGGATCTTAATAGTTTGTTGAAAACATTTAAACAAAAAAAGGTTTATTTGGCTGAGTTTTTGCGATTTAAAGTCCACTATAGAAACGTCGGGTATAAAAAGGTAGTAAGTAAAGTATGCCTATAATATGTGGTTAGCGTTAATCCCCGTCTAAATGTGTATTTATAATGGAACGCGAAAGTTTAAAACCACTATAGAAAGTTTAAAATCGCAATAACTCAGATAAATAAACGTTTTTTAGAAATGTTTTTAACAAACTATTTAGATCTCTATATTTTACTGCAGTATGCTGAGTTTCATTAAAATTGTCTTACTGGTTTTTAAAAATTAGCATTATCATTCAAAGTTTCATTAAAATTGGCAAATGGGGTTTTAAACAATTTTAAGTTTGAAGTTTGTATTAGAAACCGCAATGCGGAAACCCTCTTAAACACAAAGTGCCTCCCAGGTGTTAGTGAGCCTGGGCCTGGAGGACCCCGGCGACATCGCCGTGGACTGGCTGGGCGGGCACATCTACTTCAGCGACGTGCGCCGCGGCACCATCTCCGCGTGCAGGAGCGACGGCTCCACGTGCACCACGCTGAGGACCAACTCCAAGCAGCCGCGGTTCGTCACGCTGGCCAACAAATATGGGTAAGTAATTGCTAAAAGACTGGAGTCCTTCAAATATTACTTTATACTGGTGTCTGTACACAGTGTGTATACTATACTATACTATACTAATGTTCACGTGCACCACGCTGAGGACCAACTCCAAGCAGCCGCGGTTCGATACGCTGGCCAACAAATATGGGTAAGAGTAGTTGTAAGACTTGAGTCCGCCACATACTAGTTTATACTTTAAGTATGTATACTTGTGTCGGTGTACTATGTGTGTATAGTATACTATACTATACTAATATTAAAATAAATGTAACTTAATACAATACAACCTTCAAGGTTTAATTTTTTTTAAACCTTAATTTTCCAATTTTAATAAAGCTTTGCATGCTAAAGTAAAATACAAAGATCTAAATAGTTAGTAAAAACATTTAAAAAAAACCGGCCATGTGCGAGTCGACTCGCGCACGAAGGGTACCATTAACACAGCATTAGACACTCGGCAAAAAAAATTACGTTTGTTGTGTGGGAGCCCCCCTTGTATAATTATTTAATTCTGTTTTTAGAATTTGTTGTTAAGCGGCAACAGAAATACATCATGTGTGTAAATTTCAACTGTCTAGCTATCACGGTTCATGAGATACAGCCTGCACGATGACAGACAGAAGGGCGGACGGACAGTTGTTTTTTTTTATGTTAAATGGCGCGCACGATTTATGCTTTAGCCAAGGCAAAAATGGACTGCCATGGAGAAGTAAAGTTTATAAGCTCCACAGACTTTAGGTTGCTAAATTGATTTGACATATTTTTGACATTTTATTGATTATGGTTAATTGATAGTATATTAATTTTGTATTTTTATTGTAATACTAACATAATTGGTTTTTGACAATTTGGAGTACCTATTATTTTTGTATTTTGTATTTAATTAGAATAGTCATTGTTACCTAGAAAATAAAAATGTTAAAGTTATTTGCATGCTACATTGTCAGCTGAGAAAGAGAAGAAAAGTAGAATAAGACCAAAAATGTACCTTTCTCAAACGCAAATTAAATATTTCATTTCATTTCATTTCAGTGGAGTCTTAGTAATAGGGTCCCGTTTTTACCCTTTGGGTACGGAACCCTAAAAAATCGTTTATTTAGCAAAGTCATTGCCATTACACTTTAATCACAATAACTTGGCTAAATAATTTTTATTTTGTTTCATTTTCTACAAACAATTTACCTAGATCTCTGTATTTGCAAAGTATAATTAAAATTCGCTCATTAGTTTGGAAAAAATTTAACCCTTAAGTTCTTATTATTTATCAACTACAAAATGTCAGAATAAATTGTGTCATAAAAATATAGAGTGCGACAGCAAATTGACATGAAATTCGAAATGACACAGCGCTACATGTATCTGTCTTGTTTACGCACTTACTAGTTGTCATGCTATCTTGCTCACACTTTAGAATACGATCAAGTTAACTCGGCAGATGCGGCCATATGAGATCATCGACTAGAAGTGACAAGTTACCTCGGCCGTATAACATCGTAATATTTAGTGAGTATAGCGCATGCTCAGGTTTTCGTATGTACGACGCTTCGGTCCATTATTGAAATCATATTAGTACTGACATAACCTATCTACCTCTTTTTAATATAATATCATTGGCCTGACCGCAACCGCTGTACCGCGCCTTAGGTATGCGCGGGTGGTGGGGGAAGTGGGAAGTAAAGAGCATGAACTCACATGAGATTCGTAGTGTCAGACAGATCTTACGATATCGAAGCACAGTTTATTGAAGCTTTATATTTACGAGTATAATTACATCCAATCTGTTTTTGTCCAGTATGATTTTTAGATAAGTACAATTATTAAAGAACCAATATAAATGAAATTAATCTTTAATTCTTGGAAATATATAATATAAACTTTCTTTGTATGCTTTTTTTTTCTTAAAATATTCGGCCATTTTAAAAATGACAGTCTTGATTATCTCGAGATAATGCACGACCCATTTTTAGATATTTTATCTCATGTGCGTCTGACACATTAGTTGCCGCCGTGAGCGATGACGGCAGAATGACAAAATGGAGTATGGAGCAACTGTTTCGCCCCCCCCCGCCTCGCCGCTCGCATACCCAAGGCGCAGTACAGCGGTAGCGGTCAGACTATAGCAATATAGGTATGTGCCTTTGCCTTCTAAGGGTCTTCGAAGTTTGTATTGGAAATCGAAAGACTACCTCTTAATTAAATAACTATATCTTCGCAGCAAAATGTTCTGGGCGGACTGGCACCACCGGCCTCTGCTGATGTGGGCCAACATGGACGGCTCCCAGCCCTCCGCCCTCGTCGACAACCTGCAGGGCTTCGCCACAGGGCTCGCCATGGACATGCCTAATGGACGCCTGTATTACGTGGATCACACCGTCAAAGTCATCAAGATAGACGACAAGCAGTCTTATGTAAGTACATACATAAATAGACAACCTGCGAGGCTTTGCCACCCATGCCCAACGAACGCCCGCGGGCGTACTATGTAGACCACACCGTCAGTCATCAAGATCAAAAGTCAAAGTCAAATTATTTATTAGATTAATGTTTTATATTTTAGCGTTTTATTAACGCTTAAATATACTTAAGTAAAATTTTAAACACTGAAAAAAGACGACAACCTCAGGCGGGAATCGAACCACGCACCTTCCGCATTCCGGGCGGCTGCCTTAACCACTTTGCTACAGAGGTCTGGCTTTCAACCGTCGAAATTTGTCAGTGCTTGATGCTTATGTTTTTTTTTTATTTTTTTTTATTCAATGCATTTATTTTTACAGTGTTGTTTACATTGAATAAATAATTTTTATCAAATTGTAAACCTTTACGGGCACTTATTGACGTCAATACTAATAATAATAATAAAAAAACAGTTAGCTAAGTCTTAACAACTAATGTATCGAGCTATAGTGTGTGCCAGACAAACGCGCATCGCTATCCCCAGTACCACTGCAAGCCGAAACAGGATCACGTCGAACCGAAATATAAGCCGTGGCGATAGAATTATGTGTAAACAAACGTATCTTGGTACGAGACAATTAAAAATGGCGGGCAAGTGTCTCCCCTAGCGACACAAACGGCTAAAACTTATAATTTATCGTTTTTTCGGATGAAAGGTGATAAATCATAATGAATTGTTAACTTAAGTTAACACTTTAAGGAATAAATGTGATTTCCAATTATCGTATTGATATTGTGGTAATAGCAATTGGAAATAACTGAGTTTTTGAAGTAAAATAAAGTAACGGCAGAAATTGGTTTTGAAAAACATTAGTAATAAGGTTGACATTTTTAATCATTCAAAATATTGATAGACGACAAGCAGTCTTATGTAAGTACATACATACATAATCAACCTGCGGGGCTTTGCCACCCATGCCCAACGAACGCTTGTACTATGTAGACCACACCGTTAAAGTCATCAAGATAGACGACAAGCAGTCTTATGTGAGTACATACATACTTACATATTAACATTTTTTATGATTTACTACTACACGACACTGCCACACTACGACACATTTCGTTTACATTTATATGTGATCGAAAACGACACACCAAATGACAACTACACGACCGAAATACACCCAAGAGAACAAACGGGATGGCAGTATTCTTTAAAGGGAACTATATTTCTTGTCACCAAAATTTATATTTGTCATCAAGTTGTATCACCTAATAAATAGATCTATCGCCACGAAATATTTTCGTTCTCAGATAAACAAAAAGTGTTCCCAGGTATGAATTATCAAATTAATGTTAATATAATTATGTGTAAAATAAGAGATGGATTACCAATAAAATCGTAGTGCATGAGATGGGTATAAACTTCGTTCTTATAATAATAGTTTTATTACATAAATAATAGCTTTGTGCTCAGAATGGTAGATCTGCCACCAAATAAATCTATTATCGATCCCTGACTGAGACTCCTTTTTATTTGTTATTTTGTCACCAATACAGTAGTTACATTTTATTTCGTTCAGTTATTAAAATAATAGTATTCATTACCAATTTAATACATCAATTTATAATTTAATGAAAATATGTTCGAAGAGGCGGAGACAAATTGGCGCGCTTTTAAAAACTATTCTGCTAAATTTTTTATTTAAATAGGTATATATTTATACTACCAGTGGAAATTAAGATCCTTGTGGGGAGGCGTTGAAACGATGATGACGACAACCCTAATTTTTTTTGGAACTTTATGTAAGTAATTTTCTAGTGACATAATATGATTTATTGGTGATCTCTTTAAATTAGTTTGCTTAAATACTTATTAGGACAAACCTATTATAATAATACATACAAAAACATTTATTTGGTACTAGACCCCATATCTCCATGATTTTAAGGTGATTTATTTTGGAATTGATTTTATATTGTTTGGTGACTACAGTTTGGTGACAAATCTACTATTTTGCAGGCAAACCCTATTATTTAAGAAACACAAAACTAATTAAATTGGCGATAGCTTAAATGATACCTTTCTTTAAATAACCCTCTAAGGGTTAGTCAGAGACCAGGTCAATGAGGACCATACAAGCAGTCCACTGCCACAGTCCAGGTCTCAAAAAATTGTAACTACACATGTGCTCAGCATGATAGGTGGTGAGCCTATCGCCGCTCTATGCTGTTGGATGTATGTACAGTTTTTAGTCCGTTAGTCGCCTCTTACGACGACGACGACGGGATGAGAGGGGGTTGTAGTATTCTTTCACCGCTACGCGGTACGGTTACAATATAATTGTTATATTACAAATCCTACTAACATTATAAACGCGAAAGTTTGTAAGTATGGATAGATGTTTGTTACTCTTTCACGTTAAAACTACTGAATGGATTTGGATGTAATTTGGCATACAGATAGTTTATAACCTGGATTAACACAAAGGATACTTTTTATCCCGATATTTCCACGGGAACGGGGACCACGCGGGTGAAACTGCGAGCGGCCGCTAGTTCAATATAATTTATGAAATTTAGGTAACAATATTTGAGCACTTAAGTATGTAGGTATGTCGCTACGCCATCGATTCCTTACTCTATAGGGCGGGAGGCTTTGTACTGAGAAAAGCCGGCAAGAAACTCAGCAAGGGCATTTCCCTTCTCCGTTTATTTTACAGCGTCAAAAAAATGTCAAATGCCTTCCCTATCTTATAATGACGCTGTCCATTACGAACAATGTAACACAATTATTAAATTACCGTATACTGTACCATTCTGATTTGTCAATTTAGTAAAAGCTGTTTTTCTTAGTTGATTTGGGGCCTGGGTGTTTTCTATGTTAATGCATAATTAATCGTTATCTAGTTAACGAAATAAACAAGTTTCAAAAGGAGCTTAACTTGGGCTTTATCGAAAGTTATTATGTTCACACTCTTTACTTTCTTTCAAAATATTATTTTTACTTTATTTGTCCTATTGTGTCATAATTTTATTTATTTATCTCTTTGAATAATCATGTATTGTATCGTGTCGTTCTTCCTTTCTTCTATATTTACTTTATGTCTCACTATTCCTCGTTGACTTTTCTCAGTCGCTATTCGAAGAACCGTTCCACCATCCGTATTCTATTGCGGTGTTTGAAAACACGATATTCTGGAGCGACTGGACCTCCAACACCATCCAGACCGCGGACAAGCTGCATGGAACTGGTCAAAAGAGGAACGTGTTGGTTACCTTGGACACCCCTGTGTATGGTGAGTGCTGGATGGCTTTTATTAATAAATAAAATATTCTTTATAATACAAAATCAACAAAAGTATAACCAAGATTTAGAAACAAATACAATACAAGGGGGCCAACGCGGCCGGGTGCATACTGGGATAACAACTTTTTCAAGATAAACAGCATGAACATCACCTGCAACGCTTTTGTTACTAAATAAACTTCAACCGCCACTGTGGTTTAGTGGCTAAGCCACCGGTTTTAGACCCAGAGGTCCCTTGTTCGATTCCTAGCGGTGTACATCTTTGTGTACTCGGTATGGTTGGTAATATGGCTTGTCAAGGCCGCCTGGCTAGCTACCACCATCTTATCTGAAGTCCGACGCCATAAAAACAATGTTAACACTTCCAGCGCAGTACTTTATATTCCATTATACCACTACTAATAATCTTCATACAAAGTTTAGTACACCTAAACCCGTACTGTTATAATATGCAATATTATAATTCACTAATGAGTACTTCAGTGACTGTCTTGTCGTGTCTTCACTTATACACTGTTGCTATGGTTTTTATATTAAAGGGGGGGACGGCGCGTACGCAGTCCCCACTACCAAAAATAACGCGTCCGAGTTATCCACATTAGGGATAATCGCAGGGGTCAACCCCACCGCAGTGCAATGGAGGAGCCTCGCCCTGGGGGAACCGCCTTAGTGATCACGGTGTCCCCTACGCCAGGTAAGTATGATTTCACAAACGAACGCCGGGGTAGTCTATCAACGAGAAAAAATCTCTATACCGCGATGCAGAAAACGTACTAAACAGTACAGCGCCATCTGTGCTTTGTTTCATGCACTTTTTTTAAAGGTGTAGTTAGTAACTAAACACTATCTAGTGGATTTTATAGGAACTACGCTATAAAATCTGAACGAGTAGCATGCTAACGAAAACAAAATTGCAATTTAGTTCAAAAATAATAATCTGAGTATATAATCGACGGTCCCTACGTATAATACCATATCGAGCCATGACCGCCGACTTAGCGTAGCCGACAAAAACCACATTTTACGGGAGAGCATTTTTTTAAATATTTCCGTCAATAATTGAGATATTAAAATGAAATTCACTACAGAGTCATAATTTATGATGATTTACGATATGATATTAAATATATACCAAAATGTTGGATATTTACGGAGTTTTGGCGCTTAATATAATTTTGGCGTCACGTATTAAGTCAGGACCGTACATTAAGGCGTTTGCGATAAATTATGCAACTATACAATAAGCAAATTTCATTAATTTTTCAATTTATTATTTTAATGTTAGATAGTAGATTAAAAGGTAAACTTAAAATATGAATAAAGAAACAATTATATTTTAATTATCTTAATCACTTTTACATTATTGAAGTAATTATGAGATCAAATAATCAATGATTTTATGGACCTAAAATAAAAACAATGACATACTTATTGAAACAATAACATTAATATACAAGATTCGTGAAAATGTCACAAAAAACAACCAAAATCTAAATTAGCCTTTTATTAATATAAAATCAATGAGATTAACTGAACAATTTTTTTAATAATTAATGCTATAATTACCTAAAATGAAAACAATGACATACTCATTAAAACAATAACATTAACAGACAATTTTTAAGGAAGTATAACAAAAATTAAACCAAAATCTAAATCAGCTTTACATTGACATCAAATCAACGAGATCAACTTAAACAAAAATTGCATTAATTAAATTCGCGAGATCAATGAAATCAACTTTAAATTAAAAACAAATCAACATAATTTTCTTTTTTTTTTACTCACAAAATAAACAAACATAAACAATTAACAACCTACAACTAAAGATAAATTAATCTGCAAAGTTATCAAAAGAAAGTTTTAATTTTCTTTATCTGAATCATCTTTGTCGGTATCATTTAATGTATCTGGGGTTTCACCATCATGTCCCATATTCAAATATTCTTCGTGGTACCTGCTCGGTATTGTGTTTTTACTACATAGGTCCACCAGGTCTTTGTACTTAGCAGCTGATATTTTCAGTGCCTCGTGATATAATTGCGTTGGTCCTCTTTGGATACTAGTAGTATTTGATCTGGATCTTATAACTTGGTCCATATTGAGAGTCTGCTTTTCGCTATCGGCAAAAAAATCGTAATGAAGTGTAATTATTGGACTATTCTTTTGAAAATTAACAATTCTTAATGAGTTAAAAGCAATTTTAAACTTAGCTGGCAGAAATGCTTGGGAAAAAGACTTCCAGTCCATAAAATCAGTGTAATTTAGATTGATAACATTATAGCCAGTTGGCTGTGATTGAGCATTAGTCATTATAGTTGGCCACTCCGAAGGAGCCCACACTACTTTATTGCGGATAAAACTCAACTGTACTATGAATCGAATCCACAGGCATCATTGTATGTCCTGGTAAGAGATATGCTATTGTTATTTCGTTAATTGTAACTGCTGTCTTCAAAAAATGAAATACCATGGCTATCATTGCACGGTTACGATTTTGCCCTGCGCAACTATCTGCATACAAACGGATAACATTATGGGCACCTAGATTATCCAACATAGTCAAATATTTAAAAATAATAGTAACAATTTCGTTACAACCTCTTTTTCCTTGGCATTCACCCCACACATAGCAATATCCGTTTCTTGTACCACTTTCATAAATACTTTCGTTGTAGAATGCATATTTTCGTGAATAATACAAAGTAACGCTTTTACTATGTGGAGTGTTAGGACTTTTTCTAAGTCAAAACTGGCACATAGGACACCAGACCCAGGAGTTTTGCTCGCGGTTTGGTCTTCTTTAAACAATTGCTTGCATTTTTCTTTATCAGCAATGTGATTTTTATATTCTGAGGATTGCTCAAAAATAATTTTGCTTTCTGCTGGCATATTCTTATATTTTTCGCAAAAAGTACACTTATCTTTCTTAGGCAAATGGAATCCTATATTAAAATCCTTTTTGAAAATGGTACGCAAAACTCTTTTTGATAATACTAATGAAGCTAAATTTTGTTCTTCCAGATATTTAACATAACACTTGTATAAATTAGAAATGTTTTCGAACTCTTGAGGTATGTATAATTTAGTACTTTTGTTGCGACAATAATGTGAGGGCACAGCAGGTAACTGTTCAATGTAAGATTTCAAAACTATTACCTTTTCTTCTTCAGATTTATTGCATGGACGAGGAGTTCTTTGGTCTGGTTGAGAGGTATTCAGTACTTTATTAGCATTTTCTACAGCATATCTTAAAACTATTTGGGATATATCCAGGGTCTTAAGCAGAAATTGTTGACAAACTTTAATATTTTGACCATTAAAGTTAAGGTAATAATTATATGATATTTTCCGATGGTTACTAATTGCTCGTTTTCTTCCAATAGGCTTAGATACAACACAAGAAAGCAAAAGTCTTTTTGCCTTTTGTCACTTCCCAGGCCCCAATAGTTTTCGAAAATAATATTCCTATCATTCTCAGTAAATTTGTCAGTACAAGAGTTGCCGCATCTTTTGTTCATACATGGATTCGGCTTAACAGATTTTCCAGTAGCAGATTGACGATTTTTCTTCATTAAAAGCCTCTTTGGTAAAGGTCTTTTTCTTCTGTATCCTCTTTTTCCAACAGTTGTTTCTTCTTCAATTTGTTGAGGTGTTCCTTCTAAATCCCCTTCGTCAGTAATTACAGACGACGTTGATGATGGTGGCTTCCATGAATCTTCGCTATCTGTAGAAAACAAGTTTTGGAACGTATCGGTTGTGTTATGATATCCTTGATCAGGCTGTGAACTTGTACTAGGCTGTGGTTCGGTTTCATTATCGGTATATGCAATGGGAAAAGTTTGATCTGTGAAAGACGAAAAATCAACATCTAATGGAGTTTCTTGTATTAGGTAATTATAGTTATCCAAATCCAGGAGGGAGTACGATTCCTCACTATTAGAATCACTGTAATCAACCAGGCCTTTACTTTGATTTATTTCTTGCTGAGTAACTTCTGGCACATGAAAGGTTCCTTCTGGTAAGTTATATGGTGATACTAATGCTACAGGCGCCAATGGTACAGGCTTTAATGGTTCAGGCGCCAATGGTATAGGCGCCAATGGTACAGGCGTCAATGGGACAGGCGCCAATGGCACAGGCCCCAATGGCACAGGCGCCAATGGCATAGGCGCCAATGGTACAGACGTCAATGGTACAGGCGCTAATGGTACAGGCGTCAATGGTACAGGCTTCAATGGTACAGTCACCTGTGGCTTAGCTAGAGTGGTAACACTTTCATCAGGCAGAGTTGTTATTTTTTGCATAATTCGCCTCAATCTAGACTGTAACAAAGAAAACTATTTATTAATTTTTTATTAAGTTAATAGCAACGAAAAATATGTGCATTTCATGTAGATTTTATTCTTTATTCGTCTAGTTGCTATCCGTAGATACTTAATTCAGTTACTATTATAAGTAGGTAGTATACAAACAATAACTAATAGAAGAAACATACCTTCGCTGTGGGCGTCGACATTTTAGAATTTTACTAAATTACGTTTGATATCACCACTAAATCACTTAATTCACTAACGATTTGCAGTTTAATGAAGTAGTGTTTTGTAAGGATCACTTTTATAATCAAAGAAACACTAATATATCATTAATTTAGCAATTTAAACTAGAAACTGGTGCAGAGTGACATTATTTCTTCAATTACTTTCGATGAAATGAGCTTGTACCGACGTGTTTGTACACTTTGTTTAGGTATAGTAAACGACACATTCATCATGCACCATGTCGGTTACGATAACAAGTTGGGTCGGTTACGATATAATCTTTAATTTCAAAGTAACTTACGATAAATATTGATGATGTCGTTTAAGTTAATAATATAAAAACGTTACGGTTACGATAAAATTAGCTATTGATACACGTCAAAAAGTAACGTATTTAGGCGGGAACTGTCAATAGAGCAAGGTCCGTTATGGTTTAAAAGGTCGCTTAAGATGAAAAAAGCATTTTTGAAAAAATGTCGCTTACGATAAGTCGGCGGTCATGGCTCGATATGTGAAAATCGCAAATTTTTAAGGAGAGCAGTTTGAAAGTGCCTTTATCAGTATCTTTAAAAGTATACAAGCTGTGATTACCAAATTAGGCAAGTAAATAGTAGGTTAAGTTAAGAATGTACCGAATATATGTTAACTTGATTTATAATATTGTATTATGTTATTTTACACTTACTAAACTTTATGTCGGAAAATACAAATCATTTAACAAATCAAATGGCACTTTCTGAATTTTACATGGGGAGTTGCTCAACGTCAAATTTTGTATGTGGTATTTTTAATGATTTTGTTTTCGGAAAACTTATTGGTTTAATTGAAGATAGGGTATTAGACAAATAAAATAAATTGTAATGTAGGTATATGTTAAAATGAACTTTAATTAATTTACATAATTAGTTCCAAATCACCTAAACATTAAACGCAACTGACACTAGGGTACTTACACGAGAGGCCCCTCGCGCTGTGACGCTCCGAAGTATCATTCAAGTTGTGGCACTTTTTATTTTAATTTATTTTAAATTGCAGTTATAGTATTTGAAATACTTCGAAATCTAGATAATTATTGAACTTTTTCACTTGTTTGTTTCATAGACCGATAGAGTAAAATCAGTAGAAGACAATTAAACAAAAAACTGAAAATCACGGATGTGCCACATCTGGGATTATACTTAGGGACCGTCACTTTATCGTTTATTTTCGGCGAAGCACTGACTCGCGCGTCAAAGTACCATTACATACATATACACCGGTCACCACCGTACTGTCAATGTGTGTAGCCCCCTCAGAACAATAACTAAAGCATTATTGTTCTGAGGTAGCCCCTGTGTTGATTGATTAATACCGCATATGATACCCAAAACAAATCTTTTTGGAACTTGTATTCTTGACACTAGGAATTCAAACCTCCTGTACAGAATGACAGTGAGACTGCTTTCTATGAAATTCTAATGCAAATTTTACGGCTGTTGCAGTAGCAATTTTTCGAATGATTTTCGTGAATACGGCGGTACCCGTACTGTCATTGTATGAATTCCACTATTACGGTCTATGCCGATACCGCGGCGGAACGTGTTAATAGCATTGTTGTGTCCTAAAGAGTTTAGAGATAAGATTCCTCGTTCCTCGATGGTTAAGGATTCCGGACAAAGCAGGCTTCCACCTAGAGTATTATTATGTGCTTCCACCTTCGGCTTTATAGTCATTTACCATCAGGTGAAATAAAGGACCAACAAAGGAAAAAAAGGTTTTTTTTTTTTAATAAGAGGAGTTCGTTGGCGCAGCGTCTAGCGCGTTTGGCTTGCGATCTTGCTCGCTAAGCCACTTTCGCAATGCCGGGTCGCTGGATGGGTGATCAAATTAAAAACATCTCGAGCTCCTTCGTGCTTCGGAAGGCACGTTAAGCCGTTGGTCCCGGTTGTTGTCGTAAGATGACAGTCGTTAAAACCCACCAACCCGCATTGGGCCAGCGTGGTGGGTTATGGCCCAATATCCCCACGTGCTATTGTCCACGTGGGAGGCCTGTGCCCAGTAGAGGGACGTTAATAGGCTGATGATGATTTAATAATAATGTTTGATTTCGACGTTTGTATGTTTAATGTCGACGTTTGTCACCAGGCATGCACATCTACCACCCCGTGATATACAACCCCATACACCACCCATGCAAGGACCACAACTGCTCGCACCTGTGCCTGGAGTCGGTTAACAGGACCAGCGTGTGCGCCTGCCCCGATGGCATGGAGCTCGCGGGGACTAACTGTCAACGTAAGTTATTATTATATGTAGTTATTATTTAATGCAGGCGGGACCTGGGACACCTGATGTAAAGTAATTACCGCCGCCCATGCACACCCAAAACCAAGGGAGTCATAGATGTGTTGCCGACGTTAAGGAGTAGGATCTTTCAGGAAAGAGAATAGGAATTGTGAGGGGGAGGGGATGAGAGATGGGCATCCGCCAGCTGTGTTCTGGCCACCCTCTCTCTTCCCTTGGGTGTCGTAAAAGGCGACTAACGGACTAAATCTGCACATACATCCAACAGCATAGAGCGGCGAGGGGCTCACCTAGGGTTACTACCTAAGATAAGAAAATAAACAGTATTTTAGAAAAAATGGGCAGTACTATTTTTTGAAAAATTTAAATATGGCTGCGCTGCACCGCGCGGACAACGTTCGTAACTTTTTACTTTTTGAACTGGTGTTCCCAGCGCACAGTGATACTAAAACAGTATTTTGAATACTTAATTTTAGTTACACAGTAAAAAGTATAATGTAGTGAAAAACAGTATAATACTTAAGTGACATCAACCATAAAGCACTGACAAATTTCGACGGGTGAAAACCAGACCTCGGTAGCCAAGTGGTTAAGGCAGCCGCCCGGAATGCGGAAGGTGCGTGGTTCGCTTCCCGCCTGAGGTTGTCGTCTTTTTTCAGTGTTTAAAAATTTCACTTAAGTATATTTAAGCGTTAATTAAACGCTAAAAATATATAAAAAAAACATTAACAGTATAATACTGTTTTTAACAGTATAGTTGGCAACCCTAGGCTCACCACCTGTCACGCTGAGTACATGTGAAGTCGCTGTTTGGTGAAAAGTGGACTATGGTAGAGGACTGCTTTTGCCTAGTCTCTGACTAACCCTTCGGTCGTCGTGATATATGTATGTATGTATTTTACTATATTTTTTCTTGTGTCCAACAGATATGGAGCACTACACACCCACCTACCTGGTGATAGGAGGCGGGTCCTCATTTACGCGCGTGGAACTGAACGTGCTAGGCAACCCCGAGGCGCACGCCACCGCCTTCGACATCGGCCGCGTGCAGGCATTGGCCTACGACAACACTAGAGGTAATTCACTGGCCTTTAGTCGCGATGCAACAGCGCTGCACCAGGAAATCCTTCATAATTGGGGGTTAAAGTTACTCGCGTCCGTAGGTTTACCCTTGAGACCCTACACGTGACCCCTGGGTGGTGCTAAATGAGTGACAATGACTGAGTGGTAGAGCCACGCTGCGTTGCAGCACGCATTGGGCCGGCTCGCCCGGCGTAATACCACCCCTCTCACGAATGTCCGGCGTGAAATAATGGCACTTGGTGCTGTTGTGTTTCGTCCGGCCAGTGAGAGTTCCGGAGGCCCCTTCCCCTCCCACCCCTCCTCACAATTCCTATTCCTTCCCCTAACCCTATTCTTTTCTTAAAGGTCGGCAACGCATCTGCGACTCCTCTGGTTTTGCGGGTGTCCATGGGCGGCGGTGATTGCTTTCCATCAGGTGACCCGCCTGCTCGTTTGCCTCCTTCTCATATAAAAAAAAAAAAATTGCAGCTGCAGCACGGCTTAGTCGCGAAGCTGCCATTGGAGTTTGCTCGGCTCATCATACCTATCTACCCCTCCATCCAAGGACGTCGCCGGAGGGGGGCAGTTTGGGCAGCTGCCCCCCCCCCCACCTCAAGATACCCCTCAAACCCCAAGCGGTCGCATGAGACCGCACCTTAGATTAAAACAAAAAGGGAAGATACGGCATGCTCCTACTTGTAGTCATTCAAAATATAGTCCTACTCAACTACTTAAGCAAACACTCACACACGCACACCTATAAAGTGTAAATCGAGCGAGCGAGACAAAGCGGTAAGTTTCAACGTCAGCGCGAGGGAGTCAGCGAGTAGCGCGTTGACGTCTCGGTCGCTTCGCAACAGACGAGTACGTACGACCGATTCCGACGCCACTGCGGAGTAGCGTCTTTCTCTTTTTCACACAGTAGAATATCCGCAATAGTGCGATGTAGCCTGTTCGCTCGGCAAATTGTGACTGAAGTGAAATTCTGCCTTTCGGCCTAATTTTGGCGGCTTACTCACGAGACGCTAATGCCGTATCTTCCCTTTTTGTTTTAATCTAAGGACCGCACCTATAAAAACACACTTGACTTTGTACCGTGTTTTCATAGACTTACAGACTACTTTAGTATGAACAAGTTTGGTTATTTCGGTTCTGTGGTTCATCTTATGTATTGTTATCGCAAAATATCGCATAGTCTATGCTTGATTCTGTCAAATTTGACGTTGACGGTTAGTGTCAAAAAACTGTCACATAAAATCCAAGAGTGAGGGGTTAAAAAATACGGAATTAACTGTTAAAAGTCACAAAAAATGTGATTGATATTGGCTTCCCCCCCCTGCCCCCTGGGCCATCGGCTGGCGACGCTCTTGCCTCCATCCCCATCAACACCACTTACTCACGTCCTTCTCTGCGCTTTCTACTCCTCCCCCTCTCCCCGTCCCCTTTTTGTCAGTCTTTCCCTATCCTATCTGACCGTTGCTGTTGTTGGAAAGAAGGACGGGCGATATCACATAGATAAACTGGTGTTCAGTAGGTGGAGTATCGGTATACAAGGGATTAGTTTTATACGTTGGGCGACGATGAAGCGCACGTAACCGCCTTCAACATCGGCCGCGTGCAGGCCGTAGCCTACGATAATAGGGTAACGTAATGGCCCTTTCAATAATAATACGTTAATCGGATATCCATTCCTCACTGAGAGCATTCATACCCGAGCATTTGTAAACGAGCAATCGCCGGCGAGCAACAAATTCTGCCCAGCGAACTAAACATTCACTTTCGTGCAAAACATGAACGTTCGAGTCGAACATCCGAGCCCGGAGTATTTGAATACAGGAGCGTCCTCACTGAGATATTTTTTTGTTTTATTAAACTTAGAGGAATATAACCTCGAATTAGCTGACATTAAAGTTGGTTTTTGCAGACACGCTGTACGTCTACGATGGCCAACGGAGAATGATAAATTACATCAACATGACGGACTTCAAGAAGGGGGTCACCCATCCGTACATATTCAAGGGGCTGCACGACGTCATCGATATGGATTATGGTATGTCATACATACATTCATACATACAGGGTTGATTTTGGACCTCCCGCCAAATTTTTTTACGTGATCCTATAGCAGCAGTACAACCAAGTAATGAAATAAAAAAACTTTTTTTTTTTATATTTTAGTCTCAACTTTTTCTTAAGAAAATTAAAATTATTGTCACCTAGCGCGCGGCCTATCGCGGTTATCAAAGCGCATGCGCGTGACCGCTATTATTCATCCCCTTGCACCAATGACAGCGCGCCGTCGCTTTGACCGCGAGGGTGAGCACACGCATTTAGAAAATAAGATTTAAAAAGCAGGCGAAAAATCGTGTTTAAAAAAAGAAAACATTCATTAATGTTACGTCTAATATTTAATTATTACTTTTTTTACCCTATACACCGAGATTTTTCATTGGTTTTGGAGCCGAAACCCTGTTCATGTTTATCATCAGTAGAAGCTATTAAGCTTGTAAAACAAAAAATATGAGCATAAAAATATCAATAAAAAGTGTAAGAACCCTTAGTACCGGACGATCTTATCAAGTCAATGACCGAGGTGTTTCAAATGCTTCGCCTACCCTCCGCCCCGCCGTCGGCGCAGGCGGCCGGCCGGGAAAGTTCATAGGGGTCACGGTATACGAGTACACAAGGAGAACGTTACTACGTGTTTTCGACAAAAAGTCACTTTTACAACTTTTTTTTCTTTGCTCGTAAAGCGATTATTATTTCATAGATAGGTACAACACTTTTTTTTGTATTATAACGTTTTCGGCTCCAAAACCAATGAAAAATCTCGGTGCATTTACTTTTGGCGGGGGGTCCAAAGTTAACTCTGTATTATCCTAAAAGCTTTAGTAATGAGGACCGTAAAAGCTGTCCACCGCCGCTTTAAGCTGTTGGATGTATGTGCAGTCTTTAGCCCGTTAAAGAAATATTTAAGTCATTTGATATAGCGCCAAACGATTGTTGATTTTATATATGTAGGTACTCCATTATTAATTTTGTCTTTTTGTAGCATTAGTTGGCTCCGGAAGGGAAGCATTATATACTTTTAAATAATGCTTCCTTCACAATAGATATTAGTTATACATTAATAAGTTGTTTTTTTTTAATATTTTAAATTATAGTCCACTTTGCATGCCGTAGCATGCATTTGCCGTAAGTAAGATGACACTTAGCTTTAAGTTTATGTTTGTTTCTACAATTTTTGCTTGTATCAGTGTTTTTCTTGTTGGTTGTCCTAATAAATAAATAAATAAATAAATCAATTAATCACCTTTTAGGACACCTAAAGGAACAGAGAGATGGTTAAGTAGTATTCTTTTAATAAACACGCATAGGTTTGTCATATTTTATTAATTAAAATGAAAACTCTCCCTCTCTTCCCTTGGTAACCGTGTCCCGTAGCGGTGAAGGTACACTACCACCCCCTCTCCTCCCTTGGGTGTCGTAAAAGGCGACTAACGGACTAAAGACTGCGCATACATCCAACAGCATAGAGCGGCGACGAGCTCACCTCTTTTTTTTATTCTACAACGGGTAAGCGCTTAGTCTTCAATCTCACCTGATGGTAAGTAACGATAAGGCCGAAGATGGAAGCGCGCTTCACCCGGAATCCTCAACCACTGAGGAACTGGCTATCATATCTCAAACTGTCGGAACACAACTATAAACATCGTTGTTATGGCGACAGACTTAGATAAGATGGTGGTGGCTAGCCAGGCGGACTTAACAGCCCCACCAACCAAACCGAGCACACAAAGATGTACCCACCGCTGGGAATCGAACCCGGGACCGCTGGGTCTGAAACCGGTGGGTTAGCCACTAGACCACAGAGCCGTTTACCCTTTTACGCTGAGCCATGTGCAGTCGCTATTTGGTGAAAAGTGAACTATGGTAGAGTACTGCTTTTGCTGTCCTTATTGCCTTGTCTCTGACTAACCCTTCGGGGATAATAGCCGTGATTATACAGGGTCTAACAAAATCAATAATATAACGTTTTAAGGCGGTATCTATACATCATTCAATGACATGACAAAAACGGGCTCCTCATATAGTGATTTTTCAAAATTATGTTTTCTAACAAATTAAATCAATTAAAATAATGAACATCATGAAACATGCTGAATCTTTACTAACACGCATGCAAGCGTCAATAAAAATATAGCTCAGTGTGCTCCGAGTTTAGTGTGCATGTTCGGCTATCTTTGTGTGCGTACTAAATCTGCTGTACAGGTTGGGAAAGGGTGTATTTTTTGGTGAATTATGATAATGTTTTGTTGATTATCTCGGTAACGAGCCTGTAGTTTTAGACCAAATTTGGTGAGCATGTTCAGTGTGACGTATAGATGCTCCCCTTAAACGTTCGCTTATTGATATTGTTAGACCCTATATGTATGAGCTAATAAGTTTGTATGCAGACTACGCGACCGACACCCTGTACATATTGGACGCGGGCACGGGGTTCATTGAAGCCGTGTCACTGAGGAGCCATCGTCGGGCGCTTCTGCTGCGGCTGCCCGAGCAGCAGGTGCCCGTCAGCTTCTGCCTCATGCCCGAGTATGGGTAAGTCATTGCTGGTTACTTACATGACAAGTTTTTTTTAATCAGAGTTTGTTAGATTACTGACTGAACTAAACAAGATATACTGGAGTGCGTTCCGTCGTTTTGGGTGTAGTTGTTTGGTTAAAGTTTAACCCGTTTGAGTTGCAACCGAGCCACGGAACGATCGAGTTGTTTTTATAACCTGTTCTAAAGTATTCCTGTCCAAAACGCGAGAAAATTCTTCTTCTGTCTTCATTTTTTGCATTTTTATACCATATTTAACAAAATTATTAAAAAATAAAACAATACGAAACAAACAGGCGGACTTTTTCGAGACGTTTTAAAAAGATAAAAATAAAATAAAACACTTTTATTTCGGACTACAGTCCATAGCTCGTTAGTTAAAAGTTAGTAACAAAAATAGCTTATTCTAGATTAGTAATGTTAGTAATAAGACAAACAATATTATTTATTAAATCCTATACACAGTTCCACCCAGTGCCTTTGTATTGGGCAGTCCGGTCTTTCAGCAATCGCCTTCAAAATGCCATTCCGACTGCTACGCAAGCGTTGCAGCAAGGAGGCCGCTAAACTAAACGTTTTGACTTATATTGCAAACTTTGACACTTTTTAACAATGATATAAACGTCAAATTACTGTCAGAGTGAAAAATAACCATTCGATTTGATGGTTGTTTGGTTGCTGCGCTCCTCAGAGCTGTGGCTCACCACAGACGGATGAAACTAGGCTCTGACAGCCATCAGAGTAAAATTTCACCAAGCCACGGAACGCAGCCCTGAAAAACAAAAAAGTATTGGAATTAATATACATCCTTAATTTTCATTCGTTTAAAAGAAATTAAGGATGAGTTCTACCTATGAAACTGAACAACTTTGCCCAAGAAACCTATGTGCAAAATTTACAAAAAAATTTCGACCTCCCATACAAAACTGTCCGATCAGCTGACGAAAATATAGTAAGGGAGGTGGATTTTTTTTGTCATTTTTGCACATAGGTTTCTTGGGTGGGGAAAGTTGTTCAGTTTTATGGCTGGAACTCACCCTTAATTTTATTTAGACGAATAAAAATTAAGGGTGTATACTCTTGGCTTCATCACCTCTCTTGGCAAATACAGGTTGGTGATCTCAAAGTCAAAAAAATTTACACACACTTTGTTTGACTTGAACATTTTAAAGTTCTATAATGGCTTTTTAATCGCAATAACTCAGCTAAATAACGGTTATTTTTTAAATGTTCTCTACTTACTATTTAGATCTCCGTATTTCACTTTAGCATGCAAAGTTTCATTAAAATTAGCTTATTGCTTTTCGAAAATTTTAACTTGGAAATTAGTATCGAAAACCGAAAAGCGTAAACCGTTTTCTTAAATATATGGCTGCTTTCAATTTTAGCGTTTAGAGCAGGACCAACATGGTTCAAGTAACACTTGAAACCTTCGATCAACAATTTGTTGATCGAAGCTTGAAACAGGCTATTTATTAGTAGGTTATACCATATACCAGGGTATTCTGGCCTACGTACGACAAACGGACTGCAGCCGTGCGTTGTCTCAATAGTGTAGACTATTAATATAGAGCTCTATTCACATATTATGTGAATCTAGGACCAGCAAATATAACATGATCAATCACGGCGCCCCAACCTCAAGTCTAGAGACTCACTCAAGGAAGTGTTCAAAAAAATCTAGATATTAACTATTGAATCACAATTTATTTTTGAAAACCTTATGTAAGTATGTTAAGAAGTATGAAAAGACATTTGTTAAAAATTGTGATCTTCATAACTTAAACACTCGTAGGAAAAATATGCTTGCCCTCCCTAGTTTTAGACTTCATAAAACAGGTGGCTCTTTCTTGGGTATCGTTCTATAACAAACTTCCACTAAATATTACTGAAATGCCTTTACATATATTCCTTCATAAGTAAAGGTTATTATAAAGTGTAAGATTATGTAAATGACAAATATGTATGGACATAGTGCATGTACGAGCATAACATTTTGGTATTTGTATATTGTAAAATTTGGTAACGACATATTGTTTTGTAAATGTCGGTACTTCTATTTAATTATAAATCTGTTGAGTTTCTTGCGCCCGTTCTTCTCCACAGCTGAAAGACTTCCTGAATGCGTGGGGTAGTGGGCGGGTTCCCATCCATCCAAATAAATTTAGACGATTCAAAATGCTTATTATAAGTTTATTAAATAAAGAATTTTGAAATTTCCAGCTATATTGAAAGTGACCTATGTCTTAACTACACAGGAGAATGCTGCTAGCAGTGCTAGAGACTGAGCAGGGCAGAGAGGTGCACATCGACAGCATAGGACTGAACGGCGAGGAGCGAACCAGGCTCATCAGCACTGACCTGAAGGGTAAGCATTATCGTCACTTTAACCCTTTATAGGACAGTTTCAAATATATTGACACCATATTTTGAACTTTATACAATTGAGGTAAGGTGGAAAACCAATAAAAAATTCCAACATGCTATCCTCGTTAAAGGATTAATAGGTACAAACAAGGAAAGTGACCGTGTTGCGTAGCGGTGAAAGAATACCACCCCTCTCTTCCCTTGGGTGTCGTAAAAGGCGACTAACGGACTAAAGACTGCACATACATCCAACAGCATAGAGCGGCGATGGGCTCACCACCTGTCACGCTAAACGCATTTGGTGTAAAGTGGACTATGGTAGAGGACTGCTTTTGCTGTCCTCATTGCCTAGTCTCTGCCTAACCCTTCGGTAATAGATGTAATTATATATATATATATATATATATATATATATACTAGCAGACCGCCGGCGACTTCGTTCGCGTGGACCCCGTACCCCGTGACGAATTTTCAAAATGATTTCCCTCCCAAGAACACTTATTGTGACGTAACTAAAATAGTTAGACATATGCTATCGCGACACTTTTTGTAGATAATGGTGTGTTCTGCAAAGCCATAGTACATTATTTTATTCTATCATTAATAGTTTTCTTACCGCGCGCGATTTAAGGAATTTATTTGAGTTTTAGTAAGGATCCTATATTTTTTTGAAAATGTAATATAGCCTATGTCACCCGGAGATAGTGTGGCTTCCCAACGGTGAAAGAATTTTTCAAATCGGTCAAGTACACACATCAAAAGTGTCTAGGGATCAACATATATTTTTGCAATAACTTTTCTCCTGATTGATATTAATTAAAATTTTCTTTAAGGATTCATCAAATAAAGTGTTTTCGTTTGTCTACAGTAACGATAAACTAAGTCACCTTTGCATTAATAAAGAAATTTGCCATTTTCCTAATAAAGGGATTTTTGACATTTGAACCACTAACATTAAAGTTCGAAAAAAAGACTGAAATAACAGTTTTCTTTAAAATTTTATTGGGTAACTTAAACAATTAATAATCCGTGTTTCTACCGCGAACACTAACAACACAAGAACATCGGTTTGGCATACTCAAAATGAGTTCATCCAAATCACGCTAAGAAATGGCCGCCCATGTTCGTTGCAACAACAAAAAAAGGTCTTCTTGCGACTGGATACCCCCCATATTCGGCAGAGCTCTTCTCTGTAGCATATCCCATGCATGCTCAATCGGGTTCAAGTCTGGCGACTGAGCAGGCCAGGGCATGACATTAATGTTAGCTGCGGCGAGAGTCTGTCTTACAACTCTTGCGGTGTGCGGTCGTGCATTATCATGCATTAACTGAAATAAGGGACCGATTTGCACTTGTAGAGGAACGATGACGTCTGATACAATCGTCTCAGCATAAATTTGAGCGTTGAGGTTGCCTCTGATCCAAATCAACTCAGTTCTTCCGCCGATCCAAATACCCGCCCATACCATGATGGTTCCACCACTATAAGGATGGACTTCCTGGCAGGATTTTAATCGCTGTTGGCGTCCAGGGGTTCTCCAGTGTCGTATACGTCTTGTATCCGGTCTCATACCAAAACGAGACTCATCAGAAAAGCACACGAAACGCCATTGTTCTTCTGCCCAATTTCTGTGTTCAAGAGCCCATTGATATCGAATCCTACGATTGTGCATTGCTATAGGTGGTACCCTTAGCGGTCTTCGGGAATGAAGGTTCACTTCATGCAAGCGGTTTCTGACTGTTTGGTCGCTAATTAAGTTCCCTGAAGAGTGATGAAGCCTCACGGCTAACATCATGGCGGTTATTGTTGGAGCTCTTCGAGTTGTGATTTGAATGTATCGGTCTTGTCTCCGTGTGGTGCAGTGATACCGTCCTCCATGGCGCTCAGCCACGGTACCAGTGCTTCGGTAACGTGTCCAAAGTCGACTGATAACACTGACTTGTATTCAGAGCTAAAGCTACAGTACGTTGCCGGGAACCAGCTTCTATCATTCCCACGGCTCTGAGCATTTCTTCCCTGCTTAAATGACGTCGCCGCTCCATAATAACGTTGGTTTTAATCAGTAGTAGGGAAACAGTAGCACTAATAATGTCTTCAATGCGTTGTATGTTTTTATAGGGAAAATATTGACAGCTGATTTTCATCTTTTACTAGAAATTGATTGAAAGTTCCTGTTTCAAATTATGAAATGCACCAAAAAGGATCCATATAAATTTATAAAATCATAAATTTATTACAAAGCCACATCTCAATCTCAAGAAATCCGCATAAAAATGCTTGATCCCTAGACACTTTTGATGTGTGTAGTTTCGGAGCCTATTCAATGCAAACAAACAATCAAATGTTTCCTCTTTATAATATTAGTATAGATATAAACAAGGAAGCTAGTAAGGGAGCGCGAGCGAACATCGCCGAAAAGTGGTCTACCGGGAGCTTCCTCGATTGTACAGTACATTGTGTCCGGACTCCAGGGACAGACTATAAACTTTAAGAGGGTTTATGCATTTCGGTTTTCCATACAAACTTCCAAGTCGACATTTTTTAAAACCAAAAAGCCAATTTTGATGAAACTTTGCTAGCTGAAGTAAAGCACAGGGATCTAAATAGTTTGTTGAAAACATTTTTATAAAACGTTTTTGTAGCTGAGTTATTGCGATTCAAAGTCCACTATAGAAAGTTAAAAATCGCAATAACTACGTTAAATAAACATTTTTTTTAAATGTTTTCAACAAGTTATTTAGATCCCTGTGTTTTACTTCAGCATGGAAATTTTCATCAAAATTGGCTTATCGGTTTTTAACAATTTCGACTTGGAAGTTTGTATGGGAAACCGAAATGCGTAAACCCTCTTAAGTCAAAATCAGAATTTCTTTATTCAAATTAGCCTTTGATTCCAAGGACAATCTATATAAATCAGATCAACCTACCACAAAATGTAAAATTTTTATAATCGATTACTTTTACGAAAAATACGGGATTTTTACCACGTTTGAGTTGTTGTGACCGAAATATCGGAGACTCAAAAACAACAAAACTCAAACATGGTAAAATCCCGTTTTTTCATAAAAATAATTGTAGTGACCATGACAGTTAAATGTTATTTTTATAATCAATTCTGAACGTTATCTTTTGGTCATAAGGATCAAAATAGGTTTTAGACATTTGCCAGTTTTGGATCGGTTTATCTGCTGACGCTGAAATCACACAATTATTCCAGGTCCAAGGATTCGCGTGCGCTACGACCGGATGTCCGACGTGGTGTACATAGCGGACGACGGGAACGGGGTCATCGACCTTATACATCCTCTAGGTAATGCAGCTGTTTGTGCCACAACGGGGTACCACTTACTCTCACTAAAATGTATCAATATTATTTTCTTAACACCTTCTATACGTCATGCTGGATTTTTTTGGTCTGTATTATCGGTTTGGTTCATTGCGTCTAAATCCCTGAATGTCTAAATCCGCGAATGTCTAAATCCGCGAATGTCTAAATCCGCGAATGTCTAAGTCCGCGAATGTCAAATCCGCGAATGTCTTAATCCGCGAATGTCTATTTCCACGAATGGCGACTAGACATTCGGGGAATTAGACGAAATAAACCAAAAACTATGGTATTCAAAGACTTAAAGTAAAAGCTTAACTAAGTATAACGTGGGATACATTAGTAAAAGATTAATAATAGGTTATCTATATTTTATTGAAGCTAACCGTGCCGCGTTGCGGTGAAAGAATACTACCACCCCCTCTCTTCCCTTGGGTGTCGTAAAACGCGACTAACGGACTAAACACTGCACAAACATCCAACAGTATAGAGCGGTGATGGGCTCACCACCTGTCACGCTGAGCACATGTGCAGTCGCTATTTAGTGAAAATCGACTATGGTCTGCTTTTGCGGTCCTCATTGCCTACTCTCTGACTAACCCTTCGGGGATAATAGTCGTGATTAAATGTACGCATGTAAAATTAGCAAGACTATTTTCTTGACACCTACACGCCATGCCGGCGCGGCGGCTTATGCCCCCTCTTCACATCGGCAGACGCATCCGCAGATGTCATCTGATTTGCGCGTCTGTGGTAGGTATTTAACCTCTGCTGCGTGTGCAGACGTTAAATACCTACCACAGACGCGCAAATCACCCCCCTACACGTCGGCCGACGCATCAGCAGATGACGTCTGCGGATGCGTCTGCCGACGTGAAGAGGGGGCATAAAATGACCGGATTTTTACGGTGAAAACTGGTATTCAAACATTTAAAGTAAAAGTTTAACAAAGTATAACATGGGATACATAGTTATTGATCAATAGGTTATCTATATATTTTATTGAATCCTGAAATAACGGAGCGACTTTTCGTAAATATGAATTATATTAGCCATGCCATTTTATTATTATTTGTCACTCCTTTTTACTGTTTCCTCGTGAATCTCGCTCAAGATTAAGTAAAATCCGATTGACACTAAATATTTGCACAAAGAAATGTCAATAATTTGTTTACAAACATTCTTCGTCGAATGTAGCCGTAGCTTATGTAGATTGACAATCTTCGCAAAAATTCAATAAACTCAATTAATAAGTACTTTGAATCGTTCAAATCTTTTTAACCTACCACTCATTCAGGACGTAATTTTTTAACTGTGGCTAAGAACGGGCGCAAGAAAACACAGCGCACAGAAGCAACGACAATTACAAAAAAAAAGATATGTCGTTACCAAGTCATAAAATACAAAATAAGAATTTGAATTGTTTGAATATGAATTTGAGTTGTACGTGCCTTATAAGATCTTTTAAAACTAACCCCCAAGGCACCGGGCGGGAGACCTTCCGCCAGCTGTCCACCACCGTGAGCAGCATGAGCATCGGCGACTCGCACCTCTACTGGACGGACCGCAAGGCGCGGTTATACTGGACCAACGTCATGGAGGCCTCGCATTACATCAGGAAGATTGACTTGAGTAAGTCAGTGTGAATTCATGAATTAATGGATAACAGTTCATTTGGATAACTTTCTTCTTTCTTTACCTTTAGCATATTACATTACAAATGTTATTTAACCTATGATAATTATAAATAATTATAACTTTATACTTCAAATATAGCATGTGCACGGAACGTAATTATCACTGTCCTTAGATTAAAACAAAATGTTTAATGTCCATTAAACACGGGCTTCCATGATTGAGCGTCGTGTGACGTCACATTCCACAAAAAAAACAAAAACTATATCTGTCAGGTTTGAAGATATTTGCTATGAACATTATCTAAAATATTTGTTTGGATAATGAAGTGTGACGTCACAGGGCAAAATGTCACTTGACCAACCGTTTTCGCACGAAATTTGAAACTCATGAAGAAAAAAATGGATTTTTTTCTAATATACTTATAAAGCTTTTTCGAGAAAAAATATTGTAGGAGGTATAAAATAAGCGTTTGTAATTTTTAATACCTAATACTTTACCGAGAACTGTCATGTAGCCAATTGTAATATTGTACTAAACTATTTTTAAGAAAAATTGTAAATAACAAAAAAGTTTACAAATACAATGTAGATATTGTGATTCACAGGTTACACATCTATTGTGTTATCTAAAATAAAACACAAATTATCTAATAAATATTACATTCATATAAAAAATAACTTTCTTCCAGCGATATTCCCCAACGCGACCCAGCTAATCGTCCAAGCGACCTATCTGTCTCCCGACGAGCGCGATCCTCTAATTCAGCACCCCTGTCTAACCTCCAAACCATGCTCTGACGTATGTCTCCAGGCTCCCCACACCCCCCTTACCCAGATCTCAAAATCCAACCCCAAAAATGAGACTACAACCCCCTACTCCTGCCATTGCACCGCTGGTCTTTTGAACATTAATGGGCAGTGCACTCCTCTGGCTCACTGTAAAGAAGATGAATTGTACTGCCACAGAAGCAACACGTGTATACTGAAGGGGAAATACTGTGATGGCTTTAAGGACTGCTTGCATGGCGAAGACGAAGAATTTTGTGAGGGTGAGTACGGGAAACCGTGTCACGTAGCGGTGAAAGAATACTACCACCTCTCTTCCCTTGGGGTGTCGTAAAAGGCGACTAACGGACTAAAGACTGCACATACATCCAACAGCATAGAGCGGCGATGGGCCCGCCACCTGTCACGCTGAGCATATGTGTAGTCGCTATTTCGTGATAAGTGGACTGGCGCTGCGATGTTTGTCTGTTGATTAGACGACATAAATGTTTAAGAGGCCTATTACATTTTGAATGTGATTTTTGCGTAAAATGTCCATTTCGCATTTTGTAGTTCTTTTGCAGTTGTATTTATCGTTTTTATCGAAATAGGATAATAAATTTGTGTATAATATTACAAATCTCCATTCTGTGAGCATAAGTTGAATTCGGACGGCCGGCGCATCACATTTTGTAGTAATTTTGCAGTTGTATTTTTTGTTTTTATCGAAATAGGATAATAAATTCATTATAAAATCTTTATTCCTCATGAAGTAACAATTACTCTGGTATAAATTTTGCTCAATAATATTATCGTAGATAGGAGATATTCACAGTTAACTTATAGCAATTTTCGAAGTTATTTGGTTTAGAATAAGATTTCTTTTCTATATAAAATTAATGATATCTAAAAAATCCGAGGCCACTACGCACTATTCGACTATATAAGAGACAACATTATAATTATTTTATTTCACTTGTTCACAACAGTAGTTCAATCGATGAGCTCAAAAAAGTGCCTTCGCGCACTTCATGAAAATCTTTCTCTGTAATTTTGGGTTTAATTAAAAAGTTAAGCAAAATTTACAAAAAGCGAGGCCGCTACGCACTATTCCAATAGCTATTCTACACTATTCAATAAGTCATAATTGTTAATGTATTTTTGTTTCTGAGATCCATAACGCCAAAATTGACCAATTTACGCAAAAATCACAGTCGAGATGTAATAGGCCTCTTAAGCGCTGCAGCGGCTGCAATGAACTTTAGGTCTTTCATTCCATTTGAACTTTGAACTGATGGTTTGTATGTACGATCTTGTCTATACTTCTAGGTCAATGTTATTTATATGGATTGAGGTGCTCGATGGCACAGGGCTAGCGCGTTCGGCTTACGATCTTGCTCGCTATGCAACTTTCGCATTACCAGGTCGCTGGATGGGTGGACAAATTTAAAACATCTCGAACCCCCTCTGTGCTTCGGAATGCACGTTAAGCCGTTGGTCCCGGTTGTTGTCGTAAGTGGCAGTCGTTACAACCCACCAACCCGCTTTGGGCCAGCGTGGTGGGTTATGGCCTAATATCCCCTCGTGGGATCACGTGGGAGGTCTGTGCCCAGCAGTGGGACGTTTATAGGCTGATGATGATGATTATATGGATTATTCCGTTGTGTGGTAGCATCTCATTAATAAAAGACTAGCCCATCTCTTATCGTGGGTGTCGTAAATGACGACTAACGGATTGTAGATTGTACATAAATTCAACAGCACAATACGACGGACGCTGGGCTTACCACCTGTCACGCTGAGCACATGTGCAGTTTGTCATTTGGTAAAAAATGGCAGAAAACTGCTTCTGCGGTCTTCTTTGCCTAGTTTCTGACCCTTTGCAGATAATAGTCTTATGTGTGTACCATTCCATTCTAGAGAAACCCACAACTGAATCGAATAAATGTCCCGCGGGTAACGTAATGTGCAACAACGTATGCGTGGAAAAGGGCGCTTGCAACATAGACGGCAACGCGACGAGTACACCCGGTAAGCTGTGATGATGGCAACCCTGAGAAGTAGCTGAACACTTGTACCATGTCAGGCCAACTGCGGCCTTCATACGTAATATCTATACTAATATTATAAAGAGGGAACATTTGATTGTTTGTTTGTATTGAATAGGCTCCGAAACTATTCGACCGATTTAAAAAATTCTTTCACCGTTGGGAAGCTACACTATCTCCGGGTGACATAGGCTATATTTTATTTTCAAAAAAATTAGGAATCCTTACTAAAACTCAAATTAATTACTTAAAGCGCGTGCGCTAAGAAAACTATTGATGATAGAATAAAATAATGTACTATGGCTTTGCAGAACACACCATTATCTACAAAAAGTGTCGCGATAGCATATGTCTAACTATTTTAGTTACGACACAATAAGTGTTTTTGGGAGGGGAGTCATTTTGAAAATTCGTCACGGGGTACGGGGTTCACGCGAACGAAGTCGCCGGCGGCGGTCTGCCAGTACGTAATATTTGCACGAGCGCGATCGTTTCTAGCTAGCTAGTGTGACATGAATGCATGATACTAAAGTGTAAATACCTAGGCGTGATTTCTCGGCGTCACGTGGTGATTAAAGATATTGTTAAACTGCTTCTGAAATCTGTTATAATATAACAAACCGTTATTCAATAAAAGTAATAGTTTTTTATAATACCTAATTTATAGGTATTAAAAAATGTTAAAATAAATATTCTTAAGATATACTGTTTTATAAATGCTGGTAACAAGTTTTTCCATAAAATATTGTAAAGAAAAATTACCTTAACAATTTAATAAAATAAAGAACTTATTAAAGAAAACATAATATATTAGCCCCAATAGATCCGGATGCGTGGTGCAGCCCCACCGAATTTACATGCAACAACGCGACCCTATGCGTGCAGCGCTCCCAGATCTGCGACGGCCAGAGGGACTGCCCCGACGGCAGCGACGAGGGGGCGGAGGCCTGCGACACGCTCACGTGCATGCCGCACGAGTTTATGTGAGCTTATCCACACTTTTTTTCAGTTGTACTGGTTCGTTTGGTACATACCTACCTACCAATGTTTGTTAATAATGATTGCCACTATAACCCGACTTTATTATTATGTATTTTATGCTTTTACTAGCAAGTGACTAATTTTCATGAAAAAACATTTTTTTTAAATATTTGTAGCTGTTTTTTTTGAGTACCTACTAGTTTACACAGGCTTAAACATACAATACCTATGTATTCAGAATTATAAGAACATCACTATCAGTACAAAGAAGGATATAAGTACATTCAAAATAAAAAGTACAAAACTGCCCTTGCAATTACTAGAAATAATGATGTACTCCTCGATAATATAAACACTGCAATGAACAGGAATAGACAAGTGAAGAATCAAATAATTCAGGAACGCAATGACAACTTAGAACAGAAATCAGGAAAACAAACAACTGATAATATTGGAAAGTAAACAATTGAATAATGATAGGAAGGAACTCAGACACAAAGAAAAAAATAAACAAACACGTCAAAAAATATCTGAATTAAGTAAAAAGATAACAGAACACATAAGAAAAACAGGAAAATAAAAAGGCAAAACACTTTAAAAACTTCATTGCAAGAACTGGGGGGGGGGAACAAAAAGCTTTAAAGGAATTAAACAAAACTAAAATATGGATTCCAAACATAAAAACCAAACATGGTAGTTCTACAAGTAAAGGACAAGTGATACTCGAAACCGCCACAGATTACTATAGAATATTATATCAAAGACAAACGAAAGCACGAGTAGAAAACCAAAAGCAAATAAACGACAGAACTAGAACCAGTACCGATAATACTACAGGATGAAACTATAACAACAATCAACACACAGACAACTAAACAAAGCACCAGGTCCAGATCAAGTGTCTAACGAGATATTAAAATGTACTTTACCGGTGATTGCTTCTAGACTAACAGAACTATTCAATGGCATCCTATTAACTGAAAATATCCCTAACGATTAGACAAAGTCAACTATAGTATTGACATAAGAAAGGAAGTAAAGGAGATATGAATAATTACAGACCAATAAGCCTAATGTCAAATATATACAAGGTATTCTCAAAGATAATATTATCACGAATTGCTGTCACGCTCGATGAAAACCAACCCAAAGGACAGGCTAGCTTCCGAAGTAAGTTCTCGACGATTGACCACATTCACGTCGTAAGACAGATACTTCAAAAATATAAGGAATATAACGAAAGTTTACTACTAAGGGTTCGTGGATTTTAACAAAGCATTTGATTCCTTAGACCACTGGCATATATGGAGGGCACTAAAAAGTCAGGGAGTTGAGACAAAGTACATAAGTATACTCAAGAGGATCTACTCGAAGAGTACTGCCCAACCCAAGTCATGTTGGAAAGAACAGGAGAAGATTTTCATATCGAAAGAGGTGTCAGACAGGGCGATTTTAGAAATGATCTTTAGAAACCTGAAATGGGAAGAGTATGGACTCAACATTACCGGGACAAACTTAACCACCTACGTTTCGCAGACGATATTGTCCTATTTTCTGAGGAGCCAGACATCCTGGAAGACATGCTACAACAACTATCAGATGAAAGCGCCAAGGTAGGCCTAACAATGAACACAACAAAAACGAAGGTAATGACAAACACGACTAAAAAGACATTAAGATAAACGGTGTATTATCTATTATGTGGATGAATACCTAAATATATTTGGGACAACTATTATCTACAGAAGACACAATGCAAAAGGAAATAGATAGGAAAATAGCAAACAGCTGGAAACGGTTTTGGTCCCTAAGTGAGGTCATGAAGGATAAAGATATGCCTATCTAAGAAAAGAGAAAAGTTTGTAATAAGCGCATTCTCCCGTGTTTGTCATATAGATGTCAAACATGGTCACTAACTGAGCAATAATACAAAAAAAAATGCAAGTATGTTAAATGGGATCGAAAGAAGCGTAATTGGAGTTAAAAGAAGGGACAAGGTGAGATTAGAAAATATAAAGAATAAAACGAAATTTAAAAATATACATACCATCTACAAACGCCTGAAATGGAGATGGACAGGACACATGCTAAGGAAAGAAAAAGAGAAATGGACGAGACTAGTAACAGGATGGTACCCGAGAGGGAGCAAAAGGAGCAAAGGTAGACAACCTAAACGATGGAAGGACATCTTAAAGATAGCTGGTTCAGAATGGACACGCAACGCAAGGGAAAGAACAAAATGGAAAGTTTTAGAGGAGGCCTTTGTCGAAGGACAAGCTGTAAAAGAAAAACCGGTAAAAAAAATGGGTTAATTGTTAGTATTAGTTAAAAGTTTATTATTAATTTACTACACTAAAAGCTTATTTTATTTTATTTTTATTTAAGGGAACGAAAGGGAGGTTTGTGAACTGTCACACCGAACGCTGTGCGGTGTACTTTTTCCAGTTACAATACAATATAGAACTTCTCTGCTACTCGATAAGGTGCACGTTTCCTTAAGAGAATTATAAAACACCCTCCCTCCTCTTTAATACACCTTGTTTTTTGTGTAGCAATAAATGATTTTCGTATTTTACCCTGTAGGTGCACCTCTAGGTCTTGTATCCTTCTGGCGTTCAAATGCGACGGTGAGCCCGACTGCCCAGACGGATCTGATGAAATCGATTGTGGTAAGATTCTAATAATATATAATTACTAAATGATCCGGTATCACCTACGTTATATTCAAACTCAAAGTCAAAATATATTTATTCAATAAACTCAATTAATAAGTACTTTAAATCGTTCAAATCTTTTTTAACCTACCACCCATTCAGGACGTCATTTTTTAACTGTGGCAAAGAACGGGCGCAAGTAACCACATCGCACAGAAGCAACGACATTTACAAAAAAAATGTTGTTACCAGGTCATAAAATACAAAATATGAATTTAAAAAATAATAAATTATGCAATACAAAACTACAATATAATGTATCAATTTATTATGGACAATTAGAAATAGCTGTTGGAGTACATGGAGCATTTCAGATCCTAGCTGTTTTGTCTTCTGTGTAATCCGACACTTTATAATAAACTTTTTTTATAAAGCTTATCTTTGATTAGCTTTTCTTTGATTTTGATTTTAAATTTATTAAGATCTAATTTTTGAATATCATTTGGTACTTTGTTGTAAAATCTTACACACAGACACATAAAAGAATTATTTATTTTATGGAGCCTAGTATAAGGTACTGCTAATTGTTCTTACTTCTATAGTGTTTAAATTGTGAATTACTGGTTTTTGAAAACATTTCAATATTTTTATGAACATTGGTAAGTATATCAAATTTTCATAAATGTATTGTGATGCAACTGTCATTATATTTATATCCTTAAATCTCTCTCTGAGAGAGTCACCAGCCTTATATATATTGATTGCTCGAATAGCCCTCTTCTGCAGCACAAAGATAGTTTGAATGTCGGCAGCATTTCCCTACAATAAAATGCCGTACGACATTACACTATGAAAGTAACTGAAATAAACTAATCTAGATGTATCAACGTCAGTTAACTGACGGATCTTCATTACTGCATAAGCCGCAGAGCTAAGTCTAGCATCTAACGTGACGCCTATAAACACAGTGCACTGCAGTGGTGTCCCAGGATTCACATTCCTATCTTTAATTTGTACACTAGTTGTTACTTGCTTAACATATATTAGGCAATACAAATCTTACACATTTAGTTTTTCCCTCGTTTAATAGCAAGTTATTTACACTAAACCAGTGAACAATCTTTGAGACCGCATTATTCACATCGTCATAATTTGGATGCCGTCATTTTACTTTGAATAAAAGTGAAGTATCATTAGCAAACAATACTAGGTATCTCATGACTGTCTTTTACAAAATAAGGTAAGTCATTAATATAAACAAAAAACAAGAATGGACCAAGTATTGAACCCTGCGGAACTCCCATTGTAACCACTGATCCCGTAATCTTTTACCGTTAATGTCGACCTTCTGAATACTGTTACTCAAGTATGAGATTAGAAGGCTCAAAGAAGCATCCCTAATTCCATAGTGGTGAAGCTTCCTGACCAATGTTTCATGTAGAACACAGTTGAAAGCCTTAGATAAATCACAAAATACTCCTAAGGCATCCTGTGAATCCTTCCAGGCATCAAATATTTGAATTAAAAGCTCAACACCGGCGTCAGTTTTTGAGCGACCCCTAGCAAAACCATACTGTTTACAATGTAAAAGTTTATAAAAATAAATTTGAATTTGGTCTAGCATCAACTTTTTAAAAATTTTACTAAATGTGGGTAGCACAGAAATAGGTCTAAAAGTAGAGGGGTCAGAAGTGCTACCTGATTTAAATAATGGAATTATTTTTCTATGTTTCATTAGGTCAGAAAAAACACCACAGTCAATGCATTCGTTAAATATGCAAGCTAAAACTGGAGCTATTGTCATAATTACTGATTTAGCGACGTCCACGGAATTACCCCACAGATCAGCAGTTTTCTTTTTATTGAAGTGATAAAAGTTTTTATTAAAGATTACAATTTATTTAAAACTGAAATTACTTTCACAATCTACTTAACATTCTCCTTCAAAACAGATTCAGCTAAAGTAGGGGAGGAAATGAAGGCTATTGTAGTTGAAAATGGAATGTCAGTAAAAAACCTCTCAAATGCTGCAGCAACATCAGCATCAGAAGTCAAGGTTTTATTATCACAATTTAAATTGTACCCTAAAACTATTTTAACGGGACCTAACACGATTAATTTTTGGAAGTAAGTACATATCTACTTACTGCTTGACTTTGAATAATTTTTATCTTATAATTCGTCTTAGAAATCGTCACTGGTGTTAAAGTTGCGTTCACAATAAAGTTCGTAGAGGCGTTTCCTACTTTTGTGAATTCCAATTGTAGCCCATTCATTAACCACTAACCGAGATCTTTTTTGGAACAAAAGATTTATTAAATTCTGAACAATATGTGTTAAAGAAATCATTATAAAAGACATTACTTTGGTTGTCATTGTATTCTAAATAATTTAATTTTGTAAGTATCTAGATTGCTTTTAAAGCGGTCCAGCCGACCTGCAGTTTTTGATGTAACAGTGATATTCTTTTTTCATCACTTGCTTACTCTGGTGTAAAAAAACTGACCATTTGGCCACAATGATCAGAGTCCAGGTTATCTGACCCGACAGACGTTGTCCTGTCTTAATTATAAATATTGAATTTTAAAAAAATCTATTTTTTTTTCAAAAGAACCTTCTCCTGGCAATAACAAACACAACAAAAAATAATTAGCGAAATCGGTCCAGCGGTTCACGCGTGTTGTCGTGACCAAGGGAAATAGGGATTCATTTTTATATAATAGATTTGCTTAGCTAGTGGTATTACATTAATAGGTATGTGCGTAGTTGGTACGCATCGATTGCATCACTTATTAGAGAAGGTAAAGGTAAGTAAACAAGAGTTCAGTTCACGAATGTCCGATTATATTGACTGAAAACAACACGATACAACTATGGCATATTGTTCGTAAGTACACATAAATTATAGTTACAGAATGTCGATACCGAATGTATGTAACGACTACAGTACAGATTGAACGCGGGGAAGCGACTGGCGTCCAAACTATTCCCGGCCGCGTGGTCGGTTAAAACTGCTGACATAGTTAGAAGTGTTACAATGTATTAGGTCCCTACAGGTATATATGTTATCAATACAGGTAGCCGAAGTGGCAGTTATACCTAGGTACTTGTTGGCTCCAAAAATAAATTATTCAAGTTGTATGATAGAAATAAGTTTTTAATCTTAGTTGACCATGTGGAGTTTTCTAACAAATTTACATTAAAATCACCGCAAACAATTATTGTTTGACCTACATTGCGGACCTTACGTAAGTAATGTCTCATCCATAACTTTTTCAATAAAATCATATAATGCTGAAGGAGGTCTGTATACCTACACTTATTACAACAAACTGCTCCAACTTCACATAAGCTATTTTTATTGTTCGTTCAACTGAGAGGCTCACTATGTCTTTGCGTTCCTTCAATTTAAACTTTTTACTAACAATAATTAAGGAGCCACTATGTATAGCATTTCCTCGACTGAACGAACATCCTACCTACAAAATGATTCTTAAAATTGAACATGAACTGATGGTCTCTAAGCCAGTGTTTGGTAATGCAAAAAATATCAATTTTATTACAGTTCATGTACAATTCAATCTATAAATCTTTGCCCATCATTCCTTGGATGATCTGGTGGACAATTTTTATAGATTCTACATTTTTTAAATTTAATGATTGACTGGAGCTTTTCCCAAAGCTATTTTTACATTGATTTAATTTCATTTAACTATTTAACTAACACGACTCATAAAAATCAACCTTAACAAAAATTACATAATTAATTTTATCAATCTGCATGTTAAAATATTTAAAGTTAATGCATAGAAATATTCAAACTCTATAAGGGTGTGATAGTCGTTCTTAAACTTAGGCTTTATAACAAGACTCAAAGCAGATACTATCAACTTATCAATAGGAAAAAATATTCTACACCATATTTAAAACTCTCAAGAATTCAAGAGGCTCAAGTACAAGGTAAGAAATAGAATCCCCAAAAACATGTCAACTATCCCACGTTATGACTTGATACTCAACAATACAATATTCCCTCATAATCTATAGAATTAGGGAATTATTGATTAAACTTTAAGGCAAAAGATAATCCCTCTATTACCAATCCATTACTTAGGTAGAACTTCTACTAAGTAATTCCGAAGGGTCTGACGCAGAATGTGCACTTCGAAAAATGTATCTTCGACAAAAAATGCGCATTTTGCATTTAGTGCACTTCTCAAAATGAGCACTTCGCAGAATGAGCATTTCGCAAAATGAGCACTTCGCAGAATGAGCACTTCGCAGAATGAGCACTTTTTGTGGAAGTTGTTAATTAATAAAAAAGATATGGGTACTTGGTATTTAAAATAAAATAAACACTTTTACAAAGTAATCATTTATTTAAAAGTAATCCACTAGGTTTTGATTGTCAATTAAATATTTCTATGTATAATAACAGATGGGTGAATTTCCCGGGACCAAAAATTACGTGGCAATAGGTAGGTACTAAAAACATAGTTATAATGTTCTAACATTTTTTACTGGTTAGGTGAAATAGTCATCTATGTGTGGCACTAAATATTTTATTAATAGGATTAATAGGAGTACCTATTAACCAAAAATAATTAATTAATTGCAAATATAACAAGCTGTTGGGTAAATTAGAAAAAGGTAATGTAACAGTGCCTAAGTTTTTAAAAAAAAGTTATTTTTTGCAGTTTTTGAAGTAATTGACTTAATTATATTTTTCTAAATTGTATAATTACCTGCTTAAATCTTCATACTATTTTTTATGTAAAATAGGTGAGATTAGCATTTTTTAAATTGTATAATTACCTGCTTAAATCTTCATACCATTTTT
Organism: Scoparia ambigualis; assembly: GCA_963921215.1. Classification (NCBI taxonomy): domain Eukaryota; kingdom Metazoa; phylum Arthropoda; class Insecta; order Lepidoptera; family Crambidae; genus Scoparia; species Scoparia ambigualis. Next base: position 25,113,951 of record OY992514.1, on the reverse strand, counting down.
TGTGTAAAATAGGTGAGATTAGCATTTTTCTAAATTGTATAATTACCTGCTTAAATATTCATGCTATTTTTTGTGTAAAATAGGTGAGATTAGCATTTTTCTAAATTGTATAATTACCTGCTTAAATCTTCATACTATTTTTTGTGTAAAATAGTTCATTTTTTGTATGTACAGAAAGATAATTATTTAGTTTTTCGTATCTGTTATATTATACATAGAAATATTTAATAGACAATCAAAACCTAGTGGATTACTTTGTAAAAGTGTTTAGGTATTTTATTTTAAATACCCAGTACCCATATCTTTTTTATTAAATAAGATCTTCCATAAAAAGTGCTCATTCTGCGAAGTGCTCATTTTGCGAAATGCTCATTCTGCGAAGTGCTCATTCTGCGAAGTGCTCATTTTGAGAAGTGCACCAAATGCGAAATGCGCATTTTTTGTCGAGTGTACATTTTGTGAAGTGCACATTCTGCGTCAGACCCATTCCGAATGCTTATGAGAATAGTCCCTCTTTTCTACACTAAAAATTGCGTATCGTGAGAGAAATTTATTAACTCACTAGTTACAAACTATTAAACTAATAAACTATTAAATAATCCTATACTACTATTACATTACTCCTATAAATCAAATAACATCATACCCCTCCATACTATTAACTCCTTAACCCTTCATAAACTATGCTATAAATACTCAACCCTTTATCTGCATACTACATTCTGCTAACTTCTAAACCTTCACAAACTAATTTTAACTGCAGTCCATTTTAACCATTGCACATTTTGACGTTCATACTTTTTGCCATATAGACAACCGGCCCATATGGACATTTTGACCTGTTGAACATTTTTTCACGTTGACTACCCACTCCCGGAATGGTCATACATTATTTGAATTTTTTTCTAATAATGATGAACACTCAATAATTTTTTAACTAATTATTGTAACCTTTCTTTAATTAATGTTACAGTTTTCTTCTTAGCCTTTTTTTATTAAACATTGAGTTTTCTTACTAAATTTATTTAATTTAATATAGGATTTTTTTTAAATTCATTCCAGCTACATTTAACAGGCTGCATAGTGGCACTAGAATAAATACTATAATCCTTTGTTAAGTCAATTGTTACCAAAGGATTAATATTAAATGAAGCAGAAACTATTTCAGGCGCACAGCTAACTAACTCATCAAAGAGACTTTGGTTCTGTATGGCAGTTACTTGTAATTTGTCACATTCTAGAGTACTTATACTACAATTAGCCTCATGTAACTGCCTTTCCAACTCAGGTAAGTACACACAAGGGCTCATACTCATCCCTGCATTGATCAAACCCGTCTACTAACAACTGAAGCTTGTCCCGTTCCTCATAAATACAATTAAGTACACTCAGAATGTAATGAAGGCATCTCTTTATTCAATTTATTGTTTCTATCCAATAAGTCCAACATCAGAATGTAATGAAGGCATCTCTTTTTTCAATTTATTGTTTCTATCCAATAAGTTCAACATTTCCTTTTCATTGTCATCTCCTTCCCTATTCAATTGTTTGACTAACTCTTTGGATGCCTTCAATTCCTGCAAAGCCAGGTGGAACTTAGACTCTTTCTGACGACTCCTTGAGACTCAATAAAGTCCTAAAGAACTTAATTGAGATCTCACACGGACTTCTTGAGAGAATCTGAAAAGTGATGTTGCAGGTTGCACGGTTTTGTTTTATTTGCCAAAACTCATGCACGTTCACAAACACAACAGTTATTTCAATTCCACCATTAATCAGCGATTACACATTAAAACAAAACTGCAGACATGACGCTTCACTTTCCCGCCAAGAAGTCCACTATTTACACTTTTTTATTTTTGAAGAACTTTTTTTTTATTTTTTTATTATTTCCATGAAGGAACAGGCTAAGGTCTGAGCCATACTGCCTAGTCATTAGTTTTTTATTTGTTTTTTTCCCTTGATGATAATGAGTGGTGATTAAGATGAATGATAAATGATGTTCCCCAAACCCCTTGAGTCCTCAGTAAAGATGTGGGACTTTACTGAGGTCTCACGCGGACTACTTAAGAGAATTTGAAAAGTGATGTTGCACTGTTTTGTTTCATTTTCCAACACTCATGCACGTTCACAAACACTTAACGATTAATAATCCACTATTATTTCACATTAATATTCGAAAAAACACAAATGTTAGAAAATAAAACAAAACTGCAGACGTGACGCTTCACTTTCCCGCTAAGAAGTCCACTATTTACACTTTTTTATTTTTGAAGAACTGTTTTGTATTAGCTAACAAAACAGACCAAAGCAAAGACATTGGACCTCATACCACAGAATAAATAATGCATACTAACTATGAAACAGACAAATTTTCTAAACGCACCGTTAAATATTTATCAACCATCTCGCCAGTTCTCGCGCACTGACAAACAAAATGACTGATAATAATTTTAGTAAATGTCTTGAAATTTATTTTTTTTATTTCTGAAACAGATTGTTTTGTATTCCAACAAAACAGACCAAACAGAACAGCTGTTTCTTAACAGACAAATTTCTGAACGCACCTATAAATATTTGACAACCCAGCATGAAGATAAAGTGTCAATTTTTTATTTAGAGAGACAAAAGACATCAAATCAAATGTTTATGTTTCTTCCACTTCACATCACAGCAGCTGTTCACAGCTAAGAACTTTTTGTATATGGGAAAATTAAATTGTCGTTTTTAGTCATTGAGATAAATGAACGTAATACATTATAACTCAATGTTTTTAGTAGGTATTTTCCGTTACTAATTATTTATGTTTCTCACCGTTTATAGCTTCCATCAAATATTTCAAAATCAGTTCAGCCATTCACGTGTTTTAACGAGACAAACGCACAGCCTTAGCACAGCTATTTATTTTTATAAATATTTAAAAATTTATAAAAATATATTTAATAATCATTGTTGTTGTCATAACTATATATTTTAAATATGACAATAACAACGATGATGAAGTTAAATATTCTACATTTTGTTATCTTCGAGTTTATTTGATTATTGTTAACGTAAATAATCAATAATACTAGGTGCTGTGCTGGTTAAAGAACACCACCGCCCCATCTTATCCCACTGCCTAGTCTCTGACTAACCCTTCTTTCGGGGATATTAGTCGTGATTTTAAGTATGTATGTAAGTAATGTCTAAGGTATCAGTGAAGTCACAGTTCCGACACAGTACCGGCAGAATGCGAAATATTCTTTCACACATTCTTTATGAACGCATCCCCACTTGTCAGTGTCAGTGTCAGTGGCGACACAGTGCTCTCAGTGTCAGTGCCGCCACCGGCAATCACGGACGTAGTTGTTGACAACGATATTTTTTGTCGAATCACTGACGCCGCGGCATCAAAAGCAAAATGGTGGACGAGCAAATGATAGAATTGGTTCGTGAATATAGGGTTTTGTATGATTTGTCTCATCCAAAGTACATGGATTCGAAATACAAAACCAATTTGTGGAACAAAATAGGAGCACAAATACAGTTAGATGGTAAGTACCGAAGAAAATATGCGGTGCGGATGCGGGCTGTAAAGTAGAGTGTTGCCGTTTTATAATTTAGAAAAATGCTAACTTTTTACCGGAAAAGTGGTAAAAAATGCTAAGTAACATTTTTAAAGTGCTAATAAAATGCCAATTTAATTTAAAGTCAGTAAATGCCAAATTAATAAAAAAACAAAATCTTAGTCTTCTATTTCGAAGAATACCTGAAGGTCAAAAACAGGTTCGTCTTCTTGTTGTGACGTTGACGGGCCACTTTTATCAGTCACTGTGTGTATTAACCATAATAAGTTTCAACATAAACGTAAACAATCGACTACTTAATCGGGAAATCCCCTTTGGGAGCCGCGGTCAGGAATTTTGAAAATTCTCTGTTTGTACCATCGCTCGAACGTAGGTACAAGCATAGAATAACTAATAGTACTACCGTGTACAAGTGATGCCGATCGATTGTTCACTATCGATAGGCTATCGATAGTCTATCGATAGTTCGGCAATAGTGGAAATATCGATAGGACTATCGATTGTATAGATACTATCGATAGAGTTTCGATAGCACAAAATGTGGTAATAGTATTGATGACTAGCAATAGTATCAATAGTATCGATAGTATTACGCCTTGATAGTCACTACGTAATCGATACTATCGATACTTTTTTCATCCATGACGAGCGTACTATCGATAGTATCGATACTATCGAGTTTTGAACTATAAATAGTTATGTATTTGGAATACTATTGCATGTAATTACATTTGGTATAATGGTATATAATTTATATTTATCAGTTTGAACCGAAAATCACACGTAATTCTTTGAGACACAAACAGAATTTGTTTACCTACCTACCTTACAAAACCTTACAATACTATCAAAAATTAACAACAATCGATAGTCCAAATCTATCGATAGTAAACTCGTCCTGGATGACAATAGTATCGATACTATCGATAGTATCGATAGTACACTTGTCACCGATGACAATAGTATCGATACTATTGCAAGTTAACAATAGTATTGTCACATTTTGTGCTGTCGATAGTATCGATACTATCGATAATATCGATACTATCGATAGTCCTATCGATATTCTAATTGATTTTCGAGGTCAACTATCGATAGTTCGGCATCTCTAGTACAAGGTTATATTAGATATCACAAATTTTGTGATGGATTTCCCCATAAAGTGTTACCATAGATAGAAAATAGTCCAAAATAACTTATTTGTTTAATTGTTATTATAAAATTACACTTTTAAACCTCTAGGTTACTTAGCAAACATAAAAATGCTAAAATAATGCAATATACTAAGTTTAAATTTAACATGCTAATTATGATGAAAATGTGCCAAATTTAGCATTAAAAATGCCAAAACGGCGACACTGTAGGTCGTACTTGTCAAATCGAGTACCATGGCATCCAAGTACGTCCCTTTTAAAATAACAGCGCTAAAAACAAGGTAAAACATATGTACTTGAAAGTATTTCCCAGTGCATGCATTGAAAATTAATACAAATATCCCAATTATTATAACACAATCGCGAATGTGATTCGGAACATTTTACGGACTTAAGAGACCTATTACATCTCGAATGTGATTTTGGCGTAAAATGCCCATTTTCGCATTTTATAGTAACTTTGCAGTTGTATTTATTGTTTTTATCGAAATAGGATAATAAATTTGTGCATAATATTACAAATCTCCATTCTGTGAGCATAAGTTGAATTCGGACGGCCGGCGCATCGCATTTTGTAGTAATTTTGCAGTTGTATTTATCGAAATAGGATAATGAATTCATAATAAAATCTTTATTCCTCATGAAGTAACAATAATTGTTACTTCATGAGGAATAAAAATTTTATTTATTACTCTGGTATAAATTTTGCTTAATAATGTTATCGTAGATAGGAGATATTCACAGTTAACTTATAGCGATTTTCGGAGTTTTTTGGTTTAGAATAAGACTTTTTCCTTTAAAAAATCAATGATATCTAAATATTCCGAGGCCGCTACGCACTATTTCATAAGAATTCACTATTATTTAGGAGATAACATTATATTTTTTTTATTTCACTTGTTTAGAACAATAGTTCAATCGATGAGCTCAAAAAAGTGCCTTCGCGCACTTTATGAAAATCTTTGTCTGCAATTTTGGGTTTAATTAAAAAGTTAAGCTAAATTTGCAAAAAGCGAGGCCGCTACGCACTATTCCAATAGCCATTTTACACTATTCAATAAGTCATTGTAATTGTCAATGTATTTTTGTTTCTGAGATCCATAACGCCAAAATTGGCCATTTTACGCAAAAATCACAGTCGAGATGTAATACCTAGGCCTCTTAAGTACTAGTACAATTTTAATCTAAATTACCAAGTAGATAGGTACCATTAGTTATCACAGGAATTTTTATAATATTATACTTAATTTTGTTGATTATGAAATGCTATACTATTTAATAATCAAATCGAACAACGTTATAGTCATAAAGTTACTATACTTACCTATCGTTCTATCTCGCTCTCGGCTCGGCCTCATTTCCCGAGTCGGCCGCGGCGAGACTCGAGACGACCGGGACGCGACCCGACCCCGCGACTGCAGCGCCACGTAAAAATACTTTGAAAGTACCTATCACATGCGATATTAGTTTTTATGCAAACAGTATTATGGATCATAATTAATTTGGCAAAACCAAATACTTAAAGCCTTTACTTGCGAGTATTTGATAGAGCTAATCTATTATAGACTTTATTCGTAAAGCTATAAAGAAAATAATACCTCGGCCGTCTAGTAAATACATTGAAAGGCTTGCAAGTATTTCGGGCTCGTACCTGGTTGGCGTACTTGGAAGCAAATACCTAGTCTTAATACGTCAATTACCCAGTCTTAAAATCCCTAGGGTAGTAAAGAAACGTGCTTTATTTTACAAGGAGGAGCTCGATGGCGCAGCGGCTAGCACGTTCGGCTTGCAATCTTGTCCGCTAAGCTACTCGCAATGCCGGGTCACTGGATGGGTGACCAAATTAAAAACATCCTCGAGCTCCTCCGTGCTTCGGAAGGCACGTTAAGCCGTTGGTCCCGGTTGTTGTCGAAAGATGACAGTCGTTAAAACCCACCAACCCGCATTGGGCCAGCCGTGGTGGGTTATTATAGCCCAATATCCCCACGTGCTATTGTCCACGTGGGAGGACTGTGCCCAGCAGTGGAATGTTTATGGGCTGATGATGATGGATACAAGAAAAAACAATCAAATTTTGTTTTCTTGCCAAGGTACTGACCCGGCTTCCGAATTAAAATAGTTTTTAAACGATTCTCTGACGTGACACGTTAAACTTTTTGATAAGTATAGTTATGTAGGATACAAGTTGCAAGTAAAATATAATCTACATTTTCTGGGCTAGCTTGGAGCCGTCTGTGGTAAATTCTAAATTTTTGTGTTAAAATTCCGAAACTATTTTCCACAGTTCCTCTTGCTTTTGATAAACTATAATTGAAAATACGCTTATCATCATTTAAATTTTGCCCTGGATAAGGTCGCATCACATAAGTTTTAGGAGGAAATGCTTTGTCGCCAACAATCACATGTGGTGTTTCGATTGATGTTCGTGGCAATGGTGAATTTCCAGGGATACCTAACGTTCCAGCTGAAGTCTTTTTCCTAGGTTAGAATTTGCAAAAATGCCACCGTCACTGTTTTTACCATAAGCCCCGACATCGACGGCAAAAAAGTTATAATTAGCGTCAACAAGGACCATCAATACAGTTCAAAAAGTTTTCTTGTAATTAAAGAAGAGAGATCCGCTGTTTGATAGATCCTGAATAGTGATGTGCTTGCTATCCAGTGCTCCTACACAGTTAGGGAAATTCATAAAGACTGAAAATCATTGGCAATAGATTTCCATTTATCTTCTGTAGGTATTGGTAGCATTTCGCTCATCAGAGTTTCCGTTATTATATTACACGTTTCCCTATGGAATCTATGACCCATGCGGTGATAAACGAAATAGTCTTCAAAGAATCTCCTATTGTTAAATAGCTGAAACAAATAAAAACTTTAAATAAAAATAAATAAATAATTAAATAAGTTTATTTCAGGTATAAACCCATAGTTTACATGTTATTATTGTAATAACAGTATAGATAATGTTATTTTCCTTGCAGGTAAAATATGCAAAGCACGGTGGAACAACATAAGAGATAATTATCGAAAATCGTTGAAGAAAACAGATACTAAAAGTGGACTAAAAAGGACCCATGTTAAATTATACAAGTACCACGAACAATTAAATTTCTTGAATAAATATTTCATAGATCGAAAAAGGAAGGATGGTGTGGATCCACAGGGAGAAGATTTAGAATTACAAGAAGTTAAAGATGAAGATTTGAATCAGACACAAAATTCTACTCCATCACCTAGCTACGTACCTGCATCACCAAGCTACGTACTTACTCCATCACCAAGCCACGTATCCACTCCATCTCCTTCAAAAAAGAAAAAAGGTGCAAAAAATGTTCCACAAAAAACAGCAGAATCTTCGTTAATGGAATATATTCTCCAAAAAAATCAAGCCAGTGCGGAACTCACGCAGCACCCTGTCGATGCTTTTTTAAATGGTATTGCACCCACATTAAAGAGTTTAAATCAATATTATTTACATTTGGCTAAATCTGAAATATTTGCTACCGTGCAAAAATATGAGATGAATATGATGACAGAGCAAAATGAAACGCAAGCAGTAGTTGATACAGCAAATGTATAAGTAGGAACAGTTGCATTACAAACTGATCGTTCGTCGCAATCCATTTCTCTCTCCAATGCCACTGCAGCGCCGCGCCGGTAGTAAATTCGCAGGACAATGCGCCACATGTCACAACCCATCCTTAACTCCACTACAATGGCTAATATTTTAGACGACACCACACAAGTATACGACCAACATAGTAATGCACTCCAGGATTTTGTTATAAACTATTCAGATACTTAATAAATACTTTAGAACAAATGAAAATTGAAACAAATGTTGATTTTAGAACCTGTTTAATAAAAACGTGCACACTAAGTTTTTATTTCATTTATTTAAGATCACTAGAGTAAACTAGGTCTAAATTTGGTGACAAGCTTGCCTTCTGCTCTCTGTGTTTGAGTGGTTAAGCTATAATAGGTACAGAATTCGACACTTCAATCTTTTTTCAAAGGAAAATATGCCTTACTGCATATATAATAAAAACTATCGAGGTAAAGATTTATGTGTCCTAGACTGTACATTCAACAAAGTGTTGCTGTGTGCTGATAAAATATGGCTTACTTTAGACATATTGCTAGTGTATCTCTTGGAGATATATTAGCCTTCCTCCAACTAGTATCTTTCTTCAACAACTTACTTCCTAGTTTCTGCAGAAAAATGTTGAAACAGCTCTCTGATATTTTAAAATATTCTAAATATTTCCTTTCATCCTTAACTAATTCTTTGTATAATGTCATGAATTCTCCTTCTGACTCTCTTAATTGCCATGCTTCATGCACCCATTTTCTAATGCTGCTCTTCTTCGAAGCAATAGCTATCGCACACATCAGTAAAGTCACGGTTCCATCAACGCGTCCGCTCAGTTCAGTATCAGTGCTACAGACCAGTTTGCGTCAGTGATTCAATTCACACATGTCAGTACTCACTCAGTTCACGGAGCTTCAGTGAAAACGTGTCTATTAAGGAAAAAAGAGAAAATGGGTGCATGAATATGCTATTTTGTTCCACAAATTGGTTTTGTATTTCGAATCCATGTACTTTGCATGAGACAAATCATACAAACCATAAATTCACGTACCAATTCTATCATTCGCTTGTCTTCCATTTTGATTTTGATGCCGCGGCGTGATCCGACAAAAAATATCGTTGTCAACAATGATATTGTTGTCAACGAATATGTCCGTGACTGCCGGTGCTGTTACCTCAGAACAATAACCTAAAGCTATTGTTCTGAGGCTGGCACTGACACTGAAAGCCCTGTGTCGTCACTGCCACTGACAAGTGGCGATGCGTTCTTAAATTAGAATGTATGAAAGAATATTTTCGCACTGCCGGTACTATGACGAATGACTTATTTAACGAATGCATTGACTGTGGCGTTTTTCCTGACCTAATGACCCCTCTAATTTTAGACCTATTTCTGTGCTTTAGTAAAATTTTTGAAAAGTTGATGCTAGAACAAATTCAAATTCATTTTTATAGAAATAAACTTTTACATTGTAAACAGTATGGTTTTACAGGGTCGCTCAAAAACTGACGCCGGTGTTGAGCTTTTAATTCAAATATTTGATGCCTGGAAGGATTCACAGGATGCCTTAGGAGTATTTTGTGATTTATCTAAGGCTTTCAACTGTGTTCTACATGAAACATTGGTCAGGAAGCTTTACCACTATGGAATTAGAGATACTTCTTTAAGTCATCTAGTCTCATACTTGAGTAACAGGATTCAGAAGGTCCACATTAACGAAAAAAGATCTCCAGGATCAGTGGTTACAATGGGAGTTCCGCAGGGTTCAATACTTGGTCCATTCTTGTTTTTGGTTTATATTAATGACTTCACTTCACTTTTATTCAAAGTGAAACGACGACAGCCAATTCATGACGATGTGAATAATGCGGTCTCGAAGATTGTTCACTGGTAAAGTGTAAAAAACTTGCTGTTAAACGAGGAAAAACCCAAATGTGTGAGATTTGTATTGCCTAATGTTAAGCAGGTAATAACTAGTGTACAAATTAAAGATAAGAATGTGAATCATGTGGACACCATAGTCTTTCTAGGCATCACGTTGGATGCCAAGCTTCAGTGGGGCCCACATAGACACATAGACTCTCAGAGAGAGAGAGAGAGAGAGATAAGTATAATGACAGTTGCATCACAATACGTTTATGAAAATCTGATTTATATTCATAAAAATATTGAAATGTTTTCAAAAAAACAGTGATATTCACAATTTAAATAAATAATTCTTTAAAGGGTATGTGTGTACGATTATACAACAAAGTACCAAATGATATTCAGAAATTAGGCCTTGATAAATTTAAAATCAAAATCAAAGAAATGCTTTATAAAAAAGCTTATTATAAAGTGTCAGATTACATAGAAGACTAAACAGCTTGGGTCTGAAATGCTCCAAGTACCTACTCCAACAGCTATTTCTAATTGTCTATAATTAATTTATATAGAGCACTACATTTAAATAAAGTATTTTCATATTTTGTAATTTATGACCTGGTAACGACATTTTTTCAATTATTGTTATTGACAATCTATTTGGGACGCCATCTTGATACACACAACGTTGTCTTTGACCGTTGTCTGCGGCGCTGCGATGTCTGTCTGTTGATTAGACGACATTTAAATGTTAAGCGCTGCAGCTGCTGCAGCGAACTTTAGGTCTCTTATTTTAGAATTTGAACAAATGGTTTGTATGAACGTTCTTGTCTATACTTCTAGGTCAATGATCCTGAATGGGTGGTAGGTTAAAAAAGACGATCCAAAGTACTTACTTTGAGTTTGAATCGTCCAAATCTTATTATTTTTTGTTAATTATTTGTGTATATTGAATAAATATATTTTGACTTTTTGACTTTAACTTTATGTCGGAACTGACTTCACTCGGGATATTTTTTTAACGTTTTGTTATCTTCTCAGAATTAGTTATTATTCTATGGTTATCTTCGAGTTTATTTCATCATTATTAGTGCAAATAATCAAATATTACGAATGAAGGTATCTTATCTGCTGCTATGTGGTCTCAATAGATTTTTTTCTATCTTTCTTTATTCATTTATGTTTCTACAGACGGCAAGACATGCGGCCTCGGTTTCTTCCAGTGCCGCAGCAAGGAGTGCGTGGAGCTTTTGAAGCGCTGCGACGGCCAGCAGGACTGCGTGGACCTGTCTGATGAGGAAGACTGCCAGCCGTCTGTACCAGAAGAGGTGAGTGCTTCAAGATGAAACCTTGGGGACTAATTCTTTCTTTAGCTCCTCAACAGGATTTAGATATTTACTTAGTTGTTTAAGGACAGCCAGCATAGCAAACGCCATTCACACCTTTGTATCTTTAACATTACAGTTCTTTTAGATTACATTTTAATACGCTGCCATACTTAAAGATTGCAACGACATGCACAAATTTTATCACGTCATCCTGATCGGTCTTGGGCTTTCTGTAACCAATTTTTTCCCGTTACTTTTGTGATGTCATCCGCCCATCTAGCCTTCTGGCGGCCAACGCTTCTGATGCCGGTTCTCGGTCTCCACTCAAGCACCTTTCTGCTCCACCGGCCATCGTCTCTGCGGCTTATGTGACCCGCCCATCGCCACTTCCTTTGCGCAATGAGACGCCCTACGTCGTTTATTTAAGTGCGACTCCGGATTTCTGTGTTTCTTATTTTGGCGCGCTCCATCTTCCTTTGGGCTACCTAGTTTTTGGATGTGTTGTTGTTTAAGGGTCCAAGTTTTTGCCCCGTAGACCACCAGAGATTAATAACGCTCTAATATATTCTATATAATATTAAGTGCCTCTGTCCTTTGCCTACGCTTGACTATTTTCGTGTTGTAAATAATGATATAACGCTTTGGGCTTTGCATCCGCTTTATTCACGCTTTATTGACGCTGAAACACTTCGCAGGAGCCAGAGCATCATTGCCCCGAAGGAGAAGTGGCTTGCGAGCTTAACAAGACCATTTGCATACCACCCACCGCACGGTTAGCGCTTGCGATTGCTTCTAGGGGATTGTCTATGTGTAGAATGTTGATGTTCAGTTTGTGACTTTTGGGTGATCATTATTATGGTGACGGTTAACTTATGTTATGTACAGTCACGAGCACCAATTTGTATACGCTTTGACTCTTATTCCATTGTATTAGGAGTTACAATTGTTTACATATTTTTGCTCGTGACTGTACTGGGTATCTCAGTAAATAGCAGTACGAGATACTGGGTGAGGTGATAGCTTGGGTTATTATGACCTTTTTGGCCCAGTGAATGCACCCTTAGCATACCCCGCCCTCAGTGAGGGGTGTGTCATGTTGGGCTCTCTCCGTCTCCCTTCCACACCGACAAAGCTAAAAAATTACCAAGTCGAGGAAAAGGGAGGAGGCATACCCACTAAACACTCATTATCATTGGGTGTCACTCATAATGAAGTTTGCAGGTCAGTTGACAAAATAACACTAAACACTGGGGTACAGCAAATCGGGTAAAGTGGAGGGCGCGTTATCTGTCAACCTGATTTAGAAATTGAATCACGGGATCCATCCCGACGCGCATAACCATGTCGCGTAACGGTGAAAGAATACTACCACGCCCACTCTTCCCTTGGGCATCGTAAATGGCGACTAACGGACTAAAGACTGCACATACACCTAACAGCATAGAGCGGCGATGGGCTCACCACCTGCACGCTGAGCATGTGCAGTCGCTATTTGGTGAAAAGTGTACTATGGTGGAGGACTGCTTTGGCGGTCCCCATTGCCTAGGCTCTGGCTAACTCTTCGGGGATAATTGTCGTGATTGTATATTTGTATGTATGCATCCTGCCTGACGCCCGTATGCCCGTCATAGATGGCCATACCCATCTAACGAGCATCAAAATTTCTTCAATAGGTACCTACATTTTGAACTTTGTTACTAGGGTGTAAGAATCAATATCGATTGGAGAAAGGAGAATGACCTTTTTACTATGGGAATTAGGCTAGTTTTTAACTAGCTAGCGTAACACAGCGCTTTAATAAAATAATAGCAGCAATGCTCTGAATTATGAAGAAAAAATTACATTACAATATCATGCGGGAGTTTGAAGCTATCTTCATTTTTAGCTTAAGACTTTTTAGGTATTTTGAGGTTATGACAATTGTTATCGTAGGACTATCAGTTCAGTTCAGCATTTATTTTCACTTGGCTTTTAACGCAGCGTTCTATAGAAAACCTTTTTTAACAGTAATTATTATAACTTAAGAGAACACTTTTGATATGTGAATGATTAAGACGCAATAGATATCGAATAGGTAGATTAGTCATTTTCCTTTGTCAGTTTTGTATAGGTTGATCTGAAGGTCATCATTGCAGTTCATCATTCGCCAAAATGTTACATTACTAGCACGAGCGCGCTTCACCAATGACTTATAGATTTATTCTAACAAGTAAAAAAAAATTCAATGAAGCCAGAGTATGAGTCTCGAACCAACAAAAATCAGTAACATTCATAACAGTAGTACCTCTAACATTGTGAGTGGTGTTAGGTATCAAAACGCGTTTAGTTAAGGAAGAAGCAGAACTAACTATAACTAACTACACTTTTTATAATGTTTATTTACTTAGATATAAGTTTGCATGTTTATTGTGGGGTACCTAACGACATATTCTTTTGTAAATGTTGTTATTTTCTTGAGCCGATTTTTCTCTACAGCTACAATTCAAATGCACATTGTTTGTTTTTACTCTGTCCCACTGCTGGGCAAAGGCCTCCCCCAAGTCCTTCCATTCATCTCTATTCTAAGCCACGTCATGCCGGTCGGTCTAGCTGGTGCAAACCTCCTCCTTGGAGGTTTTTTTTTATTTATTTGTTAGGACAACCAACAATATAAACACAAATACAAACGACAATTAGATAGAACGTAGTCTTGAAAGTGTTGTCTTTAGTTATTCTGTGGTTATAGAGGCTGTCACGGCATGCAATGTGGATTACAGTTTCTTTTTATGTTACCTGTATTATTTATGGGCTCGCCTCGCCACCTCTTACCAGACAGACCTGAGCGGCCTTTTAAAAAAGTTTATCTTAAATGTTTTCTTATTTTATGTTATCTTTCTTGACTCTGTTGCATTTCCAGTTGCAACATGAAGGTGGACTGCCCCGGCGGCACCGACGAGACGGGCTGCGACGTGCGCTGCGCCCCCCACGACATGTTCGCGTGCAAGCAGGAGTACCTGTGCGTGGTGATGCACCGCGTGTGCGATGGGAAGAAGCAGTGCCAGGATGGATCTGATGAGACGCCTGAGGCTTGCAGCTTAGGTAAGCCTCTTAATAGTATAGTATATCTATGTGCATTGTGAATGCAAAATTTTAATAATAAAGACTCTTAATAGTACTTTGTAGGAAACTGTGTTTTTGCGTAGTCGCACAAAGCTGGTAAGATGACTTAGAAGCAGTCTTTTCGTGGTCTTCACACTAGAGTATGTAAGAAACAGTGCCAGGGCGGATCTGATGAAACGCCCGAGGCTTGCACCTTAGGTAAATATGTACTAGATGTTGCTAGAAAACTGCTCTTACGTCTTTTCGTGGTCTTCACACTTTTATTGGTAAGAAACAGTTCCAGAACGGCACCAAAGAGAGATCCGAGTCCTGCAACTTGGTAAACATCTTACTAGTACTTGGAAGCGGGAGTACATGTGTGTGGTGATGCACCGCGTGTGTGATGGCAAGAAGCAGTGCCAAGATGGATCCGATGAAACGCCTGAGGCTCTGCAGCTTAGGTAAATATGAAGAGATGGTCTAATCTAAAACTGAACGCCCCTCCAGTTTGATTACGCTCACATACGAAGTATGTGTATAGACGCTCGATTTGTTGACCCATTTGTACGCGAGCACATCTTGATATAATTACGTTTAGTAGAGGGGCTTTCAGTTCAGAAGATGAGACGATCTCTACTAGATCTTGCTTGAAACTGCTCTTACGTCTTTTCGTGGTCTTCACACCTGGCTTGGTACAGGCACCATTGCCAGGACGGCTCGGCTCTAATGAGACACCAGAGTTCTGCAGCTTAGGTAACCATCTTAGTACACAGTAGGTACTTTGCAGGAAGCCTGTGCCTTTATGAGGCTGAACCACAAAAAAATAGTGTGAGCTGTTTTTTGTTCGTACAAAGCTGGTGTACCTACTGACTTTTTTGTTATGATTTCTTTAACTAGGTATAATGCTGTCTCTGATTAATATATGTGTGAACAGTGAACAAGACGTCCCGGTTATACCCGCCGGGGCTGTTCCCGGCGGCGGAGTGCCTGCAGGGCTTCGTGTGCGGCAGCGGCCAGTGCCTGGAGTGGCGGGAGGTCTGCGACAGATTGCCGCATTGCTTCGACGGCAGCGACGAGAACGGGCTGTGCTGTGAGTCTATGAGTCCTTCAAACAAAAGTCAAATAAGTCCCCTCCGCCCCTCACAATTCCTACACCTTCTTTAAAGATTCCTTCCTCAAGGTACCTGCGTGCGACCGCCTGCCGCTCTGCTTCGACGGCAGCGACGGGAACGGGCTGTGTCAATGCGACCTCACCAACATTACAATTTGACGTAATACATTAAACAACAACAATATGAAAATATTAAATCGGGATAACTTTATACGGCCAAATTTATAATTTTTTTTATGCCTAATAAGACAGCTCTTGACCTCGATCTCGCCTGATGGTGAGCGTAGATGAGGTCTACGATGGAGCGAGCTGCCCTAGAAGATGCCTATTTACTCTCGCCTTGAAGGTATTCAGGTAATAAGTTTTTGGGAACACAGCAGCAGAGAATTCCACTCCTTGCCAGTGCGCAGCAAAAAGGATGACATGAAGCGTTTAGTGCGACACAGTGGAGCTTCTACTAGGTGGGGATGATATCCTTCAGTACGTCTGGAGGTTCGGTGGTAAAAGGGCGATGGTGGTATGAGCTCGAAAATCTTAATATATGTTAATCACTATCTCTACTATTATCCCCGTCGGGTTAGTCAGAGACTAGGCAATGAGGACCGCAAAAGCAGTCCCCTGCCATAGTCCACGGCCAAATTCAATAAAGAATATTTGTAAACAAAATTATTTACAAATAATTAAATTCTATGTACAAATATCCTAAAGTGTCACTCGTATTTTTACAGTTATTTACAGTTTTTTTCAAGGAAATTCATCATTGTTAGTCGGTTTTTCTTGAATATCTTTCCCTTTTCAATAATCCTACTAATATTATAAACGCGAAAGTTTGTAAGTATGGATGGATGTTTGTTACTCTTTCACGTAAAAACTACTGAATGGATTTGGATAAAATTCGGCACACAGATAGTTTATAACCTGGATTAACACATAGGATACTTTTTATCCAGATATTCCCACGGGAACTGGAACCACGCGGGTGAAACCGCGAGCGGCTGCTTATACGATTATATTTTCCACTTTCAACCATACAAAGTAACCAACCACCACTTGTGCTCACAACGTTCTATACTAAATCGTAGCGGAATAGTGGCATCTTTTACATAAATACAATAATTGACGTATTGGCAGAATTGCAGTTTTTGAAGAATTTCTTCGTCATTTTGACACTTAGCTCGGGCACTACCTAACGAAATGAGTAAGTACCTAAACATCCCGTTGGGTACCTACTCTCGTTGTGCGGACGTTTTGAGAGCATTGATTGTGCGTCTAGTACCTACTCTTTTTAGGCCGAGGTTTTGAGAGCAATGATTGACCGTCTAGTACCTACTATTTTTGTGCGAAAGTTTTGAGAGCATTGATTGTGCGTCTAGTACCTACTCTTTTTGTGCGGACGTTTTGAGAGCATTGTTGTGCGTCTAGTACCTACTCTTTTTGTGCGGACGTTTTGGGAGCATTGATTGTGCGTCCAGTACCTACTCCTTTTCTGCGAAAGTTTTGAAAGCATTGATTGTGCGTCTAGTACCTACTCTTTTTGTGCGGACGTTTAAATTTTGAGAGCATTGATTGTGCGTCTAGTACCTACTCTTTTTGTGCGAAAGATTTGATGCATTGACTGTGCGTCTAGTACCTACTCTTTTTGTGCGGACGTTTTGAGAGCATTGATTGTGCGTCCAGTACATACTCCTTTTGTGCGAAAGTTTTGAGAGCATTGATTGTGCGTCCAGTACATACTCCTTTTGTGCGAAAGTTTTGAGAGCATTAATTGTGCGTCTAGTACCTACTCTTTTTGTGCGTACGTTTAAATTTTGAGAGCATTGATTGTGCGTCTAGTACCTACTCCTTTTGTGCGAAAATTTTGAGAGCATTGACTGTGCGTCGAGTACCTACTCTTTTTGTGCGGACGTTTTGAGAGCATTGATTGTGCGTCTAGTACCTATATTTTTGTGCGGACGTTTTGAGAGCATTGTACTTTTTATACGTGATCGAAGTTTTAACTGAAGATTTTCTCAACCAGCGACGGCATGTAAGAACCACTCTTGCGCATTCGCATGCCAGCCGACGCCTCAAGGAGCTCACTGCCTGTGCCCCGCGGGATTGCGCACTACGGCTGACCACACCGCGTGCGAGGACTATGACGAGTGTGCTAACCACGTGTGCTCGCACCGCTGCCACAACGTGCCGGGATCGTTCCTGTGCTCCTGCCACCATGGATACTCGCTCAGGTAAATTAATAACATCATACATGAAAGTGAAGCGTCACGTCTGCAGTTTTGTTTTGTAATACTAAATTTTGTCTAATATTTGTATGAAGTATGGTGGAGTAATCCATTAAATGTTCGTGAACGTACATGATAGATAAAATAGAACAGAGCAACATTATTTTTTAAATTCTCTCAAGAAGTCCGTGTGAGATCTCAGTAAAGTATCAAATCTTTACTGACGCTCACTATCTATAAGACCTCCTTGGTCGAGTGGTTTGTACACCGGTTTTCATGGTGTCGCCATCTCTGAGGTCCCGGGTTCGATGAATGATGGTTCTAAATTGACCCGACCGGGGGGTCGGGTCAATTTAGAAATTATTGTTTTTCTAAATTGCCTCGGGTCTGGGTGTTTTCAATGTATAATAAGTATGTATTTAAGTATTTAAAGTATGTTTATCCGTTGTCTAGTAACGATTTAACGAGTTCCTTCGAAGTTTATTCTCTTCGGCTAGATAATTGGTGTAAGTGTAGGAAACTTTATTTATTATTTTAAACATTCTTTTAAAGACGAAGTTATGAATCGCTAGTTGACTCGAAATGTTTACGACAATTTTTTCTTAAGCCTTCAAACCTTTGGTGTTTTAGAAGACAAAGTATTAAATCGCTAGTTGGCACGAAGTATTTTTTTTAATAAGTCTAGTTTAAATGGTACTTTTTTGATATTTACTTATTGAAAACGCAATCGCTAATTAAAATTCATCAAAGAAAATATTTACTTTTATATCTTACGTGACACTGGCTTCGTAAGCGCCATTCACATTTTGATCAAAAAAAAAATAATAAAAATGTTTAGTTTTTTGAAAATCCAAATCAGTCAAGAAATCGAAAAAGTAAATACCTATGTGTTTATGATTTTCTAAGAATTATTATTGTAAAACGCGGTCGTAATGTGCATTTATATGAAATTTTAGAGGTAACTTTAGGATTTTTTCTATAGAGCAAAATGTTTCCAATCGTGTTTTGGCTTCGTTCGCCCCTTACACGTACGTTCTGTAATACACATCGAAAATTTCAGTGCGAAATATCTAAAATATTTTGAATAACGACTAATAGAAAACAAACAATTTTTCCGTTTTCACCGCCTAAGGCCCCTTAACCAGTGCGGTTGCCATTATTTAAGAAAATAGAAACATCCTAGTTGGATCCTCTGCGAACGTAGCATGGTACCCACAAATTGTAGTAATAACTGGATCTCAATGATGGAGGTCTTTGCCCAGCAGTGGGGCAGTATGTGGACTACTTTACTACACATATATCGGGTGTCCCAGATTTCGACGTCAAGCCGAAACCGGGTGATAAGCCAAGTTATAATAGTTATCAGAAAAAAATCTAAGTAACGTATTTTCAAAATTATAGACATTTTTAAAAACATCCAAAAATCTACATCCCGTGACGGTTTTTTTACTTCCTGTTGCTACAAATCTTTACTTTTTTAAAGGTTTTCTTTTGTTTTGTAATCCTAAATAATGCATAAATATACTCTGGCCTAAACTTTAAAGCCAGCTGCTCAAGCTTGGCAGGAAATGTCACTTTTTACCCAACCAAATATTCAAAATTAACATTTCGCCCAGCTTTAACGTACTGTACTGCAAAAAAATGTACTATAGGAGTTTGTCAAGTAACTTCAAAAGTTGGCGCATTTAATAAGGATTCTAAAATGGTATGATACATAACAATAATAATAGTAATAATAATATTTGTTTTTTATTTTCTCATCCCAAAGTAGGTAATAGTTTAATATAACACAATACAACATCGGGTGGTATGCTATAAATATCAACATGCTAGATTACAAGAAAAAACGAAAATACGTGACTTAGTTTTTTTTTATTTTTCTGTGAACTTGGCCTATCACCCGGTTTCGGCTTGACGTCGATATTTGAGACACCCTGATACATACATAGAATCACGATTATCATCCCCGAAGGGTTAGTTAGAGACTAGGCAATGAGGACCGCAGAAGCAGTCCTCTACCATACTCCACTTATCACCAAATAGCGACTGCACATGTGCTCAGCGTGACAGGTGGTAAGCCCATCGCCGCTCTAAGCTGTTGTGTAAGTCTTTGGTCTGTCAGTCGTCTTTTACGACACCCAAGGGAAGAGAGGGGGTGGTAGTATTCTTTCTCCGCTTTCTGACACGGTGCACTTTACTACACATTCAACTATACTTAACCAGGGGGTGTCACTCCGCAGTTTAAGTAGTTCGGTCGTATGGCGACGCACGCTCCACCGAGCGCGTAAAACGAACGATCATTTCCGTGATTTTTGCGCACCGAACAGTTGTGTTTACGGGTGTCTAAATAAAAGAAAGAATATTGAATCTGATTCATTTTAATATACATACATGAGTGGAAACCCTGCGCTCCTGACGTCAAATCGATATCGAGTCAGCGTTGCTTAACGGAATATGAACGCTCGGGTCACACGATAAGTTTCAATTTTGCGTGGAAGTCGTAAGAGTAGGCAATTCTTATACCTAATCTTGACTTTAGTTAGAGAGTGAACCTTCTGTACGGTAGTACTATTAGTCATTCTGTGACCTTACTTTCCCATCGTCCAGACCCGACCGTCGCTCGTGCAAAGCAGCCAAAGGCGACATGTCCATCGTATACTCGTCGGGTAACTCCGTGTGGGCGGTGGCTGCCGACGGAATGAGCTCCCTCATCTACAACGACCCCAAGAAGGCGGATATAGCTGACGTAGCGCTGGATATTAGGTTGGTACTGAAAACCCTTATATCGGTATGTTTTTTCTTTATGTGAGAAGGAGGCGAGCAATCTGATAGGAGGACTCAGCTCCCTCATCTACAACGACCCGAACAAGGCGCAGATCGGATGTAGCGTGGGACATTAGGTTGGTATAGAAAACTCTTGCTTTGGAAGGCACGTGAATCGAAAGGTCCGGTTGTTGTAAGATGGCAGTCGCGCCATGTCCATCGTAACTATGCTCATCAGGTAACTCCGTGTGGGCGGTGGCTCCCTCATCTGCAACGACCGCCCAACAAGGCGGAGATCGCGGATGTAGCACTGGAAATAAGGTTGGTACTCAAAACTCCTGCTTTGAGAGAGAGAGAGAGAGAGAGAGAGAGAGAAAGAGAGATAGAGAAACATTTTTTGATATTGCTTTAAAAGGCCCGTTAAGTGAAAGGTGCCGGTTGTTGCCGTAAGGTGGCACTCGTTAAAAGTAATAACCTGTGGCGGCGCCACCTACCGCATACGCCGCACATTATTCGACACGAAGCAAACACCTTCTCAACCGTGTCAACAGATGGCGCCACAAACGCATACCAACAACGTCGCAATACTACGACGATAAAATAGTATGGGAAGCCTATATTCGCGGTAGCGAAGTTTCACCATCTCCTTCGCTATATATAGCACCTCCAACTAACCCTTTACGATCAGAAGGTCTAAGCAGCAAAACGTCTATCAGCGCGAAACGTCTAATAGCGAGCAATAAGCCTAATTAGGAAAAGGTCCATGTAGCAAAACGTCCAATTCTCAAATGGTCTGCATAGCATCATCATCCGTTGGACTCCGGTCCCTGAGCTATACCACCCAGCTCGGAGAAAGATCTTCCCTTTGGCCTTCCTACAATGTATCATCCATTCTACCTACAGTGGTGACCCCGACGTGATTCTCCATGCCATCCGCTTCCCAACAAAGTCACCAACCCGCATTGGGCCATTGTGGTGATTATGATGTTATAGTGGGACGTTTATAGGCTGATGATGGTTAATAATAATTTGATGACGGGTTTGACTACCGTACTATTATTTTATTTCTAGAGTTCAATCCGTAAAAAGGGATTCATTTTAAAGATTTACATACATACATATAGTCACCACTATTATCCCGGAAGGGTTGTCAGAGACTAGGCAATGAGGACCGCAAAAGCAGTCCTCTACTATAGTCCACTTTTCACCAAATAGCGACTCCACATGTGCTCAGCTTGACAGGTGGTGAGCCCATCGCCGCTCTATGCTGTTGGATGTACGTGCAGTCTTTAGTCCGTTAGTTGCCTTTTACGACACCCAAGGAAAGAGAGGGGTGGTAGTATTCTTTCACCGCTACGCGGCACGGTTAGAAAAGTTTTAAAGATTTGTATTTCAATAATAGTTATTTGTTAAACAAGATTGCAAAGTTGCTTTTTAACCGCGTGCTCAATTTTGATGACCGAGCAAGCGAAGGATTCTAAAATTGAATCACGAGTGCAGCGAGTGATTCAAACATTAGAATCCTGAGCGTTAGCGAGGGAATCATAAGAGCACGAGGTGAAAAATCTTTGCAATCTAGTGCCACACGTAACTTTTCATCCCACCTCAGCGAGGAAATGACTAAATGCAAAAAAAAAACATTTACATTCACAAGATACTTTTATTTCAGTTTAGGTATTAACTACTACATTATGACAGGTAAGTATTACAGAATAATCTTTAAATTATAACAAAATAATACTAAGGTATAATTAAGAAAATTTTAAAGTAACGTTGCTACAGTTATTTAAATTGAGTGTAATATTTTTGTTTGGTACTGTAATATTGGTGTTAGTCACTTGTGTACTGTTTTTCGGTAAACTATCTGTCATACTTAATAGTTGTACCGATTCATCGGATTCCCTTGGCGTGAATGTTGGAGAGAGAGGGAGATGGTTAGGTGTTTCATAACGGCTTATTTTTGATGTAGAAGGGCCAGTCCAAGGATCCGATTGAGGCTCTTTTAGTGTAATGGCTCCTACGATGCCTTCACATATTTTAGACTTATTTTGGATGGAATCCTCTATGTATCCCTCTACAACTGCATTGGACTTCCAGCCTCCGTGGCGCTTAAGGGACAGGAGATCAGCTCCGGAATCAGCCAAAAGTGTGGCTGAAGTTCGTCGGAAACAATGACCCGTGTACAACAGGGGTTCTGGAAGTTCAAGAAATGTTGCTATTTCTCGTGGGATACTGCCAATTTTATTAGTACCCATAGGCTGTCTAACACACTTTCCATTGCGATACTGTAGAAAAAATCGATTGATTGGAGTGTTAGGCGGGCGTAAGGCTTGATATTTCTCAACAATCGTTACGTATTCCTTGCGAATGACGAAGTTGCGGTCTCTTTTTGTCTTTGTATTAGGTAAATTAATTAATAGTAAGTCATCTGAATGTTTCTCAATGTTTTTGACATTAAGTTGTGTTAGTTCATTAGTTCGACATGCTCCGTTTATTCCAATAATAAGAACAACCTGTAACGTAAAGAGTATTGTAGTAGATAAATGAATAAAATTGATATGAACGCATAATTATGCCTCTCAACATCTACTAAGTATACTATTTAATTGAGATTAATATACTTAAGTAGATACTGAATGTGCAACTGACTTACTTTTGCCGCCAAATATACGGAATCGGGTGCTTCGTTAAGAAACTTTTCAATATCAGATACTGTGAAAACCTTCGATTTTTTTGGTTGATGACCAGATGAGGCTCTTTTTAAAAATGCCACTAATTTAGGATAGGTATCGATATGTTTGTCTTTTTTCATCTTTATTGTTGCTTTTAGCATCGAATACGTACTCCATAGAGTGCTTGCTTTCTTGTTCTCGGATAATTCTATAAAATATGCCAGCAAAACGTTTTCTGAGAAAGTTTTGACTCCTTTTGCTAGTCGCCACGTGTTGAACATATCGTACTGTTTTAAATACTTCTCGCGTGATTGTTGAGGGAGAAAGCTCATTTGCGCATTATTAACAGTTTCAGTCAATTCTGTTGGCGTCAAGCAAACTTCCTCGTCGCTAGAATCACTCATTTTAGTTTTTTCACTTGTTTTCAAGTTTCTTGTTTTTAATATAAGGTTTAACAATGACGTGAAAAAATGCCGCGTAAAGAACCGCGTACAAAGCAAATTGAAAAAAGAACACCAAGAAGGTTCCGAGTCTGAGTTTTTAACAAATTAAAAAAAAGTTGTATGATATATTCGGCACCATAGAGGTAGCAGTAAATAGGTTTAATGTTTTTTTTAATTCACAAACTTAGTGCACACGATGTTCTAAATTCAATTTACTTTATCCTCTAGAGAATAAAAACGGCTTTTCCATTCAGATATTGAAGATTAAAAATACTCTTTCCGAGATGGTGGGATGAAAAATACTTTTTTATGATATGAACACTTTATTTGATTGCAGACAACACAGATTATACATAGGTTTGTCGGAGGCTGGGAAATTAGTTGAAGTCAACGCCTCGAAGAGCGACATCGTCGTCACCAACGTCGGGAAACCAACGAGGGTAAGGATCATAGCTTTTTTATACGTCTACGGTAAGCACTTTTTTTAACTAGTTAAAATGCCGTCTCACCCATACACCGAGGTCAGGGGAGACCTCGGGTTATGTATGAATGATGAATTGATGATATGTATGAATCAGTGTCAGATTTATCTATTTTTAAGCCTGGCACCCTAGTCGGAAGACAACAATGCAGGTAACACAGAATGGTATATCGCTCTCTGCTTGTGCTATGTCGTCTCCTATTAGTTGTCGGCTATCGTTATAGCCACTTTGGCCCGTGAAATTGCAGCTCTGAAGAGTAGCATACTAACATACTACATAAGAGGAGGTCGATGGCGCAGCGGCTAGCACGTTCGGCTTGCGATCTTGCCCGCTAAGCAACTTTCGCAATTCCGGGTCGCCTGATGGATGACCAATTAAAAACATCTCGAGCTCCTCCGTTCTTCGGAAGGCACGTTAAGCCGTTGGTCCCGGTTGTTGTCGTAAGATGGCAGCCGTTAAAACCCACCAACACGCATTGGGCCATCGTGGTGATGATGATGATACTACATTGATTCACGTCTATTATCCTCAAAGAGTTGGAGACAGAGCAATGAGGAGCGCCGAAGCAGTCTTCTGCTATAGACCACGTTTCACTAAACTGCACATGTGCTCAGCGTGATAGGTGATGAGCCTACCGCTCTACGCTGTTGGATGTATGTGCAGTTTTTAGTCCGTTAATCGCCTTTTACGACACCCAAGGGACGAAAGGGGGTGGTAGTATTCTTTCACCGATACGCGACACCGGTTCACTTTTTTAACTAGGTTTAAGAAAAGATAGCCAGTTCCTCAGTGGTTGAGGATTCCGGGTGAAGCGCGCCATAACGTCACTTACCATTAGGCGAGATCGAGGCCAAGCGCTTACCCGTATTGGATGAAATAAAATGTCACATTATTACGATGATGGCAAGAGGCCGGACGGCATGACCCTGGTACCTTGGAGGGTGGGACGGGCACTGGTGCGGGATGCTACACGTGTCGACACGCTTGCCCCGTCCCACCTTCAAGTACATGTATCAACGCTGGCTTGCCTGCAAATACTGCGGAGAACCTCAATCGGCCTAAGTATGAGAATCTAACTGGAGATCTCATATTTGAGCCGTTTGGGGTAGAGACGTTGGGAACGTGGGGTTTGGGTGCCCGCCAGCTCTTTAGAGATATTTCAAAAAAGCCGGTGGAAGCTACCCGAGACCTCAGAGCCAGCATCTATCTGGATCAACGCCTAAGCCTCGCCATCCAGCGCGGCAGTGCGGCTAGTGTACTGGGGGTACTCTGCCTGATGTGGATGATCTGATACAGTTCTTTTATTTATAGTTTTAATTGTAATTTAGTTTTTTGCTTTTTTTTAAGTTTTAAATATTTTTAATTTTAATATTAGGTACTTACCTCTGTTATAACTTTCGTTTTTTTCATGTAAATAAATAAACATGTTGATGAAAAAAGAAAAGAGAAGATTTTTATGATGTTTATTCCTATAGGTGTCAGTGGACTGGATCACAGGCAACGTGTATTTCGTGGACAGCACTCCTGACGCCGGCTGCGTGAGGGTTTGCAACGTGTGGAAGAAACGATGCGCCAAGCTGCAGAAGCTGCCTGCCAATGCTAAGGTTAGGAACACAGTAGGTGGTGGTAGACTGTATTACCACATATTAATTAAAGACGTGAGTGGATGAAGGTGATAAGTCACAAAATTCAAATTTTGAGTCAATCGAGGTTAAAGTTTTACTTTTATTTTCTGAGATAAGTCAGTACATAAGTGATTTTTATACTAAACTATGATGCAAACTTGTTTAAATTACCTAAAATATTAAGGGTATGATATTAATTAAACACTTGTAATAATATTATTATAATTTTAAAGAAAAACTGAACATAACTTCTTCTTCCATGAACAAAAGTGAACTTTTCTGTACTTTTAGCTTTTTAAAATTAGGTGTTATGTACGAGTGTGGGTAAACATTGCTTCATTTTTCTAAAACTAAACCATATCAATAAAAACGTAAACTAAGAACAGCCCCAAGTAACACATCAAAGCAGTATAGCCAGTATAACTGCCGACTTACAGCATTTCTGTATCGTTTTCGCATTTTGAGTTTGTTCTATAGTAGCATTACAAACGTTTATACGGCTACCTGTAATGATTATTTGGGCACAAATTATACGGCTTTAGATCTTAAATAGTTTCACAATACTTGTTTAGTTGCATTACAGAGGCATTATATTGGCATTAACGTTTTTTTATATTGACTCGTCATAGTGACTGCATCCTGCCTGATGGTAAGCAGCCGATGCAGTCCAAAATAATGAGAGCGCTCCACACCGTGGAATAAGCACGATAACGAGCGCACCCATTCATGACGGCCTGCATAAATGCCGTTTCACGCCCCGCTTAAAAGACCCGAGACTGGGAAACACATGCGCCGGCAAAGAATTCCAAAGCCGAATGGTCTTACAGAGGAACGACTTGCCAAATCTTTTGGTACGAGTACTAATACTGTACAGTATGATGGTGGTTCCTAAGACCAGCACGTGTAGTCCGGGAGAGGAAAGGAGAGGGCGGGATTAGATTAAAATGTTCTTCAAAACACTCTCCGTAGTAATTCCGGAAGAAGACACCGAGAGAAGCAATGTCTCTACGCAGCTGGAGGTCCTCAAGAGGGGCCGTAACCTCAGCATCTCCATAATGCGTACCGCTCGCTTGTGCACTTTATCAAGTGCATCGAGGAGGTATTTAGCGGAGCCGTCCCATAGATGGGAACAATACTCCATACTCGATCGCACCTGAGTGTCGTACAGCAAACAGCGCTGCACGGGAGTTAAAACCGCCTCACCTTATTGAGAATACTCAACTTACGGGAGGCAGTTAAAACAACACTCTCCATGTAGCATTTTGAATTCAGTTCCTGGCCGATGTCCATGCCAAGAATGCTGAGGTTCACCGAAATGGGTAACGAAGAGTTTTGAAGAGAGGGAGGAGTAAGGAAGGGAATTGGACGAGAATGCACTAACCTGGGGTTTGCTGGCATTCAACTCGACCAGGATTTCAGATCTCCACTTAGAGACACGATCGAGAGCCAGGTTCAGTTTGGCAACCAGTTCTCACCTTTTCACCACGATATTGGCTTGCTTTGCGCAGGATGTCCCAATGAATATTGCCCAAAGACAACATGTCATTAATATGCAAAAGAAATAGAGCAGGTGAGAGCACAGAACTCTGAGGCACTCCGGCATTGGCTTTGTAGAACGCGGAGGAACTACCCTTACAAAGGAAACGAATTCTCCGCTCTTCTAGAAAGTCTGCAAGTAGCTGTAGTTAAAGAAGGGGACAATTGCATTAAAGAAGCATTGTTATGATCAATAAAGTTGCTAATCGCATTACAGAAGCACTAAGCTAGCAATATTTTTGATAATGAAGATGTTAATTGCGTTACAAAAACATTAGACGAGCTATTTAAGTGTTTACAGTTAGAACTTAATAAACCCTACATTATTGCAAAAACATCTCTAACACCACGGTACAAAAGGTTTATAATACATTGAAGTTGTAATTAAACTACTTTGACCTGCAATATAAGATTGTGAAAACATAATTTATAATACTGTTATTTAGCCAAAGGCCAGAGAGAAGACATGTTTTATAAAGTAGTTCTATATGAATTCACAGGTATACCAATAGACATGATGTAGACTGGAAATAGTGCCATTACTTGAAAGTCATTTTGGGGATCCTTGAGCAAAACAATTAAACCCATTTCAGAATTTTTGTACTACTTGAGTCCGTTTGCCAAGAGTTGATAGGTTAGAGATAAGGAACTTTTTTCTTTCTGAACGTATTATCTACATAACCAATGCGCGTGGCTTATTAAAATGATTATGATGCTGTCAACAAAAAAATGAAAGTATGAAAGATATAGTTTCATTTGAGTATCTACTTCAATATCACTCAATTAACAAGGGCATTTATTGTGATTATATAGATTGGGTATTATTAACGTCACCAGTTTTCAGTAACTGGTTTTAGTTATATACGTTCGTTTCTAAAATGGCCGATAAACAAATTAAACAGGTTTTACTTTACGAATACGATAAAAGAAATGTATATACAGCCATACGCATTACAATAACCACGTGTATTTGATTAAAGAGCTGTTAGCTGTACAACTGAACTCAGTTGATCATTAAAAATGCAAGAATTACATTGATTCACGTTTATGCTGTTCAGCAGTACTAGGCTTTTACTTACCACTTAAAAGTACTATTATACAACAAAGGGCACTAAAACAGCTCAAATCTGTATAATGGATTTACGTGGCATTATAATAGTTCATTATTATGCTATTAAACAGCATTAAGCATTTATCTATTATTTAAGAATGCTATTGTATATCCAAATGCACTATAAACAGCTAATATCTGTATAGTTGCGTTTAGATTTGCAGCACTACAACTAAAGGCTTTACAAAAGCATTTTGATATGCGATTATCCATCCGTTATATGTGTAAAGCATCATAATGGTTTTGAGATGCCAGTATGAGGCGTCAAGATGCTCGGTGAACTTATATAAGAGTTTATACGGACCTTAAGTTCTACATAAGTATACTATTAGTTTCTTAAAATGCTTCCTGAAAACAATTGAATGTCAAGAATGAATGAAGGTGATAATAATTATGTATGTTACATAGAACCTTCATTCATTGAAAACTGACATCGCGTCATTCGAGCATCATATGCTGAGTGGAAAAAGGTGTTATGTCCGTACATATCACCTTCTTCGATGTTACAAAAACATTTGTTATTGTTTATTTATTTTGGAAGTTGGTGATATGGGCCCATACCTCTTACATCCAGAGCCATTTTTAAACTGAACTGTACATAACACCTTTTACAAATTTCCATTTTCCAAAATGTGCCTTAAATCGACAGTTTTAAGTTCTGTAGCCATTTGTATCGACATATAACCTTCATCTACGCAAAAAAATACCAAAATCCGAAAATGCGACATATCACCTTTATCCACTCACGTCTTCAATTGATACTTAGTTCCTTTTTTTTCTTAAATATTGTCTTGGTGCGGTTAGCGCATTCAATGCCAAATATATTTTTTGCACGATGAATGATAGTGAGTGATAATGTTCCTATGTTTAATGGTAAATGATATTCCCCCTCAAACTCCTTTCGCCTCATTAATAAAAATGGCCTACTCCTGTCTTTATCCGAACTCACGTTTATTAATAAACATGGAGTACCTAAGTTTGGACTAACAAGTCATTCCTTACGCATGGATTAACGTGTTTTAAATGGCAACTCTTATAGCTAAAAAGCAAAAAAGAATGAGTTTTGAATGAACTCCACGTTAATTGACATAATTTTGACATTTGAGCTACTAATAATTTTGCTTTGTCATGACAACGAATGGCCAGTACTCGCGGCCGACCTGCATGCTATAGGACAGCCGTCACAATAACAGTCACCACCTGACTGACAGTCCGATGTAGAATCAATAATTTAAACAATTATTGATTTTTATTTTTTAATGAAATATTAAATTTCCAATTTCATCATAACCAAACCCACATCAACGGCAATAATAGAAAAATAGCCGACTACAAAATTTCAATCTAGGCCATAATGTCACTACTCAATGACCCGTACTTTGTCAATGTGTCGCCGAGGTTTCCCTTCGAGACTTCGATTGAAACAAAAAGGGAAGATACGGCATGCTCCTACTTGTAGTCATTCAAAATATAGTCCTACTCAACAACATAAGCAAACACTCACACACGCACACCTATAAAGTGTAAATCGAGCGAGCGAGACAAAGCGGTAAGTTTCAACGTCAGCGCGAGGGAGTCAGCGAGTAGCGCGTTGACGTCTCGGTCGCTTCGCAACAGACGAGTACGTACGACCGATTCCGACGCCACTGCGGAGTAGCGTCTTTCTCTTTTTCACACAGTAGAATATCCGCAATAGCGCGATGTAGCCTGTTCGCTCGGCAAATTGTGACTGAAGTGAAATTGTGCCTTTCGGCCTAATTTTGGCGGCTCACTCACGAGACGCTAATGCCGTTACTTCCCTTTTTGTTTTAATCTAAGCTTCGAGAGTAAAGTCGGATTAGTGTACTAATTATTACTCCATGTTTAATAATAGTAAAATTTGTTAACACCGATAATACTTGGAGTAGCCTTACTCAGCGTTTATTAATGAGACGGCTTGTGTTTAACTAAAAATAATTAACATTTGACAAAACACAATTTTTACGAAAATAAAACAAAACTGCTGACATGACGTTTTATTTTCCCGCCAAGAAGTCCTTTTGACCAAGTTCCTTAGCAATCTATCTTGTGCCCACAGTAAAAGGACATTTTTAATTTTATTAATAAATTACTTAGCAATCTATACAATTTCGTCTACGCACATCAGGTAACAAGCCTAGTGGTAGATCCTCCCTCCGGGCGTATGTTCTACTGCGTGACTCGCGCCGGCCGTTCCGTAGTCTGGTCAGCTTCACTATCGGGGCGACGGACGGCTGACCTAGCCGCTGCCACAGCTTGCACCGGACTGGCGGTGGACTCGTTTACCCGACGGCTGTATGTGGCGGAGACGGGGCCGAATAGGATCATCAGCATGGACTTCAATGGGGAGGACCAGTGAGTATCAATGTTTTGTGATTTAATTAAAATTAATTGTCTGTTTAATAAGAAAAGCGAAGAAATGTACTTAGTTTTGAAAGGTATTGCTATGGGTGTTGAAGATATTCAATAAGCCCCCCAAGGTATTTAAATATCTAGATTATAGATTGAGTGTTGTCTTGCATGGCGCAGCGGCTAGCGCGTTCGACTTGCGATCTTGCCCGCTAAGCAACTTTCGCAATGCCGGGTCGCCTGATGGGTGCTCATAAAAACATCTCGAGCTCCTCCGTGCTTCGGAAGGCACGTTAAGCCGTTGGTCCCTTTTGTTGTCGTAAAATGGTAGTCGTTAAAACCCACCAAACAACTCGCATTGGGCCAGCGTGGTGGGTTATGGCCCAATATCCCCACGTGCAATTGTCCACTTGGGAGGCCTGTGCCCAGCAGTGGGACGTTTATAGGCTGATGATGATGATGATGATTGCCTATGTATTTGGATGGCTTCATTAATGACTACGAGTATTTTAATTTTTAGTCTTGGCTCTAAAACCAAATTAAAATCAAATCAAAATCAAAATTATTTATTCAATCTAGGCTACAATAATTGAGCACTTATGAATGTCGCTATTTCATCGGTTCGTAAGTCTATCTATGGGGCGGGAGCCTTGTACTGAGAAGAACCGGCAAGAAACTCAGCAAGGGCATTTATTTTCTCCCTTTCTTTTACAGCTTCAATCAAATTGGAAAATGCCCTCTAATAAGCCACTGTTTCTTCGTATATGCCAGTAACTCCTTATCTTTCAGGAAGCTCATCGTGTACAACCACACCGACTTACAAGGTTTACACGACCTGGCCCTATTCGAGGATTCCATCTACTTCCTCATCACCGATACCTTAAAACTGAACCGTTGCTCCCTCTTCGGGAAGCGGCACTGCGAGCCGTTCATCCATCGGCCGGTGGCAGCGAAGACGTTCGTGCTGAGGCATGAGAGTGTTCAGCGCGATGACGTGGCGAATGCGTGCGCGGGAATCGAATGCGAGCACTTGTGCGTGATGGCGGAGAGCGGGCCGCTGTGCCTGTGTGACGATGGAGCTGTCACTGAGCAGGGGTGCCCGTTGTTGGAGAAAGAAGAGGTGACTACTCGTAGAGCCTAAAGGCGGGTCTCCTGCGACACTGTTTTGTGTTTTCTAACACCTAACATCAAACATCTAACAAAATATGTCAAAATACGTACGTAGGCCACGCCCATATTTGTTAGATGTTTGATGTTAGGTGTTAGAAAACACAAAACAGTGTCGCAGGAGACCCGCCTTAAGGATGACACTAATAACAATTGGCTATTTGACAGTTGTAACAATAAAATATGAAATAAGTCGGTTATGTTAGTTTATGATTATCCAGTAGTTTTTTTATTGAGATAATGTGTAAAAATTTTATTTTTACAAAATAAATTTGTGATTTTTTATCTGTGGAGTACAAGACCCGAAACACGGGCGGCCATGATTGAGCTTCGTGTGACGTCACATTTCACAAAATAAACAAAAACTATCTGTCAGGTTTTAAGATAAAAATTTCTTTGTTTAGTAAAATGTGAAGTCACAAGGCAAAATGTTACGTGACCAACCGGTTTGGCGCGAAATATTAAATTAATGTAGAAAAGTATGTTTTTTCTATTAAATAAAACTTTTTCGAAAAAAAAATATTGTAGATTAATGTTTTATATTTTAGCGTTTTATTAACGCTTAAATATACTTAAGTAAAATTTTTAAACACTGAAACTTTACTAAAGTATATTTAAGCGTTAATAAAACGCTAAAATATAAAACATTAATCTATAAACGCAGCTTCATCTTAACCGAATGTTCAAATATTTGTAAAAATATTTCTTTCGGATCTCAGAGGTGAAAGCTTCTAAGATTTGATGAAGCAATGTTGACTAAAAACATAAGCATTAAGCACTGACAAATTTCGACGGTTGAAAGCCAGACCTCGGTAGCCAAGTGGTTAAGGCAGCCGCCCGGAATGCGGAAGGTGCGTGGTTCGATTCCCGCCTGAGGTTGTCGTCTTTTTTCAGTGTTTAAAATTTTACCTAAAAATATTGTAAAAAGTATAAAATAAGTTTTTGTAATTTTTTAAATACTTTTCCGATAACTGTCAAGTAGCCAATTGCTGGCTGCCTGGTTGGCTGGATTCTAGAAAGCTTTGATCATATAAATAAATAAATAATAAATAAATAAATAATAAATAAATCTTTCCTACAATCACACCAATTATCTAGCTCAAGAGAAGCTTCGAAGAAACTCGTGAAATGGTTACTAGACAACGGATAAACATACTTAAAATACTTAAATACATACTTATTATACATAGAAAACACCCAGACCCGAGACAATTTAGAAAACAATAATTTCTAAATTGACCCGACCGGGGATCGAACCCGGTATAAAAAATTAGTTACACAATCCCATACTAGATCGTAGCGGAATAGCAGCTTCGTCATAGACATTAATTTGACTTCTAATTGCCCTACAAATAAACAAAGAATAAGCTACAAACAGTTATACCGTGTTTTGTCCCTGTCATGTAAATAGACCCGTAGTGCCTTACAAATAAACAGAGAATAAAGTCGGCATATTTATTCAGTGTTTTGTATTTTTTACTATTATTTGAAATTACGTTTACATGACAGGAAAAAAACGCAAGACGCAAATAGAGCGTTGATTGTGCATCTAATTTTTATACGTGATCGAAGTTTTTAAGGCGCTGTTTTTCCGTTTTTAAAAATTTGGATTGATTGTACCGCCACCAATATAAAACGTACAGTTCTAAAATTTATATATAATGTAGTTGAACATATTCAGTATCTAATGACTCTTAAAGACAGAAACACACAAAGCTAGCTCTGTCAACATTTTAAAAGAGCTGTAAGTCAGATAATACATTAATAATCAATAGAAGAAACTTTTCATTACTATCTAGTGAATGCAAAAAGCACATATTTTTTATTTCACTTGTTTTGTCCTATAAAGGCAAAAACTAATAAAACGCGTCTATTCGGGCCGTTTCACTGATACACCCGTCCCGTACCTTCGTACCGTCGAGAGAGCGAGAGAGAAGCGCTCCGAATACCTACCTCGCCTTAAGTGTTAACCCTTGCCAGGCAGTGATCTTATAGCGACCACCATATTTTGAAATTTATTCCCTGAACATAAGGTCGAAAACAATGAAAGTTTTTAACATGCTGTGCCTGGCTAAGGGGTAATAAGACTAATGTCTGCAGCTGCCTCTGTTCAACGGCTGGACGTCGGAGCAGTACCGGCGCGCGCACGGCGCCATGCTGGGCGTCATCGCCGCGGTGCTCGCGCTGTTCGCGCTCTACCTCGCCATGTTCGTCTACTACCAGTTCCTGCACCAGCGCTGTGTACGGGCCGCACCTTATATGCAGTAAGTCGGCAGTCGGCAGTCAAGTTGTCTGTCAGAAATCGCTTTTAAGCGATAAGACCGCCACATTGTAACTTTGTATTTTTGCTCTTTTATATCTAATGTAAATGTTTGTGTTATGTTACAATAAAAGTATTGTCTATCTATCTATTTAAGTCTTATGGACAGTGATCAGAGTAGGTAGATTGGTTTTTCGTACTTGCATCATAAATGTTCATAGATAGCATAATTCATAATTTTATTGTCTCACGTCAGGTGTACAGATATTAACTTATAGGTACATTATAGGCATGACATGAACCCTGTTAGGGCACTACAATATTTAACATTTATTTTAATTACTTATTATTACATTAAATTTTTATATTACATTTATTTTTAAATTACTTATGTTATTTTAAAGTCACATTTGATAAAACATTAAATTATTACATCTCATTAAATCATTATAAAATTAAAATTAAAAAATTAAAATTAACATTATTCTTAAAAACATGCATTTTAGTCAAACATGAACCCTAACTAAAAATTTACCATTATTATCATTTTAATATTCATACTCATAACACAACAAACCAAAACCGTGAGATTGAAATTTAAATGTAGTAGTCCCCACAAATTAGATCCGCAACATTGTTTCATTTCAATGTGTAGTGCTCGCGTAAAAACCCTAGAAAACAATCTATGTATAGATTATAAGGTACTTATTAGATTCCAATAAATCGATCATCCATGAAATCCTGAACAGTATAGTAACATTTATTTATTAGTATTTCTTTAATTTTATTTTCATAGATGGAGTCTGATTCTATTAATTTTATAGCAGTTGGAATTTTGTTATAAATTTTTATAAACCGGAAATCAGGGCTTGCTTTAAAAATAGACAATTTAGGGGGGGGTAGCCATAATCTATTTTTGTGTCTTGTATTTAAGTTATGCGTATCTTGGGCTTTTTTAAAAAAGTGTAGGTATTTTCTAGTAAATTTAGCTACTTCCAAAATGTATATTGAGGCCCTCATTACCCTCAATTTGAGGGTAATGTTAACATTGAATTTTTAATGAAGTATGGTTTACAGCTTTGCCTTGGCTTAATATTGTTAAGTATTCGTATGCATTTTTTCTGCATTATGAGCAGGTCGCCTGCATCTGTACTATGGCCCCATAGTACCACGCCATAGCAGAGCCATGAGTATACATACGCATAATATGCCGATAATGCCGTTTTAAAATCTGTATTCCTTTTTAATATACCCAGTGCGTAAACAAATTGCGAAATTTTAGATTTAATTTTTTGAATGTGGGCCTTCCAGTTTAAATTTGAATCAATTGTAATTCCTAATAATGTAAATTCTTTAGCAACAAAATTTTTTTCTTTTTCTATTTCTATGTTTAAGTTAAGGGACTGTTTTTGATAAGGTTTAAATTGCATAATGTTTGTTTTTTTAATATTTATTTTAAGGTTATGGGCATGTAGCCATGACAAAATAGAATGTAATGTATTTGTTAATTGGGTTTGACAGTTTAGACTATCTGGAGTTTTAATAAGTACGGAGACATCGTCTGCGAATAAAATGCATTTATTATCTAATATTTTTGGAAGGCCGTTAATATATATTAAAAACAAGACGCATCCTAAGACACTCCCTTGTGGAATGGAACTATTTATTGTTTTTAATTTTAGCTAATATTTTTTATTGTATGTGTTTCTTCATCATGATATTCTATGTTGGTGTATTGTTTTCGATTACATAAAAATGATTTTAGCCACATATATGCATTTCCACGGATCCCTGATTGGTATATTTTATTTAAAAGTATATCATGTGAAACTCTGTCATATGCCTTGGACATGTCTAGGAGCAGACCTACGGCATATTTTTTATCATTGATATAATTCATAATCTCCTGTATATATCTATAGACGGCGAGGGTGGTCGAATGATTTTTTCTAAAGCCATGTTGGGAGCTATCTATTATTTTAAATCTCTCAAGAAAATCGTAAATCCTATTTGACATCGCTTTATCAAAAATCTTAGACATGGAAGGTAAGATTGATATTGGCCTATATTGACTAGGGTCGGTCGATTGTCCGCTTTTTTTAAGTATGGGTTTGATTTTAGCCACTTTTAGTTGGTCTGGAAAACAGCCTTCACCAAATGAGATATTCACTAGTTTAGTGAGAGGGTATGTTAGTTCGTCTACGCAAGATTTAATAAGGGTCGTTGGTATACCATCCATTCCGTGCGCGTTTTTTCTTTTTATATTGCGTATGATAGATTTTATTTCCTTTTCGGTAACAGGCCGCAAGTACAGTGAATTTAATGTGTTTTGAGCTCCGAGCGCGCTCGCACCCGACTGCGGCGGCCGTTGCGACTGTGATTCACCTACCGATGCAAAATAGTCATTAAAGGTGTTTGCCACGCTGCCGGGTGATTCTACAACTGTGTCGTGGGTTTTCAATTTGATATTAGTTGGTTGTCTTTTGGGGTGGTTTTTTTTTGTAATGTTTTTTATAATATTCCACATTTTTTTAGTCTTATTATCAGATTTTTTCACTTCATTTATATATAAAAGCTTTTTAGATAATTTTACACATTTTTTTAAAAGTTTGTCATAAAGTCTGTAATGAGTGTTTAGTATGGTATTATTTGTTTGATTACATAATATTTTTAAAATTCTTTTATGTTTACACGATCGTTTTATTCCTATTGTTAACCATTT
This sequence comes from Scoparia ambigualis, assembly GCA_963921215.1. NCBI lineage: Eukaryota > Metazoa > Arthropoda > Insecta > Lepidoptera > Crambidae > Scoparia > Scoparia ambigualis. Next base: position 25,076,888 of record OY992514.1, on the reverse strand, counting down.
ATTTTGTGCTGTATTTTTGTTATTATTTATTTTTATATTTTTTTCCGGAATATATTTATTTAACATAGTTGTAAGTGTTTGTTCAAAAAGTTCATAATTTTCATTTTCGTTTTAGTATCCGTAATTATATTATTCCAATTTAATTCTAATAGTGACTCTTTAAAAGCGATAACGTTTTTATTTGTAAATAATCTTTTTTTGAAAGTAAATTGACTTTGTGACTGCTTTTTATTTTGAGTATTTATTGTGTATATAAGACTTTTGTGATCGGAAATACCCTGATCTTGCACTATTATATTATCTTGAGATTTATTATTTGTGAAGATTATATCAATAAGAGTTGATGAATGATTTGTTACTCGCGTAGGTTGGTTTACTATTTGGTGTAGATTGTAAGTTAACATTATGCTCTTCAGCCTATGGCAGTCTTTTGAGCCTTTTGTCATATCGATATTTAAATCACCGCCTATGATTAAATTTTTTTTGAGATATTGATGTTTTATTTTTTCTAAGAGCTTATTTATAGTGTCAATAATTATTTCAATTTCACGGTCCGCTCGATAAATATTAATTAAAATAATATTAAAAATTGGTAACTATATTGCACACAATTCTACTACACATTCAACTGAGAGTTTAGCAATATCATTCCGTTCGATATAATTCGTTCCGTTTTGTAGTAGAATCGCCACTCCGCCTCCTCTGTGTTTACTTCTGTAGTAGGCCGCCGCGAACTCGTAACCGTTTATATTAGTAACATTCTTTTGTCTTTCTAATAACCAAGTTTCCGTTATACATGCTGCATGAAAATTCTGTTCCAATAAATATTGTTCGACAATATGGGTTTTTGTTTTTAAACTTTGGGTATTTTGAAAAAGGATCTTAAATTTATCCACGAAATAAACTCTTCGAATGATTTTGTTTCGTGTTCTGGGTTGGCTGGCTATTACTACTATTGGAGACATTCATGGATTGTATGTGTTCTGGTGAATGATGTTTGCGGTTGTAAGATTGATTTGAAAATGAAACTTCGTTGTTTATTTCCTTTCCGTTTACAAATAGTTTGTTATTCTGTATAATAGCGTGGTTTCCTTTTTTACGTGCTTCCAATAAAGTCTCTCTCATTTCCCTTCGCTTCCTTAAAGCTTGCTCGTCCATGAATTCTGTAATATACTCGTAATAACCGGAATCTATGAAATATCTACAGTGCTGTAAAATATGTTTAGTCATTTTCTTGCTGATAAGTTCAATGACAAGTGGTCTCCTATAGCCTCGTCTCCCAATTCTGACTAGTTCTTCTATATATCCCATTAGGTCTACATGTAAAATCTCTTGAAAAATTCGTATCACCCTATTGTGGACATCATATTCAGTTTCCCCATAAAGTTCTTCGAGACCATAAAATACAATTTTCTTAGTGGTGTCATTTTGTTGAATTGTTTGTATGCCGTTAGGTATTTTTTTTGTAGTTCTCTCAATTCTTTTTGCAATATATTATTTTCAATTTCTATTTTATGTATTTTTTTTTTTATTTCTATTAAATCATTTTTTACAATAGCTTGCTCGGAAGTTAAGGTGTCTAAGCTGTTGGTCATTTCTAGTTTTAACTTTGAAATAGCAATGGATATTTCATGCTGTAATGTTAATTTCATTTCAGATAATATTGTTTTTAGGTTTTCATTTAGTAGCTCTTTAAATTGATCAAGACAAATGTTTTCTTCGCATTTTTTTTCGCATTTTTTTGGGGAGCCCCGCAAGCTTAAAGTATCACCTAATATAGATTGTTCTTCTAGGATTTGATCATCAACTGACATATCGAGCATCAGTTGTTTATGTTCTACTATGGCTGTTTTTTTCCTAATAGTTATGTTTGCAATGTTCGTTTCATTTTCAGTGTCCAGGCCAGGCTTGACATAACATGGATAAGGCATTTTTTCGATAAGATTTTCCGGTGTTTCAGAATTCAATAAAGGGTAACAACTAGGGGTTGCAGTCCCGGTACTGTGGAGAAAACGGGATTCCCGGTACTGCGCTAACTCTGGTACCGGGAAAACCGGGAAATTTCGGTACTTTTCGGTACTGTGATTTTTTTAACCCAGATGTAACTAACGTTTGATATATGGATCTTTAAGCAAAATAAAATATTACACAAAAGTTTATAATAAAAAATTTGTTTTGTCAATTGTTGTACTAGCTGTGGAATCACTTTGTTGAATGGAATTGGTTAGAGATCATCCGAGTTGAATGTTTTAAAGGAGATGGGTAATTTTGGGCCACAATGAGTTGTTCGTTACAGAAATAAAAATGGTATAGAAAATAAGGTCTTCTTATTCGTATTTATTATTATTGGTTTCTAAAATAAACGGATATTCGAAAATAACACTTAAACATACTTTGTAAACACACATCTAGTCAGTAACAAATCGATTTATCTAATTCGATATACTTTTGTCTAACTGCAAATACTTATTGAAACAGTATTTAATTTAAAATAATGAATATACCAATACGTTAGTTCTTGTATTTTGTAGACTATTTGAATTGACAATCATGATAATAAATACAAAAAAAAATTAAAATATTAATTAAAATCGATTTTTAAAATCGAATATTGAAATGTCATGTCAGGTCTTAATATGTCATTTGTCAATACGATTGTCATCCATTCATTCATTCTCTTTGCTCTATGCATTGTAGAATATTTTGTGCCGGCTTTTCTTTCTAAATAGTTATTTTCTCACGACATTTTATGTTAAATTATACCCCTGAATACAGAATTTAATCTAGATTAATAAAAAATAAGCTTCAAATTCTTGTAACACACTTCTTCTACACAAATAACTAAGAAATAGTGTAAAAGCAGAACAAGGCATCGAGGTAAGCAACTCACGTGAATCCTCTATAACTCTAATCTGCGGAGTTGTACATGCAAAATAATGATACATCTGTAATGCTAACATCATTCCCTTCAAAGTGCAGTAATTGTTATGTCTGTAACACAATTTAATATAATGGCCCAAACGTCCATACAAGCTGCCCTATCTCCTTTAAAAGGGTCATTCAATGGATTTCTATCATGAGTGTTATAAAGTGAGTAAATAATATAAATTCGTCCAAACCAAGACCGTTTAAACGGCGACAGACTCCCTTCTCCAACGGATCTCCTCGGCCGATATTGTGGTATTGGGAGACTTCAATGCCCACCACGTCAAATGGCTTGGTTCACGCACAACTGACCACGCGGGTATAGCCATTCATGACCTCACTTTGGCCTACAGTCTGTCCCAATTGGTAACCGACCCTACGTGGGTTCCAGATGTGGAGGGCCATGAACCTTCCTTATTGGACCTTCTGCTGTCTCCGCACCCAGACGGCTATCAAGTTTCTGTTGATGCACCCCTAAGCTCATCAGACCACTGTCTGGTTCGTAGCACTGTGCCTTTCACAGAAACTTCAAAAACATCGAGTCTGGCATTATAGGTCAGCGGACTGGGATGGGATGCGAAGTTTCTTTGTGTCCTACTTATGGTGGCGAGTTTGCTTCTCGCTGGATGATCTTAATGTCGCCGCCAACTCTGTCGTTGATGTGATACTGCAGGGAATGGAACTTTTCAGTTCGTAAGGCTCTTTTTCCTTGATATCCATAAGTCGAATGAGCCTGATGCAGTTCCTCCCATTGTGCTTCGGACGTGTGCTCTCCTGAGTTGGCGCCGGTTCTAACGCGCCTTTTCAGGCTCTCTTATACTACTGGCGTTGACCCGAGCTCTTAGAAGACAGCCCTTGTCCACCCGATTCTCAAAAAAGGCGATCGCTCAGATCCGTCCAACTACATGCCAATAGCCATCACCCCTTTGCTCTCCAAAGTAATGGAATCCATTACAAACCGCCAGCTCTTAAGGTACCTAGAAGAAAAATAGCTACTATGCGATCGCCAGTATGGTTTTCGTCACGGTCGTTCGGCTGGTGATCTTTTAGTGTACCTTATTCACCGATGAGCGGAGGTAGTCGAGAGTAAAGGAGAGGCACTGGCAGTTAGCTTGGACGTAGCGAAAGCCTTTGATAGGGTATGGCACAGGGCTCTTCTCTCTAAACTTCCATCATAAGGGCTTCCTGAGAAATTGTGTTCGTGGGTTGACAGCTTTCTTTCTGGGCGTAGCATCAGAGTCATAGTCGACGGTTCGTGCTCTAACATGAAACCCATGAATGCTGGAGTCCCGCAGGGTTGTATGTTAGCCCCTTCTCTGTTTCTTCTGCATATCAATGACAGTTGCATAACAACAGCATTCATTGCTATGTGGACGACAGTACGGGGGTAACGCTCTACACCGGACGAGCTTATATTTCTCTGGAAAGCGTCATAGTGAGCCGGAATAAACTTGTGACTGACACCGAGAACATGTTAAGTCATGTCTAAAATTGGAGTCGACATTACCTAGTCCACTTTAACCACTCCAATACACAAGTTTGCGCATTTACCGCGAAAAAACATCCCTTCGTCGTACCTCTGAACTTTGAGGGAGCTCTCCTTGATACCAATACGACTATTGCAATCCTTGGCGTCGATATTTCGAGTGACGTTCTGTTTCGAGGTCATTTGTAAGGTAAAGCTGGGCTAATATTGGCTTAATTTTAAGTTATAATAAAAGTAGCGAAAGTACCGAATTTCCCGGGAAACGAATTCTCAGTACCGGTACTGCGTAAAAAGTCAATTTGCATGCCCTAGTAACAACCTTAATTTTTCTTTATACAAAAAATAATTAAGGGTGAGTTTCACCCATGAAACTGAACAACTTTCCCCAATAAACTTATGTGCAAAAATGACAAAAAAATTCGACCGTCCATACAAAACTGTCCAATCAGCTGGCAATAGGAGATCGAATTTTTTTTGTCATTTTTGCACATAGGTTTCTTGGGGAAAGTTGTTCAGTTTCATGGGTGGAACACACCCTTAATTGTTTTTGTATTAAGAAACATTAAGGTTGTATATTAATCTATCACTCATGTATCCCATTTTATATTTTGTTTTTACTATAATATCCGGTCACTTATGCCGTCCGCATAGTGTAGAAAGTGTTAAGAAAACAATTTTGATAATGAATTTAAAAATTTAATTTTTTTATTTTTAAATTCCAATAAAAAATCTGATAAATTAACAAATAACGGAATTTGGGAGGAATTTCCTGTCCATATTAATGTTACGTGTCAGAATATTGACCCTAAATCTACCTACTCCGATCATTGCTTATGGCATACAGTTTAAGGTCCACATTCACACAGGATATTTTGTTTACTAGTTCTTGTCTTGTACCGCTACATGATAGTCTTACCCACCCTATGGTGTCCACAAAGCGTCTACATAAAGCCCACGGAGTAAAGTATGCCTTATGTCTCAGAGCTGAAGGTTCACTATTATTCATTACATTGTTTCCCCTCGCTGTACTTGTCTACTACCAGTTCCTGCACCAGCGCTACATATATGGAGTAAGCCTTATGATATACCGTATAAGGTCCACATTACAATGCGTCAACTAGGCTTTCTGGTTCACAACCGCTTTACCTCGCCATTTTCATCTACTACCAGCTCTTGCACCAGCGCTGTATACGGGCTGCACCTTATATGGAGTGAGTCTTATGAAATACGGTTTAAGGTTCACATTGCAATGCTTTTGGTTCACAATCGCTCCAACTAGCCATCTTCGTCTACTACCAATTCCTGCACCAGCGCTGTATAAGGGTTGCACCTTGTATGGAGTAAGTCTTATGGTATGTAGTTTAAGCTTTTGAGCGCCACGGTCTTCTATAGAAGACAAATGCTTTCTTAGCCTCCACGCCGCGACTTTATTAGAAGACAATTGTCACGAAAACGTTTGTCTTCTATAAAAGATCGTGACGTTCAAAAGGTGGTCCCACATTAAAATTATTAGTACCTCGCCATTTTCGTCTACTAGGTACCAGTTCTTGCACCAGAGCACTGTACGGACCGCAACTTATGGAGTAAGTCTTATGATGTACTGTTTAAGGTCCACATTGCAACGCTTACCCTTGGTTTGTAAGCATAATCCCTTAAGGCGAGTCACCGGTAAATGCGGGAAAAATGGTTTTGCTAGATCAAATGGTTTATGTATTTACTATTAAATTACGCTTTTATAAAAAATATTTAATACATTAAAGGATATTGCCTAAAAAATCTGCTAATTTGTTACGCGATTAAATGTACTTTACGCGATTATAGAAAAATCCCGAAAACAGGCCAAATAAAAGTCTAAAACAGATGATTTCTTACATTTTTTTTTAAATTTGCGACATAATTTTTACATGTAAATATTTATTTTCAAGTACTACAGAAAACCTGCTAATTCATTAAATCCTATGAAGTCTATATAGGCAGAAAACGTGTAAAAACCTATAAAACGCGCCTATTTGCGCCGCTTCGCTGTCATACCCGTCCCGTACCGTCGAGAGAGCGAGAGAGCAGCGCTCGAAAGGACTCATTTCGGTTTCCCATACAAATTTCTAAGTTGAAATTTTTAAAAACCAGTACGCCAATTTTGATGAAACTCGGCATGCTGAAATAAAATATAGAGATCTAAATAAATGTTGAAAACATTTCTAAAAAACATTGCGATTTTAAACTTTCTATAGTGGACTTTAAATCGCAATAACTCAGCCAAATAAACCTATTTTAAAAATGTTTAAAACAATATATTTAGATCCCTGTATTTTACTCTAGCATGTCTCAACAAAGTTTCATTAAAATTGGCTTATTGGTCTTTAAAAATTTCGACTTGGAAATTGTATGGGAAACAGAAATGGTAAACCCTCTTAGAGTGGATTCGACCAAACTGGAATAAGGTCTTATACCTAGATTAAACACCGAATTTGTATGGACTAATCTCGGAGTAAGTCTTATTCCAGTTTGGTCGAATCCACCCTTAAACTAATATCATCAACTCTGAGGAGTTCAACGCGGTAAAGAAGGGCATTTACTCGTACAACGTTCAACCTATTTATTAGTTACTTAGATCGATTCCACTCTCGATTCTGAACAAAAATAATTTCAGGTTCTAATTAACACGTTGTGTACTCACTTAAAATAACTAGGTCTAATAAACATATTTTTTTACCAGGGTGCGATTCCAAAACACACGCGAACAGCAGTCCACTGCAGCCGCCGCTTCAGTGGTGGAAATGCCCGCTGCAGCGTAAGTGCTACTTTGTTTACTACATACGTTGCTAGGTTTTAAGGTTATTGTAGACATTGTCCTAATCCCTATCTACTGTCCCCTTGTCTTCTGGCCCCAATAGATAGGGTATCGCAACTGGAACTACGGGTCCGGTTGTGTTTTCAGGGGTACTACGGGGTTCCGGTTCAAGCCCCCCGCTGGTTGTGCCTTGACCGGCGCCTCCGGTGGGATCCGGACGTGAGTTGGACTCGTAGTAGCTGTAGAGTTTGGGAATGTTCGTTTGTCCTGGTATTGTGTGCCAGGACTTCCAAACTCGCGCACAGCGAGCGGGGCCTAGTAGCGGTCTCTGAGGGGCCAGAAGCGAAAAGTCCTGCGGGGAACGTGAGTTTCCCTTATAGTTGGCAGCTTTGTCCGGTGGTTCTTATTGGACATTGGTGTTGACATCTCCGGTACTAGTATGGATAACTGTAGAGGCGGCCCCCTAGATGCCGTAGCCTCCGGTCCATGCAGCCAGCCGCGTAGGACGTGGGAACTGGCTAGGCGCCCGGATGGGTTCCGAGAAGTGAGTGTGCTTACTACTCCGCTACCAAGGTGGACACTTGGGAGTCGACTTTAGAGTCGACGACCCTAGCAGTGGCAACTGCGAGTTGTGCCCTTCGTGCAACGAGAAGTGAGCGAGCTCGACAGCTCCGGTTACCTATCTGGACAATAGGCAGTGAACTACACGTGTTCACGGGGATACTCTCCCGAGACACTAGTCTTATGAGTACCGAATGAAGAGCGCGCTGCGGCGGGCACTGATTTGGCGTCAAGACCTAACGCAGATGGTCTCCTGCGCGAGTGATTTTACTGGCGCAGGGACGTCTGGCACTTCTTGCATAACCTGACGGTTAGTCTCGAGGTGCCAGTACAAATAAAACTTAGTGAAGGAAGGAGAGGGGATGTCCTAATCAATAATATAATAATAATAATAATGGTGTCGTTATTTCCCCAGCGCCGACAGCCACGAGTTCGTCAACCCGCTGCAGTACTTTCGCGACACGTGGGTGCAGATTCGCAACCAGAAGCGTCCTGTTGTGAGTTTTTACAATTTTTTTTCTCTTATATAATGGCTTCGTGCGATCAGCACATTTAGCCAGTGTCAAGTTTTTAATAATAGGTAATTATTATTTTCTTCGCATAAAGTGGATGATAATGAGTGATAATGAACGTTTAATGGTAAATGATTTTCCCCTAAACCCCTGGAAACTCAATAAAGCTATGGGAATTTATTGAGGTCCCACACGGACTTCTTGAGAGAATTTGAAAAGTGATGTTGCACTGTTTTGTTTTATTTGCTAACACTCATGCACGTTCACGAACACTTAACAGTAAATAATCCACCATTATTTCACATTAATATTCAACAAAACACAAATTATAGAAAATAATACAAAACTGCAGACATGACGCTTCACTTTCCCGCCAAGAAGTCATTTTTACAAATTGGTTATCTGTCTTCAACAGCTTTTTTTAAAATCCTATGTCATCAACAGCCTACAGGGTTTGGATAACATTACATGGGATTAGGCCATCACCCAACACATTGGCCCAATGCGGGTTGCGATGCGGCGATCTTTCTACCAGTGAAAAACCGCGTAAAAATCCATTGCGTGGTTAAGGAGAAAGCGGAGCCAGCAGAAATACAGCGACGTTACCTTATAATTTTTATTTTTTACTTAGCCTACAGTGTCCTTCCCATTTCCTAATTTAAAATATGTAATGATAACTTTGATTATCTAAACACTAGATACAGCATTAGCGCTCTCAGGGCGCATTTTCATTGGTCGATAAGTAGGTAATAGGGTAGGGTAGGTAGCTAGTAGGGTAGGGTAGTAGGGTAGGATAACCGAAGGTTTCATGGTTTACAACTGCCGATGGATATCTAAGGGGATTCAGAAATAAATAGAAGACCTTTTCGAATGTAAGTGTAAAACGTTGGGCCCTGTGGCGTGCGTTTCAAAAATCTACCCGCACCCCGCATGCGGGCGCTAACGACCAATGAAAATGCGCCCTCAAAGTGTCGCCCCGAACCTTCGATCAACAATACCAACTAGATAACGCGTCACTTACAAAATCAAAGCTAAATTCTGTCCGATTATGAGCACAGGGCCTAAAATGCAAGATGCCACTGCTGCTATAATACCTAAAACGCTAATTGACTAAGAAGCAGATTGCCTAAAACGCAAGATGCCACTGCTGCTATAATACCTAAAACGCTAATTGACTAATAAGCAGATTGCCTAAAACGCAAGATGCCACTGGTGCTATTATACCTAAAACGCTAATGGACTAAAAAGCAGATTGCCTAAAATGCAAGATGCCACTGCTGCTATAAAAATGTACGAGACAGACCGTGCCAATTACTTTAATACATTGCTTAATTAATGTTAATTTAAAAATGGTATTACTGTTTTACATTCCTTTTTTATTTTATTTTTTATGGTAATTTAAATGCACGAAGGTAGCAATTTCTGATTTTATGGAAATAAAAGTCAATTAAAATTAAGTTACCTAACAAGTATTATTTCATGATTTGATACATGTGATTTGTGATTTCATTCTGATTTGTAGACGAAATAACATTTATAGGCAATTACAATGTCTAGTAGGATTCACGGTTAGGCAATCTGCTTCTTAGTCAATTAGCATTTTAGGTATTATAGCACCAGTGGCATCTTGCATTTTAGGCAATCTGCTTCTTAGTCATTTAGCGTTTTAGGTATTATAACAGCAGTGGCATCTTGCATTTTAGGCACTGTGCTCATAATCGACATTTAGTGGTGAAATCAACCTTGGGGGGCAACAAATAAAGTACTTTTTCCTGTTAATGCCTTGCGAGGAAATAAGAGCTCACTTCTCAAGTGCGCTCTTATTTACCGAGACACATTTTAGCGCCGACCTGACATCCAGTTGTATTGTTGATCGAAGCCTCGGAAGTAATGCTCCAAGAGTTAGCATTGGATTGCTGTCCGTTGTCATTTGACATTGCCGTTCAAATTTACTACCTATTGTGGTTATGATAGGGCAGAGTATCAAAATTAGTTGTGACTCGAAAATCACATGAATTGTCTACATGATCGAAGAAAAATAATGATAAGATACCTACCTGACTTTTTTTTCTCTTATATAATGGCTTCGTGCGATCAGCACATTTAGCCAGTGTCAAGTTTTTAATAATAGGTAATTATTATTTTCTTCACATAAAGTGGATGATAATGAGTGATAGTGAACGTTTAATGGTAAATGATTTTCCCCCAAACCCCTGGAATCTCAATAAAGCTATGGGAATTTATTGAGGTCCCACACGGACTTCTTGAGAGAATTTGAAAAGTGATGTTGCATTGTTTTGTTTTATTTGCTAACACTCAGCACGTTCACGAACACTTAACAGTAAATAATCCACCATTATTTCACATTAATATTCGACAAAACACAAATTATAGAAAATAATACAAAACTGCAGACATGACGCTTCACTTTCCCGCCAAGAAGTCCCTACTTGACTTTTTGACCGTTTCGCGCAGGGCACCGCGGGCCTCCAGATCGACGTGCCCTACGTCCAAGACTTGTCCGACACAGAGTCGGAGCACGACGAGCGAGACACCACGCGCATAGTGCCCAAGTAGGCGGAGCGGTCCGAAACATACTCATCGTGTTTTACTAACGAGATTTTTTTACACTTTTACTTTTCATGTAATCTGTTTTTTATTCAATGTGTGTACTCTTTAGTTTGTAAGCCACACTGCTATATTATACGCCAATGTGAATAAGCATTATCTTTGCTTTATCAAGGTTGTCACAGCCAAAGTCCAAATTCAATAAACTTAATTATTACCTATCAGTTTCTGTCATCCGATTCGCCCCGGAGAATCTGGGTAAGGTATGGCGACACGTTTGTGATTCCAGCCTACGACCGAAGTTAGTAATAGATCTGTCTGTTCTTTTTCCTACTAGAGTTAGAAATTTAGCTTAAACTCCCTAAAATATACGTCTGCATCCAAGCTATCAAGATCAGAAAGCTAGCGGATTGATTGATAGAAATAATCGGACTACTGAGCCTTAGTCCGAAGTCTCGTCAGTCCGACCAAGTAATTCTCCTACTGATAAATACTAGTAGATTTCTATTGCATTTTTGTATCAACACATTTAAATTATAATACCTACTGAGTAATATTATTATTGCATTTATATAGCAGTCCCTGGCAAATCTAGATTAAGAATTTTATAACTATTTTAAAGATTCATTTGTTAAGAGATGTTGATTAATGTTTCAACTGGCTTAACCACAGCTAGAATACCGGCTTCGATTTCCAGCGGGTGGCAATGCTCCATTTGGTTGGTGAAAGGGCTTATACAAGTCCGCCTGACTAGCTACCACCATCTTAGCTAAATCTGTCGCCATGACAGCAAAGACGGACGACCTCGGAAGTAGCATAAACTTTAGTTCCATGTCAGTGGCAGGTAAGGCAGGCTGCCTTAGGCTAGCCCTGTATAAAAATTCCGGGCTTACTTTTTTTGCGGCAAACCTATTTATGAAATTACCTATAGCGATTTCATTTAATGTAGATTTTTTTTAAATAATGACTAGTCTGACAGCTGTTCATGTCGCATTGTCGCAAGTCTTAAGATATTTGTTTATCACACGTTCAGGACACGGCGGTAGGCTCCTGCATGTCACACCAAGCAACAACACGCTCGTGAGACTAATGTATGAAGCCATTTGTTAATGTGACATGGTGCTAAAGTGTTAAGCTACTTCTAAGCCCGACCGTACGTACAGTCAGCAACAGAAGTACACAGTGTAAGTACACATACACATAGATAACGAAATGTTGAAAAACATTACTAACTCAGGTGGGAAGTCATTTTGTTAAACGTTTCGTTTTCTACGAATTTACTTGTGCGTATATTAACGCAAAAAAGCAAATATTACAACAAATAGATACACCCTTAATTTTTTTTAAACATACAGTTACAGTGCTTAATGCTTATGTTTTTTAGTCAATGTTGACTAAAAAACATGCTTGTTTTTTAGCCAACATTGACTGAATACAAGTCAACACTTACAAAGGCAGCCACCCTGAATGCGGAAGGTGCGTGGTTTGATCGGACACTTTTGTATGGGAGGTCGAATTTTTTTTGTAATTTCTGCACATAGTTTTCTTGGGGAAAGATGTTCAGTTTCGTGGGTGGAACTCACCGTTAATTTCATTATAACGAAAAGTTAAGGGTGTATGCATATTTGACAGTTTGTTTGCGGGTTCTTAAACCTAAAGACATTAGCTGCCAAAAGTGTGTATCTACTTTTGTTGCTGCCTGTACAAGTACAGTCGAGCATGTTCCCGGGCGACCACTTTCCGGCGATATTCGCTTGCACACTATCTACGCGCACGCTACAGTACGTACGCGCGCAAGGAATGGAGCGCAAAATTTTTAAAGATCAATAAGCCAATTTTAATGCTATAATGAAATACAGGGATCTAAATAGTTTGTTGAAAACATGTTTAAAAAAGGTTTCTTTGGCTGAGTTATTGCGATATAAAGTTCACTATAGAAAGTTTAAAATCGCAATAACTCAGTTAAATAAACGTTTTTTAGAAATGTTTTCAACAAACTATTTCGATCTCTATATTTTACTTCAGCATGCCGAGCTTCATCAAAATTGGCTTACCGGTTTTTAGAAATTTCAACTTGGAAATTTGTATGGGAAACCGAAATGCGTAAACCCTCTTAACTTAAACCTTGTTACTCCAGAACATGGACTTAACTAAAACCTGGTTAAAACTGTAGAAATAAGACAGCATCAGTTTTAAACTAGGTTTGACATTTCTCGTCCGTGCCTTTTCTTATATCATTAATCGACATCTCTTATTTTATTAGTTACGTTATAAATAGCATAATTAGGAATTGTTTTTAATTACCTTGTGTTTTAATCTGTTAAGGTACTCTTTCATGTCACTTTTTTTACATTGTGTAGTGTGCCGGTTCACTTCCTGTCCTCCGGTAAATGTAGCGTAATGTTATAAAAGCTATTTGGTAATTTTACCTTTCTAGTATCCATGAATATGTTACGTATGGAGTTTACACAGCTTATGTTTTTGCGATTGGCAACAGCTAACATCTAATCTCTTAAATTTAAAAAGTTTTGTATCAAGGTATTGCATACCAAAAAGTAAATTTAAAAAAAATCAATACATAGGGTTACTCTTGAATTAAGCCTTACACACAGCTTCTGTTCCTTGAAGTGGTCTTCTATATGTCAGCTTACAGTATGATGGATTACTAATATGGCTACCATACTAAAGAAGCCTACAATGCTAAGGATACCCATTTTCAGCTTCTAAACGATCTATAAGAGTGATGAATATTATATTTGAGTTGAAAGTAACCCTTCTTTCCATAGACCTTTTTTCACAAGTTTCTGGCCCCACTATAAGTAATAGCTTTAAGCAGTGCATGCAGAAAAAACCCACCAAATGGATCTCACTTGCCTCGCTTAGGCGATGTTAAATGAAGTATTTCTATTGCTGGCTTGACCCTCACTCACCACTTAGCTACTTTGTGCAGTTCTAGTGGAGAAGCAGCCTATAATATAGTATAATAGTCACATTTTGTATTTTTTGTAAGTATATATTAATAACCATTTACCTGACTACTCAAGCTAATAATGTGTAAACTCAGTATTTGAATTTTCTCCTGAAGATGATGTGTTTGTTTGTTTTATAATACTCATAATTTTATAAATGACTTTAGTCCTTTTTTAAAGAAATAATTGAGAGAATATAATAGTAATATATTAATAAAATAAATCACTGTCTTGTGAATATGAAAATTAATAATGAAAAAATTATGATTGTTTTAAAATTTTATTCATTAATTTATGTGTGTACTCCAAAGAAATGAATTTATACTAATACATTTTATATACATAATCTTAGTAACATAAGATTTTCATGTGTTTTATCTGATTAATTTTGAAATTTCAATAAAAATATGTAATCCCTTAGAATGTAAGCAATTTTATAATCTTCCAATAAATGTTTATTCAGCAGTAAACATATTGTTTAATTATCTAAGTCCTTATTACTGAAAATGTTATATAAAAAAACTTAAATTAAAATTAAAACTAAAGTAAATTTTAGAAAAATTACTTATAATCCTTTGAATAAGAGTAATCAAGAAAATAAGTTACTTCCAGAGTTTCTTGATAGACATATTTTTCTCAGAATCCTTCTGCATAACCTTAGCTACCGCCATCTCAAAATCTTCCTGTGTCACGTGGACTCTACGTTCTCTCAAGGCATACATACCAGCCTCAGTACACACACCTTTAACCTCCGCACCGGATGCCCCGGGCATCAGCTCTGCAATCTTGCGGAGATTAATTCCTCTAGTCAAATTCATCTTACGCGAGTGAATCTTGAGAATGTCCAAACGAGCTTCCTCATTTGGAGGAGGGAATTCAATCTTCCTGTCAATACGACCAGGCCTCAAAAGAGCAGGATCAAGAATGTCAATTCTGTTGGTTGCCATGATAACTTTGATGTTCTTAGTTGCTTCAAACCCATCAAGCTGATTTAGCAATTCTAACATAGTCCTTTGCACCTCAGAGTCTCCACCGCTACCAGATTCAATACGAGACGACCCAATAGAATCAATTTCATCCATGAAGATGATAGATGGTGCATGTTCTCGGGCCATTACGAAAAGCTCACGAACCATGCGACTTCCTTCACCAATGAACTTCTGCACTAGTTCTGAACCTGACACACGGATGAATGTGCACTCCGTATGATGAGCAACGGCTCTGGCCAGCAGAGTTTTACCTGTACCAGGAGGTCCATATAACAGCACACCCTTAGGTTGAGCTATACCTAACGCATCAAACAGCTCAGGATGCTTTACAGGCAGCTCAATGACTTCTTTTATCTCCTTAATCTGCTTGTCCAAGCCACCAACCATCTCGTATGTAGAGTCAGGAACTTTCTCTACCATCATAAGAGAGACTAAGGGATCCACTTTGTTCGGAAGTATTTTGTGGAGCGTGTAGCTCTCGTTACGCAGCGCAACACGGCAGTTAGCCGTGACGTCGTTGATGTCTACATTCTTGTCTAGATCTACGACAAATTTACCTTCAGGGTGCACTTTTACCAGTACTTTTTTCTTGTCCATCGGCTTGACGACTTCGCCGACGTAAGAGCCCTGCTCTTGTAGAAGTTGTAGCTCCTCGCGCAGCATCCTCACTTTAGCGTTAAGCTCGTTACGCTGGGCTTGCAGACGTCGAAGATTCTGAGACTTTTCTGCCACGATTAACTGGAGCTCTTCAATCTTGGTTATGTAGTAGGGTCTAAAACCCTCTCCCTTCACGGAGTCAACCTCCATTTTAGTTGTGATAGTCATTGTTGTGTTTGGAACGCAACAACGCACAACACATTCAGTGTTAAAATAAAGAAATACTGTTGATAATTTGGTAAAATACACAGAATAGATTTATTTGTCGATCACCAAATATTGTCCGAGTCACGGTGACAGAGATACCAGAGTCTAGTGATGGGACTCGAATCACATTTGATTCGAATAATTCGAGTCATAACAGTTAGAGCTCGACTCGAATGAGATTTTATATTATTCGAATCAGCGTTTGATTCGAATCGGGTGATTGATTCGAATCAATTTCATCGATTCGAATCATTTTTATTGATTCGAATCTTGGTTGCGCGGAAAGCTTACCTTATTGATGAGAGACGAGTAGGATTTAATCAGTGTTTTTCTTAAAATTAAATTTAACTCGTTGAGAAAAGTATTTAGGTAGTTATTTTAGAAGAATAGTTAAGTAAATATTATTTAAATTTTGTAATAAACCCAGCTATTTGTGTTTTAGAAAGTAACAAAAATTGTATTTCAAATACGTTTATAATGTGAGTGAACATACATTGTGACTTTACAAAGATTATTTTACCCTTTCAAAAAAGTAGACTGAGTTTATCAAAATTAAAGTGCTCAAGTAATCATAATTATAACATTCCTATCCTTATATTTTTTTACGTGTGACATTGAATTTCGTGATAAGTTTTTGTTGTTATTGTGCCTGTAAAGTGTAAAATAAAGTGAACTTTAGTATAGATAGTACAGTGGACTTAAATTATTTGGTTAACGTTTTTATAGAGATACTTAGTGACTAAAACTTTAAAAAATATGGCACCAGCCAAAAAAAGCGTAGTTTGGGACTTTTTCACAAAAGCTGGAGAAAAATCGACATGCAATATGTGTAAAATCGAGTATAAAAACTCAAATACCACTACTAATTTAGTGAATCACTTAAAAAGAAAACATCCCGTGCAATACAATGATAAAATGAATATATCCGAATCAGAGCCAGAGCCGTCTACCAGTGCAGAAAATGAAGTTCCAAAAAAAAAGTCACAGACAACGTTGTTCCAGGTAACTTCCAAATTGTCAGGAGCCGAAAAACGTAAGATAGACAAAGCTTTATTAAATTTGATTATCTGGGATCACCAACCTCTGAGCATTGTTGAAGATAAGGGTTTTGTAGCATATTCCAAAATGCTAAATTCAAACTACCAACTCCCGTCACGTAAAACAATTTCCACAAACATGCTCGACGAACATTATAAGCTAAGTCGAGCCGCTGCCCAAGAAAAACTAAAAGGCGTGGATTACATTTCCTGTACCACTGACATGTGGTCCAGTGACAGCAATCGCAGTTACATTACATTAACCGCTCATTTTATCGTTGATGGCAAACAGCAAGCTATAACAATCAGCACAAAAGAAGCAGGTTTTGATCATGATGGAACTAATATAGCGCGCTCCATTAAAGAAACCCTGGACGAGTGGGAGATTTTTGACAAAATTGTCGCAATTGTCACTGATAATGCGGCAAATATGAAGAAAGCTGTCAATGAACATTTAAATAAAAGAAACCAGTATTGTGTAGCGCATACTCTCAATTTGGTAATTGGAGATTGCGTGAAAGACAAGAATCCTGATGCTAATATGGGTATTAATGTTGATGAACTCTCCGAACCGAACTTACCGAATTTCCAAAGTTTGCTCAGTAAATGTCGTACTATTGTTGCCCATTTTAAACACAGTGACAAATCCTCATATAAGCTCCGTCAAATACAAAAGCAGATGGAGTTACCAGAATTAAAGGTTATACAGGATGTTCAAACTAGATGGAACTCGCAGTATAACATGATGTCAAGGCTTCTCGAACTCAAAGTCCCACTAAGTGCCGCCATTGTTGCCATATCAAACTCTCCCGATAACCTTTCCAATGAAGAATGGGCTACTGTTGAAGAAGTTGTTAAAATATTGAAACCAGCAGAGCAAGCGACTCGAACCCTTTCAGGAGAAAATTACCCGACTCTTTCTTCAACCATTCCGCTAATAAATTCAATGAAAGACTCAATTAGATACAAAAATCCCGAATCGGAAGTCGGAAAAAAGCTAAAAAACCTTTTGCTTTCTTTGCTGGATAAAAGACTAGGGATCCTTGATTGTAACAAGACTGCCTGCAAAAGTACTTTTTTGGATCCACGCTGTAAAAAAGAAGGATTTTGTTCAAATTCTGTTGCGGATAGAGCACAACAATGGTGCTTAACTGAGTTAACTCATATAATTTCAGAAACCAGATCCAGAGATGAACAACTGTTTACAAACGAAAACCTTCAAGAAAATTTAAGTATTACACAGTCAGTAGATCCAGCCAATAACACAATAAATGACAATGATGACGATCTTTGGTCGAGTTTTGATGAAAGAATGAAAAATATATCTGATTGCGCTCCTATCACTAATGCTGCAGTTTTAGTAAAGCAATATGTGGAAAGTAGTTATGTAGACAGGAAGAGTGATCCATTAAAATTTTGGGAAGACAGGAAAACCACTAACCCAGTTATGTACAAAATGGCCATGAAATATCTGTGTATACCAGCAACTTCTGTTCCATCAGAAAGGGTATTTTCGGAAGCTGGACTGTTGTGTAACCAGCGACGTAATAGGCTAGATCCTGAAAAAGTTTATCAAATTCTGTTTTTAAATAGTTTTTCTAAATTGCAGTAAGATTGGGCGGTTTTTTTTAATGAAACATTTTTCGTAATATTAGTAACGTTTATAATTTAGAGTTGATTGATATATCTTTTTTTCTTTATTTGATTATTATAAGCAACATCTTGCTAGTTTCCGACTTGTCCAACAAACAGTTTTTATTACTTATTTCAAAAAACTATTAAGTTTTGTTTGATTTCAGTTCAAAATAGGTATATTTTCGTAACTTTCTTTAATATTATTCATTAAAAGCATTTAAAATACCTGTTATACATTTATTTAATGTTATACCTACTTCATTTCACCTACGTTTATTTTTATGTAATAATTTCATATTGATTCGAATAATTGCACCGATTCGAATCTTCGTATTGATTCGAATTGATTCGACTCAATACTAAATATGAATCAAGTGTCAACTCGAATCATGATTCGAATATTTTAACAATGATTCGAATTCATTCGAGTTATAATTTTCGATTCGAGTCCCATCACTATACCAGACCAACAATGACAAAACCTACCAAGGTACCAAGTACCATACCAAGTGTCAATAAAAAAATTAACAGTTTTTAAACGTAAGCTAAAAAATGTTCATGTTCTATTAAAATTATAACAAAATATCACCAAGCTAAAAGTTTAATGGGCGGTCTTACCACTTTAAGTAATTTTAACAAGGCAACCAGTAACCTAACAATCGAAAAACTTTCTTTCTGGACCATTTTTCGGTGATATTCACTTGCGCTACATGTCAACCACGGCACGCGTAGGTGTACTGCTTATTAGGCTTGTTAAAAAATATCGATACATCGATATATCGATATTTTTTGATCAATATATCGATATTTTTAGGCGATATTTTATATTTCGATATATCGATACATCGATACAAAATAACCAATATCGAAATTCGTATCAAAATCGATATTTTTTATTTATTATCATCGCATCACGATCTAACTTTTTAATTCGTTAGAATTCAAAGCCGTAAAAAAATAAAAAAATCTTATTGTTGCTGAATTCCATTAATGTAATCTGTGGTAGTGAGTGTGTAACTCTCACTGTTAGTAATCGATATATCGATATTTTTTTCGCGATAATTCGAGGCCGATATTGATATTTTTCAAAATATCGATGTATCGATATATCGATATTTTTTTCATTTCCGACATCCCTACTGCTTATTCGTAATTCATTGTACAATGCGTGAATGCTGTCGTATTTTCGCTAGCAATGTTCGATTTTCCGAGATCAAAAAAAAAAGAAATTGGTTCGTAAATTACTTCATAGATGGCGCTTAGCATAGATTAGTATGGCGCTTAGTAAAAGACGGGTTCATGAAGAGCACGTGTATGGCTGCGTAATATTTATTCTATTCCAAAATAGAAATAGGTTCTGGATGTCCTGAATATAAATAGGTAAGTAAATACTATTTTTTTATTCTTTTGGTAGACAAGTAAAAGTGTAGAATTTATTACAGCCCATAAGTAGGTACGGCTTTCATAAAACGACATCTATCAAGTGTTTTTGAACTAATTTTTACTTTTTAATTTGGGCTGTCAGAAAATCGCCCATTGGCACGTAATACAGCAGTGTACGAATCACGAATAGACGGGGGGTAAGCGTTTGCCAGATGTCTAGGTCCTCATTAGCGTGTCATTAGCGTGCGTGTAGATCGCGTATGCCAAAAAGTTGTCGAATTGAAAGTTTCTTGACCGTACAGTTAGCAGTTTTTTATAAGTTACTGCATAACTAGAAACTACTACATAATGTTTTCAATTTTTACAATAGGCAACATAATAACTTCGTTCAGAAATTTCCATTACTAGTTAGACTATTATACTTTTTGAACCCCGAAAAGTTAATTACGAAAAAAATAATCTAAGACATCCGACGTCAGGCGACATCATTGAATAACAATATATTTGCCATTTTGGTAACGTAAAAAGTATGTAGTAGTATACTCAAACTAATAACTTTCGTAAACTCTCTACTCAATACACATGATAATGGCGAAAATGAAATAAATTAACTTATCCGGCATGTGCATTCTATCAACTATAGCACTAGTAGTTTGCAGCACAGTAGCTGTAAAAATATTTTGGCTGCTCAGAATCGGTACCCTGGCTCATTGGAGTTACATCGTCGGCTGTGCAATATGTCCGAATGACTCGAACGAAATTGTTCTTAGCGGAAGTATATTCAGTTTCATTATGATTGGAACACTAATACCCTCGTTTTTGTTCCCCCGATTGAAAGTCCTCGCCACGGCTTTAAGTATACCACCACAGATCCATATGTTTTTGTTACTGCAGAGGAATGTTTCTGCTCGGCTTCAAAATTCGACTGTCACGAAAAGTATCCAAGCTTACACCGCAGTAACGTTACTTTCTACTGTGTGGACCATTATTAGTCTTTGGAGATGATGACAGTGTTGTTGCGAAGAAGAAATATTGTTGTTTTATGTTAGCAATAAAAGATATAAAAGTTAATGCCGCCGCTCGCCCGTGTATTATTTCTAAATCTCTCTCACTGTCTAGCTTTGAATATTATTAAGGTTCCCTCCCCCCTATAATGTTAATTATGCTAGTAAAATAAAATAAATACCGAACACAGTGAACTTTTTCCTTATTTTTCTACTGTGTGGATTGTTTGAAGTTATCACACCTTGTACCCACCCACCTTTTTTGTTTATACAGGAGGATATTACGCTATAAACTTGAAGGTCTGAGGGGAACCGGGTTATGTGGGTAGGACCCCAACCAAACTCCCGTCTCCCCACCCAGACCCTACGGTCTCGACGGGGATTCGTGAGGCGGGGGGCTTATTGGGTCTACCATTTTAAACCATTCAGTACATCCCCTCATTTTGCATGAGCGGAATGGGATTATGTTAACACACTTTGCGCGAACTGGGAATTGATCCCGGGACCTCCGGGCAAGGAATTAAATATTATTATCAGTCTATTTTCATCCCACTGACTGCGGGGTAAATACCTCCCTTCCTTTTTTCCACTTTTTCTTACCACCGCTTTTACAGTAGGCCAGTAGGGTAGGTAAGTATCTAGCTTATAACTCTTTTAAGCTAGCTCAGAACGCCGCCGTCTTCGCTTAGGTTCGTCCGGTTCCGCGTCGTCGCCTTCTTGCGTAGGGGTTGGGTGAGAAGCATAAAGTTACTATACCTATAATATATAGGTATAGTAACTCTATGGAGAGGCGGGCCGGGACCGGGACCCTAACGGTATTGTTAGTAGCCTTTGGCCTTAGAGCATTAAAATGATCTAAGGCAAAGTTCCTCTGATAAGCAATTATCATAAATATGTTCAAATTAATAATGCGACACATTTACAGCAGTTGTTGACCATGTTAACTAAACAACGCCTGCTTATTAAAATCGAGCAAAATATGTTAATATAGATCTCTGTTGAAAATTAAACTCGAGACCTCGGAGCCTAAGTCTAGATAGTACCTAATCTAACCACTAGACCATGGAAATAGTTGAAAATAAGTTATAACAAAGTTAGTAACCAAAACAGGTATTATTGGGGTACAAATAGAACATAAGATTCAAAGTTACTAGAATAGATAAATAAACTAGAAGGTTATTAGTACCTAACAAAAATACTCATTAATATGCATTAATAAAATACAGAAAATACAATGTTACCGTCCCAACATAACAATTTATTTTGAGACCAAATTCGCGCCCGAATCATGACATGATAAGGCAAGGCAGTCGCTGTGACGCGATGCTTGACGCAAGTTGTGTCTCGTGACTGTTGCATTCCTGTGCAGAAAATTTGATAAAAAAGTAAATAAAACTTTTGACATTGACATTTTGACAGGTAACCATAATTCCAAAAAAGTATGCAGTTTCGCACAAAATATTGATTGATTTTTGCTAATTTTAACGTTTGCTAAAAATGAACGCTTACCTATGTATAGTTAAGTTTATGTAAATAGATAATAGTCGTTAATATGTAAAGTAAAACTTTAAATTACTTTAGTTTTGTATGTGTGGCGCCTTTTTAGAATAATTGTTTGTTTTGTGTCAAGAGGTAAAGGTTGTTTTTAATTATTTACTTTTAATTTACAAGTTAACAACACTTAGAAATTAGAATAATGTTTTGAGAATACTCGCAACTTTTTTTAAATTAACTTTTAATATTAATTTCTTTTCATTGAAGTTATAAATGGATTCTTGTTTCTAAGGTCACACCTTGACCATGATAATATGTATGGGTATTGTCAATGTGTAGGAACTCAATTTACATCGTAAACTTACTTTAACATATTCTTTATTATGTAACTAACTGAGATATTGATAGAAATGGAGTTAGAAAATTGAGAAGAAAATGTTTATTTTATTCTGTGCTGATATTTTGCAAGAAATATTTTTAAATTACTAATTTTAATTTTGTAAGAATTTATATCTATATTTTTATACATATAACTTTAGTACAATATTATAAAGTCAGTTTCCTTATTCACTAACTGTCAATAATTTATCCACAGAATGGGCAATACTAGTAAAAAGTTAGCAGCAAAATGCACATTGCTAACAAAAGACGAGCAGAAATATGTGGCAGCAACTTTCCGAGCGGCCAGCAAGAACTCGGAACGGATACGTGAGGACGATCTGATAGTGAGTGGAAAAGTAGATGCAGTGTTGCTAGAAGTGCGTTCATTTTCCTTTTGTTTTCATTTAGTTATTAGTTATGTTTGGTTGGTGACAAGATTTAAAGTTGATCCTTGTTATTAATTAATGTAGACCAAAGTTACAATTAAGTTTAACATCTAGCTGTCTTGTTTTTATTAAAAGTTACAGATAGGGAGAGACAGTGTCAGATTAAACCTAGGTACTTTGGTGCCTAGGTTTAATCTAGGCACCAAAGTAAGGTACAGTACTTCTACACTATACACTAACAAGGTAAGTGTATACTGTAGAACCTTCGATAGGAATTATTTTAGAATAACTTAAAATAATTATTTTAGAATAACATAGAAAAGCATTAGACTAAGCAAGAAAGTATATACACATTGCTTTAGTAGTTGCTGTGTGTAGTACATTATTTTTCTGTAGTATTTTCTCTTTTTAATTTCATTTAACTATGAACAAATTGTTTTCATTTATTTCTTACTTGTCACTGGCCAACCTTAGAACATACAAGTTTTCATATTATGTTACCTTTATGTTCAAATGTTATATTCTCTGATTTATAGACTTGCAACCTTACATTAAAAAAGTATTAAAGATATAAAAAAATTGGTTGCCTGTAAAGTCGGTATACGGGCGAAAGTTTTACGTGACAACGACTTTGAGTGGTAAAATAATTTTAATGTGAATATTCATTCGTATAGTAGGAAGAAGGATGAAATAATAGTAACAATTTAAAACATTTATTTAAACAAAGAATTATATTTAAAACATAGTTGAGTGGGAGAGAGACGCAAGGCATTCGGCGGGCCTCTCTCTCGTTCGGTGACTCATCGTAACGTTACCGAGCGTTACACTTTTTCATAAGTGACTCCCAGCCGCAACCTAATTTAAGACGTTGTCACGTCAAAATTCATTATAATTTTTTAAAACTTGTATGTTTCCTAGTTAATGCTAGTTCTACAATCTCTGCATGCTTAATAATTAAGCAGTTTTTTTCAGCTGTTTCAAAAAATATTTACTTTTACTAGTAAAAAAAATAGAGTGAAACTGGAGTTTAGAATTAAAATTCTTTTCAATGGTCAACATAAAACCAAGTAGATAAATAGACTCCAATTAGAAACAGATTTGATAATTTGTTTCTCAAAAATAGAATCTTGCAACCTCCCCTCAGGTTAAACTCACTGCAATAAAGAATCAATAGTTTATTGTATAACTTCAACATCTATCGCAAGACTTTTCATGTAGAAGTACATTGCTTTGCTAGTTTGATTATTTTAAAATTAGTTTTTTAAATAAGTAAACCAATGTACGTACCATTTTGCTCCTTTTTAATGAAGCCATGGCAGAATCATCTCAGTAACGTCACGTAACGTTCTTTTTATAATTTATGTAATGTATTTATATTTTTATAGTTGTGTAAGTTTATATGTATTATATTTATGAAATTATGTATAAATATTTATGTATTAAATTTTTTAATAGATTATACTGCCCTGTGGGACATTTGTAATCACAGACAATTTCACCTACCATGTCGTCTCTGCACCACCCTATGGTTGACTGGTAGAGAATGCTTCAGACATTAAATACACCATGTGTGTACACCATTATGTTGCAAAAGTTTAAATAAATGTACTTTTGCTTGAAAGGTATTGTGATAGGTGTTGAAGTTAGACAATTAACCAGGATATAATGTTTTGTTTATGTATGATGCAAGAGAATGTAGTGCTGGCATAAGGAATTTTTTACATTTGATTTTTTGTCCTTTTTTAATATTTTGTGTGTTAACTTTGTGATATTTGTGTTTTTCACAAACATTTCGTTTGAGCACATTTTCGTTTGCCTTTAGCAGAATTTTTGTGGTGGTGGTATACTGTGACAGTCCTTTTGTGACACTTGGTAAATAATTTTAGCCCTTTAGACACTTGTTTATCTGTGTAGATTTTAGTTTGTGTGCCTTTTTGTGTGATGCAGTAGGTACTGCCGTTGATAGTTTTTACAGAATAATTGCCACTGTTATGTATGGCAAGTCAGTACATTATAAAACCTTATGTTGATATTATCAGGGGAGTATCACTCCGCAGTTTAGGTACGTTTGTTTGGCGCGCCTCCCAGGCAAGCCGCCTAGGCGTATGGCAGTTAAGGTTGCCGCTCGCGACGCACCGAACACGTAATCCATGCGTGTGCGCGTAAACCCTACGCTCTGTGACGTCATGACGTCAAATCGATATCGAGTCAGCGTTGCGTAACTGAATATGAACGCTCGGGTCACACGATAAGTTTCAATTTTGCGTGAAAGTCGTTAGAGAGTGAACCTTCTGTACGTTAATACCATTACTTATTCTGTGATATTATTGAGGTATTATAACTAGAGACCACAAAGAAATTTTTTGCGTACTGATTTGCGGCCGCAAAGTCCACAATTGCTTGGAGTGATCCAAGTGTGAGTGATCACAGTCCCTAGAGCGAGTAAAGCCCATGGGCCGCAATTAGAAGTTGCAGTCCCGGTACTGTGGAGGAAACGGGATTCCCGGTACTGCGCTAACTCTGGTCAAAGTCAAAGTCAAATTATTTATTCAATGTAAACCTTTACAGGCACTTATTGACGTCAATAATAATAATAATAAAAAAAACAGTTAACTAACTTATAGTTAAGACTTAACAACTAATCTAACGAGCTATAGTCTGTGCCAGACAAAATGCGCATCGCTACCCCCAGTACCACTGCATGCCGAAACAGAATCGGTACCGGGAAAACCGGGAAATTTCGGTACTTTTCGGTACTGAGATTATTTTTATCTCAGATGTAACTAACGTTTGATATATGGATTATTGAGCAAAATAAAATATTACACAAAATGTTTATAATAAAAAATTTGTTTGGCCAATTGTTGTACTAGCTGTGTAATCACTTTGTCGAAAGATATTGGTTAGAGGTCATCCGAGTTGAATGTTTTAAATTTAAAAGGTTCTACAATATAATACAATGGATTTTTATCATAAGTGTTTTAAGGTAAATAATATAAATTCGTCCAAAGCGAGACCGTTCAAACGGCGACAGACCTTTCTCCAACGGATCCCCTCGGCCGTGATTGGGGTATTGGGAAGCCAGTACGTCGAATGGCTTGGTTCACGCACAACTGACCACGCGGGTAGAGCCGTTCAAGATTTCGCTTTGGCCTACAATCTGTCCCAATCGGTAACCGAGCCTACGCGGGTTCCAGATTTGGAGGGCCATGCACCTTCTGCTGACCTCGCACCTAAACGGTTATCAAGTTTCTAATGATGCACCACTAGGCTCATCAGACTACTGTCTGATTCGTAGCACTGTGCCTCTCACAGAAACTTCGAAAATGTCGAGTCTGGCATTGTAGGTCAGCGGGCTGGGATGGGATGCAAAGTTTCTTTGCGTCCTATCCATGGTGGCGAGTTTGCTTCTCGCTGGATGATCTTGATGTCGCCGCCGACTTTGTCGTTGAAGTGATACTGCAGGGAATGGAACTTTTCAATCCAAAGTGTGGTTCCCATTGGCGGCAGGTCCCAACCATGGTTTGGTCTTTGCTGCAATATGGCGTCTCGCCAAAAGCGACAACATTACCAAGCCTGAGCTAATGCGGTGTCATCAAAGGATCTAAACACCAGTGCGCTCAGAAAGAGGTACAACTTTGCCGCCAGGTCATTAAGAAGGACATTGCCAAGGCGAAGTCATCATTCATAAGTGGAATTGGCGAGAGGCTAGTGCGTCTTCCTTCGGGTACGCGTGCGTTCTGGTCTCTCGCCATAGCTATCTTAGGGATTTTTTGTCAGCCGTCCATACCACCATTGCACAAGACCGATAACTGCCTGGCCCATACTGCAAAGAAGAAAGCCGATCTCTTGGGCACTTTTTCGCATCAAACTTGACCTTGGACGATGGGGAAAACTCTCCACCAACCATACCGCATTGCGCCTGCTCAATGCCAAACGTTTGGTTCCTACAAAGGTCAGTTCGTATGGCTCTTTTTTCCCTTGATATCCATAAGTCGAGTGGGCCTGATGCAGTTCCTTCCATTGTGCTTCGGATGTGTGCTCCTGAGTTAGCGCTGGTTCTAACGCGCCTTTTCCGGCTCTCTTATACTACTGACGTTGCCCCGAGCTCTTGGAAAACAGCCCTTGTCCACCCGATTCTCAAAAAAGGCAATCGCTCAGATCCGATAACTACAAGCCAAAACCCATCATTTCTTGGCTCTCCAAAGTAATGGAGTCCATTACAAACCGCCAGCACCTAAAAGAAAACTAGCTACTAAGCGATCGCCAGTATGGTTTTCGTCGCAGTCGTTCGGCTGGTGATTTTTCAGTTTACCTTACTCACCGATGAGCGGAGGCAGTCGAGAGTAAAGGAGAGGCACTGGCAGTTAGCTTGGACGTAGTAAAAACCTTTTACAGGGTATAGCACAGGGCACTTCTCTCTAAACTTCCATCATACGGGCTTCCTGAGAAATTGTGTTCGTGGGTTGTCAGCTTTCTTTCTGGGCGTAGCATCAGAGTCGTAGTCGACGGTTCGTGCTCCGACATGAAGCCCGTAAATGCTGCAGTCCCTCAAGGGTGTGTGTTAGCCCCTATTCTGTTTCTTCTGCATATCAATGACATGTCATAACAACAGCATTCATTGCTACGTGGCCGTCAGTACGGGAGTAACGCTCTACACCGGACGAGCTAATATTTCTCTGGAAAGCGTCATCGAGAGCCGCAATAAACTTGTGACTGGCACCGAGAACATGTTAAGTCATGTCTCGAATTAGGGCCTACGGAACCCAGTATGATATTTAACGCAAAACAATATCCCTCCATCGTACCTCTGAACTTTGAAGGAGCTCTCCTTGATACCAATCCGACTATTGGAATCCTTGGCGTCGATATTTCGAGTGACGTTCAGTTTCTAGGTCATTTGGAAGGTAAAGCTAAATTAGCAAACAAAAAAGAAATTATTTAAATGGGATTGCGATGACGATGAAATCGTACGGTGTAGGGTACGGGTACATTAGTTATTTTTTTTAGTAAATAATACCGGTGTGACGTCACGGTTAAGAACTCAGGAGATAAAATTTGGTAACGCTACGAAATTTGCCTGGTTTGCAACTAAGAGCATAGGCCGGAGTTACCGGTAACGACTACCGCTAACGCGGAGTCAAATATTGGCGTAATTTAAGGTTATAACAAAAGTACCGAAAGTACCGAATTTCCCGGGAAACGAATACTCAGTACCGGTACTGCGTAAAAAGTCAATTTCCCGGGAAATACCGGGAAAAATCGGTACCGGGAATTCCCGGGAGCATGCCCTAGCCGCAATGCATGTCAGTGCGCACAAAACTTCTTCGCGGTAGTGTCGTCTTTTGTTATTATAATACCTCTTTGGTAGGGTTACCATACGTCCGGATTAAACCGGACCTGTCCGGAGTTTTAGGCTCTAGTCCGGATTTTGTCCTGGCTCTTTAATTTGTCCGGATTTTGGAATATGAGTAACAAAACTACATATTAAGTAATATCAAACAAGTCTTTAATCTTTGTTAACTTCTTTCTCATTTATCTAAAAACAAAATAAAAAATTAGTGACTAAAACGTCCGGACTTTTAACGAAATGTCAGGCTTTTTGTCAGGACTTTTCAAATTCCTAAATGGTAACACTACTCGTTGGTTGATGTAGTGAAAAAACCCTGGAGTTTTAGTGAGATTACTAGGTTCAATAATGTGGCCCCACAAATTGATGTTACAAACGTACATATAATCACCACTCGCAATTACCACTGCAATGAGGACATCCCCTCTCCTTATTCACTAAGTTTTATTTGTACTGTTGTACTGTTTTGGTTATGCAAGAAGTGCCAGACGTCCCTGCGCCAGTAGAACACTCGCGCAGGAGACCATCTGCGTTAGGTCTTGACGCCAAATCAGTGCCCGCCGAAGCGCGCTCTTCATTCGGTACTCATAAGACTAGTGTCTCGGGAGAGTCTCCCCGTGAACACGTGTAGTTCACTGCCTATTGTCCAGATAGGTAACCGGAGTTGTCAAGCTCGCTCACTTCTCGTTGGACGAAGGGCACAACTCGCAGTTGCCGCTGCGCAAAAGCAGTATTCCACCATATAGTCCAATTTTCTCTCAATAGCGACTGCACATTTGCTCAGCGTGACAGGTGGTGAGCCCATCGCCGCACTAAGCTGTTAGATGTATGTACAGTGTTTAGTCCGTTAGTCGCCTTTTATGACACCCAAGAGAAGAGAGGGGGTGGTAGTATTCTTTCACCGCTACGCGGCACGGTTACATCTTTACAAATAAACAAATGTAATGAAATACTTTTACACTAGCTTTTAAATGCAGCTTAGAAAAGAATTATAAAAGTAAGATTAATTTTTTCCGGCAAAATATGGTCCCGACTTTTTTGTCTGAGTCCTGTCGTGCGGCGGTCTTACATTCTACTAGCTACTACTAGCTAGAGTATATAGACTCTCAAGATTATAATATTTTTTTTTATATTTGGTATAATTTTTTTGTATAATTATTTTTCATTAATCTAGCATATAGGCGTGTTGGAAAAATAGGCTGTAAGTTAATATTGTTTTTGTAAATAAATAAGTAGTAGTAAACTGTGTCGCGTGGCGGTGAAAGAATACTACCAACCGCTCTCTTCCCTTGGGTGTCGTAAAAGGTGACTAACGAACTAAAGACTGCACACATACATCCATCAACATAGAGCGGCGATGGGCTCACCACCTGTGATGCTGAGCACATGTGCAGTCGTTATTTGGCGAAAAATGGACTAAAGCAGAGAACTGCTTTTGCGGTCCTCATTGCCTAGTCTCTGACTAACCCCTCGGGTATAATAGTCGTGATTATATGTTTGTAGATATGTAAAGTATATAATATGTAAATAAAAAAGTAAATAACGGGCCATCTCTGTCACTGCTCCACTGAGGCGTTACGTTGTAAACGTATGAAATGCCAATCGATTGTGAAGTGTGACCGTTTTCAATTCGCGCGCATTGGCGCTGGGTCAAACCGTTAATTTGCTTTAACTGGTCGCCGTCTGTATCTACTGTCTAAGTCAACAAAGGCGGAGTTAATATTGCTGGAGAAACGCAATAAAATGGATTTCGGGTACACATCGAAAATAAGTACAAATTCGTCATCATAACGCGAAAATCTCTTAAATATGTTTTAACTAGCGGCAACACCCGCGTGGTTCCCGTTCCCATGGGAATATCGGGATAAAAAGTATCCTATGTGTTAATCCAGGTTATGAACTATCTTATGCCGAATTTCATCCAAATCCATTCAGTAGTTTTTACGTGAAAGAGTAACAAACATACACACTTAAGCTAATCACACACTACGCAGATACGGTAAGATATCTGTATTTGAGCAGATATCTTTCAATATCGCTCTCTATATAAATCATATGAACCAACACACACAGCGCAGATAATTTATATTTTATCGTACAGTATCTGTGAGCACCGACATATACCGACAGATGGTGAGATTATTATCTGCGTATACAAATATATCTGCAGATAACATCTGCCGTATAGGCATCAGTATGAAGGATTCCGAGTGAATGTATCGTCTCGTATATTATCGTATCTGTTTAGTGTGCCTTGGCTACTCATTCATTACTCTTAATTTTTCCACATAATATTATGGTTAGATAAACTCACGGCATAGTTCCTGCGAGTACTCGTCGGTTTTGTCTATAGCGGCTCACTTAAACAATACATAGGTACATTAGTCAGAGACAGGCAATGAGGGCCGCAAAAGCAGTCCTCTGCCATAGTTAACTTTTCACCAAATGGTGAGCCCATCGCCCCTCTATGCTGTTGGATGTATGTGCAGTCTTTAGTCCGTTAGTCGCCTTTTACGACACCCAAGGGAAGAGAGGGGGTGTTAGTAGGTATTCTTTCATCGTTACGCGAAACAGTTATCACATACACATAGTAAATCGATTTAACAAATAGGCCCTTTCGAACCTGCTACCCGCTACCTCCCAGCCCTTGCTACAGCTCACGCTGCGCCCGTTACCGCGCCCATTTTGGTTTACGACTCACTAAATGCACGGCGGGAAGTGTAAACTTTGTCGGCGCCGAAATAGAATGCGTAAAACCGTTCAGAAATGAGCGAAATGTGATTAGCGAACAATACCTCCACATCAGCAACATCATGTGCCTATAAACGTCCTAAAATTGGACACAGGTATTCCCACATGAGCAACAACACATGAGGAAGTTGGTACCCCCCCCCCCCCCCACGACACGGTTACCGCGGTACCGTGCCTCTTAGAGGCGCCCTCGGCTTTCCCGCTCTCGAACCGGCTCGAACCCCCAGAGAATCTGGTGGGGGGGGGGGGGGGAGGGTTCGGAGACTCAAAACCCTCTGGGGAATTTCTCACGGCTTGAGGAACCTGTAAGTTTGTCGCCGCCCCTAAACAAGCCCGGTTAAGCTGTAAGGCTGATTTTCAGTCACGCCAATGATCAGCGCCGGCCACGCGCGCGCTTACAATTATCATTACACTACATAGTAGTTGCGCGTTTGAACTGCTTGCGTTACTATAAAACGCAACCACTATCAGTGTAACTGTAAGCGCGCGCGTGTGTCGGCGCTGATCAAACGCGTGACTGTGAAATCAGCCTAAAGGTCATCTGCGAACGACAGCAAGCACACTCCAAAAAAAAAAGATTAGACCTACGTGATTGGGCCCAATTATTGTTGGGACATTTCTTTAACGATTAAATAATAAATAAATAAATCTTTCCTACAATCACACCAATTATCTAGCCCAAGAGAAGCTTCGAAGAAACTCGTTAAATGGTTTTACTAGACAACGGATAAACATACTTAAAATACTTATTTAACCTACATAGAAAACACCCAGACCCGAGACAATTTAGAAAAACAATAATTTCTAAATTCACCCGACCGGTGATCGAACCCGGGACCTCAAAGATGGCGACACCATGAAAACCGGTGTACAAACCACTCGACCAAGGCGGTTCCTCGGATTGCCATCTTACGACAACAACCGGGTCCGACGACGGCTTCACGTGCCTTCCGAAGCGCGGCACCTTTTTACACCTCTTAGTATCCGTTTTATGAATATTCGAGACAGTTTTGATTAGGTTGCTCTAACAAGATCGCAAACTGGAAGTCTCAGCCGCTGCGTCATTGAGCTCCTCAATATCTCCTCGTTTCACTTATTATATTTGTAGTACTTCCATCAACTGTCAGGTTATACAAAACTATCAACACTCGTACCAAAAAAATCGTCAAGTCGTTCCTCAGACCATTCGACTTTGGAATTCTTTGCCGGCGCATGTGTTTCCCAGCTATAGTCCCGGGTCTTTTAAGCGGGGCGTGGAACGGTATTTATGCAGGCCGTCTAGAATGGGTGCGCTTGTTACAATGCTAGTTCTACGGTGAGGGGCGCTGTCATTATTTTGAACTGCATCAAATGCTCACTATCAGGCAGGATGTGGTCACTATGACGAGTAACATTAAAAAAAAGTACAAAATTTTCTCTGCGCATATAAAACTCGCGCAGGAGACTTACTACTTAAGTTATAACATGGGATTTGAACCTGCTGAAGCTCGTTCTTCGTCCGGTATCTCGTCCTAGTCTACTATGTGAACACGCGTAGTTTAATCCCTATTTTTCAGTTAAGTAGCCGGAGCTGTCAAGCTCTCTCTTCTCGTTATACAAAAATTACAATTTGCGGTTTCCACTGCTTGTCTTCTGCTTCCACTCGTCTACTCAAAAGAGATTGACACTAGATCGTTGATTTGGGATATCGGCACCTTTTTACACCTCTTAGTATCCGTTTTATGAATATTCAACTAGCTGAGTTATGAGGGTCTTCCTTCCCCTTTTCCCAGGGTAATACATACATCCTAATCACACTAATATTATGAAGGTGAAAGTTTGTAAGTATGGATGGATGTTTGTTACTCTATCACGTAAAAACTACTAAATGGATTTGGATGAAATTGGGCATACAGATAGTTTATAACCTGGATTAACACATAGGATACTTTTATCCCGATATTCCTACGGGAACGGGAACCACGCGGGTGAAACCGCGAGCGGCCGCTAGTACATAATATAATCTAGTCTATTATCCCCGAAGGGTTAGTCAGAGACTACACAAGTAGGACCGTTGAAGCAGTCCACTACCATAGTTCAAGTTTCACGCTGAGTGAGCACAATTGACATGTGCTCACTCAGCGTGATAGGTGGTAAGCCTATCGCCGGTCTAATATACTGTTGGATGTGTGTGCAGTCGTTAGTACGTTAGTCGCCTTTTCGCCTTTTACGACACCCAAGGGAAGAAAGGGGGGTGGTAGTATTCTTTCACCGCTACGCAACACGGTTGGGTCCCAGGGTAATAGTCAGCATAATTCCTATTGTTCGTGGTCCCAGGCACCCCCGCAAGGGATGGTAGTAGACGCAAACAGGTATCAACTTACCACAATATGAATTTCTTCAAAAGATTTTCAACTATATTTTTCGGGTTTATGGATCAATCAATACCTCCGACGGCCGGGTGGTCGAGTGGTCAGCGACCCTGACTGCGCAACCCACGGTCCTGGATTCAAATCCCGGTAGGGGCAAATGTTTGTGTGAGGTGAGAGCATTTGTGACCGAGTCATGGATGTTTATTAGTATTTATGTATGTTTATCCGTTATTAAGTCACCATAGTTCAGGCTATGCTTAGTTTGGGGCTGAATGATCGGTGTGACAGTTGTGAAAAATTATTTATTTTTATAATTTTCAATTATTGTTAAACCGATTGGAGAAATTCGATAGTTTTGTGTAGGTTGATCTGCTGTGGTGTATACCGCAGTAAGTTGTGGGAAGTTTGAAGCTTATATGAGAGGCGTAGGTAAACCCTTTTTAAAAGTTGCTACCCACATGGAAACTGCATATACTGTATGGTTGGGCCGCCCAACCGCCCAACTTTGGCCATCATAACTTTCTACGCTGGCCCAATGCGATTGACATTAAGACGAGTTTAGTTGCAAATACCTCCACTTATTTGATAAATTTTAAATTTGTACTTAACTTGTCTTGTTATGTGACTATTCATTATTTAAAATGTGAACTTCGTACTAAGAAACTCACTAATAATAGCTTTTCTTTCAAGAGGTGATTTTAGCTGAAGAAGTGTAATTTTTAAGCATTACGCAAGTGTATACTATATTGTTATAGTTATAGTGTGCCTGACCCATGTATCCAAATTGTAATGAAGAATTTTGAAAAACAAAAACAACCGGTAAATGCGTGCAAAACTGTTTTGCGAGAATAAATGGTTTATATGTATATTTACTATTAAATTACGCTCTTATAAAAAATATAATACACTATAGGATATTGCCTAAAGAATGTGCTAATTTGTTACGCGATCAGATGTACTTTACTAGATTATAAAAAATCCCGAAAACAGGCCAAATAAAACGGATGGTTTCTTACATTTTTTTTTAATTTTCGACATGATTTTGACATGAAAATATTTATTTTGAAGTAAGTACTACAGAGAACCTGCTAATTCATTAAGTCTATTTAGGCAAAAAACCTACAAAACGCGCCTATTTGCGCCGCTTCGCTGTTAGTCGAGAAGCGCTCGTAAGGACTCGCCCGCCTTAAGAGGCCTATTACATTTCGAATGTGATTTTTGCGTAAAATGCCTATTTACGCATTTTGTAGTAATTTTGCAGTTGTATTTAACGTTTTTATCGAAATAGGATAAGAAATTTGTGCATAATATTACAAATCTCCATTCTGTGAGCATAAGTTGAATTCGGACGGCCGGCGCATCGCATTTTGTAGTAATTTTGCAGTTGTATTTATCGTTTTTATCGAAATAGGATAATAAATTCATTATAAAATTTTTATTCCTCATGAAGTAACAAATACTCTGGTATAAATTTTGCTTAATAATATTATCGTAGATAGGAGATATTCACAGTTAACTTATAGCGATTTTCGAAGTTTTTTGGTTTAGAATAAGATTTTTTTCCTATATAAAATCAATGATATCTAAAAATTCCGAGGCCGCTACGCACTATTCGACTATATAAGAGATAACATTATAATTTTTTTATTTCACTTGTTTGGAACAGTAGTTCAATCGATGAGCTCAAAAAAGTGCCTTCGCGCACTTTATGAAAATCTTTCTCTGCAATTTTGGGTTTAATTAAAAAGTTAAGCAAAATTTACAAAAAGCGAGGCCGCTACGCACTATTCCAATAGCTATTCTACACTATTTAATAAGTCATAATTGTTAGTGTATTTTTGTTTCTGAGATCCATAACGCCAAAATTGGCCATTTTACGCAAAAATCACAGTCGAGATGTAATAGGCCTCTTAAGGCGAGGTATTCCGAGCGCTTCCTCTCGCTCTCTCACGGACTCACCACGGTATACGGGACGCGGGTGTATCAGCGAAGCGGCGCGAATAGGCGTGTTTTATAGGTTTTTTTATATAGAAAAAACTAGTAAAATACAAAATATGTGCTTTTTGCACTTACTAGATAATGAAAAGTTTCTTCTATTGGTAAAAAATAAACTAATTTATTAATGTATTATGACTTACAGCTCTTTTAAAATGTTGACAGAGCTGTCTTTAAGAGTCATTAGATAATATGTTCAACTATATTATATATGAACTTTAGAACTGTAAGTTTTATATTGGTAGCGGTACAATCAATCGAAATTGTTAAAAACGAGAAAAGAGCGCCGTAATAGCGACTAATCTTTTAACTGCGACCGCGCACTGATCAGTGCTCAATGAATAGGATTTCTTTTGTGTTAGTGGCGCCCGTTCTAAGTGCTTATAGCGACTAGTGATTTCAACTCAAAAATTTAATAAGTAGTCATTTATGTACAACCGAAAAAGTTCCCGGTTCACCACTTTTCGGCGATATTCGCTTGCACACAGGGCTTGGAAAGCCGGTATCTTAAATTACCGGTACCTTTGACGTAAATAAGGTACTGGTATCGATTTGATACCGGTATAAGTAGGATTGTAGTAGGATGGTAGTAGTACCTGTATTATCCCCTCAACCGGCCACGTGTAATAAACAGATATAATACAGGAACTTATACCGGTACCAAGTAACCAAATCCATTAGTGCGAGCGAGAGATACCGAGTAAATAAATAAGTGGCGCTTGGATTGGCTAATGGAGCGGCCACACTACCGTGTTATGCCAATAATTATTGCCATAACTTCAACAACGCCTAGGTATAACCACGATTTATGGCCATAATTTTACAATGCCAATAAATATGGCAAATGTCGGTAGGCAATAGGTCCGGCGGCGGTCTTTTTTCGCACATTAAAGAAAATTACCGCAGTAATTGAATGCGTTTGTGGTCACACTACCGTTTGTCATTGTCAGTGTGCAACATGAGCTTAATTGCGACGCACGTACCGACCGACATGGATTGGTCAAATGAAAAAGCGCTCGAATCATTGGAATTATTCCAATCCGAACCGTCTCTTTGGGGGATACCCGACCACCTTCTTTTTAGTCTTGCTTTAGCTTTGTAACAATTTAAAAGATTCATGTAAAAATAATTGGCACTCATAAAACACAACACAGCTGCAGCTTCAACCTCCATCTTGAAAAAATATAATTTTACCGCCTAATTTATTGGCATATCTCGGTAAACTCTAGTGTAACCACACCACTTCACGCAGTAATTTAAACAGTAATTTTATTTAATAATTACTGCGGTAACAGCCCGGTAGACGGTAAGGTAGTGTGGCCGCTGCATAACAGCATACTGCATTTCGCACGGCCGCATTGCACGCACAGAGTGCACTACATATCACATGACAAACCGACTGGCAACATCGCAGATAGATACCGGTATTCACGTGACAAACAGTCTGGCAACGTCGCAGGTAGATACCGGTATTCACGTGACAAACAGTCTGGCAACGTCGCAGATAGATACCGGTATTCACGTGACAAACCGACTGGCAACATCGCAGATAGATACCGGTATTCACGTGACAAACAGTCTGGCAACGTCGCAGGTAGATACCGGTATTCACGTGACAAACAGTCTGGCAAAGTCGCAGCTAGATACCGGTATTTTTGAGGTACTATACCGGTACTCGTGTAGAATCGGTATCCAGGAACCGAAATGGAAAATACCGGTACTTACCGATGTAATACCTGTATTTTCGGTACCGGTTCCAAGGTCTGCTTGCACACGATCTACGCGCACGCTGCTGTACAGTCACGAGCACCAATTTGTATACACCTTGGCTCTTATTCCATTGTATTAAGAGTTATCTACAATTGTTTAAGTACATACTTTTGCTCGTGACTGTACACGCGGTCGGAATGGAGCGCAAGCGATTATCACCGAAAAGTGATCGACTGGGCTCCTTGACTGTACTGTCGGCGATTGTTCAGTAATCAGTATCTATTTATGTCTCGCACATAATGAGCGATTAGTGTCGGTTTTACGGGCGTTTTTATGTAACCTACCACTGGACTATGTCGAGTTTGCTTCGCTATATTTATTACCTACGCCGCCGCTAGGTATTTCAAAAGTGGCATTGCTTGTTCATGTATTGCGTTCTGTTTTATCTTGGTTAGGTACTCTTTTTATTAAGGGGGGTTAGGCGGCCAGCGAAAATTCCAGGTCGTCGCGTGTGTTGCGCGGTGCGGGGTCCGCGGTAGATAATTCGTAAGCGCCATTCACATTTTTATCAAAAAGTTAATAAAAATGTTTAGTTTTTTGGAAATCCAAATAAGTCAAGAAATTGAAAATGTTAATATTTATGTGTTTATGATTTTATAATAATGATTATTGTAAAACACGGGCGTAATGTGCATTTTAGTATGTGAAATTTTAGAGGTAATTTCAGGATTTTTTCTATCGAGCAAAATGTTTCCAATTGTGTTTTGGAAACAGTCATCCCCTCACACATACGTTCTGTAAATATGTCATATTGAAATTTCAGTGCGAAATATCCTACTTCCTACTAATATTATAAACGCGATGTAAGTATGGATGGATGTTTGTTACTCTTTCACGTAAAAACTACTGAATGGATTTGGGTGAAATTCGACATACAGATAGTTTATAACCTGGATTAACACATAGGATACTTTTTATCCCGATATTTCCACGGGAACAGGAACCACGCGGGTAAAACCGCGAGTGTCGGGATGACAGCCAATTTTTCCGTTTACACTGCCTACCTACCCCCCTTAAGCAATAACAGGGAAGGCCTTCATCTCGACTTATAGTACGAAGGAGTTCCAAAAATAAACGCAAAACGGAACAAAACAGTTGTTTCATGTATTATTTAGTTCGTATTTACAATTTTGTATGGACCAGCTGTTTGTTTCACAATATTCGAGTTTCTACATACATATAAGACTATTATCCCCTTAGGGTTAGTCAGAGACTAAGTAACGAGGACTGCAGAAGCAGTCCACTGCAAAATCCACGTTTCACCAAAATACAACTGCACATGCCCATGCTGAGCACAGCGTGATAGGTTGTAAGCCCATCGCCGCTCTTTGCCTTTGGATGTTTGTATATTATTTTATTTATTTTTATTTATTTAGGACAACCAACAAAACATACACCAAAAACAATTATATAAAAGAAACATTGGAAAAAAGTCTTAATCTAAGGTGCTGTCTTATTTTTTTAAATTCTTTATTATATTTATAGACAGTTAGGTCACAGTGATTGGTTTCAATAACCTCCCAAGTAACAAAATGTGGTCTTGTAGTGGTTCCGGAGCCAGGTCTATAACAGGCTAGTAAAAGTTTATAACCACGAAAAAGGGCCCATTTTATACGCGTACTTTTCTAATAAAACACTCATAGTAGATTTTGCGAGCAACACTTAGTCCATTAATACACTTATAATCGGACTCCGGAGAACCATTTGCTCCCGCGAAGCTCACTATGAGCATTTAATAGAACCAGGCAGACTTGTAACGTACTCCGCACTTCTTTTACTTGCTACTTCAAACATTTGTGAATTGATGTTTTGTTGTGCAGTTGTGGAGAAAACTAAAAAAATAAAAGTAATTTCATCTTTTTTATATAAAATGTATTAACAAGTATTTTGCACGTAATATTATACGTGCATACATGTTTGCACGGCAAACGCGTATGTATTTTCGGTGAAGTATATCGTGCTTTACATCTCAATTTTTGTTAGCCTTTTGAACACGGACTATAAATTACTATTACTGGCGTATGACACTTATAGCGGATTTATAATTACTTCTTATAGGCGATTATAAGTGTAACTTACTGGAGCACGTATTCTCAAGTGTATTTACACCTATGCGACACTTTTATAGGCCATTTTAGCCTTTACTGCGCCTATAATTTCGTTCTATACACGACTATAAGTAAACTTAAAAGAACAGGTGTACTATAAAACCAAACGAACTCCGCGTAACCTGTTATAAGCTTCGTAGTAAAACCTGGAACCACTAAAAGAGAGGTACTAGTGCTGTAAGCCTGTAAACTGTGCACTACAGGAGAACTTTGTTACTTGGGCTATCTATCTGTTACGGCCGGTTTCAATAACCTATCTATCTGTTACGGCCGGTTTCAATAACCTATCTATCTGTTACGGCCGGTTTCAACTAAAAACATAAGCATCAAGCACAGACAAATGTCGACGGTTGAAAGCCAGAACCTCGGTAGCCAAGTGGTTAAGGCAGCCGCCCGGAATGCGGAAAGTGCGTGGTTCGATTCCCGCCTGAGGTTGTCGTCTTTTTTCAGTGTTTAAAATTTTACTTAAGTATATTTAAGCGTTAATAAAACGCTAAAATATAAAACATTAATCTATAAACGCAGCTTCATCTTAACCAAATGTTCAAATATTTGTAAAAATATTTCTTTCGGATCTCAGAGGTGAAAGCTTCTAAGATTTGATGTAGCAATGTTGACTAAAAACATAACCATCAAGCACTGACAAATTTCGACGGTTGAAAGCTAGACCTCGGTAGCCAAGTGGTTAAGGCAGCCGCCCGGAATGCGGAAGGTGCGTGGTTCGATTCCCGCCGGAGGTTGTCGTCTTTTTTCAGTGTTTAAAATTTTACTTAATTTGACTTAAGCTCGTTACAAATTGTGTCAAATATCTGACTCTAGTGGTCAAAACAACAGATAGGTTATTGGAACTGGCCGCAAGTCACCCTCATAGTTATATTCCTTAATGATAACTTATGTTATTCTACGTTTTATAACTAATTTTACTAATTTATATAGCATCTTCGTTTACTTCGATAACGGAAACGCGAGAATGTTAACACAGGAACCAACATCTACAACATTTAT
Organism: Scoparia ambigualis; assembly: GCA_963921215.1. Lineage (NCBI taxonomy): Eukaryota > Metazoa > Arthropoda > Insecta > Lepidoptera > Crambidae > Scoparia > Scoparia ambigualis. The sequence goes on along the minus strand of OY992514.1, from coordinate 25,036,573 downwards.
GTTACACAATGTCAGAAAGTCATGTCTCTCAGCTTTGACACGGACACATTCCATCAATATATGGTACCTATGCATTTTCAACAATCCCACATTCCAAGTGCTGTCTTACTTAAAGGCTGCCACGGCATGCAAATGTGGGCTTACGATAGTTTTAAATTATTTAAATAATTTTAAAACCTTAACTTAATATATAAAATCTAAAACCAACTAAAAATACCCAGTTGTGAGACACTTCGATACTTCGTGTTTAAATTTGTTGTACTAAAAAATATCCCCGGAATATTCCTTGTTCTTACAAAGAATATTATATTGCCTGGGAAGCCTAAGTATTCATGATGGCGTGGTGACACAAATTGCTTCTGCTTCCCTTTATTGAGAAAGGAACATCTGATCTGATGATGTGCAAACTTTAGTCCGTTTACGACACTGAAAGGAAGAGTCGGTAGTAATCTTTTAGTTACGCTATATCACACACACGGCTAATAGTGTACTAATAATAGCGAAACAAAGCAGTTGTTTAGGTCGTATTTGCAAGGAACATGGAACAACAGTTTCAGACTTAATTCCATACAAATTATTGTTATTTGCACTCAAAAGGATGACCCAATTGCAGGGCTACACGTCTATACCTATTACCTTACAAAATAAGAATTGTGATTTTTTTTTAATTCTCGCTGCTCCAACATAATTAGAACGTAGTTTTAGCTAATTCTCATTCATACTAGTTCTCGCATTTATTCCTCTCGCACTTTCATACCTCATACTTGACAGCCATTCATCATCTTTTGCTCTTTATCGGGTGGGACTCCCGTTTCCTACTTTATTTGCCTATTTCTACTACTAATTTTACCATCATTATGAATCTTAAACTATCTTGAGCTATATGCTCAGGACTTCTTTTACATTTCTCTCTTTCTTAATTAATACAATTTTCTTATAGGCTATTTTACAATTTACTTACTGTGTATACAGGGTTATTGGAAATACGTAGCGATCCCTTTATGGGGTGATAGTACAGATCATTAGCTATCAAAGTGCCCTAGAGTAGATGGGACAAAAATGTACCGAATTAATTTTTTTTTTTTTTTAAGTTCCGGTTCTTTTTTTTACGTATTAGAGTGTATGCAAACTAAAAACACACAAAAACAACCATTAAATACGTAAATTTCTTTTTTAATCCACTTTGATGTAGCCTGACCCACTTTTCTTGTCTTGTTAAATATTTCTTTACAAATATTTTTTTCGAAATCGGTCCATTTTTGCCCCATCTACCCGAGGGCAATTTGATAGCTATTGATCTCCACTATCACCCCTTAAAGGGATCGCTACGTATTTCCAATAACCCTGTATATTACTTATGCTAAGTTTCATGGGATTTTACATGTTTTGCTATTTTAGGTCCTTATTACTAATTGGCTTACTGCTTATTATTTTCATTACAATATGACTTATTCTAGTTTTACATACATTTTTTACTTATTTACTTAATGGAACTTCTAATTATATGAAATGATATAATTGAGTTCACCCTTATTTTAAACTTATTTACTATACATTATATACTTAGTTTTTATTTGTAGCTCTAAGTACGTCAGTAATTCTGACGCAGTTCTTTACGACACCCAAGGGAAGAGTCGGTAGGAATGTTTTAGTAAGCCGCTATACCACATACACGGCTAATACTGTACTAATAATACTCGTAGTGGAACAAAGCAGTTGTTTAGGTCGTATTTGCAAGTTTGTATGGAACAGCAGTTTTTCTTTAACAGTTTCAGACTTACTTCCATACAAATGGTTGTTATTTGCACTTAAAATGATGACCCAGTTGCAGGACTACACGTCTATACTTATTACCGAACATCCTGTATAAAAATCATGATGTTTACACCTATCGATGCTGCACCCTCTATTTCTAATTGGTAATTATTCCCATTCCGATCGTTTGGCTGCCATGTTTGACCAGGGTGACGTCACCACTGTTTATGTCCACTAGGTATATCGGTTGAAGTCTGCACTGTTTTCCTAGTATAGTGGGACGCGGTGCTTTTAGGTAAATTGGGGCTAGAACAGAACACACGACCGGTAATTGTATTTGCTTTCTTTTAATCAGTTTGATGTGCGAATCCAATTGTGTTTTTTGTAGTTCTGTTTGTGTTACTGTGCTGAGGAATTAGTATACGCTCCGTCTGATGGAATACGATCACCGCGACCTATGAATGCTTTCAAGGGTATCACACGCGTTGCCGACCGGAAGCGATAGTTCTTATGTCCTTATTAGGGTTGCCATTTGCCACCCGTACTCTAAAATAGAGTATTGTCCTCTTTTTCATGACGGCGTACTTTATAACCTACGACACCAATAAAGTACGCTAAAATACTCTATTCACGTAAAAGACAAATATTTGTTAAATGTCACAAAGAACAACAAAAAATACGTTTTTAAGGACAAATCAATAAATACTCTTTTTATGCTATGTACTTTATTATTGTTTAGAACAAAATGAAAAAAAATACTTTATTCGTCCTAAAAAAAGGGGGCACCCTAGTCCCATCATAGATTCATGAATATTTTCCCTAAAGGGTTAGTCTTAAACTAGACAATGAGGACCGCAGGAGCAGTCCACTGCCATAGTCCACGTTACACAAAATCACATCTGGACATGTGCTCAGCGCGATATGTGATGAGCACATCGCTGCTCTACGCTGTTGGATGTATGTGCAGTCTTTAGTCCGTTAGTCGCCTTTTATGGTTCCCTGTGCTCGTGATTTCACTGGTTTTTGTTCTTGTTCTGTTCGATTACATGCAGAACAATATAAATAGGGTCGCATTGTTCAGTCCTATTCTTTGCAGAATCTTATCACAAACACAAAACAACATCGCAGTTTATATTGCTTATAATTTTAAACAGTAGCATATGGCTATCTCTTGCAAGTTCTACCTACATATCTTTGCAAATAAATCATTGATCTGTAGTTTCGTTGTCATGTCACGCTAAAAATGGATAAATAAAAAAATAAAAATTGTTTTATTTCTCAAATAAATAAACATATTAGAAGTGAGACAACCCCAGAGAGTAATACAAATACTTGTAGTGGGAAAATAAATGAACCAACGCTTAGAATCTCGCTTATGTTGTCGGTTATGTCACTATTTTGGAGTCCCTGATCCTTCTGATCTGATCGGTATGTTGTCGGTTATGTCACTATTTTGGAGTCCCTGATCCTTCTGATCTGATCGGTATGTTGTCGGTTATGTCACCATTTTGGAGTCGCTGATCCTTCTGATCTGATCGGTATGTTGTCGGTTATGTCACCATTTTGGAGTCGCTGATCCTTCTGATCTGATCGGTATGTTGTCGGTTATGTCACTATTTTGGAATCCCTGATCCTTCTGATCTGATCGGTATGTTGTCGGTTATGTCACCATTTTGGAGTCGCTGATCCTTCTGATCTGATCGGTATGTTGTCGGTTATGTCACTATTTTGGAGTCCCTGATCCTTCTGATCTGATCGGTATGTTGTCGGTTATGTCACCATTTTGGAGTCCCTGATCCTTCTGATCTGATCGGTATGTTGTCGGTTATGTCACCATTTTGGAGTCCCTGATCCTTCTGATCTGATCGGTATGTTGTCGGTTATGTCACTATTTTGGAGTCCCTGATCCTTCTGATCTGATCGGTATGTTGTCGGTTATGTCACCATTTTGGTCTTTCTGATCTGATCCGTGGAGTCCGATCTTCATGTGATATCATCATTACATTTTATAAAGTCTAATCGCCGTTTTCCTGCGTCTGTAGCTCCGTTTTCTCCTGCTAAACTACATAATGGATACTTAGACGGTCTTCACTGATAGAAAGATCGAAAAAGGACGATGGTTTTTAGAATTGTAGCCAAATAGCAAAAAACGGAACCCTTGTGGATTCGTCATGTCTGTCTGTCTGTCTGTCCGTCCGTCCGTATATCACAGCCACTTTTTTCCGAAACTATTTTAGGGTTCCGTAGCCAAATGCCAAAAAACGGAACCCTTGTGGATTTGTCATGTCTGTCTGTCTGTCTGTCCGTCCGTATGTAACAGCCACTTTTTTCCAAAACTATAAGAACTATACTGTTAAAACTTGGTAAGTAGATGTATTCTGTGAACGGCATTAAGACTTTCACACAAAAATAGAAAAAAAAACAATAAATTAGTTTGCGCGAGAGACACTTCCAAAGTGGTAAAATGTGTGTGTGTGTGTGTGTCCCCATGTAACTTCTAAAATAAGAGAATGATAAAACTAAAAAAAAACATATAATGTACATTACCATGCAAACTTTCACCGAAAATTGGTTTGAACGAGATCTAGTCAGTAGTTTTTTTTTAATTCTATGGCGAGGTTCGTAAGCTGATTGGTTCTTCCTACTGTGTAAGGCTGCCTCTAAAGTCCTCGGACGGTAAGGCTCAATTAACAAGTAGGGAGAAGATACTACAGCGTTGGGCAGAACATTTTAACACCTTGCTCAATGTGGATCGATCAGTGGATCTACGTCATATCGGCTTGATGAGCCAGCTTCCTCTTGCTGTGGAGCTGTATGAGCCTATGTCACGCGATGAAGTAGTCACTGCCATCAGACAGCTGCAGAATAAGCGTGCGGTAGGCGTTGACCTTATACCGGGCGAGTTATTGAGGTACGGCGGAGAGGAGCTGCACTCCGTGGTGTGGGCACTGTTTGTTCGAATGTGGGAGGAGGAGCGAGTCCCCGATACTTTTAAAGTGTCTCGCATCATTTCACTCTACAAAAATAAAAGTGACCGCTCGGAGTGCGGTTCTTATAGGGGTATCTCACTTATCTCGACTCTTGGAAAGGTATTTGCCAGAGTTCTTTTAAATCGCCTAAAAAATCTATCTGAGAATATACTGCCTGAGACTCAATTTGGCTTCCGACCTGGCAGAGGTACATGCGAGGCAATCTTTTCGGTTCGTCAATTGCAGGAAAAAAGCAGAGAACAGGGTCGTCAGCTTTACCTCTGTTTTGTTGACCTAGAGAAGACTTTCGATAGTGTATCTCGTGTAGCCCTTTGGTTGGTGCTGAGGAAGCTGGGATGCTCGGAGAGGTTTGTGAGGCTTATAAGACTCCTGCATGACGACATGCAGTGCTGCGTCACAGTAGACGGAGAACAGTCCAATTTTTTCTCAGTTACCTGTGGGGTCAAACAAGGGAGCGTATTAGCACCCACACTGTTCGCGCTGTACTTTGCAGTTGTAGTCAAGGAGGTCTTACAGACCTCTTGGGAAGGGGTTCGTATCCGCTTCCGTACAGACGGCAAACTTTTTAATCTGGCCAGGTTCAAAGCGTGTACCAAAGTATCGTACGCAATTATCACTGAGATCTTATATGCCGACAACCTGTGCTTTTTAGCGGAATCCCCGGATGGACTTCAAAAGCTGATGTCACGCTTTAGCCGGGTTTGCTGCAAGTTCGGCCTGAAGATAAGTGTCAAAAAGACGGAAGTGATATCCCTAGACATTCATGATCATGAAACTATGACGATAAAGCTTGATGAAGATGTGTTGAAGCAAGTTGATAAGTTTCGCTATCTGGGGAGCACGATAACATCCAAGTGTGACCTTGATGCTGAGATCAACAGCAGGATCGGTGCTGCTGCCGCGGCGTTTAGGAAGCTGTGCTCCAGGGTCTTCTGCTCGCACGACTTGAAGCTGGCCACAAAAATCTCCGTATATATGGCTATTGTATTGCCGAATCTCCTATACTCTTCTGAGGCGTGGTGTGTGTACCGCTACCACATGCGTACGCTAGTTCGATTCCACCTTAAATGTCTTCGGAGCATCATGAAGATCAGATGGTCTGATCGCGTGCGTAATACCGAAGCTCTGCGACGGACCAATGTTGGTGGCATTGAGTCTTACTTAATGCGTCGGCAGCTTCGGTGGTGCGGACACGTCTCACGCATGCACGAGGAGCGTATGGCCAAGTGCTTCTTTTTTTCTGAACTGAAGGAGGGTAAGCGTAAACGCGGTGGCCAACTCCTTAGTTATAAAGATATTCAGAAAAGGCATATGAAGAGGTGCACTATCGAGCCATCCAAGTGGGAGGATTTGGCAGCGCAGCGTTTGAATGGCGCGGGCTTGTAAAGAGGCAAGTTCACGATTTCGAGGAGCAGCGTAAAACTGACTTAGACACAAGACGAGACGAGTTGAAAGCCCGCCAGCCCGCGTCTATTCATTACAACTACGTTCGAGGAAAACTTACGTGCGCTCGGTGTGCACGCCAGTGTACAAGGAAGATCGGCTATATTAGCCACATTAGGGCACACCAGCGTCGTACCGACTAGGAGTCGAAGTGGTCGCCATGACCGAAATCGGTCGGATTAAATCATCATCATCAGTTTTTTTTCATACGTTATAAATTAATTAATTAAAAAAAAATACATTATTATTAAAACATCAATCAAAGTTACAACGAACTACAAGAACTTTTATATGATGTTACTTGCTGCTACGGAACCCTTCATGGGCGAGTCCAACTCGCACTTGGCCGATTTTTTATATAATTTGTAGGTATTTGGTTAATTGCTGAACTATGACGGTACTTCGTGTGGACGAAGGCGCTGGCAGGCTGCTTGTAATTAATAAAACGAAGATTCTATATTTTATGAATAGTTCAATAAATAGCAGAGAATTATGGCTTAGAAATACTAAAGACTAAACAAAATTTCCGCAGAGCTTTCGGTACTAAAGATATGATGCATCGTTCATCGCTGGACTATTGTTTACATACCAGTCCTGACGTATATTAACCGATGATGGAAAGCGTTCTTGGTAATCGTCGAATGTTAAACTATTATTCGGTTAGGTGTGAACTGTGAGTTGACCGTCTACCATCAGTCCTGTTTTTACGTATGATTAGATGCTTATGTTGATAGATTGACTGACTTCATATAAATCAAAATTCAAGTTTTAAGTTCCATTAACATTTATACAATTTAGGCTACATGGGCTCGATGGCGCAGCGATTGAGGCGTTAAGTTTGTTTGCAATGCCGAGTCACTGGAGGTTTTCTGCAGGGCCCCTGAAATCATATAAGAAATCCCCTCTGGTACTGCAGCATATGTTCGGATTATTTTCTTCGAAGTATTGTCTTTAACACCCCACCTACGAAACATCGCAATAACATTTTTCACACAGAAATTTGGTATAGGCCTCCATAGTAGTTATTGCATGTTATTGGTCATGTAGACCATTTTGACTGGTTGGCCTTTGACATTTTGTGATAGGTCGATCTCGTTCCGTCCCTTGTAGCATGCGCAACCAACACGCGTGTATGTCGACAATAGGATTTCTCTTTCTATAACAGCAAGTACAAATAGTCCTTGAGTTTATCAAATGAACTGTTTTGTATCAATCGACACGTTATCAAAGGTTTGCAAGAAAAATATTCTATTATTTTTAGTAGCCAACGCGATTTTCCACGTAAAGCTCCGACTTCCTTATAATATTTCTTTCTACAAGTATATAGTTGGCTGACAGTAACCACATCACCGGTAGCGATTTTGAGCTTTATGACTGGTGCAACAAACATTGGTGCGTGCTGTGTTTCGGTGAAGTTAACAAGGCTTATATTTGTTTGGTGTTTATCTATCGGTAAAAGTACTAAGGTACACGCATATACTTCAAACAAATAATCGGAACTTATAGTTTACTTGTTATGCGTGTTTGTTTATCTGTTGAATACTGTCGGCAAAAATGTGTGGAACATTTCGTTAGATAGAGCAAAGAAACAGCAGATTTCTTCTTGTGTTGATTTACTAGCCGTTTGCCTGCGACTTCGTCTGCTTGAACACTCGAATTCCGAGGGAATATTGAAAATCAATTCTTAACGGTTTACTATTTGTTTGTGAGTATTGAGTTAAATATGGTATTTAGTTTATTTTATTTAGAGTTTAACTGTTCCTGTGATCGTTGTTCCAAGTATAGTAATCAGGTCCGATGGTCCGAAGGCCCGATCTTGTATACGATGAAGACTGATTATAATAAATAATATTATTAGAGTCTGGCTAACGAAAGCTGAACTAGGAAAAACTGCAATTTTCTCAGAAAAAATTTAATTTGACATATGAGATGACACCATAGATAGACACACATAAAGACAAAGTGTTGCCAATCAAATAACTACGAAGTTCAGCTTTCGTTGGCCAGACTCTGCATTTGTTTTATTTTTTACTTACTTACAAATTGTAACAAAACATTATTAGCACAACTGTTATGTATGCCAAAATGTTTTCTCAAAACAAGTAGACTAGAGAGATAGAAGAGATTCATTAAAAAATGTTTGATGTCAATTTCGTGTTTCGACAGATTCTAAGAACTGTTAATGTAGATAGTTATCTCTCGCATTTTTTATAGCCAAAAAAAAACAATAGATCCGCGTCTATATTATTATAGAGCAGCATTGAAGGAAAACGTGCTTCTGTAAATATTAGAAACGCAAACTAGATGCAGCCGGTAAAAATGCTCGCAAGATAACTCGAGATTGTGCATGTGTATCAGCTTAGTTGATTGAGTTATTTGGATGATTTCATTATTAAGATAGTAAATTAGCTTCCTTTTCCTGCTTCGCATGTTTAGACACTTTTACTTTTGGCGTAGGTAAAAATTAAAATTTACCCACCCCGATCCAGATTTCGGTTTACCTACCATTTCGTTTATGTGTAGTAGAACTTCAAATGCGACAGACTTAAACTACGTATTTCTAATGGTATTACTAGCAAATAATGTTAATAAACATAGGTCCAATTTTGCCATTTTAACTTAATTAGTTTCTATCAAATATCAAACAAAAAAAAAATATCAAAATAAATAAATCAATTAACTACTGTACTTCATTAAACAATTCCTTAGTCTTCTAGAGAGAGGGAATAGGAAAGCTTTTTCTTACCAAACGTTTCACAAATTTAATAGAATTTGAAAGTACTGGCCAGTAACTTGACATATCTCGTTTCTGCGTACAAAGTGGCTAAGTCATCAGACCAGTCACAATTATTAGGGCGTGTTATCTTTTAGATTTTTTTACTTGAAAATTTTTAAAAAGAACGAATATCTCAAAAATTAAGCATTTTACGACTATGTGTTACAAAACTTTTTTAACTCCAATTAAGTTGTAGAATCGATAGTTGAACTTTGTCGCATATCTCGTTCCCACGGTGTATTATGTCATTCACAGTGCAGCCTTTATAAGTATTGATGGATGCAAAGGAAGATGGTAACAAAAGAAAAGATGGGTGGATGGATGGTGTAAAAGATTATATCAATTAAAAGGGAATGAATGTTCAGGTTTCGGTTGATGGAAGAGAAAGAAAGATTCATTTTGCCTTAAGTAATATAACATCGCGTTTAGGTTGCTTTGGGGCTAAATGGCTTTTGTCATGGATGTAGGTATGCAAAATTTTGAGTTGACTACTCTTTCATAACGATGTAAAAGCGAAGCTTGTTCCTGCGCGCAAACAGGGCGCAAACATCAATAGCATCCTGAATTGCCAGCAGGCTAGATTGTCGATACTTAAATTATTGCTGTGTCATATGAGACATGCGATAGTGCAGATATGAATTGCGTTATTATTACATCATTATCAAGCTAATCAGACTAAATCACGTTCTATTACTGGGGTCACGATTTCTCACACTTATACTTTTCGTGCTGGCTTAAAAAGGAAGCTTTAAAGATTGCTCTTTTTTAAAAATTAACTGGGTCTTACTTAACGTACTTACGTAGATACTTTCCGAAACACAGAAAATATTAAAGTAAGTTTTATTCTACAATATTTTAGAAAGGCAAATATCGAACTCCAACTTGTTCTATTTTCGCTTTTAGATTCCATTATCCATTCTACACGATATAGTACATCAGTTTTAATATTGTTATGCCAATAAAAAGGTCGTTAACAGACTTAGCTCATGAAGCATGGGCCACTATCAAAGTAATCTTTACTGTCAGAATTCTATTTGAAAATGTTTATTTTGACGTCGAAAAATATCATGATGTTCTCACAATTTGCATGACGCTCTACTATCTAGCTAGCTAGCTCTACGCTAGCTACTGTTTCGTTGAGACTGAGCCTTTTGCTCGCTCCTCTTCTTTGAAATCCTTCAAAATTTTTTATACACTTTTACACTTTCGCGTTACATTATAATCAAATATTTGTAATCTTCCTTCCAAATTGTTTTATCTTCATCTTTAAAAAAAAAATTATTTAGTTTATTTATTGGTCACATGTACAAAATTATCTATTTGGTGCCTCCATATTTTACTAAATGCATTGATTGCATATAAGTTAACCGACTAGTATATTTCGAGTACCTTTTTATTTATTCTATAACGCTGAATCGTTTTACCGCCTCTGTGATTTAGTCTATAGTGGTTTAGACCACCACCGGTCTAAGACCTAGAGGTCCCCGCGTTCAATTCCCAGAAGGGGGTAAAGTACATGTTTGTACTGGGTTTGGTTGAGGGTAGAGCTTGTTAAGTCCGCCAGGCTAGCTACCACGTAAAAGGCGACTAACGGACTAAATACTGCACATACATCCACCACGCATCACGCTGAGCAAAAAAGTGCAGTTGCTATTTGGTAAAACGTGTACTGTGGCAGTCTTTGATCATAAAAACTATAGATACTTAAACGATTGTAAAACGGCACCACGAAACAAAGCAAAAATCAGAATTGTGCTTTGTTTTTCTATCAAAATTTCGAATTTAATTTTTTTTTAAAGAGGGTTTACTCATTTCGGTTTCCCATACAAACTTCCAAGTCGAAATTTTTAAAAACCATAATGCCACGTTTTGTAAAACTTTGCATGCCAAAGTCAAATACAGGGATCTAAATAGTTTGTTGAAAACATTTTTAAAAAACGTTTATTTAGCTGAGTTATTGCGATTTAAAGTCCACTATAGAAAGTTTAAAATCGCAGTAACTCAGTTAAATAAACGTTTTTTAAAAATGTTTTCAACAAACTATTTAGATTCCTGAACGTTACTTTAGCATGCAAAGTTTCATTAAAATTAACTTATTGGTTTAAAAAAATTTCGACTTGGAAGTTTGTATGGGAAACCGGAATGCGTAAACCCTCTTAACTAGCTGAAATCTAGCGAGCCTAGTTCCCTTCGGGGACAATAGTCGTGAATACCATGTGTGTATGATGTATGTTTTTTCTTATACGCGTTATATTACATTCATGTCACGTTTCAGGCGCCTCAAAATTGAATGTCCCATCAAAACATCTAAAATGAATGATGAATATACCATTAACAACTTTAGAATCGAAGTTCAATAGTGTGACGAACGTATTCGCGTTTACATTGCAGTCGTTACTGTGTTTAATGAGAACGTAAAACCATGTGAAGCGTATGCCAACGAACTATTCACGGACTACGTAACCGAGACTATAAAGAAAGAAATTAACTTTTTCTAACCAATGAGGTTTCAATTTTCTAATCAATTACTTTGTAATTATTTAATAATTTAACAACCCGATTATTAAACCGAACCTTTTGAAGTTATTGACAAGTTGCTACGAATGATTCGTGCTGCTGAAACCTTCAAAACAATACAAATTGAAAATAATAGAACTTCGTAATTTTACTATACTTTCTAATTTATTTTTATCTATATACCACAGAAAGTTCTTCATTCAATCGTAATAATTGTTTACCGTAATTTAAGTGGAGAGAAAGCATATTTAAAAATAAATAAATAAATTGTTAGTTTGAGTGATGAACACATTGAAGAATACCGGGCCCAAATAGGAACCTTGAGGAACACCAGATGTGGACAGAAAAGGTTCTGAAGAGAAACAAAACAAAGAAAAGATGTTTGTAGTGCCATATAACATGATTAGAGTAAAATACTTTATACGGATTCAATCGCGTTTATTCTAGATTATGTTATGTATTATATCCTGACTTTCAAAATATCTTGTTCGCGTGAATGAGACCGTTCATAGGGATCTAAGTACTCAAGTTTACTTTATTCGTACGTCTTGTATCCAGAGGTCACAGATTTGATTCCCAGCTGGGTACGTATTTGTGTACACACCCGATAACCGAATGTGTTAATAGTGTATATTAAGAAAACTTATGATATAAAAAGTTACTGATCCTGAGAGACATTGGACATTAGAAAACATGTGATGTTAAAAATTTAACAGACGCGATTTTGTTACAGAAATTCTGGGGTCCCCAAATAGATCCCAGGTTAGCGCAGTACCTATCCAACTTTCTATTCGGATCTGGCCAGCAGAAGACACCGTCTGTCGACTTCAACAGATTCGCTGAGCTGTACGTCTATAATGTAAGAGGTATGATTGTTTTATTACGTAAACAATATTTATTACGCAGCATTGAGCCGTGTGGTATGGCAGCTTATTTATTTATTTCGTGACAACAAATAGTTACAACATATTATATAAACATAAAATCTGGTGTAATGCACCACATCGACTAACACAATATTGTAACCCACGACATTATTCACATATTAATGAAGAAAAAGTGTGCTACTTGAAACATTGAATAATTCTGAGTTAAACAAAAGTAAATGATTTGGAATTAATGCTGTACCTATTGTGAGTTTACAAAATATAAGCTAAATTTAATTATTTTTATTGTAAGATTATCAAAAGAATAGGTACTGCCAATGCCAACCCCTCTCTTTCTTTGAGTGTCGTAAAAAGCTACTGACGGACTAAAGACTGCACATACATGCAACAGCATAGAGCACCGATGAGTTCAACACTTTTCACGCTGAGCACATGTGTAGTTGTGCAATTGACTAATGGTAGAGTGCATCAACATTGTACTGAGTTTGTAAAAAGCCTTAAAAGTAATTGCTATGGGTATACAATGTGATAGGGGTAGTACTTCTAACCCGTTAAGGCTAAGTACTACATCTGAATTCATCGACAAAAAAAATAATATGGGGGGTCCTACCCCCTCCCCCTATAATTTATGACCATTTTTACTTTATGCGATATCAAAGGTTTTATACGTCGGAGAAATATGAAAAAAATGGCAAACGGCAGCTAATGACACTGGCTAACTAATAAATTACTTTGTTTCGTATGTTTGAGATTATTTTGGTGAGAAAAAAAATCATTACTTAATTGTTTTGTGATTTAAAATCACTTTTTTATAAGTCCATATTTTTTTTTTAATCGATGAATTTAGATGTAGTACTTAGCCTTAACAGGTAAGAAGTACCACCCCTATCACATTGTATATCAATGACATTTTATACATACATTCTCATAACAATTTTGTCAAGATCAAATTACACTATGACCCGATAATATGTCAGAGCGTTTTTACTATTATACTATATTTAAATACAGGATATTTGGTACTAGGATAGCAGAAGTATTTGTATGGAACCAGCTCTGAAACTACGAAATAAACTATCTGTTCCATACTTTTAAATTGAATACTATTAACCATGTCGCTTAGCGGTAAAAGAATACTACCATCCCCTCTCTTCCCTTGGGTGTCCTAAAAGGCGACTAACGGACTAAAGACTGCACATACATCCAACAGCATAGTGGCGATGGGCTCACCACCTGTCACGCTGAGCACATATGCAGTCGCTTTTTGGTCAAAAGTGGACTGTGGCAGAGGACTGCTTTTGCGGTCCTCATTGCCTATTCTCTGACTAACCCTTCGGGGAAAATAGTCGTGTTTAAATGTATGTATGTATATGCAGTTTTGTATGGAACGGGTAATTTTTTAAAGTTTTGCTAAAACTAACCCACTGACAGAGTTGCTCGCAGTCGCATATAAATTTTTGTTCTTTGCAGGATTATTATACTTAACTGTTATCAAACACCCTGTTTAAAGCTTGCCTTGCTTCCCCAATTCAGATATTTGAAATTGAGATCGAATGTCCACGAACTGTAAATCAAAGTCATAAATATATTTATTTAATAAACTTAATCACATGCACTTAGAATCGTCCAAAACATGTTTTGAACCTACCAAAAATATCTAATAACTTATATAAAGGTTATTTATTAAATATTTATTTAGCTATTGAGGAGCTTGATGGCGCAGCGGCTTGCGCGTTAGGCTTGGGATCTTGCCCGCTAAGCAACTTTCGCAATTCCGGGCCGCCTGATGGGTGACCAATTAAAACAATTCATCACGAGCTCTTCCGTGCTTCGGAAGGCACGTTAAGCCGTTGGTCCCGGTTGTTGTCGTAAGATGGCAGTCGTTAAAACCCACCAACCCTCATTGGGCTAGCGTGGTGGGTTATGGCCCAATATTCCCACGTGCTATTGTCCACGTGGGAGGCCTGTGCCCAGCAGTGGGACGTTTATAGGCTGATGATGATATAAAGCTAAACCTTTTTGTTTTTTTCAGGTACAGTTGACGAAAGAATGATGGTAACATACAATAGTCTTGGAAAGGATTACAATGAAGCGGTGGAATTGCCTTATCAATTACTGAAAGAGGTAACAATAATAATAATAAACTTGGTTACTAGACAAAGGATAAACATACTTAAAATACTTAAATACATACTTATTATACATAGAAAACACCCAGACCTGAGACAATTTAGAAAAACAATAATTTCTAAATTGACCCGACCGGGGATCGAACGCGGGACCTCAGAGATGGCGACAAAATGAAAACCGGTGTACAAACCACTCGACCAAGGAGGTCTTCTATACAATAAGCCCATTAGCTGAATAAATATCTCCCTTTTACACACGAATTGAGTAACATTCATATTTCGCTTACGTCTGAGTGGTCTTACATTACATCAAAGTTAGTCTGAAACTTACTTATTGAATTATTTATGAATTTATTCAAATAAAATATAATAATAAACGTGTCGCGTATCGGTGAAAAAATACTACCCCCCCCTCTTTTCCCTTGGGTGTCGTAAAAGGCGACTAACGGACTAAAGACTGCACATACATCCAACAGCATAGAGCGGCGATGGGCTCACCCACGCTGAGCAGATGTTAGTTGTAATTTCAGACTGCATCAACGGTCTTCATTGCCTAGACTCTCACTAACCCTTCGGGGATAATAATAGTCGTAATTATTTGTATCTATGTAAATATAATAAATTAAAGCAAAATACTATGGCATTCATAAGTCGTGAAATGAAATGAAATGAAATATCTTTTATTTGCTTCAATTTTGGGTACATAGTATGGTGTTCTTACAAAAACAATTTCCTTCAAAATCTACTTATTATAGTGTAAGCATGCAAATATTTTTAAATGTAAGTAATGTGCCATATGGTCTAAAACAGTGGCATCCATCCTTATTGCGACCGTGGACTATATTTCTTACTTTGCAGGGACCATAAGATAGGAAAATAAGAAACGATTCTTATAGAGAAACATATTTTGTTGATATATCACCAAAAAAAAAGAGAATATTTTTAAGCTTTCGCCTTCGTCTATTTTATAATTATAAAGTGGACATAGGTTATATGCGGTCTGTTTTTATATATAAGGCGACAGCTAGAAACCGCTAAAACCTTCAAGGGCTGGTTAGGTCAAGTGTTTTAAACATGACAAAAAAGAAATTCGTGTTTTTTTCATTTTTAATTAAATAATTCATTTTGCAAATTTAAATTGGATAGTCTTTGAGTATCTTATTTATTTTAAAGCAATGACATAAGAAAAATAAGGACATTTCGTAATAAGAAAATAAATGGTCTCATTGCAGACTAACGTAGGCACTTATCGCCCGGCCGACGCGGTCGGGTCAACACACGGTTGAGTCAACGACTGGCCGCTGCCCGCGCGTTGTAAATAATCGTTATTTTAATTGTTTTGCTTTTATTTTTCTTATGCTATTGCTTTAAAATAAATTAGAAACTCAAAGACTATCTAATTAAAATTCACAAAAAGAATTATTTAATTAAAAATTTAAAAAACACGAATTTATTTTTTGTCATATTTTAAAACACCTGACCAGCCCTTGAAGTTTCTTGCGGTTTCTAGCAGTCGCCTTATATATGCATATAATTACCTATACTATTATGCAACATATTACATGCATACATACAACAATAAAAACAACTAACAAACAATAATTTGGTAATATTTAATTATTTGCATTTATAACGCTCAAATGAACTTGAAGATTAATACCTCTAACGGTCAACGCAGCCGCTCGAAGCTCGAATTGCGGAAGGGCGTGAATTCCAATCTGAGTTAGTTATTTTCTTTTCCAATGTTTCTTTTAACTAAAAGGACGTGGGTTCGATTACCATTTGAGGTAGTAATTCTCTTTTAAAGTTTCGTTAAACAATTTTTTTTACATTATATACTTCGTCAGCAAAATATTTACTCTATTCCACAGTACTGCGAAAGCATAGCGTCCACCTACATAAAGATAGTGAAGGGCCTCCAATCGCGGCGCGCGCGCACCTGGATCGAGAAGGGATTTCGGGGGAGGGCCTCCCATGTGCAGGCGCTGGGGGAGGCCGTGGCGGCCACGGTGGGGGGAGATCTGGACTCACCCCACCACCACTGTACCGCGGACCAGCTGTGCAGATGGTGAGTTGGTTTCAGTATAATAATCACTTTCCCTCACTTCAATTATCTAGCCCCAAGTTAAGCCTGGGGATTGTCACTCCGCAATTTAGGTACGTTCGGCCGGCGCGCCTCCCAGGCAGGCCGCCTAGGCGTATGGCAGTAGGTTGCCGCTCGCGACGCACGCTCCACGTCGCGCGTAAAACGAACGATAATTTCTGTGATTTTTGTGCACCCAATAATTACTAATAAACGATCTTATAATCCTTATAAAAGATACTGTTGTGTTTACGGGTGTCTAAATAAAAGAAAGAACAATGACTCTGATTTATTTTTACATGTATTTAAATATATCCATGAGTGGAAACCCTGCGCTCCTAACGTCAAATCGATATCGAGTCAGCGGTCCTCAACGGAATATGAATGCTCAGGTCACACGATAAGTTTCAATTTCGCGTGAAAGTCGTAAGAGTAGGCAATTTTTTATACCTAAACTTGACTTTAGTTAAAGAGTGAACCTTCTGGACGGTAGTACTATTAGTTATTCTGTGGTTAAGCTTACGAAACTTAACTTACAGTTTAGTATAAAGAATCAAGACTGTACTTTTGGTACTAAATAATAAATTATTGATCTCTAAGCACCTACTTAACCTACGTACGTAATAGCTACATCAATGCACAGTAATGAGAGGGGTCTAATACAGGTGTTTTAAACTTAATAGAAAAGGTCCACACCTTGTTAAAACTTCCTGTAGTTAACGATGAAGGTATTCTGATTTTTTTGCTTTATTATATATAACACCTAGACCAAAAACAATTTAGAAAAACAGTTAACTAATTCAATCTGGTCATTCATTTATTTATTCACTAATTAATTAATTCATTTATTTACTGATTTATACCATCACTTATTAATTAATTCACTCATTCAATCATTCTTCATTCACTCATTTATACATAACGAGCTACTCTCTCTCACCGCCGCTAAGTCCACCAAACCCGCAACTGTTGCAGGCTGCAAAGCAACACCCTTCTGAAGTAGTTAGCAGAGCTGGTGATCATCAACCTGTACGGCATCAACAAGAAAGACTTTTCAGACCTCTTTAACGTAGCTCAATATTTTTCAGTGATTTTGTTTTATTGGATACATTTTTTTGTAATTCTACATCAATGTCATTCATTCCTTACTTCATTAATTAGTTAATTAACTCTTAATTCCTTCATTCCTTTAATAATTAATTCATTAATAATTTATTCGTCCCTTCATTTATTCATTACAAGCTACTTTCCCACAGTGCTGTCACCTGTCACGGTTGCAGGCTGCAAACCAACACTCTCCTGAAGCAGTTAGCAGAGCTGGTGTTCATCAACCTGTATGGCATCAAGAAGAAATATTTATCAGACCTCTTTAGCGTAGCTCAATAATTTTCAGTGATTTAGTTTTATTGCATAAATTTTCTACTTTAATATCATTCATTTATTCCGACGTAAATTATTTAAGTCATTCATTCAATCAATCTTTGTTCATTCATTCCTTAAATCATTTATTCATACAACCTCAAATTGCCACTCTACTTTGCCACACTGTTGCTGTGTCGACACTGTTAAATTACTGATTGGCTATAAATGATTAAGCAAAAACAATAAAAATCTCCTAAACCACCAATAATATAAACACGGTATCCTAGAAACATAAATTATTTTTTATTTTAGTTAAAACTCTTAAAACACATAACCTGCTACTGTTGCAGGCTTCAAACCAACACCCTCCTGAAGCAGTTAGCAGAGCTGGTGTTTATCAACCTGTACGGCATCAACAAGAAGCCGGGCGATGAAAGCCCTACGCCGCTGCCGCCGTCCATGCCCTCGCTGCTGCCGATGCCTGAAGGTAGTTTGGACTCTTCTTTGTATTAAACTAATATAAAGTTCAATAAAAGTTTGTAAAAAGGAGGCAAGCGGTGCTGTGCTGGTAGCGGCTCATAGAACACAACCGCCACTTCTCTTCTCTTTGGTATCTTAAAAGGCGACCAACGGACTAAGGACTAAGACTACACATACATCTAACAGCTTAGAGCGGTGATGAGCTCACTACCTGTCACGCTAAGCACGTGTGCAGTCGCCATTTGGTGAAAAGTGGACTATGGTAGAGGATTGCTTTTGCTGTCCTCATTGCCTAGTCTCTGACCAACGCTTCGGGATAATAGCAAGGGGTGTCACTCCGCAGTTTAGGTACGTTCGGCCGGCGCGCCTCCCAGGCAGGCGCGGCAGGCGTATGGCAGTAAAGGTTGCTTAAGAGGGTTTACGCATTTCGGTTTCCCATACAAATTTCCAAGTTGAAAGTTTTAGAAACCAGTATGCCGATTTTGATGAAACTCGGCATGCTGAAGTAAAATATAGAGATCTAAATAATTTGTTAAAAACATTTTTAAAAAACGTTAATTCAACTGAGTTATTGCGGTTTTAAACTTTCTATAGTAGACTTTAAATCGCAATAACTCAGCCAAATAAACGTTTTTTTAAAATGTTTTCAACAGACTATTTAGATCCCTGTAATTTACTTTAGCATGGAAAGTTTCAATAAAATTGGCTTATTGGTCTTTAAAAATGTCGACTAGGAAGATTGTATGGGAAACCGAAATGCGTAAACCCTCTTAAATCGTAATCGTACCTACTTAAATATGTCAACCCTACGCTCCTCGCGTCAAATCGATCGGGTCAGCGTAGCCTAACGGAATATGAACGCTCGGGTCACACGATAAATTTCAATTTCAAAATAACGTATAGTTGATGACATATCATTCACTCATTCACTCTTTGTCAAAGCTGAACTAAGTTTTAGTAAACGGGATCAAAACGAAGCCGGTGAAATCGGTGCGACGTAAACAGCGATCAAGACAAAGTTTTGAACGCGATTAGTCTGAACCAGGTTTTATTAAACTCGGTTTCTATTCGGTACGGTGAAATTGGCCCTAAGTTGTTCATAGATGGCGCAACACCATGGGCGGCGTTGAGTAAGGAGTAAGATCTTTGGCGAAGGAAAAAAGTCTCTGTCTAACCCTTTGGGTTAATAATAGTTTAACGTTTTATATCTTAGCGTTTTATTAACGCTTAAATATATTTAAGTAAAATTTTAAACACTGAAAAAAGACGACAACCTCAGGCGGGAATCGAACCACGCACCTTCCGCATTCCGGGCGGCTGCCTTAACCACTTGGCTACCGAGGTCTGGCTTTCAACCGTCGAAATTTGTCAGTGCTTGATGCTTATGTTTTTAGTCAACATTGCTTCATCAAATCTTAGAAGTTTTCACCTCTGAGATCCGAAAGAAATATTTTTACAAATATTTGAACATTTGGTTAAGATGAACCTGCGTTTATAGATTAATGTTTTATATCTTAGCGTTTTATGCTTAAATATATTTATTTTTGTGTTGTGTGTGTTTAAAATTTTACATAAATATATTTAAGCGTTAATAAAACGCTAAGATATAAAACATTAATCTATAAACGCAGGTTGTTGAATGTTCAAATATTTGTAAAAATATTTCTTGTGTATTTTTTATTTTTTTAGTCTTCAACGGGTAAGCGCTTGGCTTTCATCTCACCTGATGGTAAGTGACGATAAGGCCGAAGGTGGAAGCGCGCTTCACCCGGAATCCTCAACCACTGAGGAACTGGCTATCTTATTTCCAACTATCGGAACACATCAATGCTATAAACATCGTTGTTATGGCGACAGACTTAGATAAGACGGTGGTAGCTAGCCAGGCGGACTTAACAGCCCTAGCACCAACCAAACCGAGCACACAAAGATGTACCCCTCGCTTGGAATCGAACCCGGGACCTCTGGGTCTGAAACCGGTGGCTTAGCCACTAGACCACAGAGGCGGTATTATACTGTTTTGTTCCCAGGTCTGGACGCGATGCCCGACTACCCGGCGTTCACCGACCTGTCCCACATCGCGTGGCTGAACTCCCACCTGCCGCAGGAGCACCAGCACAAGTGGCGGTTCCTGTTCTCATCGCACATACACGGCGAGTCGTTCTCTACTATGGCGGGTGAGTGATCATCTGGGTGCCCTTCGGTTCGCCTAAAATTTTCAGTTCTAATTTCATATGGCCGAACTATGTTGGCCTCAACTTAACGAACAATAATTGTCTAGCCTAACAGTTGTTTTCCGCACTATTATAGTTTTGGCGAAAAATTATAAACCCTAATTTTAGAATCCCTAATACACTGGCCTGCAAAAATAAGTATCACACTTTTAAAATTTCATTTTTCTCTAAACTATAGAAGTTAGAGATTTAAAATATAAAACGTTTTATAGCAATTTTTATCAGCTTTCTTTGAAACTATAGTAAATTATACATTGGTAACATTTTTAACTCTGTGCGACCTTCTGAAGATATGCCAGCTCAAAAAGTTATTGCAATTTTAAAAGACAGAAGAAGAACCTCAGAAAACAATATTTAAAAGACAGGTTGATACTTATTTTTGCAGGCCAGTAAAAATAAGTATCACACAGTAAAATGCACTAAAATGTATCGGCATAACTTTCTTTTGGTATTACGAAGATTACGCTGTAGTGTTGAAAGACCTAATTAAAATTTATTATTATAATTAAGTAAGTTCAAACTTCAATTTTTTTTATTAGACAACAGAAATACTAGCTGCCCTACTCCTGTAGGTCACGTGATAGGTTAGAAATTTAAGACAATCGCGAAGCGCAGCGTAACGATTTGTTTTCGCTTTGTCCTCGTGCTTAGACTCCACTTACACTTAACATTAGGTATAGTGGGGTCGAGAAGCTCGATGGTGCAACGGCTTGCGCGTTCGGCTTGCGATCTTGCCCGCTAAGCAACTTTCACAATGCCGGATCGCTGGACGGGTGACCAAATTAAAAACATCTCGAGCAATTATTATTAAAACAATTCATCACGAGCTCTTCCGTGCTACGGAAGGCACGTTAAACCGTTGGTCCTGGTTGTTGTCGTAAGATGGCAGTTGTTAAAACCCACCAACCCGCATTGGGCCAGCGTGGTGGGTTATGGCCCATTGTCCCCACTGCTGTTGTCCACGTGGGAGGCCTGTGCCCAGCAGTAGAAAGTTTATAGACTGATAATGATGATGATAGTGGGGCCATTTGCCAGACTTTCTATCACAATTTCAGCCTATCGTTGTCCACAGCTGAACGTAGGCCTCTCCCAAGACGCGCTATTGAGTCCGGTCTTTAGCTTTTAGTATGTGTAAAGGAGACGAACGAGCAGTCACGTCGCCTGATGGAAAGTAATCATCGCACTGCCTATAGACACCCGCAAAACCAGAGGAGTCGTTGCCGACCTTGAGAAAGGAGTAAGAACTTTTAAGGAAGGAGTAGGAATTGTGAGGGGGGCTGGAGTGCAAGGGGTACTTTCACTCACCGGACGAAACAACAGCAACGAGTGCTATTGTTTCACGGCGGTATTCCGCGATAGGGTGGTGTTACACCGGGCGAGCCGGCCCGATGCGTGAGGCTCTACCACTCAGACAGTGTCACTCATTTATCACCACCCAGGGGTCATGTGTAGGGTCTCAAGTAAACCTCAAGTCTCAAGTAAACCTCAAGTCTCAAGTAAACTTCAAGTCTCAAGTAAACCTACGGACGCGACGGAATTTAACACCCAAAAGCTTTCCCCTGGTGCGTGAGTTGAGAATAAATGGGATATTTGAATGGGATAGACCTCGGCAAACGTACTTAGACCAGGTCGGGAGACGTTCTCGTTAAAGGTCAAGAGTACCCTAAATCGACGACAATGCATGAAGATCGTTCAGGATCGTAGCAATGTAGCAAATGCGAAAGCTGTGGTTTCTGCTCCACCCCTGTGGGAAACGATAGTCGAGAAGACGAAGACTGAACTTGCATTCAACAGCATGAAGTGGCGATGGGCTCACCAGCTATCACGCTGAGCAAATGTGCAGTTGTGTTATTTGGTGTGCCGTGGACTGTGGCAGTGCACTGCTTCTGCGGTCCTCATTGCATAGTCTCTGATACTTTGGGGACTACAGTCGTGAGCTCTTGAGTGACCTGGCACAAAACTTTGTCTCCAAGCTCCCGGCACACGGTCTAACCGCTCAGTTCTGTAACTGGATCGCTGGCTTCCTGCATGAGCGTTGGATCCGGGTCCTCTCGGATGGATGCGCTTCGCGGTTCTTTCAGTGAACGCTGGTGTTCCTCAAGGTTCCGTTCTATGCCCGACACTGTTCCTTCTGCATATCAATGAGATGGGATGTATATGTATGTAAACATTGTTATGTGTCCAGGTCGCATCCAATACCAGGGCGCCTCCATCTTGGTAATCGAGGACAGTGCTTGCCTAATTAACCTTTTAAAGGTTAATTAGGCAAGCACGTATGTATGTACTATGTATAAGTTTGTAAACATTGTTGTGTCCAGGTCGCATCCAAGACCAGGGCGCCTCCATCTTGATAATCGAAGACAACGCCGGCCACATATTCGGCGGCTACGCGCCCGTGCCGTGGGCGATCGGGCCCACCTTCACGGGCAACGAGGACTCGTTCCTGTTCACACTGTCCCCCAAGATGAGGGCGTACCCTTCCACAGGGTACAACCAGCACTTCCAGTACATTAATCATCACACGAAGACGCTGCCTAATGGGCTGGTGAGTTTATGCCTTTTCTTTATTATGATTTAGAACCATTTGTTCGCTTCTCTAAGGCTTGTATTCTCAAACCAAACTCACACTCAAATCTCTGCTTGAGTACAGTTGGAAAGGGATGATGCTATTCATCGCATATATCGCCATCGCTATCTAAATGTATTCAAGCATGGATTTGATTTTGAGTTTGATTTTAGAATACCTGAGCCTTAAGAGGTAATACTACGTGGAAGTGGCATGCAAAATTCTCATACGAAACACAGAAAAACGACGTTTCGTAGTCCCCTAGTTTCCTCCTTCAGAACTGGACCAATTTTTATACTTATTTTTTCAGCATTTTTATCTTTTATATTTGTTATGTTTCTTTTGTATTTGTGTTTATGTATATTTTTTTCTTATAATCTAAGCATATATAAGCGTGTTGGCGGAATGGGCTGTAAGTTTATATTGATTTTTTGTAAATAAATAAATAAATGATCTCGGTCACATATCACACTAATCATTGTTCAATCAAGATTTGTAGGTTTAGAAAAAATCCCATTGACTTAAAATGGCTTTCAGAAAGTTATCTAGAACAGTATAACTTTTGAAAAATGGAGATGCTTACGATAACTGACTATGTGAACTGTAATTAAATGTTATAACACGCGCTGATTGATAAGAAAATTAATAACATCACTTTCGAGGGCTTCGATCAACAATACCAACTAGATATCACGTCGGCGCTAAAAATCGCTATGTACATGTAGAATAAAATTATATTATAAGCTTTAAACTAACAAATAACATTAAATTTTGAAAACAATTACCGATTTCAACCCACGCTACAAATGTTTGGCCAACGTTGACCAATAGACGCGCGCGCCAACATTTGTGTAACAGAGCAGTGGACGCATGGAGTGAGCGAGAGAGAAATACTTAGAATATTTATGACTTTATTATTGGGTGCCATGGTTGTAATTAGGTTGAACTTAAAACTGTTTGATAACTTTTGTCTCAGTTCGTTAGTAAAGAAATGTAGCTGTATAAGTATATATTCACGTAGACAGAATTGAGCTTTGATTTTGTACGTGACGCGTTATCTAGTTGGTATTGTTGATCGAAGTTCGAGGGTAACTTTTTAAAATAAAAATATTCAAGAGTACGTTATAGTAAAGCTTTTGCTCATATATTTAATGAGCAACGAATATCCCCACCTTCCAGATAATGGGCGGGCAGTTCGAGTTCGGGGGCATCTGGGTGAACGCGGACCCGTTCGGAGAGGGCTCGTCCGCCGAGTCGTGCAGCACCTACAAGGGCTACCGACGCCTCTCCAAGGACCCGCACTTCCACATCAAGAGCCTCGAGGTGTGGGGCGTTGGGGACAAACCGGAAATCATCAAGGACGAGGTCAGTTTTTTACACAGACCACATAACCCATACACGTCGCTTTCAGCGAGTTTTACTTAAACATTCAATAGGCAAAATTCAGGGGGGTGCGGAGGTGTAACTCTGGCTGTGATTGGATATACTAGTACGTTGACGTTAGTCGCCTTTTAAAACTCCCAAGGGAAAAGAGGGATTCTTTTAAGGACAGCTACGCGACACTTATCGACAGTTTTTTAATTAATTAATTAAAAAAAAATTAACGAGCAGGCGTGTCATCTGAAAGGAAGTAAGCACCGCCGCCCAGGACTCCCGCAAAACCAGAGGAGTCGCAGATGCGGTGCCGGCTGTGAGGAAAGAGTAGGATCTTTAAGGAAGGTGCAGGAATTGTGATTGGGGGGGGGGGGGGGGGGAGATTGACTTCTCTATTTATAGCGTTTGCCATTATTTTTGAAATTTCAATCAATTTTCTAAATTCATTGCGTATCTCACTTTTAAGGAGAACTGCGTCAGCCGCCACCCATTAAAGTGACGCCCTTGCGCGTCTTCAGCCATGAGTGAACAAATTTTGCTTTTTGTTATGATTTGGCTTGTTTACACGTGATTACGCATGTTATAAAGTGACTTATCTACGAGATTTAGCTGGAATGGCTGGTAAGTGATTTATTTGGATCAGTAGTTTTAAACCTTTTGTGTATTTTTAGTAGGGGTTTACAAAAGGGTGTGAAAGGAGTACCTTTATTTAGTTAGTTAAATCTAAAAACCATCATGACATTTACGCAACTTGTATCCAGCAATCTTTATCAAGTCGTCTGTCCACCTTATGTAATACTTGGACGTTCTCGTCTGCGGTTTTAGTCAAACGAAAGGTTTGAACTTTTCTGCCCATACAGCCATCCTTTTTACACAAAAATGAGTAGGCAGGTATAGGTCTCGCCACCCACGAAGACGCGCTCCTTCATTTTTTTAAAGTTTATATTTAACTTGCAATGTATGTATGCCTAACTATGTTTGTTCGGGCCGGGTGGAATCTTGCAAGTCAGTTTTGAAGCTGATTGAGCTGAAATTTTGTATACACGTTTAGTTTGGAGGACAATGCATGGTTAGCTATGTAACGTCATTCTAAATCCAATATGGCGGAACAACTAAGATGGCCGAATAGTTATTTTTGATGCACTCCTACAATATGGGTAACTCTCTAAAAAGTAATTCTACAGAGTTTCAGAGGAATTTTCTTTATGACGCCATGTGGCGTCAAACGCCATACACAAAAAAAAGTAAAATTTGGGAACAAAAGGTTTGCAAGCTCTGAAGTGTTTAAACTGCCACTATCTCCTAAAACGTTAATACAGGCATAATCTAAGTGTCATATAATGTAAGTTATGTTAATTAGAACTCTCTAAATAGTCATTCTACAGAGTTTCAGAGGAATTATTTATGACGCCATTTGGCGTCACAAGCCATACCTACGTAAAAGTTATCAATGACGCTCCATGGCGTCATACGCAATGAATCGGTTAATAATCTAAGTGCCAAACCTATTTTGTATGAACGAAGTTTCGGAAGGAATGGAATCCTCTGTAAATAGCAAACGAAAATCGGCCGAAATTTCGTTTCGGAGAAAGAGAGTAGGCCCTCTGACAACGGTGTATGCGTAAGGCCCCCCTACACGACGGCCGACGCATCCGCAAATGACGTCTGCGGATGCGTCTGCCGATGTTAAGAGGGGGCATAAGATGGCATTTTTACCGGGCCAAAAAAAGGACACTTATAGCTTGCTTACAGAAGTCTGAGGGATGCCCTAACTTGTCGTGGCTGTATGTATGTATGTACTTATGTACCAGTTTATCCACTCCAAAGTAAGTTTCAGAAACGTTCAAAATCCGACCTTACCTGTAGTGCCAATAAATATTTATTTGTATAAGAGACCCGCACTACGAGTTATCTCGTAGCTGGCACGCAAAGGGTAAAATAAATAAATTCATTTTTGTTTCCAGGACGAGCGTGACGTGAGCGTTCTGGACACCAACCCTGAAGCCAAAGCCATCCTGGACATGGCGGGCCGCACCCGCCACTCCGAGGGCATCCGCGAGCCGCCGCCGCTGTAGGCACCGGTACGCACCACCAGGCACCACCAGACACCACCAGACACCACCAGACACCACCAAACACCACCAGACACCACTCCGAGGGCATCCACGAGCCGCCGCCGCTGTAGGCACCGGTACGCACCACCAGGCACCACCAGACACCACCAGACACCACCAGACACCACCAAACACCACCAGACACCACTCCGAGGGCATCCACGAGCCGCCGCCGCTGTAGGCACCGGTACGCACCACCAGGCACCACCAGACACCACCAGACACCACCAAACACCACCAGACACCACTCCGAGGGCATCCACGAGCCGCCGCCGCTGTAGGCACCGGTACGCACCACCAGGCACCACCAGACACCACCAGACACCACCAGACACCACCAAACACCACCAGACACCACTCCGAGGGCATCCACGAGCCGCCGCCGCTGTAGGCACCGGTACGCACCACCAGGCACCACCAGACACCACCAGACACCACCAAACACCACCAGACACCACTCCGAGGGCATCCACGAGCCGCCGCCGCTGTAGGCACCGGTACGCACCACCAGGCACCACCAGACACCACCAGACACCACCAGACACCACTCCGAGGGCATCCGCGAGCTGCCGCCGCTGTAGGCACCGGTACGCACCACCAGGCACCACCAGACACCACCAGACACCACTCCGAGGGCATCCGCGAGCTGCCGCCGCTGTAGGCACCGGTACGCACCACCAGGCACCACCAGACACCACCAGACACCACCAGACACCACTCCGAGGGCATCCGCGAGCCGCCGCCGCTGTAGGCACCGGTACGCACCACCAGGCACCACCAGACACCACCAGACACCACCAGACACCACCAAACACCACCAGACACCACTCCGAGGGCATCCACGAGCCGCCGCCGCTGTAGGCACCGGTACGCACCACCAGGCACCACCAGACACCACCAGACACCACCAGACACCACCAAACACCACCAGACACCACTCCGAGGGCAGCCACGAGCCGCCGCCGCTGTAGGCACCGGTACGCACCACCAGGCACCACCAGACACCACCAGACACCACCAAACACCACCAGACACCACTCCGAGGGCATCCACGAGCCGCCGCCGCTGTAGGCACCGGTACGCACCACCAGGCACCACCAGACACCACCAGACACCACCAGACACCACTCCGAGGGCATCCGCGAGCTGCCGCCGCTGTAGGCACCGGTACGCACCACCAGGCACCACCAGACACCACCAGACACCACCAGACACCACTCCGAGGGCATCCGCGAGCCGCCGCCGCTGTAGGCACCGGTACGCACCACCAGGCACCACCAGACACCACCAGACACCACCAGACACCACCAAACACCACCAGACACCACTCCGAGGGCATCCACGAGCCGCCGCCGCTGTAGGCACCGGTACGCACCACCAGGCACCACCAGACACCACCAGACACCACCAGACACCACCAAACACCACCAGACACCACTCCGAGGGCATCCACGAGCCGCCGCCGCTGTAGGCACCGGTACGCACCACCAGGCACCACCAGACACCACCAGACACCACCAGACACCACTCCGAGGGCATCCGCGAGCTGCCGCCGCTGTAGGCACCGGTACGCACCACCAGGCACCACCAGACACCACCAGACACCACCAGACACCACTCCGAGGGCATCCGCGAGCTGCCGCCGCTGTAGGCACCGGTACGCACCACCAGGCACCACCAGACACCACCAGACACCACCAGACACCACTCCGAGGGCATCCGCGAGCTGCCGCCGCTGTAGGCACCGGTACGCACCACCAGGCACCACCAGACACCACCAGACACCACCAGACACCACTCCGAGGGCATCCGCGAGCCGCCGCCGCTGTAGGCACCGGTACGCACCACCAGGCATCACCAGACACCACCAGACACCACTATGAGGGCATCCGCGAGCCGCCGCCGCCGCTGTAGGCACCGGTACGCACCACCAGACACCACCAGATACAACTAAATACCGTCAGATACCACCAGATACCACCAGATACCACTAGCTACCGCCAGACACCACCAGACACCACCAGATATCACCAGATACCACTAGATACCACCAGGTACTTATTTATTGGATTATCAACGTAGAATACAGCGTTTTGAATAAAAACTACAAATATTCTTAGGGTGCGTCCACATCGGGCGAATATGCAGCTCGCGCGCCGCTTGCAAGCCGCTTGCGAGAAGCGCGCGCTGCACGCGTGCCGTTACTGCCGTTGTTTGGTGCGCAACTCATAAAATGCTTGTATAGTGAGCGCTTGCTGCGCGCGATCTGTGCGCCTCCAGTTCGCGCGCTTACCGTTCTGTTTGCTTTCATACTGGAGTCTCAGTTGTACATTTGCTTCCCAAGAAGATGAACTATACGACTACTGTTAACATAATTGCTGAATCGGCAACTATTTTATTTTATTTTTACTCGCCGAGTGAGTTGGTGTTGGTGCGGGGCTTGAGGCGCGGGAGGTGGTAGGTGCAGTGCGCGGCACTTGCGCCACTCGCGAGCCGCGCGCGCACGGCGCGTAGAATGCGCGATCGGCGCACGGGCGGCGCAGGAGTCCTTTGGGCTGAGAACGTCAACTTCCTAAAATGACAAGTTCCGAAAATGCCAACTTCCTAAAGCCACAACTTTCTTAAATGACAAGTTTCGAAAGTACCAATTTCCCTAAACGACAACTTCCTTAAATGACAAGTTTCGAAAACGACAACTTCCTAAAACGACAACTTTCTTAAATGACAAGTTCGAAAGTGCCAACTTCCTAAAACGACAACTTTCTTAAATGACAAGTGTCGAAAATACCAACTTCCTAAAATGACAACATTTTAGAATGACAACATCCAAAAACGACGACATTGTCATTATTACAAACACTATGAAAAACAAAGTAAGTAATTCAAAGTTACAACACAAACATCCAGTCAAATATTACTTGCTACTACGGAACACTTATGACGCTGACTTATACGCTACGATCTAATACATATAAATTTGACATTTCTCAACTGAGGGTCGAAATTCACACTCCATAATAAGTACGACCCCTTATTAGTAAGTTGTCATTTGTGGAATTTGTCATTTTCGGAATTCGACATTTTCGGAATTTGTCATTTTCGGAAATTGACTATTTTGGAATAGACGTTTTC
Organism: Scoparia ambigualis; assembly: GCA_963921215.1. Lineage (NCBI taxonomy): Eukaryota > Metazoa > Arthropoda > Insecta > Lepidoptera > Crambidae > Scoparia > Scoparia ambigualis. The sequence continues at coordinate 25,006,731 of OY992514.1, read as the reverse complement.
GGAACTTGTCATTTTAGGAAGTTAACGTTCTCAGCCTGAGGGGCAGGAGCGGCGCACGAGCCTAAAATGCACGCGCGCAGCTAACAAGCGGCTTGCGAGCCGCGCATTCGCCAGATGTGGACGCACCCTTAGAGCTAACTGTTTTTACAATTATTATAGATAATCACAACATGCATTACAGTCACGAAATTATTTTAAAAACATCAATATGATCTTAAACATTACAATATTCAACCGTCTCAGCAGCCAGAAATAAAAGAACACTGAAATATAATTCTTATAATTTATTGATTAATCCTGACATATTCTCAATTAAAAGCAGTATAAGGCACGTCACTCTTTTTTAAAATAGATAAAAAATTGTTGTTTGGTACCACCAGATATCAACACCGGCTACCACCAGCTACCACCAACAAGCACCACCAGCCACCAACTCCAGGCACCACCATCAGATCCCACCAGATACCACCATGAGAGCGAGATTTAAGAGCAAGTGGCTAGTACCTTTTTGTATTTACAGTCATCGTCATCGGTCAGTAAAAAATCAGATTCCACTTTAAGGGGATCCTGCACGAAATTGTGAAAATTTACGTATTTTTAAGTAACTTGTACTATGCGCTGAATTAGTTAAATACATTAAAAGAACTTACGTAAGTTAGCCTGATTATTGCACAAGGTCGTGGCCTTGTTGAAATTTTAAACAAATTGTTTAAACAATAACAAACAATACATAAATGAAATGACTCCTAAAAACATTTTTCTTCGACAACTTTCTTAATTTTACGCGTGAAACAATAATTCTTACATGAAAATATTTGTATAGATATTCCGCAGGTCGCCCCATCTTAAAAAAGTTAATTTTAATTTATAACACAAGCGCGTGATGGTTTTGTACATTTCGCAGAATAAAAACATTGCTCTAATCAAATTACTAGGTCTGAAACTTCAAAGCAGAATTGTTCTAATTTTAAATATAAATATGATTGATTTTGCTTTGAAGTTCATTATGAGACTTATGTCAGTTTTTGCGATCGCGCGGCTCCGCGCGGTGCCCTCTTAAGAGATGGTACCTATTTCGAAGTTATCTGCAAGCCACTACTTATTACCACCACCTACAACGCTAAGGTCCCACTAACGGCGAGTAAACGACTAACGATCGGCTATTTTCTCGCTCAAGACACGTACAATAGATATACATTCCGTGTAAACAAAAGAGATGCATATATAAATAGTTGATCGCTGACTGTTCACACTGCCGGCGAGGACTCGCTCCACTAGATCGTCGCTGAGCGACAAGAGCTATCAATGATAATTCTCGCTTAGCGATACTCGCTCAGCGATCAGAACTCACGCCGAGAGACCTACCAGCGGCAGCGGTCATTTCCCGCCAAGAGGACTGTACGTTCAGCCGCCGCGAGCGAGTGGCGCGACTAATCGCCCGTCTCACTCGTACACTCGCTTATAGCCCAGCGACAAAACTATCGGAACTACTCACTCGCTTTCCGCTGCTCGCCAACTCGTTTCTAGTTCTAGCTCGACTCGCTTCTCAACAACTGCCTATAAGAGCGATCTTGGGCGCTTTCAATTTAGCGGGACGTTGGGGCACCGGGATGGATCATGTTATATTTGCTGTCCCTTGATTCACATATAGAGTCTACACTATTGAGACACAGGCTGCGGTCCGTTTTGTCGTACGTAGGCCAGGATACCCTGGTCGTTCCTAATAAATAGTCTGTTTCAAGTGTAACTTGAACCATGTTGGTCCTGCTCTAAACGCTAAAACTAAAAGGAGCCTAAAAGCAAGTGGTTAGTTCGATTCAAGTATAGCGCTCGGTTCACCATAAACGTCCCACTACTGGGGCAGCTATTATCACCACAAACAGCCAATAATACTAATATTACTAAACCAAACAAAATGAGAGGAAGTCTTAAAGCAAACTGCTCGGTTCGAACCGTCTTGCGTTGGAATAGTTTAATTTTATTAAGACAATCGTCATGAACGTCCTATTTGTAGGCCTTGGCTAGATCCATGAACGCAAGTTTCAAGAACAACTGCCCTCTTCGTTGGTTCACAGTATTGAATTTAAAATTGTTGAAAGATACCCATAGAAGGGTCAGTTTACTCCGAGAAAACGCGACGCGACAATATCAAACTTATATGTCACACGATAAAGTGCACTTTTGTGTGGTGCTGGGGCTGGGATTTTAACTTATTTTAAAATTCGAAATATTCTTACATGTTCGCACTAACCAATTTAACAATACAAAAAAAAATAAAACACTTTGAAAATACGACTGTGTTGTTAAGGGGGCTTAGGCGGTGACACCGAAAAATTGGCTGTTGTCTATCATGCAAAATATTTTAGATATTTCGCACTGAAATTTTCAATATGTACCTATTACTGAACGTATGTGTGAGGGGATTACTGTGTCCAGAACACGATTGGAAATATTTAGCTCCATAGAAAAAAATCCTGAAGATACCTCTAAAATTTCATATAAATGCACCGTGTTTTACAATGATAATTCCTATAAAATCATTAAAACATTAGGTATTTACTTTTTCGATTTCTTGACTGATTTAAATTTCCAAAAAACTAAACATTTTTATTAACTTCCTGATAAAAATGTGAATAGCGCTTACGAATTACCGCGGACCCCGCACCGCGTACCACCCGCGAGGGCCCGGAATTGGCCGGAATTTTCGCTGACCGCCCAACCCTCCTTATGGCATTACAATCGATAAAGGCTAATCTTGTGGTGCAAAACCTGCCTCCCTAGACGAGTGCAAACGCTCACGCCTTGTCTATTCGTAATTCGTCGTACACTGTTGTGTACTGTGCCAATTGCTAGTGAAACATACAGCAGTGGGCTGACGCTGCAGAGTACGCTTTTAGCTAGCTTAGATTTAAATTAGCTTAGGGCCAAACGCTTAAATGCGCGAGTGTTCGTATTGTATGCAATTAGTTATTTGCCTTCTCATCGATTTCTCGCACTTTCATTTTAAACGCAGCCTTGTGTGTATAAAAATTAAGGACTCCGGGGTATTTTGGGCCAATTATCAGAATGTCCAAGGTGACATAATGTCCGGATGATATAAAGATCGTTAAGTCAATATGTCCGAATGTCGAAGAAGTCATAACGTCCAGACCGGGTGGCACGATCACGTTTTTACCGACATAAAGCATACGTCCCTCTCATACTCGTACTCACATATTTGCCAGTGCAGGCCGAATGCTTTATGTCGGAAAATAAACGTGATCGTGCTAGCCGGGCAGCTGATGTTATAAAGACCATTACAAAGTGTCCTTTTTAGGTACTCGTGTTAGGGTTCCTTAACCAAAATGGCAAAAGCTGACAAACAACTCGTGGTTTTGGTAATTTTCCATTACCTATGTCTACTAGACGTTTTGGCAATTGGGTGTTTTGATATTGGACATTAGGACAATCCGATTTTTTAACAATTTGTTGTTTTGGTAACTTGACATTATTAGATTAGACGTTTTAGCAATTCGTTATTTTGACACCTGGATATTATGACAACTGGACATTTTAACAATTAGGCATTATTGCCTTGTCATTTTGACACACTGGACATTCTTACAATTGGCCCAACATACCCCGGAGTCAAATTAAGTATAATTAAAAAGTGACCTTATTTCAAGTTAGTAGCTTATTTCAAAATCAAAGCTTTTAATGTCATGTCATGTATCATAATAATATACATATATCTAAATGCATCCTTTTCACTTGCAGAATTCGTCTGTATCATTTGGACATAGATTTAAATATTATTGTGTAAATTTATACATAAATCCTGAAAGATAATATAAATATAATAAGTATACAGGCACGTCGATTCGAAACCAAATTATGCTCGACGGTGCCCTTTATTTGTTCAATTTTCACGCAATGCCTTAAAACTACCCCCAGTTCCTTTGCAATACAACGTAATGATTTCTAAAACTGAACTTAACGTAGATAGCCATAAGGTAGTTTTTGCTTTAGCTCTAGTCTTCATAATGTTTGTGTGTAAACGACATCATCATTCATATTCATAGTGTCATCTTGTTAAGTAACTTTTATAAAAATGGACCTAGTGTAGATCCTTGGGTGACACCGGTACATAACGCCTAGATTTGTCTATTTTTCTCGTTGTATTTATGTTGTTGGCGTGTAAAAATTGTGGAAGTACTAGTGAGCTCGCGACATGACTGACTTTTTGTTAAAGCAGGGTACTCACCTAGCCGTGTAGCATGTAACGTATCTGATACTGTAACAAGTGAGTACGTAAGCGCGAGCCTGCTGCGAGTTCTCTGCGCTCCACACGCGAGCGCAGAGAACTTGCAGCGATCCGCTGCGGACACAAAGGCGGCTCGCAGTATGCGCGTAGACGGCGACACGGCCGCTTATGTAGTGAGTACGTAGGCGCGAGCTTCTCGAAGGTACTCACCATGGAGTGGACAGATGTAAAAGTTTTATATTTAATCGAGCTTTACGAAAATGCGCCGATTTTATGGTACTTACCGATTAGTATGGTATTACTTAATAGTAATTATTATGAACAAAATCTTAAAACGGATGCTAAAATCGACGTGGGCTTTTATAATTTTCAAGAATATTTTAAATCAATATGAACGCTGCACTAGCTACCATTTGAGACATTTTGTCGGTGTGATATCGTTCCGAGCACTGTGGATCCGGGTGCCCGTAGCTGGATACGCTATGACTGTGGACGAGCCGTACCCACTTCTAAGTTGATACAGTATCAGATACGTTACATGCTTCACGGCTAGCTGAGTACCCTGCTTTAGATACGTTCTTCTAAAAGTCACAAAGACTCAAAAGACATACCACGTCAAATGCTTAATTTTTACCCGAAAACATGACCGGACGAGAGACGGATACCGTTTCTTTGTAGGACCGTCTTTTTCTGTGACGTTTGCGTCGGTATATGGAAAATAAAAAATTCCGACATAAATCATCATCATGTCAACATAGGCGTTCCCACATGCACATACGGAGATTGCGGGCTAAAACCCACCTTGCTGACCCAATGATGGTTGGTGGTTTAGGTCGACTAAAACAATGTAGGACATCGTTTGTCTGTAATTTGCGAGCTCACTTAGGAAAATTTAAGTTTTCAAAGATAACTTAATAAAACAGATAAAAGATAATTATTGGCTATTTGACAGTTGTAACAATAAAATATGAAATATGTCGGATATGGTAGTTTATAATTTAACAATAATTATCTAATTGTTTTTTTGATTAAGATAATTTGTAAATAATTATTTTATTTTTACAAAATAAATTTGCGATTTTTTATCTGTGGATTACAAGACCCGGAACACGGGCGGCCATGATTGAGCTACGTGTGACGTCACATTTCACAAAATAAACAAAAACTATCTGTCAGGTTTCAAGATAAAGTTAGTTTATTGAAGTGTGACGTCAGGGCAAAATCACGTGACCAACCGTTTTCGCGCGATATTTGAAATTAATTAATAAATAATTTTTTTTTTCTATTACTAAAGCTTTTTCGAGAAAAAATATTGTAAGAGGTATGAAATAAGCGTTTGTAATTTTTATAATACTTTGTCAAGTTGCCAATTATCATCTCTTCCATCAAAATTGATAATGTGAATTGCTTTTTTTTATGCACTTCAATTATATTTTAAGCACGTATTTATAAGGTCTAAGCAGGTTGAAATGTCGCAGAATTTTAGGTATATTCATTTGCATTAAGAACATTTGTAAGGTCAATTTATAGATACGAAAATATATTTTCTAATAAATATTTGTGTCAAAACACAGTCCAATAAAATTTGTATGTTAATAGAAAATTAAAACAGGATAGCATCGGTAAGCTCCTTAAATAAATAAGTTAGTTTAAAATATATCATTGTTTTTTTCATTTTTATTAAAATATAATTAAATAAAATAAAATATTAAGAAGTTGTATAAATTTATACTTTACGAGTAATAGCATTTTTTGTGATCGTGAGCTAGTCAAAGCTGTACATAGTGAACCATATAAAATAATGAAGTGCCAACGTATTGCTAGATTACATCAGCCTCTATATTATTATACTTTACTATATTCACATTCTCACGATACGTTCTTCTTTTTTAAGCAAATTAAAAGTATGTTTATTAGCCAATTTATTCCAAAAATGCCACAATTTTTAAATATTGTTACAATATAATATTTCCGCTTACAAATATTTGTAGACAAGAGTTAATTTTAATGCAACACAAAAGAAAAGATATACTTTGGATGTATCTTTCTATCTTACTCATTTCATTACATTACCAATTTTTATACTTTCTAAGCACTCACAGTTACCATAAAACCTACGAACATAATATACTTATATTTTTTAATGATATAAATAAATGTGTAAGAAAATTAATAATATATTTTTTCTCTTCAAATTTGTTTTAATTAAGCTTAAGTTAGTGAACTTGTATGTTAGTGCTTATATTTTATGAATATTTTGTGCTCATTTTTTTCTATTTATTTCAGCACATTCACAATAACATATTAACATTCCTTTCACTCATATTTATATTTTAAAAATGGTTGCCTTTTCTCATATACTGCTTTAGATAATAGTCTAAGATGTTAAATATAATAACTTTTTAAGGCTCCTCATTTAACTAAAGGGATATCCCCTTTAGATATATGAGGAGCTGCGGAACAAAAGCGGACTTGTCCCATTAATTAAATTTTACACTGGAGCAAAAAAAAACTTAAATTTTTAGTTACATGATAGCTGGATTTTTTTTAAATAATAATGTAGTCTACCATATAAAAAAACCATTAGCCTGCTCACAAAAGTAAAGTCCATTTTTTTTTTAAGTTCGGACAAGTCTAGTTTTGTTTATAAACGGTGGACAACTCTGGTTATGATTGGAAAACATCTTAAAAACTCATGGGACATGTCCCGGTTATGATATGATTACGATCAAAAAAATAAGATTTTGGGCATGATTTTGACATAGTATTATTTTAATTAAAAAATTAGACATTATTAGTGTTGCCATTGATTTGGGGTTACCATACCTAAAAAGAATAATATTTTATGGGACAAGTTCGGTTTGGATTGAAATTTAAATATGAATCGACAAATCACCCACATTTTTGTCCGGTTTTGATTAGAAAAAAAATTGGAATTGTTTGCAATTTTGAACAGGACAAGTCCGTTTCTGTTTGAAAACGCATTTTTACAAAAATATTTCTGATGACCGCTTTTGATAAATAATATTTTAAGGAGCAACAATATACACTCAAAGAGCTCGGAAAAAAAACAGAAAATCAGGACCGCGTTTGTTCCGCAGCTCCTATTCTTTATACAATAACGCTAATACAACGTGTTAATTAAATAGCTAAATACCAGAAATTAGTTTGTTCGCAATCGAGAGTAAAATCGATTCCACTAATAAAAAATATTGGTCACATTTTATTTAAAAAAAAAAACTTACCCTTTACTTACATCTCTCGTCTTCTATGCAACGTTGCACTCACAATTTAAATGCGATCGCAATGGCAACATTGCTCGCACTGGCAGGCTCAGATTGCGCGAAATTGCCATAGAGTTTCTAATTTACAAGAAAATTATGAAAACTTAAAAAAATATATTCATATAATTTAAGTAATTCTTATGCGATGCGATAAATTATTTCATTGTTTTATGTAATTCTTTTATAATAAAGATAAGTGGGGTGTCTAGTTTTGTGCTATTTAATTTAATAAACACGTTGTATAGTAGGTTATTATTTTACAGTTATGGCGCATACAGCTCATTTTATTTATTTGCACGCAAATTAATTTAAGTACTACATTATCTATTTACATAATACTGGTGAAATTTGGTACGTTTGGTAAGTTTGGTACTTGTATTACGAATTTTTAATAGACCCATTTGTAACAAATGAAAGATTTAGGGATGAATTATATTAGACCGGGCCGTGCACGGGGCGTGCCGTGTGCGTGGCCCGGATGGGGCACTGATGTGAGGTGTTGTAGCACTATTTCGGAATGGTGCAATTTCGGAATAGTGCTACTACACCTGATGTGACAAGTTGCATACATTTTGTATTTATATTAGAGCGAGCCGTGTCGGATCATGCACTGTGTAATATGAACTGCTTCATACAAAATGTATGCAACGTCTCAAATCAGTGCCCTGTCCGCGCCACGCACACGGCACGCCCCGTGCACGGCCCGGTCTAATATAATTCATCCCTTAAAGTAGTTATTACATGGTATAGTCAGCAGTTGCAATTTGGCTATAAAAATTAAGTTTTAGTTAACGTGACGGAATCTATATATTTTAAAAAACTGTCTCACTGCTATCCTAAGGGCTCCATAGTTGAAAATAAGTTTGCTGAACATAGATTTATATAATACACAAAACAAAAAATTCAGTATTTAAATATTTGGCGGTCTTATCGCTATAAAGCGATTTTTCTAGACAACCCGTTAGTTGTATGTTTGTTATGTATTTTTTCAATTCAACATTTTGCTTACTATGCCATTTCTCAAGCACAATACGATTCCTATATTGAAGTGTTCACTTTATATAGACAAATAGTTTTATATATAGTTGTAATTAAGTAACTGATGCTGTCCCTATCTGCCTTTATTAACAAGAACGAGACAGCATTAGCTTTAGTCGACGATTCGTAAAACCATATTTTGTCTTATTCTGTCAAATTATATTTTGCTAATGATAGGGTCGAGTCACATGGAACGCTATAATGCTTTACTATTCCGAGTTAATTATAAGGGGTATGTATAAGGGGTTTTAGTGCCCTTTTAATTTACGTAAATAATAGTCATATTCATGTGTTAATTGTTATGTTTTAATACCAACCAACGAACCTTATCAAGTGAAAATTACCATATTGTCTTTTAAATGAAAGTATTATGCTTAGAGTTTGGTACGTCTTGTGCACTGTTTTATTTACTCTCATAACATTCTTCTTACATAAACGCGATTACCTCAGGTAGGAATCGAACTCACTTCTTTCTAAACAATACTTTTTTCTGTCTTGTTCGAACCCAATTTGTTTTAATGTTACATTATTTAAAAAACAATTGGTATTTTATTTTATTTTTAATTCGAGTGATAAAACTTAACTTGTCATCCCTATCGCTTTTCTGCTTTGCTGTACAATATGAAAGTGGATCTATAAGGAATAAAAGCGAACTTTTTTCAAAAGTGTATCTACGAGGAAAATGTACCTACGAGGAATATTTCCTCCGGTATATTGTTTAAACCTTTGAAAAGTTTTCAACGCTTTTTAATTGTTTTCAAAAGCATTGGTCTCGTCATACCTCTTTGAATTTGCATCCTAAGAAGAATTTCTTACATGCTTGTCAGTTTATGGTACTTTTGACCTGTCCTTTAAGAGGGTTTACGAATTTCGGTTTCCTATACAAACTTCCATGTTGAAATTTAAGAAGTTAAGAAAATTAAGAATAGGATAAATAAATTTACTAGAAAAAAACAACCAGTCTCAGGAAAGCTCGAACGGCATTCGAACCCGTGACCTTTGGATTGCCGGTTCACTGCTCGAACCGCTAAGCTACCGAGACCCCAGAAGATTCGTTGAACTTTTTCTAGTAGTTGATTTACGCTGCAAGCCAGCGGTATTACGTCACTGTGAAGTCTACCCTCACATTCGAAAGAAATACTATTGGAAGTATTTAACAATAAATGCATAAAAATATCTTTATTAATGATTGAATCCCGTTCGAGCTTTTCTGAGACTGATTTTTTTTTCTAGTAAAATTTTTATCCTATTTATAGCAATTTTAATTCCACTATAGAAAGTTTAAAATCGCAATAACTCAGCGAAATAAAAGTTTTTTTAAAAATGGTTCATTGGTTTAAAAAAAAATAACTCTGAAATTTGTATGGAAAACTGAAATGCGTAACAAGAAAAAAAAACAAGAAAAAACGCTCTTAACGAGAACAACTTCGATCTGCATGCTCACTCTTGAAACTCAAGATCAAGATTGGTATTGTTGTGTGTATTGTTCGTACTTCAGAGTTACGACACCAGCGCCAATTTTGATTCATATTGCGCGGATATTAAGTGAACAAGATGCAAAACTCAATGCCATTTAGTTCACTCAATGTGAATCTCGATCGATCGGGATCGGTTTGAAGGATGAGCAATAGTAAGCATGCTGGTTCAAGTACAGTCAACAACAAAAAAAGATACACACTTTTGACAGCTATTGGAACATTATGTCTTTAGGCTTATGAAGCACGAACTGTCTTCTTTAAAGCCGTTATCTACTTTTGATGTTTAACTGACGACGCTGCAGTCTTTATATTTTAACCGACATCAAAAAAAAAGAGGAGGTTCTGAACTCGTCGGAAACTTTTCGAAATATCGGTATCCTGTTAGAATTGTGTGTAATGAATTTTTGTTATTGCTTATGTGTATGTTCTGGAAATTGTCGAATCATACGGTGTACAAATTGTATTTATTTAATTTATTGTAATAATAAATATTAAAGAAATATGTGTGTATTTTTGTTATTGTTACCATCAGGTGAGATTCCAAGCGCAGGCTTAAACGCCTTTAGGGGTTTGACGTCTGGTTGCCACGACGTCTGGTTGCTGTTATGACTTATTCCCAAAATGTGAACTGCTGTCATGGCCTTTTCCTATTTTGAACACTTCTCAAAACCTCTATTTACCAAAATGTCTATTTCCCATTATGTACACTTCCTAAATGAGCCTTTTCCCATTATGCACACTTCTCAAGACCTCCGTTTATCTAAATTTGTATTTCTCATGTTGTACACTTCTCAAGAGGTCAATGTCCCAAAATGCCTTTTTCTTATCGTGTAGGTCTTATGCCCAATTTACACTCAGCTCCTTCCACTACCCTGCCACGAGTGTGTACTGTATTTTCCGGAAATCGTTTTTTCTTAGTATCGATTTGTGCCATTCGCATATTTTTACATGACTGCTCAAAAAGGGAGTGTAATGTTTTCAGGATACTATATGTATATTTGTGAGTTTCTTTATTACCTTTAGAGGTTTCACTAACAATATAATAACATCCAATGAAAATGCGAAGTAGAATACATGTATACTTTAATCTTAAAAACCTAATATATTTATTCTTCATTATGTTCACACCTCCTACCAACAGACAGGTCTATAGGCGCATCCTGGCAATTATCCCCTGAATAGTCTATCTGGCTGTCCAGAGCCGCCTTGGGTTCCGCATGTGGTCGTATTATGCCGTACAGCGGCACATTCGAATTCCTGTCGGGCACCACAGCTTTTGTATGAGCTTCGACGCACTTTGAATTGCGGGCGTTCATCCTGAAAATGGAGATGATGTCACAGAAGTTAATAATAGCCTACACAGGGTTAATTTTGTACCGCTCTATGCTGTGGGATGTATGTGCAGTGTTTAGTCCGTTAGTCGCCTTTTACGACACCCAAGGGAGGAGAGGGGGTGGTAGTGTTCTTTCACCGCTACTTAAAACCCTGCCAGTTGTACCGTACCTCTTAGATGCAATTTCGGCACCATGAAACTTTACTTACCATCATGATACCAATTTGAGTTACTTATAGATCTACATTTATATTTCCATAGGTAAGTAGTTGAAATTACTTACTTAAAATTGATATATCCTTACCTTTTTGGGCTTCTCTAGTATGGTTGCTTTAATGGTATCATACTGTAGCTAGACATTTATTTCCAAAGAAACGAGTTCAAGATACATGAATATTTAAAGTAGCTAACGCTAACAGTAATAATTAGTGCTAGCTAACGCTAATAAGTAATTAGTGACTATTACAAGTTTGTCTGGGATCAAGAAGTCTGACAAGTATACCTACTTTTGGTATTTTGTAACTCTAATAGGTACATAATAGTGAGAATTAAATAAACTAAAGTACAAAGTAGACATTCTAAGAAAATAAAGTAAGATGGATATATCGTATACCTACCTACAAAATATAAATATACTGTACAATATTTAGTTGTGGCGGCATCTATTGAAATAAGATCGAAGCATCTATGGACGGGAGTAAGCTGTCTCTGAGTGACACTAGATATTTGCACATAGGGCTGTTATTTGTAAAATAATTGAAGACATCAGTTGATAAAGGCACTATGTAACATTTAATAAAAATACATTTTATTAACTGGTTAAAGGCGTTATGTGAACTAAACCATGCAAAGCAAATAATTGCAATGTTTTAATGTTTCTTTCAATACCAGTCTCATTCTTTGATTAATATAATATATTTAAAAAAATACAGCATTATAAGCGAATGGGCGATTTTCTGACAGCCCAAATTAAAAAGTAAAAATTAGTTCAAAAACACTCGATAGATGTCGTTTTATGAAAGCTGGGCTACTTATGGGCTGTAATAAATTCTACACTTTTACTTGTCTATCAAAAGAATAAAAAAAATAGTATTTACTTACCTTTTTATATTCAGGACATCCAGAACCTATTTCTATTTTGGAATAGAATAAATATTACGCAGCCATACACGTGCTCTTCATGAACCCGCCTTTTACTAAGCGCCATAGTAATCTATGCTAAGCGCCATCTATGAAGTCATTTACGAACCAATTTCTTTTTTTTTTGATCTCGGAAAATCGCCCATTGCATGATAACTCAGAACATTTTATAAGTTACATAGTGCCTTTATCATCTGATGTCTTCAATTGTTCAACATAGAAACAGCGGCACTGACTTGTACTTGCGGCAGGCATCCGCCCTATGGCGCTCCAGGTACCGCCGCTGGCTGAACGCCTTCCCGCACGCGGCGCAGCGCCACTGCCACGAGTGGTGGCCGCGCGTGCGCTGGTGCGCGCGCAGGTTGGACCTGGGGAAAGGTCTGTTTAACAACCCAATCGCCTCTGCTCTAGCGGCTAAGCCACCGGTCTAAGGCTCGTATTCTAAAACCAAACACACTCAAATCTCTGCTTAAGTACAGTTAAAAAGGGATGGTGCTATTAATCGCATATATCGCCATCCCTTTCTAACTGTACTCAAGCAAAGGTTTGAGTGTGAGTTTAGTTTTAGAATACGAGCCTTAGACCCAGAGGTCGCTGGTTCGATTCCCAGCGCTAACTATGGACCTCTGGGTATCCACCTGGTTATAGCCCCGTATATAGACTTATCAAAATTGTGTCGCGTATATAGCGGTGGAAGAATGCTACCACTCCCACTCTTTGCTTGGGGTGTCGTAAAAGGCGACTAACGGACCAAAGACAGCACATGCATCCAACAGCATAGAGCGGCGATGGGCTCACCACCTGTCACGCTGAGCACATGTGCAGTCGCTATTTGGTGAAAAGTGGACTATGGCAGAGGACTGCTTTCGCGGTCCTCATTGCCTAGTCTCTGACTATAACCCTTCGGGGATAATAGTCGTGATTTTATGTAGGTATATAAGGTGCTTTTAAATCCGTGGCGTATATTTAAAGTACAGATAGTTTACGTCAAAATAAAAATATTTTTTCTCCAATAAACAGTAGTATTTTGTCATTAGTTTAGATTTAATTTTTCAAACAAAATAATTTAATAATTAGTTGGCAAAAACTCCATCATACTACATATACACACATCAAAAGTGTCTAGGGATCAAGCATTTTTATGCGGATTTCTTGAGGTTGAGATGTGGCTTTGTAATAAATTTATGATTTTATAAATTTATATGGATCCTTTTTGGTGCATTTCATAATTTGAAACAGGAACTTTCAATCAATTTCTAGTAAAAGATGAAAATCAGCTGTCAATATTTTCCCTATAAAAACATACAACGCATTGAAGACATTATTAGTGCTACTGTTTCCCTACTACTGATTAAAACCAACGTTATTATGGAGCGGCGACGTCATTTAAGCAGGGAAGAAATGCTCAGAGCCGTGGGAATGATAGAAGCTGGTTCCCGGCAACGTACTGTGACTTTAGCTCTGAATACAAGTCAGAGTGTTATCAGTCGACTTTGGACACGTTACCGAAGCACTGGTACCGTGGCTGAGCGCCATGGAGGACGGTATCGCTGCACCACACGGAGACAAGACCGATACATTCAAATCACAACTCGAAGAGCTCCAACAATAACCGCCATGATGTTAGCCGTGAGGCTTCATCACTCTTCAGGGAACTTAATTAGCGACCAAACAGTCAGAAACCGCTTGCATGAAGTGAACCTTCATTCCCGAAGACCGCTAAGGGTACCACCTATAGCAATGCACAATCGTAGGATTCGATATCAATGGGCTCTTGAACACAGAAATTGGGCAGAAGAACAATGGCGTTTCGTGTGCTTTTCTGATGAGTCTCGTTTTGGTATGAGACGTATACGACACTGGAGAACCCCTGGACGCCAACAGCGATTAAAATCCTGCCAGGAAGTCCATCCTTATAGTGGTGGAACCATCATGGTATGGGCGGGTATTTGGATCGGCGGAAGAACTGAGTTGATTTGGATCAGAGGCAACCTCAACGCTCAAATTTATGCTGAGACGATTGTATCAGACGTCATCGTTCCTCTACAAGTGCAAATCGGTCCCTTATTTCAGTTAATGCATGATAATGCACGACCGCACACCGCAACAGTTGTAAGACAGACTCTCGCCGTAGCTAACATCAATGACATGCCCTGGCCTGCTCAGTCGCCAGACTTGAACCCGATTGAGCATGCATGGGATATGCTACAGAGAAGAGCTCTGCCGAATATGGAGGGTATCCAGTCGCAAGAAGACCTTTTTTTGTTGTTGCAACGAACATGGGCGGCCATTCCACAGCGTGATTTGGATGAACTCATTTTGAGTATGCCAAACCGATGTTCTTGTGTTGTTAGTGTTCGCGGTAGAAACACGGATTATTAATTGTTTAAGTTACCCAATAAAATTTTAAAGAAAACTGTTATTTCAGTCTTTTTTTCGAACTTTAATGTTAGTGGTTCAAATGTCAAAAATCCCTTTATTAGGAAAATGGCAAATTTCTTTATTAATGCAAAGGTGACTTGGTTTATCGTTACTGTAGACAAACGAAAACACTTTATTTGATGAATCCTTAAAGAAAATTTTAATTAATATCAATCAGGAGAAAAGTTATTGCAAAAATATATGTTGATCCCTAGACACTTTTGATGTGTGTAGATGCCTTGATGAAATCACTCACACATGCGACTGCATTGTGGAAGTCGTCGCAGTCGTCAGTAGGTAGGATATAAATATCGGAATTCCGGAATTTCGGAAGAATTTCACGATATTATGGTTCCGGAATTGAACAGTTTAAATTCCGATACTTACTATATAAAAAAATATAAAATTACTTTGAAACAACGTTATTTTGTAGTTGTAGCGCGTAATAACAAATAATCAATCAGTGATATTCTAATAATTTTATGTGAGTTACTTTTCCATGTTTTCCGATACATACGGTGGCATACCAAAAAGCTCGAGATGGTCACAAATAGTAACAGAGACACTTCGGAAAGTACCTAGGAGTCAAGGTGAACGGACTCCGTTTAGCGGAGAATATAGACACGCCTGTGTTTTGGTGGCATTGAACATGACCAGGTTTGCGTTATCCCAGTCGGATACTTCCTTCAAGGATGTGTTGAAACGCTTGACCATGGCCTCTCTTAGAGACTGAATTTCAGCTCCACTACTTTGTGCATTTAATGTGTAACTTTCTAAGACAATGCTATCATTTACATACCCAAGTATACCGGGTTTCAACAGGTCGTTAATATGCAGCAAAAAAAGTGTCGCAGAGAGTACTGACTGACCTCTGAGGACCCCCGAGTTTATCGCTAGTTGATTGGATGAGCAGCCATCAATGACTACTCAAATCGATCAATCCTGCAGAAAGTCTGACATTCACGCACACAGACCAGCAGGTAAAGTCAAAGTCAAATTATTTATTAAATGTAAACCTTTACAGGCACTTATTGACGTCAATACTAATAATAATAAAAAAAAACAGTTAACTAAGTTTTAGTTAAGACTTAACAACTAATCTAATAAATAAATAAATAAATTTAACGAGCTACAGTTAGCCAAATGATGGACGTTTACTAATAAGGCCGTCGTGCCAAACTGTATCAAAAGCCTTCACGATGTCGAGGGAAACGGCAAGCGTTTCTCCGTAATTCTCGATTGCTTCGCTACAGATTGTACGAGATGTGAGTGACGTAAGCTTAAAGTTCTACAGTGGACCGGCTTCGGCGAAATGCGTATTGATGGTCACTAAGAAGACCGTTCGCTTCTAGATACGTCAAGAATTTAGGTTACTTCGGTGCTCATTAAAAGATGACTCAATAGACGCCCTCAGCTTCATAAGACCTTACTTACAAATGAAAAACATACGTACCGGTTAAAACAAACACAACTTCTAGCTAGAGAAACACTGTAATCTAGGCCCTCTGTTCTGCAGTGGATCGCTGGCTTCCTTCTTGCATGAGCGTAGAATCCGTGTTTTCTCAAATAGGAAGGCTTCACGGTTCATGTCAGAAAATGCTCGTGTCCCTTAAGGTTCTATGCTTGGATTTCTTAATAAAACTACTATTATTAAACTGATGAAGTAAATGATCTCCATTAGTAACTAATTATAGACATTGTTGATTGCGTGTCATTCAAGAGTTCTACAGTATGATTAAAATTGTTTCGTTTTACGTCGCATCTCCTAAGTTTACAAAAAAATATCAATTCCGGAATTAATACTTACCGGAATTCTGGAATCATTGATCAATATCGAAATTCAGTTCCGGAATTCGAAATAGGTCCGATATTGCATGCCCTAGTCGTCAGTGTGAGTGCAACGACATCCACAATGCAGTCGCATGTGTGAGTGAAGGCATCCACTACAACTACAGTATGATGCAGTTTTTGCCGATTTAATAATAAATTATTTTGTTTGAAAAATTAAAATCTAAACCAATGTCAAGATATTACTGGGAAAATATATGTATTTAGGAGTAAACTACCTGTACTTTAAATATACGCCATTGATTTTATAGCACCATATATAGGCTTATGAATGATGATGCCTATCACGCTTAGCACATGTGCAGTTGTATTGGTGAAACGAGGAATATGATAGACAACTGATTTGGGGTCCTCATTGCTTTTCTGACTAACCCTTTGGGGATAATAAGATCAAAGTTTTTTTATTTATTTTTATTTATATTTTAGCGTTTTATTAACGCTTAAATATACTTAAGTAAAATTTTAAACACTGAAAAAAGACGACAACCTCAGGCGGGAATCGAACCACGCACCTTCCGCATTCCGGGCGGCTGCCTTAACCACTTGGCTACCGAGGTCTGGCTTTCAACCGTCGAAATTTGTCAGTGCTTGATGCTTATGTTTTTAGTCAACATTGCTTTATCAAATCTTAGAAGTTTTCACCTCTAAAATTTTACTTGATAATAAGATCGTTAATCTATTAAGGTATGTATGGGTCGTGGCCAGATCTTAAAATTGATCACTTCATCCTTGTATTTTATGTTAATATGGCCAGCTTACACTGATCATATCGTTTAAGCGTCAACGTTTGATGTAGTAGTTTGGTGTAGAGTTTCCGTTATATTATAAGTTTAATAAAAAATCCCATTAAATAATGAACTTATATATTTTTAAGTTTTGTGTCGTTACGTTATTTCCCTTCACTTTTATCTTCAATTTGCGTATTATTATTAGTTTTAAGTAATATCAGAACAATAATTGTCCGCCGCCCGCCATGATGCACCACGAAAAAAAACAAAATCAGCGCTTATAACGGTGGATAATGTAACTATTTACGATATGATCACTAAAGTTTGACCATATCATGAAAGTAGCCGTGCGTTTAGCTGTTCACATCGTTAAACGTTGTTATTAATTGATCTGGCCTGATCATATCATAATGGGGGCAGCGAGTTATCCATTTCATGAAATAGTCGATCACATCATGACGTGATCAACTCTAAACCCTGTAACATTGTGTAAATGGCGATATCCGGCAGTGGGCCAACATACGCTAATGTGTACTGGGGCCTTAAGATCTGGCCACGACAAAAATTTGCGTTAAAATTATATAAACAATAACATTATAACAAATTACCTGTCAGCGAATGTCCTTCCGCAATGGGGGTGGGGACAGGGGAAGGGCCTCTCCCCCGTGTGCAGCCTCAGGTGACCCTTCAGCACCCAGGGGCGGTCGAACGCCTTCCCACAGTAAGAGCACGCGTGGCTCGAGCGGGCGGCGCGCCGGGATATCGCGTCACGGCTTTTCAGGCATTCTATAGAAAACAATATTGTACTGGCACAGAATAACTAATGTAGGTACTGGTCAAAGCCCTAACATTGAAGATCGGGTTAAATTTTTTTAAGCTTAAACCAATCAAGTATCTTGTTGACCAAGATGAGTAGGTACTCTTTTGAAACTCGTTAATATGGTAAGATAACGGATAAATGTACATAAACATAGAAAAAACACCCAGACCCGAAATCAATTTAGAAAAACAGTCCTTCTCTCAATTGACCCGGGATTTTTTTTTTAATGGGCAACGGGTAAGCGCTTGGCCTTCATCTCACCTTGATAAGTGACGATAAGGCCGAAGGTGAAAGCGCGCTTCACCCGGAATCCTCAACCACTGAGGAACTGGCTATTTTATCTCAAACTGCCGGAACACAACAATGCTATAAACATCGTTGTTATGGCGACAGACTTAGATAAGATGGTGGTAGCTAGCCAGGCGGACTTAACAGCCCTACCACCAACCGAACCGAGCACACAAAGATGTACCCCCCGCTGGGAATCGAACCCGGGACCTCTGGGTCTGAAACCGGTAGCTTAGCCACCAGACCACAGAGGCGGTTAAAAATTGAACCCGGGACCTCAGAGATGGCGCGTCGACAGACCCGGCGCGCTAACCTCTCCACCAAAGTGGTCATCTGAATATTGTACTGGCCAAAGCCAGGTTACGTTACGTTTTTATTATTATTATTATTTTATTGTATTTTGATTTTAATGTAATTTGATTATTTTGTAATAATTGTAATTTAATTGTTAATAATGTAATGAATTTAATCCAAAATGTTTAATAATAATGTAATTAATTACGATGCGTTCATTAATATTTTATTATTATTTTTAAATTGATTTGATTAGTTTGGTATGTTTTATTATTTTATTAATGTAAAATTGACATTTTGTTTTATGTGGATATGGGCTATTTTGCCCGAAATAAATGATTTTTATTTTTTGTTTTTTTATTTTTTTTAAAGCTCTGCCCTAACTATTGAAGATCTGGATATTTGTCCAGTAAAAGGCAAAGAAAACCGTGTCGCGTAGCGGTGAAAGAATGCTACCACCCCCTCTCTTCCCTTGGGTGTCGTAAAAGGAGACTAATGGACTAAAGACTGCACATACATCCAACAGCCTAGAGCGGCGATGGGCTCACCTCCTGTCACGCTGAGTACAGTGCAGTCGCTATTTGGTTAAAAGTAAACTATAGCAGAGGACTGCTTTGCTGTCCTCATTGCCTAGTCTCTGACTAACCCTTCGGGGATAATAGTCGTGATTATATGTATGTGTATGCATACTTCTAGGCACTCTTATCAACAGACTCCAGAGAAAAGACCAGGGGCCCAACTGTCACCTCTTAGAGCAGATTGCTTTAATCTTACCATTGAGGTACGATAAACTAGAGAAGACACCTTGAAGCAAGATTGTGCGCACTAAGGTGCAGCCCATGGGCTGCAATTGCCTCAGTGATTGCGCGTGATTCGAGCGATTGTGGACCTTACGGCTGCATCTTAGTTGCGCACAAACTTGCTTCGCGGTGTCTTCTCTAGTTTATTGTAACTTAATGAATCTTATAATGCAACAATCGAATGGGATTTTTTTTAAAGATTATTATTAATGTGCGTTTAAGAGGGTTTACGCATTTCGGTTTCCCATACAAACTTTCAAGTCGAAATTTTTAAAAACCAATAAGCCAATTTTAATGAAACAAAAAAAGCATGCTTAAGTAAAATACTGGGATCTAAATAGTTTATTGAAAACATTAAAAAAAAACGTTTATTTAACTGAGTTATTGCGATTTTAAACTTTCTATAGTGAACTTTAAATCGCAATAACTCAGCTAAATAAACGTTTTTTAAATACGTTTCGAACAAACTATTTAGATCCCTGTATTTTACTTTAGCATGCAAAGTTTCATTAAAATCGGCTTATTGGTTTTCAAAAATTTCGACTTGAAAATTTGTATGGGAATCCGAAATGCGTAAACTTTCTTAACACATTAATAATAGTCCTGTTAATCTAAATGGCTGTGTCGGAGCTATGGGGACTGAACCACGATTTCTCGCGTTTAACCCAAGCATCTATCCGCCCGGCTACTGACGACGCGACGCCTCAGATTTAATGTTACAAGATTAAAATCATACTGCTCTAAGGCTCGTATTCTAAAATCAAACTCAAAATCAAACTATGCTTGAATACAGTTAGAAAGGGATGGCGATATATGCGGTGAATAGCACCATCCCTTTCTAACTGTACTCAACCGGAGATTTGAGTGTGAGTTTGGTTTTAGAATACGAGCCTAAAGGGCCCCACAGACGATCTGCCCCCTTACTCTCGAAACCGATCGCTATTGGATCGGATTGGTATTGTGAATTTTCGTACTCATAAGTTACGACACCAGAGCTAATATGGATTCATATTGCGTGGATATTGAGTGAAAAAAATACAAAACTCAATGCCATTTAGTTCACCCAATATAAATCCAAATTAGCGCTGGTGTCTAAACTAAAAAATACGAAAATTCACAATACCGATCCGATCCAATAGCGATCGGTTTCGAGAGTAAGGGGGCAGGTCGCCGGCAGGTATCGGCTTGTCAGTTAGTAGTACAACGCACGGGTGGCGGCGGCGGCGGGCGCTAGTACTAACTGACAGTGACAAGCTGATACCTGCCGGCGCGGCGGGTCCCACACACGAGCAAGGGGGTTACTCCTGAACGCAAACTCAATCTTAATACAATTCCAATGCGATTAATAGGTATCGATATTGAGATAAGTAAAGATAATTCCGGAACGCCATCTCGATAATAATTTGTTCAATCAACTTCCACGCAATTTAATTCCAATATGGCGCTATTGTCGCTTACAAAAGTGCCATTTAACGTTTTCTAGATTTGTGATTGGAAATTGATTAATGCAATTGTGTTTCAAGAGTAAGCCTACAGTTCGCCGGCACACCGACAGGTATCAGCCTGTCAGTTGGCTGATACCTGCCGGCGGGCCCCACACACGATCAGCCCCCTTACTCTCGAGACTCTCGATCGCTATTGGATCGAATTGGTATTGTGAATTTTCGTATTTTTAAGTTACGACACCAGCGCTAATTTGGATTCATATTTGGTGAACTGAATGGCATTAAGTTTTGTATTTTTTTCACTCAATATCCACGCAATATGAATCCATATTAGCTCTGGTGTCGTAACTTAGGAGTACGAAAATTCACAATACCAATCCGATTCAATAGCGATCGGTTTCAAGAGTAAGGGGGCAGTTCGCCTTCAGGTATAAGCCTGTCAGTTCCGCCGCCGCCGCCGCCCGTGCGTTGTACTACTAAGTGACAGGCCGTTACCTGCTGGGGCGGCGGCGACCTGATCCTTAAGAGTTGATGGTTAGGTCATAATGTGTCATGCATGACACTGGCGGTTTGCGAAGTGAAGTGCGTTATTTCTATGTAATCATCAGTCTAAACACGTCCCACAGCTGGGCACAGGTCTTTCCACATGACATGGGGACATTGGGTCAAAACCCAACACGCTGGACCGATATGAGTTGATAGGCTCAAATTGAATAAATAATATTTAATCTTTAATCTAACTTCGTGGGTGAGTATCGTTAGCACGCCTGCTCTGGCGTCGCCATCTTTGAGGTCCCCAGTTTCGATTTCCGGTAAGGTTTTAAATGATTTCGGGTCTGGGTGATTTCTTTCTTAATTAAAATATGTTCCAAGTTTCAAAAAGAGAATCTGGATATTTTGGGTGAGAGTGGGTGGAGAAGTAAAAAAGAATAAAGAAAAACGTAGTGAACTTACCCGTTTCATTCAATATAGGTTTCTCGCTTTCCTTAGCGTCGTCTTCGATGTTTTCCTTTTCAAACGACTCCTTACACGTAAGCAGCTCTTTATCCAGCACACTCCTGACCCCGGTGCTGATTAAACTCTTCAACTTCTCCGCAATCTTGTCTATTTCAGCACCTCCTTTATTAAAACATCTCAACGGTTCCCGACTCTTGATCTCTTCAATTATTGGCGCCAATGGCTCCTTCTTACACTTCCGTTTTATATCAGAAACTTTTTGGTCATCAATAACTGGACTGCCGACATCCGGTTCAATAATTTTTTTCTTCTTTTTCGCACGCGTTTTCTCGCTGAACACCTTCCGTTCCGTTTTACCTTCGGTGGATCTCAAATTGTAGTTGGACTTGTCTATCTCTTTTCTGTTGTGGCAACTCTTTTTCAAGTCCGGTGACGTTACGGCCCGCTCGCTTTCCGACGCGTAGTCGTACGATTCGGTGGTGAGAAAAGGTTCTAAAAACTGGCTCTTTTTCAACAGTTGAAGGTAGAAGCGTGTGGAGATTGGGACCTTGTCGTGGTAAATGGTCTCGTTGCTTTTCAACAGATTCTTTTGCCGTTTCAAGTTGGCTTTGAAGATGCGTGCCGCCGGCTGCGGTTCCACTGAAATAAGTATTTGACATTATAAAGAAATAAATAATAAATAAATAAAGAAATAAATGATTGCCTCTAAAGGGACTAAATCGAACTTGAACCCTGTGGTCGTAAAAAGTCAAAAGTCACAAGTAAAACTCAATTAAGTAATAATTATTAATTGAGTTTATTGAAAAACTTAAGTACTTTGAATCGTCCAAATCTTTTTTAACTGTGGCAAAGAACGGGCGCAAGAAACCACAGCGCACAGAAGCAACGACATTTACAAAAAAAAAAAAATTATATGTCGTTACCAGGTCACAAAATACAAAATATGAATTTGAATGTAAATAGTTTAATTAAATATGGTGCTCTATATAAATTAATTATAGACAATTAGAAATAGCTGTTACAGTACTTACTTGGAGCATTTTAGACCCAAGCTGTTTTGTCTTCTGTATAATCTGACACTTTTTAATAAGCTTTTTTATAATGCTTTTCTTTGATTTTGATTTTAAATTTATCAAGATCTAATTTCTGAAGTAGATTATGAACTACTTATAATTAATCTGTTTATATTTACTTCGATCATTTTGGTTTGATTTTATTATAAGCCGTGCTATATTTGCTTCGGAACTCAGAAGGCACGTAAACCGTTGGTTCTAGTTGTTGTCGTAAGATGGCATTCTTTAAATTCTACTAAACATTGGGCCAGGTGGCCTGGCCATTGTTCATATGCGTAGACTCATGCAGGCATGATGATGGTTCTTATAAGATATTTTGCAACTTTTATTTCACTAAAATACCGACGAGTTACTTTAGTCATTCTACATGTTTATTTCTTAGATTAAAACATTTAATCTATGGTTTATTTAGATGTTTAGGATAATTTCGCTGCACTGAGTAATGAAACTATTTAGCTGCCTACTAATCTGTATGAGAGTGATTTAAAATCTATAATCTCTGTATGACAGAAGATTTTCAATACAATCTTGTAACACTGCAAAGTACTTACGTTCGACGGAAAATAAACTGTAATCATGTATAAAACTATGCTTCAGCTGTCGCACAGAATTCATAAAACTTCTAGGCATTGTTGTTTCGTGCAAATATAATTTACAAACTAATTATAATTCGTGAAAATATTAGTTCAAAGTGAAATAAGTCATCGTAGTACTGTAGGCCACTTGTTGCGATTAGACAGTTTGAAAACAAAAACGGAATGCAACAAATAGTTTTAATTTTAGCAATTCCAAATTCGAACGTCGCTGGCTGTCGCGGCCAGCGTGCTTGGCGCGTTGTAAACTTTTTAAATGTTGATGGCACTTTTTGATCCTGCTTGCTGGGCTGAACGAGATTTACGGCGATAGAACGTCAAAGTGACGTGAAGGGAAACAGAAACGTCTTGGCGGGGAAATTTAGGCGCCGCCCGCCGCCCACCGAGCCGTAGCTCCTGGGTCTTCTAAAGGTTGCTTCACACATATCAGTGAAGTCGCAGTTCCGACACAGTACCGGCACAGAGAAAAGTATTCTTTCATACATTCTCTATGAATTTTGTCAAAACGAATAGGCCCGTGATTTGCCGGTGGCGGCAATGACACTGAGAGCATTATCACTGACAAGTGGGGATGCTTTCATAGAGAATGTATGAAAAACACTGTGACGGTACTATGCCGGAACTGTGGCTTCAGCTCAAAGATGGGCGATTGTTACTGAATCGAACAATCGAATGGTTTGATACTACTAATATTAACAATCGAATACAAAAACAATCGATCGCTAGTTCGCAAATTCGAATGAAACCGCTAGTTCATTCATTCACTATGCCATACAAAATTGGTCTTTTTGATCGTAAAATGAAGTCTACTTTTAATTAATATTCGAAGGAACAATCGAATGTGAAATGGCGAGAATGAAAAAAGAGCGAACGCCATGATTGTTAATACTTCTTTCTTTCTCGCTTACACACACTTATTTCGTTTATCTTTTTATTCCCTCGTACAAGTTAGTTCGATGGTTTGAATATTCGACTAGATAAACTAGTAGTAATGAAATCCGAATCGAAAGGAATGAGACGACGCTATACATTCATATTCGCTTCTCGCTCTTTTTCAAATTCAAATGATTTGTTAAGTTATTCGAATAATTCGAATGACTTCTACAATCGAATAATTCGAATAATGTCATTCACAATCGCCCATCACTACTTCAGCTTCACTGATGTGTGAAGCAACCCTTACTGCTTACTCTGAAGATGTGGAGTCAACATTTATTTTACAGAAAATATGTTTGCGCATTTAGGTACTACCGTACCTTTATCTTGTATTGAGATCAAACTGTTAGAAATATTTATAGAGAAAAAGGTTTTCTTACTTTCAGTAAGTATTTACAAGGTATTTACATTCTGGAAATATCTAACGTAGCTTTATTAAGAATAATAAGGAGTATTTTAAAAATGAGGTTACCTTCCGATCGCCCAAATTATATATTTATTTATTTAAATGATTAGTACCACCAAATTTTAATACAATATTGCCCTATTTTTAATAAGTAACAAGTATAAAAATAAAAATCAATTGCTAGTAATGTTTGTTCGGGCATTACTTGAGCAGGCCTGCATCTATTTCAAAAAGGTATTTGGTTAATTCATTGTTTGTAATTAATTAAAAGGACAAAGTTTGTAGAAAAGAAAAAAACCATTTCGCGTATCGGTGAAAGAATACTACGGGTTATTGTACATTTGCCATAATTCTATTTTTAATAAGTAAATTTGTCGTGTTTCAATTTAGATCATTGTAAATTCGTCACCCCTCTCTTCCCTTGGGTGTCGTAAAAGGCGACTAACGGACTAAAGGTGCACTTACTTCCAACAGAGCGGCGATGGACTCACCACCTGTCACGCTCAGCACATGTGCAGACGCTATTTGGTGAAAAGTGGACTATGGTATAGGACTGCTTTTGCTGTCTTAATTGCCTAGTCTCTGACTAACTCTTCGGGAATAATAGTAGTGATTAAGTAAGTATATGTAAAAAAAATATTGGGGGTTTATTGGCGGTTGAATTGGGGGTTAAAGTTACTCGCGTCCGTAGGTTTACCCTTGAGACCCTACACGTGACCCCTGGGTGGTGCTAAATGAGTGACACTGACTAAGTGGTAGAGCCACACTGCGTTGCGGCACGCCTTGGGCCGGCTCGCCCGGCGTAACACCACACTCTCACGAATATCCGGCGTGAAATAATGGCACTTGGTGCTGTTGTGTTTTGTCCGGCCAGTGAGAGTTCCGGAGGCCCCTTCTACCCCCCCCCCCCCCTTACTATTCCTATTCCTTCCTTCCTTCCGACTCCTCTGGTTTTTCGGGTGTCTATGGGCGGCGGTGATTGCTCTCCATCAGGTGACCCACCTGCTCGTTTGCCTCCTTCTTAAAAAAAATCAATAAATTGGAACTTAGTCACGGGGGTGTTTGTTTACACATAACAAAGTAGAAGTGCGGGCTGCTAGTTTGTTATAAGTTATTAACAACATTTATAACAAACAGGACATAATCAATCTTCATTCACTTCACTTACTTCATTCACTTCACTTACTTCATTCGCTTCACTTACTTTAAAGTATTAATTTGAGAAGTTTCGTGTAGCGGTGAAAGAATACTACCAACCCTTCTCTTCCCTTTGGTGTCGTAAAAGGTGACTAACCGGACTAAGGACAAAAGCATAGAGCGGCGATGGGCTCACCACCTGTCACGCTGAGCACATGTGCATCCGCTGTTTTGTGAAAGGTGGACTATGGTAGAGGACTGCACGGACTCCTCATTGCCTAGTCTCTGACTAACACTTCGGGGATAATAGTCGTGACTCGTGATTATATGTGGTTCAATCTCAGAAGATCCATTGGCCAGATCCATTATGGATAGCTACCTATGTAATTTGTGAAGTCACTTTTAATCACAATAAAAAATACTATCTACTGCCCTACCCCTACGCTTGTATGTATTCTTATGCGTTCGTTTTTACACCTCTCCTAGATATTTTATTTAAGGGCCCTTTCCACCTCGACGGTGATTTTTGCGTAAAATGGCCAATTTTGGCGTTCTTGATTTCAGAAATAAAAATACATTAACAATTAAATTATGCTTAATTTTTTTTATTAAACCCAAAATAGAAGAGAAAGATTTTTATAAAATGCGCGAATGCACTTTTTTGAGCTCCTAGATTTAACTACTGTACCTACTGAAAAAAATTAAATAAAAATTTTTTTTGTTACTTCACGAGGAATAAAGATTTTACAATGAAGTTATTATCCTATTTCGATTCGAAACGATAAATACAACTGCAAAATTACTACAAAATGCGATGCGCCGCCGTCCGAAGGTCCGAACTCAGCTTATTCTCGCAGAGTGGAGATTTGTAGTATTAAGCATGAAATTATTATCCTATTTCGATAAAAACGATAAATACAATTGAAAAGTTACCTAGTACAAAATCCGAAAATGGGCATTTTACGCAAAATAACATTCGAGATGTAAGAAGGCCTCTTAACCGTAAAATAGTAAGCTTTGTCTCGGGACTGTTCATGAGTTCGTAATAAGCAACAGTGCGAAAAACATACAACAGCAAACAATAATTTCGTATGTTTTGGACTATAAAATTACGTGTTGATGGATGGAGCGGGAGAGGGAGAAGAAATAAAAAATGGATTGCCTGTGTATGATGACATTAAGAATGGGAGAGGAGTAACTAGATTGGGTAAGTGAAAAAGCGTTTAAAAAATGTTTTGATGATTGGATTATTCGTTAGCGTAAGTGTATCGTTTCTGAAGGAGCATACTTTGAAGGCTTAGATTAAAACAAAAAGGGAAGATACGGCATTAGCGTCTCGTGAGTGAGCCGCCAAAATTAGGCCTAAAGGCACAATTTCACTTCAGTCACAATTTGCCGAGCGAACAGGCTACATCGCACTATCGCGGATATTCTACTGCGTGAAAAAGAGAAAGACGCTACTCCGCAGTGGCGTCGGAATCGGTCGTATCGTACTCGTACGTACTCGTCTGTTGCGAAACGACCGAGACGTCAACGCGCTACTCCCTGACTCCCTCGCGCTGACGTTGAAACTTACCGCTTTGTCTCGCTCGCTTGATTTACACATTATGTAAATCAAGCGAGTATCGCATAATGATCCACTGTTCACTATGTTTAGGAACTACAATAAGATTAGTAAGGAAGTGGATATTTTCCATCAAACTCTAAAATCATTTATAGCCTCTATAAAGTCATCCAATCAGGTTAAGGTTTAAGTTAAGTAAGGCTTTTTTTTTTTGTGAATATTTCATTTAAGTAATGTTTTTCCAAATTTTTGTATATTTTATAACTTTACTGTATGCTCATCAAAATTAATTAACTTTAGGTATATATATATTTTATGTGAATGTTGTGCACAATTTTAATAGGTTCCAAGCTAACGTGTGTTTAAAGTATAAGTTTAATTTTAAGTATCTGTCATGGTTTGTGAACTGTTATTGT
The DNA here is from genome assembly GCA_963921215.1 of Scoparia ambigualis. Classification (NCBI taxonomy): domain Eukaryota; kingdom Metazoa; phylum Arthropoda; class Insecta; order Lepidoptera; family Crambidae; genus Scoparia; species Scoparia ambigualis. The sequence continues at coordinate 24,978,489 of OY992514.1, read as the reverse complement.
GTCTAAATAAATAAATAAATAAATAAATAAATTATAGGTGTGCGTGTGTGAGTGTTTGCTTATGTAGTTGAGTAGGACTATATTTTGAATGACTACAAGTAGGAGCATGCCGTATCTTCCCTTTTTGTTTTAATCTAAGTTTGAAGGCAATAAAATAAATTTGGATGAAATTTATTTAATTTGAGAAGAAATTCGATACATTTTAAAATTTTACTACAAAAAAGGTAAAAATTAATCGCAAGCCGCGAAAAAAAATTGCGATGTTTATGACCTAGTGCAGTGAATATCATTGGTGCAGTGTCTGTGAGTAGCACAAAAGTGCATTTTTACCTTTTTGTAGTAAAATTTTAAAATGTATCGAATTTCTTCACAGATTCACTCACTCATCTTGACAGTAAGAAAATCAAATGAAAATCACACATTTTCCTAATTTGAATTATGATCTTTAAAATTTAAACTTTTAATGATACCAAAATCAGCCAGATACAAATTGTACCTATAGCCAAAGTGATTTTATTACAAGTTCATACATACTACTCTGTCAAGAAAGTACCGGGAAAAGATCATTAATACACAAAATGTTAGTTATTCATCCAAATTTATTTTATCGCCTTTAAACTTAGAACATTCGTTGAATGCTCTGAGCCTTCAAACTTAGAGCATTCAACCAACTTGAATGCTATAGGCCAGTGTTTCCCAAACATTTTTTTTTATAGCAGAAGGAGGCAATCGAGCAAGCGGGTCACCTGATGGAAAGTAATCACCGCCGCCCATAGACACCCGCAAAACCAGAGGAATCGCTTTAAGGAAGGAATAATCTCGTTTCTTGAAGATCCCTAAGTCGTAACGGTCCGAAAATACCGCCGCCGAGAGCTGGTTCCACAACACTGTAGTTCGAGGCAAGAAATTTCTTGAAAAACGTACAGTAGTAGACCGCCATCCATTAAGGTGATGTGTTCTGCCATGGCCCGGTAGTCCTCACACTGCCCCTTCGTGACCCACTCATACTTTTAAACCCAAGCTGGTTCCATTAGGTAAAAAAATACACATTTATTAACTAGTAAAAGTGTTTTATTAATACTACATATTTTAGTATCGCCTATTTAGTCACTAAATTTTAGTGCGAAGTATGGAGCTGCTGCTTATTTTTTACTAACGTTAGGTGTCGGCGGCCAGCTGTCGCCATTTCGCCGGTAAGCTGTCGACTTTTCAACTGCTTGCCACAGGCAGGCCGACAGCTAGCTGACGCGGCAGACGCCGTCACCTGTCGTCGGCAAACTGTCGACGTTTCAACTGCTTTCCGCAGGCAGGTTGACAGCCAGCTGATGACGGCAGACGCCGTCACCTGTCGTCGGCAAACTGTCGACGTTTCAACTGCTTGCCGCAGGCAGGTCGACAGCTAGTATGACGGCAGAGGCGACTGCAGACGCCGTCACCTGTCAGCAGCTAGCTGTCGAGTCGGCGGCTAGCTGTCGACATGTCGTCGGAAAGCTGTCGACGTTTCAATTGCTTGCCACAGGCAGGTCGACAGCTAGCTGACGACGGTAGACACCGTCACTTGCCGTCGGCAAGCTCTCGACGTTGGTAACCTATCATAAATTCGAAACTTTCCTGTACGAATTTCAATTGTTCGAAAACGGTATGACGAAGTTTTAAATACCAAATCGTTGCTTTTACATAATTTTGTTAATCCATAAACTTATCATACATACGTTTCATTTTCCAGAAAAACTATTAGCCGATTATCAAAACTACTTTTTTTCTTTTGGAAGATGTTTTGCTTACAATAAATTTAATATCTAGAAGTATTAAAATTCGAAGTAACTTTTCCTCTAAAATATCATACTCATACCCAGTTTTTTTTTGTTTTTCATATATTCATATTATTAGGTGAATAATCTTAAATGTCCTAAATAGTTAATACTTTATGTTTCCGGTAAGATTGTGTTTCAAAAGTCAGTGACAGAAACGAATCGCGACATAACCGACTCCACGTAGTCTTGTCTGCCCTACGCTAGAGTGTAATTCAAGCCCGCGTAGGCGCGGAGGGGCGAGGCGGCCCGCGAGCTGAGGAGCAGGTGGGTTTAACGCGCGCCACCGCGGCTGAGGCTGGCCGGCGGAGCCGGCCAGCAAGCCGTAGCTGCGGTGGTGAGCGTAAGCCATCTGCGACGATAAGCTCGCGTGGGACCACCGGAGCCTCGTAGCGCCGGAGCCGTGTCAGAAACCATGCCTGCTGCATGCTTGGTTGCATGCTGCATGCTTGCTGCATGCTTGGTTGCTTGCTGCTTGCTTGTTTGCATGCTGCATGCTTACTTGCATGCATGCCGCAGCTTGCTTGCAAGCTCCAAGCTTGCTTGCTTACATGCTGCATGCTTGTTTGCATGCTGCATGCTTGCTTGCGTGGTGCATGCTTGCTTCCATGCTGCATGCTTGTTTGCATGCTTAAACTTTACTACGATTACAAGTTGTTCGATGATATTATGGATTTCAATTATTTGAAATGTTGTATTTTAATAATATTGGAAACGTGTTTCTGAAAAATGAATCGTCTAGCATTAATAGCTTCGGCCAAACGTTGAGTGGGATCACAAAATATAGAGATATTGAAAAAAATAACAATCGATAATCGGCATTTCAAAACTTTGTAAATTGTGTTTTCGGTAAAAAGAAAATTATGGAAAACAAAAAATTACAAAACGTTTTCGGCCAAATAAAATTCGTACAGGCAAATTTCGAATTTATGATAGGTAACCCTTGACGTTTTAACTGCTGACAGCTAGCTGACGACGGCAGACACCGTCACCTGTCGTCGGCAAGCTGTCGACGTTTCAACTGCTTGCCGCAGGCAGGTCGACAGTTAGCTGATGACGGCAGAGGCGACTGCAGACGCCGTCACCTGTCGGCAGCTAGCTGTCGAGTCGGCGGCTAGCTGTTGACATGTCGTCGGCAAGCTGTCGACGTTTCAATAGCGTGCCACAGGCAGGTCGACAGGTAGCTGACGACGGCAGACGCCGTCACCTGTCGTCGGCAAGCTCTCGACGTTTTAACTGCTGACAGCTTGCCGACGACATGTCGACAGCTAGCCGCCGACTCCTAACGTCGACTCCAGTTACATACGTCGACAGCAAACTGCTGCTCATGTGTTAGAGCCAGTCTCTTTTGACCGCTTACGAATATTTACGATGCGTCGATTGATAGTTATAGGTATATTATTTTTAAACAAGGCGGAAATGTTGCGACCCGGTATTTTATTTTGACGGCCCGGTACCGGGTCGCGACCCGGCAAATGGGAAACGCTGTCTAAGCCTTCAAAGTATGCTCTTTCAGAAACAATACACTTACGCCAACGAATAATCCAATCATCAAAACATTTTTTAAACGCTTTTTCACTCACCAGTCACTCCTCTCCTATTCATAATGTCATCATACACAGGCCATCCATTTTGTATTTCTTCTCCCTCTCTCCCTCCATCCATCAACACGTAATTTCATAATAGTCCAAAACATACAAGAATATTATGTTAGCTGTTGTATGTTTTTCGCACTGTTGCTTATGAGGGTTTACGCATTCCGGTTTCCCATACAAATTTCCAAGTCGAAATTTTTAACAAGCTATAAGTAAGCCAATGTTGATGAAACTTTGCATGCTGAAGTAAAACACAGGGATCTAAATAGTTTGTTGAAAACATTTTGATAAATGTTTTTTTAGCTGAGTTATTGCGATTTAAAGTCCACTATGGAAAGGTAAAAATCGCAATAACTCAACAAGTTTACAAGCATGCAAAGTTTCATTAAAATTGGCTTATTGGTTTTTATAAATTTCGACTTGGAAGTTTGTATGGAAAACCGAAATGCGTAAACCCTCTTAATTAATGATTAAACGAAGTTACCTAAGTGAAGTTCGATCATAATTATACGAAGTGCTTCGTCCGAAAAGATTAGTATACTTACCTGTTTTACCTATTCTACTAATTAACTATGTAGTAACGCGTAAGTGTTGCCACAATCAGCACTATTTTATAAAGAAGATACCTCATTTCCGGTCTAAGTACAATAATTAGACCGAAAATGACAAATTTTTTACACATTTCCGGTTAAAATTGACAGATATCCATTTCCCGCCAACATCCACCCCACCTCCGAGTTCACAGTGGCGCTCTCGTCATTAAGTTTAGAGTAGTAAATAAATATTTCCACATAATGGGTAACTGTTTTAAACAGTTTGTTGGGCGGGAGGGAATGCATACTAATCTTTTCGGACGAAGCACTTCGTATAATTATGATCGAACTTCACTTAGGTAAGTTCGTTTAATCATTAATTATACTCGTGCTTCGTCCTCAAGATTAGTATACTTACCTGTTTTACCTATTCTACTAATTAACTATGTAGATGTTGAGAGCAGGGAAATATTTATTTTGATGAATTGGACATAATAGATAATAATTTAATACAATCAATTGTATGTTTTGATTGATTGAATGCAAGTTAATAATTTATCAAAACAAAAGATGACTATAACACAAAATAATATCTGTATTACAGTGTATTTATCGTTTTTGCTAGCAAGGTAAAATCATCGTTACTTACAATAGGGCGATTATAATGTTTTTGCAAAGACAGTAGAATTGTCACTCTAGCCAGCAGAATTTCTTATTAAATCAACATTGACTTCATTACTGTATGCAGACGATGGATGTAGCTGCATGACGGGTACTGTTAGCAGAAAAAATGGATATTATATCAATTCCACTGTCTTTCAATGTGGAGTTAATCTATCTGCTAATCGTTTGAGCACAAACTGGTTTATCAGGTTTTCGAAAACTAATTATTAAGTTATCAGTGTCTGATGTTCTTAGTGCTATCAATATACGAAGTTAAAGTTACTGCAGGACAAATAGCTACTCTACTTTCAAATAAGGCAAATGTAAGGCTGGTTGGTGAGATCCAGCACTAGAAGTTTTATTAGTTTTGGAGTTTTTATAGTTTTTTAATTATTTTGTAAATAGATTAGTTTTTGATCTTAATTTTAGATAGGGTTTGCACTCATTGTGCAGTAACAAGAGCCAAAAGTGTAAGACACTTCTTTGTGATTGTGAATTGTTGTAGAGTAATTTTACTGCGTTAATTTAAGGAAGATAAATAATTTAATAGGATATTTGTATCCCACGTTATATTAACGACGTACTGGGGTTTGAGTTTGTATACGCCCTTACAGAACCTTGTAATTAAGTCGTCATCTAAGGGTCCTGATAATAATGATATTGCAGATCTAAAAACAATTAATTGTTCGGTATTGACCACCACTGTTAAAATATAAGTAAGAAATTCGATTATTTTTGGTATTGAAGGTTTGTTTTAATCAATTTTATTTTCAGTGAAATAATGAAACCATTTTAGTAAGCATGAATCGTACTGCTTTATAAGATTGACTGATAGGGATGACAACATTATATCCATGGCAGTCTTTGGAATGTTCCTTTGCCAAAGGCCTTTGCGGATAAGACTGCGGTCTCCATGGTAAGGTTGTGGTGAATATTTCTCCTGGAATAAGCAATGGCAAAGTGTTGTGAGTGAAGTTCTACTACTTTCGATATACCTAATGAGGCGATGGAACAGCGGATACCAGGGTTGTGTCGGCCACGATGGTACAACTATGACACCTTCACCTTAATCGGAGATAATCTTTCTTAGTGTTTTAAGAATAATAACTACAGCAAGGAAGGCATAAAAGAAGCAATTTGTGAAAGAAAACGTGAAGTCATCAATGGCGTAAGCATCTGGGTCACGGTTCCAGGAAGCATACAATTCACATTTTTTGTTAAGCCGGTTTACAAATAAATCGATTTGAGGGTATCCAAAGTTTTTCATTATTAAATCAAAACCTGAAAACGACCATTCCCATTTAACATCGGGATGTGAACGTTTCGATTCGTAGTCAGCAACAACATTAAATTGTCAGATGACTTTATATTAAAAGCAGCGTTATGGCGTGATTCACACCACTGTCAAATGCTTTTTGTGATATCGTGGAGATGAGGATATTGTACTCCACCTATACGGTTCATATCTAACGGCAGTAGTGTTATCAACGCGTAAAAGTATTTGACAATTTCTACAGTTTTTGCGAATATTTTAAAGGCAAAAAAAAAAAAAATCAGCTAAAAGTTCTAAACTGTTAATGTGCAAGGTGCGTTCTGAATTTAACAATTGGTCACTAGCTGTCTGACCGTTACACAAGCTGCTCCCCACCCCGTTGTCGGTGCGTCAAATATTATCTCCAATGCATATTTACAAAGTTTTAGTTTTTTATATTCTAGAATTTTGTTTACTATTTTATTTCGTTTTTCTTGTGGTAGGGCTTTCATTTACTTTTTTCTTCATTTGTAAAGAACCCTAGGGATCGTAACAAATTTATTGTTGTATTAACATTTTCCTCACACTCTGAAAAAGTGGATTCTATTAAATAAAAGTAAATTTGGTAAATATGTAAGGAGCTGTACTGATACCAAAGGGTAGAACGTTGAATTCATACATATTTTAGTATTTGGATCGATTTTAATCATGAGAATGAGATACTTTCTTGAACTAGGATGTATTTTAATTAAAACATATGCATCTTTATGATCTATAGTTGCCATAAATAAATTTTTTGAAATTAATTTCAAAACTGTAAGGTCAATATGGGTAAGTGTGTCATACTTTTATCAAAGTTCATTTTGAACTTAAAAATCATGTAGTTTAAGGTATAATTTCTAACTCTCTGCGTAAACAAATTAAAATGAGGTTCATAATTGACTGAAAACAAAGTGTTTTACGCAATATTGTCCATTAAATCATTCGTTTTTAAGGTCTTTTATAAAGTGCTATGGTAGACACACTTCCCCAACAAAGTGAGGCAAGTGTGACTATATTATTGAAGTACAATAGACAGTTATTTTTTATTCCAAAATACGAAGTCTCTTTTGCTTGATCGAGGGATCCAACAATTTGTCGACTAGATTACTTAATATACTTTGTGAGAATAGTTTAAGGGAGCAAAAAATATGAGATAAGTGTGTCATACTACATTGGGCAGGGATAAAAAACATTTTTAACTAAAAATGTTAATTCGCTAAATGAAATGCTTGTACGTGTAGAAGATTTTATAATATGACAAGAATCATGAAATAGGTACACCGAAAAACGGAGATGGAGGCCATTGAATGTTAAAAGTTTTAATAGTAATCAACAACACTAGGATATTAAATGAAGTTTTTATTATAGGGGGAGGTAGTATTGATCAATACGAACCACTTTTACTATGTAGCCAAAAACAAAATCGCGTAACACAAAACAGCTGGTCCACGTTTCATCCAGTGGGTATCGGTACTTTTTATTTTTCCGCGGTTTGGCTGTTGCCTACGTACATAAACATACCTTCTAATTATTTAAAACAGAAAAAGTGAGAAAAATAGGTATTATTACTGAATTAATAATCGTGTTTTATTTCACTTTGGAAATTTACAAGCAAACCCGGGGCATAGAGTAGTTATATACGAGAAAATCGTTTCTAGTAATAAGTCCTTACTATCGATGGGAGTAACATTTCTGTTGGTTTTACGCCCAGATTTCATAGAAAATTGCTCATCATCCAGCAATAAGCAATTAGAAATTACCTATCACTAATTTAAAAATAAAAGGTTTGTAACCCCTGATTTGAAGCAAGTGTAACATACAGATACACTTGCCTCACGCAAAGTAGGCACACTTCCCCAGCCATTTAATTTTTAGGTAAAAAATTTTAAGTGGACATAATTCTCTTGTTATCAACGATTCCAATAAAATTACAAGAGTAATAATAAGTTTGGTTAGTATAAAAACTACTTATTGGCAAAAAATATACAAATTCTTCAAAATCACCGAAATTTTTATCGATTGAAAACGCACGTGCCAACTCGAGTTCGTCTTAAAAAATTGTAAGATTTTAAAATGGCGACAGCTTCAAAAGTGTTTGACAATGCCATCTAGATTTAAATTGAGTAAACTGAAATTTGTTTTAACCACAACAACAGATGTCGCTGCCAACATAAGCTTAAATAGTTTTCGAAATATAAGGACATCCACAGTTGCCCCTTAGTTACACTTCCCCACACTGACCTTACCCAAATCCTCTAACATAAAGTGGTTGGTATAAACAAGTATAATTAAGTTTTTGAAATTCAAAATGAATTGAGATCTTTTCATTGGATTTAGAAACCAGAAAAACACGAGAGACATGTCGTTTATCACAAGGTGTACAAGGGGAAATGGCTCCTATTTTAAGGAAATCTTCTATGGATTCCTGATAGTGTAATTTTTCTAAATTTGAACTGATCTCTGTGATAGGAGGGTTAAACTGATTTATAAGCGCACGCGCAACAAACATATTCATTAACCCATGAGAGTACCGATTGGTCCCAGTAATAAGCGACCACTGTTTGTAAAAATAGTGTAGGTAACCTGCCTGCGTAGCGTACCATATTTGCACTTAGTGCTTCTTGTTTGTCTGGGCCGATAGGCAGCCGTTGTCGAGGAGCGACCGCGCAGACTCGACGTTGTCGGTTGTGGCGGTAGCGGTGGTGGTGGCGTCTAATAGTTCATCATTGCTCCGGCTGATGAGGCCGGTTGATGACGACGAGGGCCTGGCGCCGCCCGTCGGTTCCCGGGAACCAGCTTCCGGTTTAAATTCCTGCTTTGTTTAGATTTCCTGATAACATCTGCCTTAAGGTCAGAAGACCATTTAGAACTGCTTTAGCCGTTTTTAAAGTTTCTGTTAAGTTTTCTCCGATAAATCCTTTTATGAAGAGCATAGTTTTGTCGAGCATTTGATTGAAGAGACTGTACGTCACAACATACGACTGACATCCATAAAGCTTTTTAATAAATCGTTAACTCTGTCAGCGTTCTTAATTTGATCACTTATATGTAATGCGACCAACGCATGTAATAGCTGCGGAAATCTGTTTTTAGTTGACTTCAATTGACTTATCACGCTTATTGGACATGCTCTGGAGTTGCCGACTTGATGTTAGGGTTAATTTGGGGCGCTAATATGTTTTTACAATTGGACGGTTTAAGGGACCTTTTTAATAAATCTCTGCGATTTTCTTTATCAAGGCCATGAGTGGCAAGGAAGTAAGTTGACTTGCCAGTTCATCGTTATTGGGACCATATTCCTTAATCTGTTAGGGGTCCATTGGTTTTCGCAGCATCCTGACCTTCGTTGGCTAGGCCCACCGACGACGTCGACGGCCCAGGATTCAACGCCTCTAACGAAGTTAACGGTAAGACAGGTGTTTGTTCTGTCGTCACGCAAATCGGCGACTGTTCATCTCTGTCTATAAGACAAAGGAACTGGTTGTCATCGAGATATCTCGAATAAAATAACCACAGAAGTGATAATTAAATATTGGGTTTAAAAAGTCACACTATGGGTGTTCAAAAGTGGCGGGTTAGTGCCGCGTTTAGAATTATTAGTTTGGCACCATGGATGCCGAATGCAGTGAGTATCTAGAACATATGTTCTAGGGTGCATTCTTCAACGGTTATGACCTTCGCCCTTATTAGGGAACCGGTGTAAGGCATCATGGATGCCGAATGCAGACACATAATATGTTTCAATGCATTCCTTGAGGTTAAAATGACCTCGCATCAGTTTTTCTTTAAAAAGGACTTGCATAAATTTTTATTTTACACCGTGGGAGTACAAAAAAATAAAAATTTGCAGTGAACTTACCTCTTTCAGATGAAGCGAATAAGGTGACGCAGCTGGTGAAGATTCTCTTGAGCTTGACGTACTTTTTACACTACTTGAAGATTCCGACGCTGATCATTTGATTTTAAACTTTTTTCCTAGTTTTTTATTTTACTTATTAAATAATTGAAATCATCATCATGCTTTCTTTTGAGCATTTTGATGGCGAACGTGCGATGTGGCTAAGCACTAAAAAGCGAATGACGAGAGCGCCACTGTGAACTCGGAGGTGGGGTGGATGTTGGCGGGAAATGGATATCTGTCAATTTTAACCGGAAATGTGTAAACAATTTGTTATTTTCGGTCTAATTATTGTACTTAGACCGGAAATGAGGTATCTTCTTTATAAAATAGTGCTGATTGTGGCAACACTTACGCGTTACTACATAGTTAATTAGTAGAATAGGTAAAACAGGTAAGTATACTAATCTTGAGGACGAAGCACGAGTATAATACGAACTCATGAACAGTCCCGAGACAAAGCTTACTATTAAACACTTGACCGTCATTAGAAGCTTATAATATTGAGATAGGCATATCCGTTTCCCGTCGTATTTTCCTTCTCTTTCTGCCGGTATATCGCTGTCTCTCTCGCTCATCCCACTCAGTGGCGTCACCAGGTGGCGCGGTGGGGGAACCAGGAGATTTCACCCCCGTGCCCATTTGTTCATCATTGGCGTGAAATTTCCCGTCGGCGTAACTTGTGCACTACATAGTGATCAAGTGACAAAGAAATAGAATTATTTTTATTTAAACTGCAACACAGTTCTCGTGAGTTTCTACAATACACGTGAGTACTTAGAATAGTTTCTTAACTTAACGGTGTTACCGTTCGCTGAATTTATAATTTAAACTTATCTGGTATATCAAACTTTTTATTTTACCCGCAAGGGATGTAGATACACCTTTTCTTTTAAGATAAGAAAGCATTCGATTAAAGATAGTATTTTTTTTAAAGTGTTTTTTGTGTTTAATATGTGGTATCTACCCTCCAGGCACTTTTTCTTTTTATTTTAGATAAGAAACCGATAATTAGTGCTTACATTAGATAATGAGAAAAACGAATTGTAGCTAAGCGGCTATAGCTGGTCCTTCTAACAATCCCGATCGTATCGGCGAAGGTTGAGTTCAAGTTAGTCGTCATCGTTCAAAGAAGCATGGTCATCGTACCCGCCTTTCATGACGATAACGACAATGTGTCTGCTTTATCGGACGTTAGAGGAAATCTTACAACGATTGTTGCACCTCGCAGGTGTTATCAATACTGACTAAAACAGTTAACAATTTAAATATTCCGTGTAGTGATCTAGATTTGATTTTTGATTTTAAAAGTAAACTAAAAGAGCCAGCTAGGCCTTAGGCACCAATATTCTGATAAATCTTGTGCACCAATAACTTTTGGTATTTTAAAACTAAAAAGATATTTTTAATAATTGTCTGCGCAGTTTACTAGTTGGTCGCAAACATCTGATACCTCTCTTAAAGGTCTTATTTTCAGTGGTGATTAGATTGTAGACTGAAACTACAAATATACGCAAAGAGGATAATACTCATAAAAATGTAAAATACCCTCTAATGCTTGCTACTTTGAATAAGATTCTACATTCAAACACACATTTGTTTAATTCTGAACAGATTACAGTTGCATTAAAAAAAAAAAATTGTCCTGTTAGATAACTTTTATTTAAATTATTAAATCTGGTACTGGGAATGCCTCGCAAGCAAAACCTGTACTCACAACAAACGGTTACCTTTCGCAAGGGCAAACTTCTTATAGTATACCATCGCGTTGTTCTTCTAGTTCATGGGACAGACACACACACAGCATGCTGTGAACCGCCCTCGCAGGGCGCTTACCAAAATCAATGTCCTCCGCAAGGACATACTTATGGCAGCCACGAACCATATCGTGGCTATAATCTGCCTGCCCTCGCAGAGCGCTTACCAAAATCAACGGTTATTACATGAGTGTTCGCGGTTTTGCGAGAAGATGCATATAATTATGTTAATATAACGCTAAATGTACCTTATTTAATTTAATTTGTTTTTGAATAATATGTTTAATTATTGTAATTGGTTTTTAACCGTTTTAATAAAATTAAATAAATAAATGTCCTCCGCAAGGGCATGCTTATGCCAGCACGAACCATATCGTAGCTATAAACCGCCCTCGCAGGGCGCTTACCAAAATCAATGGTTATATTACTTGAGTGTTTGCGGTTTTTGCGAGAAGATGCATGTATGTTAATGTAATGCTAAATATCCCTTATTTTATTTGAATTTGAATAATACGGTTAATTGTTGTAAATGGTTATGTAACCGTTTTTAATTAAATTAAATAAATAAATGTCCTCCGCAAGGACAGGCTTATGCCAGCCACGAACCACAGTGTGGCTATGAACCGCTCTCGCAGGGCGCTTACCAAAAACAATGTCCTCCGTAAGGACATGCTTATGCCAGCCACGAACCACATTGTGGCTATGGACCGCCCTCGCAGGGCGCTTACCAAAAACAATGTATTCCGCAAGGACATGCTTATGCCAGCCACGAACCACATCGTGGCTATGAACCGCCCTCGCAGGGCGCTTACCAAAATCAATGTCCTCCGTAAGGACATGCTTATATGCAAGCCACGAACCACATCATGGCTATAAACTGCCCTCGCAGGGCGCTTGACAAAAACAATGTCCTCCGCAAGGACATACTCATGCCAGCCACGAACCACATCATGGCTATGAACCGCCCTCGCAGGGCGCTTAACAAAAACAATGTCCTCCGCAAGGACATACTTATGCCAGCCACGAACCACATCGTACTATAATATAAACAATGGAGGCTGTTCTTACTTTCGATCCCCAGGATCATAGGCTTGGCAGCTCTTTCAATCAGGACAAAAACGTCCATCTTCTCTGCTAACAGAGGTAACAAAAGACATAGACAATGACGCTCCGAAATTTCGAGCCAGTCAATTTGCACTTTATCGACACCGTTGGGACTAAATAGGTGCTCCAAGTATCATAACACAAAGGTATCGAATACCGTTTTATCTGAAGCCATCGCTCAAGGTTCCAAACGTTACAATCGACAGTTGTTACACGCTTTTATCGAACAAAATGTCTGCAATGCTGACACAGATGAAAGAACAGGTTTCTAGAAACAGTAAGTTTTTTTTTTTTTCCAAACTTCGTTTTAACCCAGTTCTTAGTACCAAAGAGCACTCAAGAAAGGTCACTCCGTCCAATTTTTAACCTGAAGTCGTTAAATTATTATATGAATTCCGGACTGTGTACGGCCAAGAGACGGGATGTACAAATTACTTTTCTCAGACCTAGGTACTACCATCTGACTATAGCCAAATCTCACAATGGTTTCTTCGTCTGTTCTACAAAGGCGAATTACTAAGAATTATATGCCTTCCATTTGAGATGAGCACGGCAATGTTTTCTTAGACTATTATCTTATAGACATAAAGACCAGATGGTTCTGTCCCAGACATGCCAACATTGTAATAGAAACACTTACTTATTTTGGTGTCTACATAAACTTCAAAAGGTCTGTTTGACCGCCCTCGCAGGGCGCTTACCAAAATCAATGTCTTCCGCAAGGACATACTAGGATACATGGAGGAATCACAAGCGTCCATACATACCTACTTATGCTCACGACTCTTATCCCCGAAGGGATAGCCAGAGACCAGGCAATGAGGACCGCAAAAGCAGTCCTCTGCCATAGTCTACGTTTCACCAAATGATAATTGCACATGTACGTGACAAGTGATGAGCCTATCGCCGCTCTATACTTTTGGATGTATGTGCAATCTATGGTCCGTTAGTCGCATTTTACGATACCTAAGAGAAGAAATTGGGCGGTAAAATAGACTCTACCTTACGATGTAGTTAAATGTATTGGTAGCTAAAAATTATCAGAAACACCAATACATATACCTCCACCAACATTCTTTTTGACAACCGTTGCTTCAGGATTGGGGGGTCACAACTCAACAATTCTGCCCTATCGGGAAGGTGGAGTGCATCCCAACAAAGCTGCACTGCAATCAAAAAGAAAAGCGGGCTGTTCTAAGTCTTAGAATTACAAGCATCGAACACGAAGCCTGCGACAATTTTATTTTAATCCTCCAAATTGCCAACCAACAAATGACCACCAACCAAATTGTGGTCAAAATTCATTACATTCCAGGGAAATTAAACAGCCATGCAGATCAACTGTCTCGACATAGCCAAGCTCTAGAGTGGCATCTACTGCCAGAATTCACACAAACGATATTCGCGAAGTGGGCCTGGCCAGTAATTGACCTGTTTGTATCCAAGAACGCTCGAGTAGTGGGTAAACTATGCAGATTTATCTCAATGATTACGAAGCGATGTTTCACAGTGCTTTCAGCCTGAAGTAGAACGCTTCCCTCTGGCTTGGAAATTCGCACCACCTTCCCTCATCCCCCGGGTGCTAGCACACCTCAACAGCAATTTATATGATTTTGGTACCCCTTGCTGCCTCACTCACAGTATGGAATTCGAAACGTAGACGCCTGGTAGACATAACCACAGGCCTGCCAACCTCCAAGGTTCAAGACATGACGTTGAAATTTGGTGTGCTTAAATGATATTTCGTTATGGAACCACAAGCAAATTTCCCTGCTCAAGCGTCCGGTTATTATAAAACATATGAGCACTTGTGCTTGGTCCAGTAGTACAGGAAGGGCGTAAGCAGCAGCAGCGGCGCCATCCACACGAGGAACGCGTACCAAATGGGTCCAGTCAGTCAAGTTTTTGGCAGATTTACACTTAATATTTTAAATCTTTCTTAAAATACTATACACTACTATAAATTGTCGTGTCTCCTTTATGCAGCGCACAATTGTATGGAAATCTTAGTGACGAGGTAATAGTTAAATATGTTTTAAAATCAATCTCAATTAAACATTTAAAAACAACAAAACCTTCTTTTTCCAGGTTTTAGTAATATTAGTCTGTATTTCAAACGTAGGGTCAACTAGATTTCAAACAGCTCGTAACACTGCAATATTATTGTCGCATTGCTCCTTTGTTACCTTGCTGTGGACACCAAACATTATTTTGTTCAGGACAATGCAGTAACATTAAGGCGACAGTTTGGGTCAAAGATTGACTGTAGGGACTACAGACAAACACGCTGGAAATTGCTACTGGTTAAAAGGATCAATAAATATTGTACAAAATGGCTAAACTAATTTATTTAAAACTTCGAGTGGTTCACCTACACCTGTTTCAAGCACTGTGGTAGCTATAGATGGATATTACAGCCACACCTGGTTGTGTTTTACTCCGCTGTAGCATCTACAAACTAGATTGATATGATTTACCCATTGAGAATATACTAACTATTGCTAATTGAGGATTAGTTAATACTTTTCAGAAGGTTTATTGTCATGAAATATTGATTCAGGCGTCACGAAGTTTTTCATTTTTTATTTTTACCCTGTAAAGTGATTGAAATCAAATAGTAAACAATATTTATTTCCTTATAATAATGTTTACATGGTTTACAAGCTAAATTATTTGATTTTTCATCAATGACTGGCCAATTATTTTCTTACATGACTTAAATTGTTAATAATGAGTACTTAATTAAATCTCTTATTATTTCTTTTTGTTTAAACCATAATCATATGATTAACTCTCTCGCACTTATAGTTTAATTTATTTCTCACATTGGCGTTTTCACCAGGCGATAACAAACAGGTCTCAATATTATAAGCTTCTAATGACGGTCAAGTGTTTAATAGACGCGTTTTACCTGAAATAAAACGCATATTAAATACTTACCTCATTAGAAGCTTAGTTTTTATTTCCGCCTGGTGCTTAATGCATATTTCGACGCAATGATGAACAAATGGGCACGGGGGTGAAATCTCCTGGTTCCCCCACCGCGCCACCTGGTGACGCCACTGAGTGGGATGAGCGAGAGAGACAGCGATATACCGGCAGAAAGAGAAGGAAAATACGACGGGAAACGGATATGCCTATCTCAATATTATAAGCTTCTAATGAGGTAAGTATTTAATATGCGTTTTATTTCAGGTAAAACGCGTCTATTTTACGGATAAGAGGCCTTACATCTCGACTGTGATTTTGCGTAAAATGCCCATTTTAGCATTTTGTAGTAATTTTTCAATTGATTTATCGTTTTTATCGAAATAGGATTATAAATTCATACTTAATACTACACATCTCCACTCTGCGAGAATAAGCTGAGTTCGGTCCTTCGGACGGCCGGCGCATCGCATTTTGTAGTAATTTTGCAGTTGTATTTATCGTTTCGATTGGAAATAGGATAATAACTTCATTGTAAAATCTTTATTCCTCATGAAGTAACAATTATTCTGTTATAAATTTTGGTCAATAATATTACCGTAGATAGGAGAAATTCACAGTTGACATAAAGCGATTTTCGAAGTTTTTTGGTTTAGAATAAGATATTTTTTTCTATATAAAATCAATGATATCTAAAAATCCCAAGGCCGGCCGAACTATACGACTATCTACGAGATAACACAGAAATTATTCTAGCAGTGTCAGGAGACTCCTAATATTTAAGTATCGCTTATTAATATCTAATAATACTTAAACGAAACTAACGGGTCAAAATCTAAACCTTCGTTTGTTATACATTGTTCTTCCTGAAATTGAATGATTGTCCATTAATTAAAATTTAAAGGAAAATAATAAAATGGTGCCTGTATCACACTCGTGATGTTTCATGTTTAATTCTGTTTGAGACTTTTAAAGACATTAAACTAATACTATTTAAATCTCTTTGAAGACTTTCAACGATTTCAATCATGTGAAAAGTTATCGTCGTCAGTTTTTCAGAGAGATCGTCCAATTGAACTTGTAATATGGCATATTATTATAGTTATTTACAAGGCTTGTAATGTTTTTGTGAAACATATTTTAGAAGCACTTGTATTTTTACTCTTGTAGAACATCAGAATCACAAGTTGGCAGCCATTTTAGTGCTGTCATAGTTGTCGATTCGGAAATTTTAAAACATAAAATTACAGTGACATTGTCATTAAAATGTCATTATTGCAATGATTTGGTACTGTAAAAAACAACACTTGTTATTTACTTCGTGAAACAGAATTTACAAGTCCTTGTTATATACCGAAGCTTGTGAACTTGTACCTTTCGTTAAACAGGGGCCCAAGTCTGCTAATTTACGAATGGCATAATTGAATCGTAATCGCGCGTTGTTATTAATCGTTATTTTTAATTTTTTTTTATTATTGCTTTAAAATAAATTAGATACTCGAAAGACTATCCAATTAAAATTCACAAAATGAATTATTTAATTAAAAATGAAAAAAAGCGAATTTCTTTTTGTCATTTTTGTCATGTTTAAAACACTTGACCTGACCAGCCCTTGAAGTTTCTTGCGGTTCTAGCAGTCACCTTATAATAACATAAAGATATTGAAACGTTGAAAAAAGAAGATCGGCGCAAAATGGTCTTTTCTTCTCAAAGTCAAGTTAAAGACTACCTAAGACCATTATGTTTAAGTAGGTATGTGTAATTATGTATTATAATAGGTTGGGGAAAAAGTGTCTTCGCATTTTTTAAGAAAATTCAAAACATTTTTTAATAAAGTTTATTTACATTTAACTAGAGTATGTAGGTGCCATTTTGTTCGATAACTTTTTGTCATCTGGTATGTTAGGGACATGATCCCATTGCTATAGAAATTTTGGTGCTTCTGATCAAAATACCGCGACAAGTGGTTTTGGCAATCCTCTCGTGATGTTGACCTGACACTGCCTAAAGAGTTCTGAAGAGACCGAAACAGGTGGAAATCTGAAGGTGCAAGGTCAGGACTATACGGCGGATGCATTAACACCTCCCTCTCTTAATTTTTGCTGAGTGGATAAAGATGTGTGAGGTCTAGCGTTATCATGATAAAAAAACCACACCCCTTCTGTTGATTAATTCCGGCCGCTTTCTCTCAACTTCTTGCTTTAATCTCATCAGTTGTTCGCATTAGTTCAAAATCGATGGGCCTGCCTAGTGGTAACAGCTCATAATGAATAATACCCTCCAATCCCACCACACACACAGCATCACCTTGTTGCGAGTTACCTTGTTACGTTCTTGTCGTAAGTGATCCACTTTTCACCACAAGTTATCAGCTTCTTCAAAAATGGTTCAAATATTCGTAAATGAGTAAGAGAATACCAAATGTGACAAACAATTACAATGCGATCCAATTGCGATTCAATTATGCCATTCGTAAATTAGCAGACTTGGGCCCCAGGCCCCTGGTCGCCCTATTACGGATAAAATGAATGCCATTTTAAAAAACTGTTACAACGTAGCTGAAGAACTGGAAGTTGACCACAAAACAGTTTTGGCGCATTTGAACAATACTGGGTACACAAAAAAGCTCGATTTTTGGGTACCTCACGAGCTCACTGAAAGAAACCTATAATTGTGTAATCTTTTGTGATGCTTTATTACGACGCCGTAATGAAACCGAACCATTTTTGAAGAAGCTGATAACTTGTGGTGAAAAGTGGACACTTTTTCCCCAACCTATTATAATACATAATTACACATACCTACTTAAACATAATGGTCTTAGGTAGTCTTTAACTTGACTTTGAGAAGAAAAGACCATTTTGCGCCGATCTTCTTTTTTCAACGTTTCAATATCTTTATGTTATTATAAGGTGACTGCTAGAACCGCAAGAAACTTCAAGGGCTGGTCAGGTCAAGTGTTTTAAACATGACAAAAATGACAAAAAGAAATTCGCTTTTTTTCATTTTTAATTAAATAATTCATTTTGTGAATTTTAATTGGATAGTCTTTCGAGTATCTAATTTATTTTAAAGCAATAATAAAAAAAAAAGAAAAATAACGATTAATAACAACGCGCGGGCAACGGCCGGCCGGCCGACCGTCTGTTGACCCGTCCGCGTCAGCTGGGCGATAAGTAAGTATAAGTACCTATTAGTCTGCAATAAGACCATTTTTGTCATGTTTAAAACACTTGACCTGACCAGCCCTTAAAGTTACCTTATATATAATATATAGCTACTGGGCCCCAATTCTCATTTTTCGAGATGTAGTCTCGAATCGAGTTTTGATTCCTCTATTGCAATCAACTCGGGATGCGTTCCGTTCCACACGTTTCATCCGGTTTTAAACCGGTTGCAACTATGTACTACAAATATTTTTACTGTAAAGGTATTTAAATGTATTGAACTTGCTTTTTAGTTAAAGAAGTAAATTTTTAATAAGTATCGAAAAATCATTATATTTAATGTGTTGTGATCAAATTTAATTTCCTTAAACAACTTGTAATGTTTAAAACGTGACGTATCGTCGATAAATTTTATGTTTTTTGTTTGTGGTTGTGTGCTTGTTTGGTGACGAAACGATCATTTTAGTATTCACAAGACACACACAATGTCACAATGTCAAAAAATAATACATAACGCCACAGCAGAAGCAGCTTCTTCTACAAATGTTGTAAGCCGGTATACAGTTAAGGAGTGGAAAGTTTTCTTCCACCTTTTAAAAAAAAGAGAGCGAGCTCTCTCTATATTTTAAATCACTTCCACGACAAAATTGGAAATTAACTCCTCCATATCCACAGTACCTAATTTCGCCGCTATTTAATTTTGACGTTTCATTAGCTTCTCGTAGTCGAAATTACGTCTCGACCACTGCCGACCACTCGAAGCAATTCGAGCGGCTCTCCTTCGAGAAATGTCGAGTTCGAGATGTTCAGAATAACTAATTTGGATTACCACTCGATAAAGTTCGAATTCGAATCAAACTCGAAGTCGATTAGCGCTGAGAATACGAGATTCGTGAACAAAATGTTAATAACGAGATTTTATGGTCGAGATAGAGATCGAAATCAAAACTCGAATCGAGACTACATCTCGAAAAATGAGAATTGGCCTCCTGGCCTAAAGCTAGGCAAAGGCCAACATTGAATTCAAGTCATCGATACTGTCTAAATCACCGCCCTTGCTTGCCAAATGCGGGTTGGTTATAACGACCCCTGAGGAAATCCGTTATCGTCAGAAAAAACAGCCTATAATTTATTCTGACGAAAAAGGAATCTGACGAATGTGTCCTAGATCAATGCATCATACATGCAAAAAAAAACAAAATACATACTTAGT
Organism: Scoparia ambigualis; assembly: GCA_963921215.1. Taxonomy (NCBI): domain Eukaryota; kingdom Metazoa; phylum Arthropoda; class Insecta; order Lepidoptera; family Crambidae; genus Scoparia; species Scoparia ambigualis. The sequence goes on along the minus strand of OY992514.1, from coordinate 24,958,526 downwards.
CTACCTGGGAATCAAACCAAAGGCTTAAACATACATATATATAATCACGACTATTATCTCCGAAGGGTTAATCAGAGACTAGGCAACGAGGACAGCAAAAGCAGTCCTCTACCATAGTCCACTTTTCACTAAATACATGTCCTCAGCATGACAGGTGGTGAGCTCATCGCCACTCTATGCTGTTGGAAGTATCTGCAGTCTTTAGTCCGTTAGTCGCCTTTACGACACCCAAGTGAAGAGAGGGGGTGGTATTCTTTACCGCTACGCGACACGGTTAAAGTTATAAAAATATCATCCCTAGTATATAAACCCCACTGTTGGGCACAGGCCAACCTTGACAAAATCAAATTGAGAGATTGGGCCATCATAACCCACTGGCCCAAAGCGGGTTGGAAGATTGTAACAACTACCATCTTACGACAACAAACGGGACCTACGGGTTTACGTGCCTTCCGGAGCACTGCACAAAGCCTAAGATAGATCTTTTTCTTCAATGCTTCGGAAAGCACGAAAACGAGATAGAAACTCGACAAACAAAAAGGGCGCGTAAAATTGTTACGCACTCTTTTGCTAAGCGATAATCGGATTGCGCCCGACGCCGAACGGCCGCCGGCGCGGCGACGCACGCGGTCGGAAAAGCTCCCCCGCAATCGCACGAAAGTGCCAGAGGCGCGCGCGTCGAGGCGTGCGGGGCGGGCGTGGGGCGCATTGATTATTCGACGGCCGTCCTCCGCGCAGGGCACACGTCTCGCCGTCGCTCCGCGTCCGCCCGACCGACAGCCAAGCCGGGCAATGTGTTGCTGGGCGTATCAAGCTTGTGGTTAAGTGTACAGTGAATCTATGCGGTGACCGAGCACAGGCACACCGCCCGGCGACGATGGGCAACTCCTGTAGCTCCGGACAAGCGCACAAGGACAAGGACAATCTATCACAACACTCCGAAGAGTAAGTATGTGGATGTGCCGTGAAGGTCTACCGATATTGTTCGGCAAATCGGCCGAGGGAAGACGTCATACGCTACGTTTTACTTGTGCACAATAGTGTTGGGCGATACTGAGAGATAAGAGGACAAAATCATCTAAATAAATCGATCGGTGGACACCGCTAGTAAATTGCCAGAAGTTCAGGGGATCTTGGGTTGTGTTGCTCTGGGCGAGGTGGTCACGCCAAATGCCTCTACTCTCACACTCTAGAAAGATGCATACTTAATAAAACCTTCAACATTCAGAAATCTAACTTCTATAGTTGTTTGTGAATAATCAATAACAAAATTCATTATGTGAAAAATATCAATAACCGTTTTTAAAACAAATCTTCAATGTTGATTGTTGTGTGTATGTAAAATTGTACGTTACATATTCACAATGGACTAGAGTACTACTACCTGCTTTCTCGTAATCGTGGAATACGTGCTCCAACAACAAACAATATTCTGTAGTTAGCTACGGACATTGAAAATTGCACCGTAGTCGCTCGTGTTACTTACGCGCCGCTGAAAATTTTGGTTCTTACAGTCAAAAGAGCTTGCAAGGAAAATAATACTTTTTTGACATTCAAATACAATTATTAGTGCCATAAAAAAAATAAACCTTATCAGTTCCCATAAGAGCACAGAATAGAAGAAAGAGGTCTTCTGTTATATATGCATTACAGTGATGATAACGCCCTCCCGTTTGCTCACAACAACATAAAAGTTTTTCGTCTCTATAAATACCTACCTAACTACATATTAGTATTTATACAGAATCTAGAGGGTGAAAAGTTAAAACGAGATTTCGAAAGAAAGTAGTTTTGTTTAGTTTACTGAAAGTAGCACACATTTTAAGCAAAAGATTTATTTGTCAGACATCGAATAAACAAAAAAACCATCAATATGTGATTCGGAAGACAAGTAAAGCCGTTGGTCCCGATCTCCCGGTTGTTGTCGTAAGGTGTCAATCGTTTAACCCACCAACCTATATTGGGCCAACGTGGTGGGTTATGTGAAAAAATTAAAATGAAAAAAATCTTTATTGCCACAGACACCAATTTACATAATATTAATTGTAGCCCTGGCATTTGAAAAAAACACTAGTGTTACAAAAGCCAGTTCCTTCCTAAGTTGACAAAACTCACTGGATTTTGTTGTAATAAAAGGATACATGAACCAAGAACATTAAATTAAATTTCATAAAAATAAATGTACTTACTTAAGACCTAAACATAACATTGTATTTTTGTTCCTTCAGTTTATAAAATATACAATTAATGGCCCAATCTATCTATGTGCTGTATTTAATAACACACTGCGGATTCGGGATCGAGTTTTAAATCGATCCTTACAGAATAGCACTGTAAGACTAAATTGAAACCCGGTTTAAAACTGATGCTGCTTCTATCTGGTTTTTTTTTATCAGAAATGAGACAGCGCTACGCTTATACTAGTTTTAACTTTAGCCCCCTAGCTATTTGTATAAGAGGGTAAAAGTTTTTTCATGTTAAAAAAACATACCGAGAGGTATGTTTTCAATTTACGAGAAATGCCCGAAACTGAGATATCCAACCCAAGGCCGTCTCTGACGTTGAATTCTTCGAATTTCATTGAACTTGCTGTTGTTTTCTTACAGACTGTTTGGTAAAGTGATATTGATAATAAGAGATTTCATCTTCTTTCGAAATGTTATACTTTGGAAAGTTTGCTATTTTTACCTAGTTACTCATAGAAAGAAAAGATGCTTTAGAAAGAAATAATATATAGACCAGATTTTATAGAACATACAAACAGCAAAGCTGTTTGTATGTTCGACCGACCGACCAGATTTTATATAACAGCTTTGCTGTTTGTATGTTATATAAAATCTATGGTCGGTATCTGAAAGGAACCCGGACCTAATCGAAACCCCCCTCCCTACTGCCTCTCCAGTCACTTCCGCCTCCGTCGCAGGATAATTGGGTTACCATATCAAGGTTTGCATCTACGTGTAGCAAAGGGTTGGCAGTCGGTTGAAAAATTATTATTAATAAAATCAAAATCAATTATTATGTTATGGTAATTAATGGCTTCGCGGGATACACTATTAAGCCAATTTAGGTGATGCTATGTACGCCTTAACATTAATACATGTTTATTCAGAACAGTTCTGAATATGTGTTAAATGGCTGTACAATTTATAAATAAATAAACAGGGCAAACACTGGGGCCATGAGGGCCCGAAGCTCGGCGTTTCGTTAAAGATCTATCGAAGCGCTGTGTAGAAGCCTCCGGCCAACGTTTATGTTTAGTTGGTTTAATGCTCATTGTTTAGCCGTTTAAAAGGGCAACACTGCCCTCCATCTTTTTTTCTAAAAACTGCCGTGCCGTGCGACAGCAGTTCGCTTTTAAATATTTTATAAATGCAAAGATATTTTGAGGTTTTAAGTTTAGTATTTCATTTTTAATTCGCACCTAATTTATCAATGTTGTTGTAAAGACCTTAGCCCTGCAGTGGCTAAGGTGTTCTTTACTTTAGTATATAAAAGTATTTAAGCTAATTTTAAAAATAAATAAATGTGACTTTTCCTGCGAAGAGAGTCACAGTCACACAATAGGTTGTGTGACAACCCTAGCGCCTAAAGGTTTTCCGGGGGAGGAGATTGCCGTGTGGCGCGACTAGATCATAGGCTAGATCCAGTGCTGCCTGTGTTGGTTATGTCTAGGTAGAAAGATTTTTATAAATACTAATTTCAAAAGGATATAAAATGAAGGGTTCATATCTGGAACTACTTCTACTAAACATTACATTACGTCTTATACTCTCGACTATCATCCCTTAAGGGTTAGTCAGAGACTAGGCAATGAGGACAGCAAAAGCTCCTCTACCATAGTCCACTTTTCACCAAATAGCGACTGCACATGTGCTCAGTGGGTGAGCCCAGGTGGTGAGCCCATCGCCGCTCTACCTATGCTGTTGGATGTATGTGTAGTCTTTAGTCCGATAGTCGCCTTTTACGACACCCAAGGGGTGGTAATATTCTTTCACAACTAATTTTCGTATAACATTAGTAATATTACAAATGCGAAAGTAAGTTTGTCTGTTTATAACGCTCGCTTCACGCATAAACCGCTAAAGCGACTTTGATAAAATTTGCTATAAGTACTTACTTACACATAAATGTTGTCCTGGGAGACGATTACAGGCTAGTTTTTATAGCGAATAATTTATGCGAGCAAAATCTAGTTACCTACAGCTACCTATTTATATGCAGATAAGTATTTAAAAAAGCTTAAACAGTATACAATATATGGCACAGAATTCCCATGAATATTGCGTGACTGTACGCAACACGTATTAACAATGCTAATTTCTAATTACGTGCGGCGAACGCGACGTAGTTAACGGGCAGTACCGTGTCTCTGTATGACTTTATAGTAACTGTATGAAGACAAAGGAATTACCTTATGTTTTTCAGTTTTAATCATTTATAAGAAAATAATTTATACATTTACACACGACTGTAAAGAATACAAGAGAACTTCACTTATAAAAAAACAAAGAGAGAAAGAGAAAAAAACCATATTTCACACAAACATACACACAGCTATAATATACTTAGCTCAAAAAGTATTGATGACTACGCCGCGGCCGCCGCTCTTTAGTCTTCTTCTGGCAACGTGCACATGCACTCACAATTTGTAGAGAGCTGAGGGTATCAAAATTTCTTTATCTATTCCGTGACAAAAATAAAGGTTACTCAACGAAATAAGCAAATAAGATCATAATTTATATAAGTAATTCTTCTTTATACCAGGCCACTCAGAAAGTTTTGCTTTTATCTATTTGGTTATTTAAAAGTAAAAATACCATTGTTCGAATTTCGGATTTCCCTTCATTTGATCGACTTCAAATGGCTTTTTTGGATGAAAGACTTCAAAAGCAACCACTTACCGTTGGCATAGCGAATTCAAGGACAGTCGCCTTACTTTGGGGGATGAACAAAGGAGTGGTCGTCCTACGACGGCTGTCACGGAAGAAAGTATGCTGGCAGTAAACAATTTAATTCAACAAAACAGGCAATTTACATACGAAGAGATTTAACATACACTGCAGATTGGATCGGGAAGCTTCACAAGATTCTACACAAGCACCTTTGCGTGAGGAGGATGTTTCGCGCTGGGTGCCGCACAACCTCACCGAAGCTCAGAAGCAGGCCCGTGTGGAGTGGCGCCGTGATATGATAAAAAAATTTGAAGCAGGCTCGTCTCAGCGCGTTTACGACATTGTGACAGGTGACAAAACCTAGATTTATCAATACGATCCAGAAAAAAAGCGTCAGACGACAGTTTGGCTGTTTCAAAACGAACCACAGCCTACGAATGTGAAGTGATCGAGAAGCGCAGGGAAATTTTTTATCGCAAGTTTCTTTACTTTGACGGGGTATCTGGTTTCAATTCCATTACGAGACCAAAGCAGGATCAGCAATAAAATGCCTGCCAGAAGTTTTGTCTGCAATGAGCAACAAGCGTACGAACACCGGGCTCCGCGGGGTTACTGCTTCACCATGACAACGCGCACTCAGCGCTCAAAACGAGGGACTTCCTGGACACCACACCGGTCAGAGTCTTGACCGTGTGACCTAGCTTTAATTCCTAAAGTAAAAAATCAGCTGAAAGCCGGAAGACGCGCTAGCAGCGTTCGAGAAGGCCGTGGAAGAGGTGTCTGCAGCGGACTAAAAAAAATGTTTCGAAAATTGGTTCAGTCGCATGAAACTTTGTATAGAGTCTGGTGGAGAGTTCTTTGAAAAAATTTAATTAATATATTTTATCCATAGAAGTAACTTTTTAGTCTCAAAACTTTCGAGTGTCCCACATAGTTAAAAATTGATATGTATGAAAAAAATATTTGGAAATTTCGGGGTCCACGCGAATAAAAGTCGCATGCGGTTCGCTAGTTTATTATAAAAAAATACACTTCTTGCCCGTGGTACAGTGCAGTTGTCCGTTCAACCGGACTACGGAAAAATGATATTTTCCATAGTACAGTTGGTCGGACTATGGAATTTTTTTTCCAAACTACAGAAGATCTAATTTAAACTTTTTATTAGTTTGATATTTTTGTTCAAGTTTATGGCCACTTATGACTAACTTACCATGTTTTAATATTGACAGTTGTTTCCCTGAATAATGACAGTAATGTTTTCCTGTCGACTGTTTCTTGTGCTGTTTTCAAAAAATATGTTGGGATGTCTACATTTTTCAACTTTTTAATTATATCACTATAGTAAATGCCACATAAACTGTCTGCACCGTTTACTGTGGCGTGCAATAAGTCATACGTGAGTCGCCACATTAGCTGGCTGCTCAAATACCTCACAATTGTCTCAATTGCGGTGACAGAAACGCGAGTGACACGATACAGTGGACACGACCTCTAAGGCTGAGATCTATAGAGCGTACTTATACTTTACTCAGACTTATCTAGCGAGCTAAGACAAAATTGGAATTTATAATCAATGCCTCGACGCTGTCTCAGCACAGGCTTAGCACGGGTTAAGTCACCGAAATCGGTGACTTACGAAAAACTCAGGATATTAACCGAACGTGAATAATAGCACACTACCTCAACAGCACTACGGCGGCGTTTCCGTGCTTTTTTTAAATTTTACGGGTTATCTTTCTGTCAAAACAAGATCTTATTCTGTCAAAACAGTTATGATTATGACTATCAATTCGAAATCAAAGCTCGTACAATAGGATGCACTGAGCCAAGTTCGCCATAAGTAAAATCAAAGTTACTCGTAAGCACGCTCTATAAAAGTATTCCCACTGCTGGGCAAAGGTCGTCCCACACTAATGTGTGTGGCACATAGGGTTGCCATTTAAGAATTTGAAAAGTCCTGACAAAAAGCCCGACTCTTCGATAAAAGTCCGGACTTTTTAGTCACTAACATTTAAAGTGTGCAGAATTGCTTTTGCTCAGAAAAATTTGGACACCTTGGCTGCTTCGAAATATCTGATGGCGACTGTACATATATTTTACCATGATATCTACGATGACATTTTCACCTCACTTACATAATTATATTATGCTACATGATACACAAACAATCCTATTAGAGCTGATTGTACTTTATATCCCCGTTTCGCGAACTCCCCATTTTGAGAAATCCCCTTTTCGAGAAATACCCATAGTGCTCCTAAATGTTTTGAACCATTATACTTTCTTTTATATTTTATTTTTAAATAAATGAGAAGTTAATAAAGATTAAAGACTTATTTGATATTACGTAAAATGTAGTTTTGTTACTCATATTCCTAAATCCGGACAAATTAAAGAGCGGGACAAAGTTCGGACATGTCTGCACTAATCCGGACAGATGGTAACCCCAGGCACATCTATCTTCTATCTATGCTTACACCTTACACCTATACTATTCACAAAATAATAAAAATATTGTTTTTTATCAAGTACCTATAAGTCTTTTTTCTAGAATGTTAATAATTATGGTGAAATATCATCTAAAGTCCCGGGCCCACGAGATATGTAAATTCTGTCCTATACGGAAAAAAAGAAGTGATCTGACGAAAACGGAATCTGACGGACGAGGAGTCATGAGAATTGCTGTTTCGTCACCAATTTTAAAATTCTGACCTATACGGAAAAAAGAAGTTATCTGACGAAAGTGGAATCTGACGGATGTTTTCTAAATCTTGCAAACATAAATTCACGACTGTTATCCAAAAGGGTTTTTGAATTTATTATTTTTTTACCCAGTTCGTTTTATTACAGATAATAGAGAAAATCATGCAGAAAAACTTAAAAATCAAACTCACATTTGTAATGGAAAAATCGTATATCAAGCGGATCGTGCGATACAAAAGTTTCATTTAAATAATAAATAATAATAATAATAAATATCGTTCATTTGCCTCTAAAACACAATTACATTGTAGGTTATACAGTTAAGAACCGGCATAAAACATAGAGACAAAAAGTGCTAGGGCTACAGAACAATCTACAGCCTCTGTTATTCTGACATAGCTTTTTTCCATTATATAAACAAAACAACGACGTGGTAGAGTTACAATCTCGGACCAAAATTTGGTCTGAGGTTACAATAGCTAATATAAAATAAAATTAAAGTGTAAGTTTCGGATTGCTCTAGTCTCTGGCTAGCCCTTCGGGGATAACAGTCGTGATTATATTATTATGTATGTCAAACGCCTCAGTAGCCGTGTAGTAAAGCACTTGACTTGATACCCGCGGAGGTCCCTGGTTCAACTCCAGGGTAGAGCAGCAAGGGTTAGGCTGCCTGTCCATTGAAACGGAGCGAGGCTGCGGTGCAGAGAAGCGGAGAAACATTAACCAATAGGATTGCATTAAATCTCCGCTCCGCTCCAGTGGACAATCCCATTGGTTAATATTTCTCCGCTTCTCCGCACCGCAGCCTCGCTCCGCTTCAATGGACAGGCAGCCTTAGTTAGAGACCAGGCAACGAGGACCGCAAAAGTCCACTGCCACAGTCCCCGTTCCACCAACTGCACATGTGCTTATCGTGACAGGTGGTGAGCCCATCGCCGCTCTATGCTGTTGGATTATGTGCCCGTTTTCCGTAGATATGTTTAGGAAAAAGCACCTCCGAGTAAATTGGGAGCTTTCTTCCACCGCGCAGCCTTTGGTCCGTTAGTGGCCTTTTACGACACGCAAGAGAGAGGGTCGATTCTATTAATGGGAAGCTACCGTACAGCACATCATAATATATAGTTCAAATATCATAAGACCGCCGGCGGTCGCGAAACAATTGATTTTCAATTGTGTTTGGTTTTACGGTGCTCAAGGGGTTATACAGGCTCATATGTAAGTCAAGAGTTACAAATATAATGAGTAAAAGAAAAAAGCTTTAGAATCCTGGTGTCACCTAACAATAATGAATAGGTTTTTGCCTTACTTATCTCTTAGATAGTAATGTTTATCAACTACCTTGCGCTCCCGATTTTGTCTGCTCTATGCTCACTTAATTGTCATTATATCGAATGAGTAGACAAGAGTAACAATTCTATGAAAAGTGATATCAAAACGGCCTTTATTTAAAAAAAGCCCGCTACTTCGTCCGCGTGAAAACTGTGGTTTAGTACACTTAATTTACCTAGCTGATATCACCTGAGTGCATTAAGTGATAAGTCTACCAAATAGTATACTTAATTCACCCAGGTGATTGTGCACCCTTAAGCTGGCCACTGACGATCAGTTTTGCGCGTCAGTCCAGGCGTAAAACTGTGGCGTCACTGCAAATGGTTTTACGCCAAACAGATTTCCCCATTCACTAGCGTCACGCCGGCTCGTCAGTCTCGACCGGCCGGTACAATCAATTTTGAACTTTAGTGTTTGGCTCTAGGGATCAATATTCATTGGAGAAGTTCGAACTGACGCGAAACAATCAATTTTGAACTTTATTGTATGGTGCTAAGGATCAATATATTCATTGGAGAAATTTGAACCGACTCGATTGGAGTGACGATCACACACTCACGGTCAGTTTGGCGCGACGCGCCGGCTTTACGTGTCGCGCCGTCAGTTAAAACTCTGGAGTGACGATTCGACATTCACGATCAAATTTTGGACTGACGTCAGTTCAACTGATGGGAAAAACTGATCGTCAGTGGCCACCTTTAAGTAGACTTAATGCACCCAGGCTATGCAACCTACTTTAGTAATGTACCTACTGCTGGGCTTTGTAAATAAATTATAATGATATGTAGCGACAATGTCATTGTTAATTGGATTTCGTGACGAATTCCAAAATTTTTCTTGCATAATAAAAACTTTGCCCTTGACAATAACAAAAAAAAAAAGGTGCAGCCTGTGCTACCTGTGTCCAGCAGTTGGACGATTTTAGGCTTTAATGCGATTCTCTAAGCGCCAACATCGTTAAAGCCTTGGTAGCAGCGGCTGCAACAGCGGTGAGCGTACCATTGGTATTCTTCTCATTAATTTTCAACGCTGTTCGACACTAGCTCCGCACGGCTGCACAGTAATTCGTGTAGAACAAGTTAGCTGGACAAAATTATTTGCTTTGATTTTTGTTTCTAAATAAGGTCAATAAGCGTTGACGTATAGCTCTCAGTACTTTTTTGAGGATGGTTTATCGTTTATGCGGGTATTATAAAAAAAAAAGTTCAGAAACATATTGTATAGTAGTATAATTTATAAAATAGTTTTTCTAGAAAGTAATTATAAAACCTAATACCAGATAACATAATATAATTAAGCTTTATGACTATTTCTGTTAGTCATTATCATCACTTTCATCAGATGAATCATCCATTGAATAGTTATGATCATGAGTAGCAGAACTATGAAAACTAGCAATTGTATTTACATTTTGCTCCTTACAGCTAGGTTGAACTTGTTGGCGCTTAAGGCACCAACATGCGGCGGAGTTAATGGGCTGAAGGCAGGAAGGCTGAAGGAAGGATGTACTTACAGGGATGATGAGTCAGGAACCGTCGTGCGAGCTGACCACGGGCGGCGAGGCTTGAGGGGCGGCGATGTAGGTTGGTTCCTGGCGCACAGTCACTTCACTAAACAGTTCACTAGGGGCACTGGTTAAGGGCGTTTAGGTCGAGCTCTTCACTTTAGGTTCAGGAGTCACTATAATAAGGGTAGATACCAGCGCGCGTAATTTGTGTGCGTCTCGCATTAGCTAGCCAACAGAACGGTCGCGCGCGCGGCTCACCAAGCTAGCGGCGGCGGCTCGCGCAGCGGTGGCGCCGCGGCAGACAGGCGGACGCGGTCGTCAACAACCGCTGAGTCCGTCCCGGCTTTGGCGGGAACATCCTCCGGGGGCCAGGGGGGGCTCATCCACTGGGAGCCTGGCGATCCGGAATACAGGCCTCCGAAGATGTCCGTTCGCGGTGTCCAGGTCTACCACCCGCACGACGCCATCCTTCCCAGGCAGGGTGCGAGCAATGCGCCCCAGTCTCCATTGGAGGGCAGGCAGGTTGTCCTCCTTGATGAGGACGAGCTCGCCAACTCGGGGAGGGGAGGATGGGGACAACCATTTGGAGCGGGTTTGGAGGGTATGAAGGTAGGACTGGGTCCACAGCGTCCAGAAGCGCTGGGAAAGGGCCTGTACCATTTGGAATCGCCTACGTGTGGAGATCGGCCTATCTTCCACGGATAGTTCGGGAAGGGCCGTTAGTGGGCGGCCTATGAGGAAATGTCCGGCTGTAAGCGGCTCAAAGTCTGAGGGATCAGACGAAAGTGGGCAGAGAGGTCTAGAGTTAAGGACAGCTTCGATTCGTGCCAAAAGTGTAGAGAATTCCTCGAATGTGAGGTGCTGTTCGCCAATTACGCGATATAAAAGTTGCTTTGTTGATTTTACGTTGATCTCATGTAACGCACCGAACCATGGTCCCTTAGGGACGTTTAACAACCAAGTAATGTGCTGACCAGCGAGCTTGTGCGCAATCGTATCATTGTTCAAGGCAAGAAAGTTTTGTACTTCGATGAGCTGATTTCTAGCGCCTACATAATTTGTACCGCAGTCCGAGCGGATGAGAACCGGGGCACCGCGGCGTGCTATAAAACGCTGTAATGCCGCGAGGAACGCTTCCGTGCTGAGGTCCGAGACCGGTTCTAAATGAACCGCCTTAGTCGAGAGGCACACGAATATACAAAAGTACGCTTTTAAGAGTTTAACATTACGTAGGGTACTAGATTTAACGAGGAATGGTCCGGCAAAATCGGTCGTGACTTGACTAAATACTGGCTGAGGCGTAACTCTATCGGCTGGCAGGTCGGCCATGAAGGGCGCTTGCGGTTGGGCCCGGCATCGAAAGCATCTAATGCATTTAAAAACTCGGTGTCTAATAATACGGCGCGCGGACAATATCCAAAATTGTTGGCGTAGGATAGCGAGTAAAGTGTCAGCGCCAGGGTGGCAGTGTATTTTGTGGTAGTGGTCAATGATAAGGTCTACAAGTGGGCTAGAGCTGGGAAGTATGAGCGGGTGCTGCGCGTCATATCGGATAGACGCATGGGACCGTCGTCCACTAACTCTAAGGAGCTCATCTTTAATGAGAGGTGACAGCCGCTGGAGTCTGACGGAGCAGATTTTGCCAGTTTGAAGGCGGTGGATGTCCTCCGCAAACTCATTGTGCTGGACACTGCGCACCCAGTAAAGTAGGGCCTCTCTTCGTTCACTGACGTACAAGGGGCCTGAGCGTCGCGAATCTGGGTGGTGTCTGCAGTTGTGCAGAAAGCGTTTTAGACAAGCTGTCACTCCGACGAGCTTGTCTAGTGAACTGAACCGAGTGAGCAGGTCAAAGTCAAGACCGGGCACTGTGACCAGTGACGGGACGTGTTTGGGCTTAAGGCCGGGCAGGGCGTGATGGCCCAGAGCTAAGGGCATTGCAGGCCAAGACTCACAAGGCTGTCCAAGCCACGTGGGAGACCACCATAGGTCGTGGGCTGACAGGGATTGCGCAGACATCCCTCTGCTTGCGCAATCTGCCGGGTTGAGCTCGGAGGGTACGTGTCGCCAGGTACATTCTGGTGAGCCTGAGCTGATTTTGACTACCCTGTTGGCTTCAAAGGGTTGAAGACGGTGAGGCGGTGTATTGAGCCAGGCCAGGACTATCGTACTGTCTGACCAACATATATGTTGTTGTATACTGATATGGGCCGATAACTGAACCGACACACGGATCATGAGCTGGGAGAGTAGGGTGGCGGCCGACAACTCTAACTTGGGGATTGTGAGGCGATTCTTGATTGGTGCGACTCGCGACTTGGCGACAATCAAGTGTACTAAAGTATCTCCGGAGGCATCGAGCTCATGGAGGTAAACAACGGCGGCAAACCCGGCTTCAGAGGCATCTGCAAACCCGTGAAGCGAGTATGCAGCTGAGCCTTTGCTTGCACAAACGTGCCGAGGGAAGCGAATGCTAGACAACAGCGGCAGATCCTCTGAGATGTGGTGCCACTCCTTTTGCACTTCAGAGGGAGTGGGCTCATCCCATTCCAGCTTCAGTAGCCACAATTGCTGAAGCAGCAGCTTTGCGCGGAAGATAACGGGGGAAACCCAACCGTTTGGGTCATAAAGTGAGGCTACGGTGCTTAAAATAGACCGCTTTGTGACATGTGTGATGGGGGGCAGAGAGATGCGGTAGGTGAACTCGTCTGACTGAGGGCTCCACTGTATACCCAAGACCTTAATGGACGTGGACTCTGGGTTCATGTCGAAGTCCTTGGGCATGTCGCATTGGTTGTCGGGAAATCTCTCGAGCAGCTTAGGCGAGTTAGATGTCCACTTACTGAGCTGAAAGCCGCCTAGGTCTAGCAGACTTATCAACTCGTCCTGAAGTGCTTGGGCGGATTCAACCGTGTCATGGCCACACAAGATGTCATCAACGAAGATAGACTTGCGAAGAACCTGAGCGGCTCCAGGGTAGCGATGGCCTTCATCATCAGCCAGCTGGAGCAGGGTGCGGATTGCATGATATGGGCTTGATCTTAAGCCGTACGTGACTGTATTGAGGGCGTAGGTGAGCAGAGGGTGATCTGGTGAGGACCGCCATAGTATCAGCTGATACCGTCTCTGGTCTGGGGCAACCAGCACATTTCTGAACATCCTCTGGATGTCAGTGCTGAAAACGACTGGATGCGTTCTGAAGGACATGATGATGTCCACAATGTCCTGTTGAAGGGCGGGGCCTGTGTGTAGGCATTCATTTATGCTGACACCATTGGAGCTTTTGCAGCTACCATCAAAAACAATGCGCAGCTTGTCCGACCCTGACTTAAATACGCCATGGTGAGGGATGTAGAAGTGAGGTTTATGGGCGAATGTATTTGGGTGACAGGGAGCCATGTGCCCTAAGTCGATGTATTCGGCCATAAAGTCGACGTATTTAGAACGCAGAGACGGGTTCGCCATTAGCTTCTTCTCAATATTGAGGAATCTGCGTAATGCGATAGGGTGAGTTTTGCCTAGTTGAGGGGCGTCCTTTAGAAAGGGCAGAGCGACCGTATATCTGCCTGAGGGATCGCGTGTAGTGGTAGAGCGGAAGATTTCCTCGCATTGTTCCTCCAGGGGATCATTATGAGTGTGAGATTGAGGGAGGGGCTCCTCAGACTCCCAGAACCTTTCCAGACTCTGACGTATGTCCTGGGCTGATTCAGCTGAGTCTGGTTGTGAGCTGACGACGTGAGCTGAGTTAACCTGCTGCGCATACAAGTCCTCAATGGGTCCTATCAACGCGAAGTCGAAAATCGTGCCAAAGGCTATGGGCTTGCCCGGGCCCAACGAGACCTTAGTCCCGTCCAACACCTGGCCAAGAACGTCCGACCCCAATAAGAGGTCGATCGGGGCTGGTGTGTGGTAAAGCTGGTCAGCCAATGGCACGGGTGGCTGGCCTAGTACGTGGGAAATGTTTGGTACCTTCTCTAAGGGAAGGTAGCCAGTGACGTTTTTTAAAATGTGAGCTGTGGCAGTGATTGTAGGAGTATCATTGTGAGTGGGTCGGCATACTATTGTTATTGCCGCCTTTGACTCATGTTTGTGCTGATTCCCAACTCCTGTAATTTTTAAAGAAGTGGGTTTTGATGGCAGGTTCAAAAGTCGTGCCATGCGTGACGTTATTAATGTCAGCATACTGCCACAGTCCAATAAAGCTCTGGCTGTGTGAAGATGGCCATGTACGTCCGCGGCTCTTAGTGAGACGGTTGGCAACAAAATGGGTGTGCCAGTGGGCACAGAAGGTGAGTGAGCTGATTGAGTATCAGCTGAAATTGTATGAGCTGAGTATGTATCAGCTGTGTGGGCATGGGTTGACTGGGCATGGGCTAAATCTACCTCTTCGCTAGGGTGCTCTGTGATAGTAGGGAGTCATAATTGCTGGCGGCGTTCGCGGGGTCTACCTGGCGAACCGGACCTGGGCGGGCTGGCTCTGTGAGCAGAGCTGGGTTGCGCCTGTTTGGCATGTGCGGGATCGTGCCGCCTGCTGTTTCTGGGACGCTCCCTCGAGTGCTCTGTCAGCTGTGGTGGGGGCACATGTACAGACGACGAATGAGCTGAGTGCGTTGGGCCGTCTGGTCGATGGAGGGACGTGTGGTGGTTCGTACTCCCACAGTTCTTGCATGCCCCCCTTGACCTGCACTCGCTCTCGTAGTGACGGCCGAGACAACGCTGGCAGCGCTCGCGTGCCTGTACAAAGTCCCAACGGCCCTGTGTTGGCTGGGCATTGTACCATCTGCACGTCATGAGCGTATGTCCCCTAGTGGCACAATAGGGACAGTAGGGCGTCGAGCGTGAGGAAGAGGACGATGACGATGATGAGGAGCAGCTTTGCTGGTAGGCCGAGTAGACGGGGAAGGGCTGACTGCGAGCCGGGGAGGTGGATGGGCGGTGACGCATTTGTTGCGCTGGGCGGAACGGTTGGTGAGTAGGCTGCTCATGGGCGCGGTGAGGCGATGGAGCTGAGGAACGGCCACGGTAATGGTCGGGTTGTTGCTGAGCCATCTGAGCATAAGTGCGATGGGGCAACTGAGGAGGCGCGCGGCTACGAGAAGGGCCGGGCTGGGGCTGAATGGGTTGAGCCATGGCTATGTTGGAGAACTCTGTCTCCACACAGCGCGCGTGCTCCTCGAGGTAGGAGATAAGGTCCCTTAACGTGGGCAGGGTGTTACTAGACCCGTGCCTGCGTTCAAATAGCGTGCGGAGCTCGCCCTTGAGCTTCCGCACCACTATTGACACAAACACGTAATCGTCTCCTATGGGCAAGTCTAAATTGTTGAGGGCACACTGAGCCGATATGAGCGGCGTGAGGAACAGTGTGCGGATGTTCGAGCGCGTATGGATGCTTGGCAGCCCCAGGATGATGTCCACAAAACTATCAATGAGAACCCGGCGGTTCTCGTACCGCTTGGTGAGGATGTCCATGGCCACGGCAAAATTTTCATTGGTGACCTTTAAGTGGGACACCATACTTAATGCCTCACCGCTGAGACATGAGAATAGGTAGTGGAGCTTGACTGCGTCCGACAGGGTCGCCATGTCGTCAGTCAGACTCCTAAACAGCGCAATGAAGGAAGGCCAGTCCTCCACTTTTGAGCTGAACCTGGGCAGCGCTATCTTGGGGAGGACGGCTGTGGGCGTATTGACGCCGAAACTGGGCTGAGCGCTATGGGTTGGGGATGACGTGGAAGAGGGTAAGATTTCCTCCCTAGCCACAAGAATCCCAAGGTACGCCCCGGAGGCTTTTGTGTGGTTCTCAGTGTATGCCTTCTCGGTCTTCTCGTCCAGGTCCTCCTCGTCAAGAATGCTATAATACACTGAGTCCAGCTTCTCCTTTATGCCCTGTATCTGTGCGAAACGCACGTTGAATTCCGTTATGGAATGTTTGGTGTCGCCAGCAATGATCAGTGATCCCATCTCTAGGAGCTGGTGTAAAGCTTTGGCGGCCTCCCTAAATATCGCGGCTTGTGACTTGGTCGGCATCGCGACGAATAAAAGGAGACAAAAAAAATAATAAAAAATAAAAAATTAAACAAATTTAAAGGCAGTAAAAAGAACAACACCCTGTATATATTCTATAGTTGGGCTGGAGGTATTTGTTTACTAAGGTAAGGGCAAATGGGCTAAAATTAACGCAACAATAAAGAAAGCAAAACTAAGTTGGGGCGCCTTGTATATGGCCTACGGGTAGGCAAACGCGTGTATGTGTAGGTATGTCTGTGTATGTATGTATGCTTATTGAACGCGCGTACGTAACATTAGCCGACCGCAAGCAAAAAACAAACAAAAACAACAAAAACAAAAGGAATCACGTTATCCGTAGCCCACTGTTGGGCAAGGCGCTCACAATCGGGCAGACCTGTTGCCGACACTGGCGCGAAGAATGAGTCAGTCGCAAACAAAAAAAAATAAAAATAAACTAATAATAAAACTTAATTAAACTTAACGTGTGTAGAAGCGAAGGCGACGCACGCAAATAGCCGTAAGCGATATAAAAAAAAACTGATGAAACTAAATGAAACACACTAAGCTCATGTGGTGAGCACGCACCAAGAATGAGCCGATCGCAAAGGCAAAAATAAAAAATAAAAAAATAGATATAAAATTAACACGAGCGAAAAAATAAAGCACGCTATTTGGCACGCGTGGTGAGCATGCACGAGATCTGAGCCGATTTAACACGACAAGAACATAAAAACTTCCTTAAAAAAATAAAACGGGAAAAACAACAATATCGTCGTCTAGACGCGGGTGTGTTATTACGTAACCAAAGTTATATGTGCAACCGAAAAACGTAAAACGCAAACGTAACGCAATAATTTAACTACTAAACCTAACGCATCATTAGTACAAGTAATACACAATTAGTACACTAGCTCGCTCAAATCACAAAGACATTGTATGACACCATAAAATCAACATCAACAACATAAACACTAAACTTGTTAGCGTAAATTAACTAGGAGTTAGCACGAATCGGATACTGGTACGAACTTTTATTTGGAACACGATACCCGAAACACGAATTTTTATTCGTGTAGGTAGGTCAACTTTGCAACGACTGTCGTGCAGAAAAGATTTTGTATGGAGATGAAATTATAAATGTTAGGAAGTGAAATAGATATAATTATGAAACATTATTTTTAGCGGACTGTAAATAATTAATCAAAGTTAAGGGCTGATTCGGGGCTGATTATGGTCGAAAGACCATGAAATTTAGAGGTATTCCGTGCTCGATTGGACCAAAAATGTTGGCGCTTAAGGCACCAACATGCGGCGGAGTTAATGGGCTGAAGGCAGGAAGGCTGAAGGAAGGATGTACTTACAGGGATGATGAGTCAGGAACCGTCGTGCGAGCTGACCACGGGCGGCGAGGCTTGAGGGGCGGCGATGTAGGTTGGTTCCTGGCGCACAGTCACTTCACTAAACAGTTCACTAGGGGCACTGGTTAAGGGCGTTTAGGTCGAGCTCTTCACTTTAGGTTCAGGAGTCACTATAATAAGGGTAGATACCAGCGCGCGTAATTTGTGTGCGTCTCGCATTAGCTAGCCAACAGAACGGTCGCGCGCGCGGCTCACCAAGCTAGCGGCGGCGGCTCGCGCAGCGGTGGCGCCGCGGCAGACAGGCGGACGCGGTCGTCAACA
Source organism: Scoparia ambigualis (assembly GCA_963921215.1). Taxonomy (NCBI): domain Eukaryota; kingdom Metazoa; phylum Arthropoda; class Insecta; order Lepidoptera; family Crambidae; genus Scoparia; species Scoparia ambigualis. The sequence goes on along the minus strand of OY992514.1, from coordinate 24,940,407 downwards.
ACCGCTGAGTCCGTCCCGGCTTTGGCGGGAACAGAACTATTAAATCTAGGACTTCAGAAGGGAGCGTACCTTGTTTTTCTTTGAGAACTTCTCTTAAACCGTTTATTACAGGGTCAGATGTTATCAATACATATTAAGTAAATCTCTATTTGTAGCTATTCGCGATCGCTTTTGTGTTTTGTGTTCACGAAATCTTCTGCAGTCTTTATTCCGAGCTTCCTGTGCTTCCTCGGACAGTTGGCCTATAGGCAGAAGTGATGATTTAATTACTTTACCACTATGCAGAAGTATTTTGTGGACAGTCGCGGGTATAAGAGATTTACGTAAAGTTGTATGATTTCTTGAGCTAAATTTTCAAATTTTTCAATATTTATATCATATCCCGATGATAAAGTGCGAAGTAATATGCTAAAATTTTTATTAATTAATTCACTAGCACTTCTAGACTGTAAAAGGTCATCTACACGTCGTCTTTTTGATTTGGGACTGGAATTATCAAATTCTTTAGTTGGCCTTCCAGGTCCGGGTTGGGTTTCCATTGAAGTACCTTGGCATGGAAACATAAACGGACACATCAAAAGATATGTCAACGCCCTCCAGCCACGTAGAATTCTTGTCTAGGAACCGCTCTCGGTTTCTTCCACAACTGATCCAATTTTCAGCCAATTTTGATGCATATTTGGAGATGATGACCTTGACGTCTCTCATAGATTGCTCCGTAACACCATCAAAATCATGTCTCGAAAATATAAATCGAAAGAGCTCTTTGTTTCGCGTTTCTTTCGGGTGTTTCAACCATTCATCAAAAAAAACAATTTTTGAGACGGTGAAAACTGCAATACAAAAAAAAATAAGTTGTGCAAATAATTCGCAATTATTTTTTCTCTTCATTACTACTAGAGACTTGTAAGAATCATATACAATAGGTTCTACAGAGTGGACATGAGTGGACATGTAATTTTTTTACCATTGACTTAAAAAAAGTGGGTCAAAACCACCACTATTTTCTAAACATTTAATTAATAAAATTAAGGAATCAAGATTCTGGTGATAAAAACTAACTCAAAAGAAACTACTTACCCTTATGTATGCAATCCATCACAAAAACACTAGCAAAATATTATTTTAGTAACTTGAACAAAAATGCAAATAAATTCACTTTAAATTGTGAACATTTCATAAACTTACCTTAATGACGTTCCAAATGAGGGTAATTACGAAAAGTTATGGGTGTATTCCTTAATGTATAGACCTATTGAGTTCCTATAAATAAGTACCTACTAGAAATTTAAAGGTCGTTTTTGTCCAGCTAACTTGTTCTACACGAATCATAGTGGGCTGCAGAGAACGATGTGACGGCTGGAAGGCTGGTTTCAGAGTCACGCATACCATCCGCGCGGGTGGTAAACGTCAGTGCGTCACTAAAAAACCAAACAGGACAACACCTACGAGTAGCTCGTGGCCCGCGTCGCTTACACCCGCGCGGGCGGTCAGCGTGACTCTAACTCCATGATCCATCCTGCCATGCGTGCGCACAGCGCGTCTATGTGTCGATGTCGCGAAGAATCGCATAGCTGATTATTAGGATGATGATATTAATATTTCTGTCATAACACTACACATTTTTAGTTGAAGAAATCGTAATAGAAAAGAGTATACAAACCTTTTTGTAATAGCAATACATCGGCTTTTTACTGAACTTTTTAATTGCCTACCGAATGTTGTTCTTCTTTTCAATATTATACGTGTAAATGTGTAAAATCAAAATATTAAGTGGACACACTGGTATGTCCCACATGCCACTGAGTGGGCCAAGTGCCGTGTTTCTGGATTCAGGACGCGTAACCATTTACCGAGCGACGCGGCCGCATACCGGCATCCATTATTTATAATTTGCACATTCACCGCATACGATGCAACGCAACGAGCGGCGAAAGTGAATAGATACATTTCTATTGTACATATACACCACAGTACCTATACAGTGTGTTCGTGATAGGGCTAGCGATATTTTAAGGTGATGTTATACAGTCAATTTTGTGTAGGAAAGCATCCCCCCTTTGAGCATTTATGGCCTTCTGATAAAATGGCTGCTATTATAAATTTTCAGGATATTGTTTCTACAGCAACAGAAAAAAATTCGTGAAAATTTATAATAGCGGCCATTTTATCAGAAGGCCATAAATGCTCAAAGGGGGGATGCTTTCCTACACAAAATTGATTGCATAACACGACCTTAAAATATCGCTAGCCGTATCCCGAACACACTGTATAAGGCGACTCTAGAAATAGGGTTACCATCCGTCCGGATTAGTCCGAGCATGTCCGGACTTTTAGATTCTAGTCCGGACTTTGTCCGGCTTCTTAATTTGTCCGGATTTTGGAATATGAGTAACAAAACTACATTTTGTGTAATATCAAATAAGTCTACGGTTTTAATCTTTATTATCTTATCTAGTGGGGCCTGCGGAGGTCTCCCTCTCTCGCAGCAGCACGTACGTCGACCCATTGGGATCCTTGGTGCAAGTAATCTTTATTAACTTCTAATTTATCTAAAAACAAAACATAAAAAGTGAGTAATGTTTCCAGTTTGTGACTATAAAAATCCGGACTTTTATCGAAATGTTAGGCTTTTTGGCAGGACTTTTCAAATTCCTAAATGGTAATACTAGCTAGAAAACGCAAGAAACTTCAAGGGCTGGTCAGGTCAAGTGTTTTGAACATGACAAAATAACAAAAAGAAATTCGCGCTTTTTTCATTTTTAATTAAGTAGTTCATTTTGTGAACTTTAATTATATAGTCTTTGAGTATCTAACTTATTTTAACAACAACATAAGAAAAATAAAATGATAAACAATTAAAAATAACGATTACTTACGACGCGCGGGCAGCGGCCGGTCGTTGACCCAACCGTCTGTTGACCCCGCGTCAGCCGGGCGACAAGTACCTACGCGCTACGGTTAGTCTGCAATGAGACCCCAAATTATTTTCCTATTACGAAATGTGCGTATTTTTCACCTTTGTCATGTTTAAAACACTTAACCTGACCAGCCCTTGAAGTTTTTTGCAGTTTCCAACAGTCACCTTATATACACCGAGATTTTTCATTGGTTTTGGAACCGAAAACGTTATAATACAAAAAAAATTGTACCTATTTATGAAATAATAATAGCTTTACAAGCAAAGAAAAAAAAGTTGTAAAAGTGACTTTTAGTCGAAAACACGTAGTAACGTTCTCCTTATCTAATCGACACCGTGACCCCTATGAACTTTCCCGGCCAGCCGCCTGCGCCGGCGGCGGGGCGGGGGGTAGACGGAGCGTTTGAAGCGCCTCGGTCATTGACTTTCATAAGATCGTCCGGTACTAAGGGTTCTTACATTTTTAATTGATATTTTTTTAATTATATTTTTATGGTCATATTTTTAGTTTTACATGCTAAATAGCTTGAACTGATGATAAACATGAACAGGGTTTCGGCTCCAAAACCAATGAAAAATCTCGGTGTATAAGCTATACTGTGTATACACTCAGGACGATTAACTCTAAAGGGTTAGTCAGAGAATGGTCAACTAGACAATGAAATCCGCTAAAGCAATGTCACACTCCACGTTTCCCCAAACAACAACTGGCACATGTGCTCAGCGTTATAGAGGGCGAGCCCAGTTCAATGTATGTGCAGATTTTAGTTTGTGGGTCGCCTTGTACGACACCCAAAAGTAGAGGTCTGTTTTTTTATTATAATAATAAGCTAAACAACAAAGCTCAAAATTACATTAAGTATTTTAATATATAATTAGGCATTGTGAGCTGTTGTTTTCCTTAATCATAGTTATTAAATACATAAATAGCGTCGCTGCTCCATCGTTATGAGTGTTATGACACTCGCCACATTCTATTTTAATAGACGCGTAAGTAATAATAAATAGCTCGTTTATTATTCTAAGAAATGGGCACAGGCAGAAGGGTCGCGCGACGAAAGTTAGATGGGCGATCTAAAAACGACATATGAAAATACAAATTATCATTGAGATGCTGGATTGCTGAGTAAATACTTTTTTGTTATCAGCTCAGCTGTCGTGATACCAGACACAATAATAAATGTAATTGTTAGTAACCTATTTAACCGTGTCGCGTAGCGGTGAAGAGTACTACCACCCCCTCTCTTCCCTTGGGTGTCGTAAAAGCGACTAACGGAATAAAGACTGCACATACTTCCAACAGCATAGAGCGGCGATGTGCTCACTACCTGTCACGTTAAGCACACCCAAGTAACACAAGAAAGCATTTTAAGAAATGAATAGTAAATTTATGTAAGTACAACTTAAGGCCCGTTTAACTCTTATATAAGTGCACCGAGCATCTTAAGGCCCCATATTGGCATCTCAAAACCTTTATGATGCTTTACACTGTATAACGGTTGGATAATGGCATATCAAAATGCTTTTGTAAAGCCTTTAGTTTTAGTGCAGACAAATCTATACGCAGCTATACATCTTTTAGCTGTATTAAGTGCTTTTGGATATACAATAGCATTCTTAAATAATAGATAAATGCTTAAGGCTGCTTAATGGTATAAAGTTAATGGCAGTCGCTATTTGGTGAAAAGTGGACTATGGTAGAGGACTGCTTTTGCTGTCCTCTTTGCTTAGTCTCTGACTAACCCTTCGGGGATAATAGACGCGTTTTACCTGAAATAAAACGCATATTAAATACTTACCTCATTAGAAGCTTATAATATTGAGATAGGCATATCCGTTTCCCGTCGTATTTTCCTTCTCTTTCTTCCGGTATATCGCTGTCTCTCTCGCTCATCCCACTCAGAGGCGTCACCAGGTGGCGCGGTGGGGGAACCAGGAGATTTCACCCCCGTGCCCATTTGTTCATCATTGCGTCGAAATATGCATTAAGCACCAGGCGGAAATAAAAACTAAGCTTCTAATGAGGTAAGTATTTAATATGCGTTTTATTTCAGGTAAAACGCGTCTATTAAACACTTGACCGTCATTAGAAGTTTATAATATTGAGACCTGTTTGTTATCGCCTGGTGAAAACGCCAATGTGAGAAATAAATTAAACTATAAGTGCGAGAGAGTTAATCATATGATTATGGTTTAAACAAAAAGTTATAAATAAGAGATTTAATTAAGTACTCATTATTTACAATTTAAGTCATGTAAGAAAATAATTGGCCAGTCATTGATGAAAAATCAAATAATTTAGCTTGTAAACCATGTAAACATTATTATTAGGAAATAAATATTGTTTACTATTTGATTTCAATCAAAGTTTGTAGATGCTACAGCGGAGCAAAACACAACCAGGTGTGGCTGTAATATCCATCTATAGCTACCACAGTGCTTGAAATAGGTGTAGGTGAACCACTCGAAGTTTTAAATAAATTAGTTTAGCCATTTTGTACAATATTTATTGATCCTTTAACCAGTAGCAAATTTCCAGCGTGTTTGTCTGTAGTCCCTACAGTCAGTCTTTGTCCCAAACTGTCGCCTTAATATTACTGCATTGTCCTGAACAAAATAATGTTTGGTGTCCACAGCAAGGTAACAAAGGAGCAATGCGACAATAATATTGCAGTGTTACGAACTGTTTGAAATCTAGTTGATCCTAGGTTTGAAATACATTACAAAGGTCTACAGACTAATATTACTAAAACCTGGAAAAAGGAGGTTTTGTTGTTATTAAATGTTTAATTGAGATTGATTTCAAAACATATTTAACTATTACCTCGTCACTAAGATTTCCATACAATTGTGTGTTGCATAAAGTAGACACGACAATTTATGGTAGTGTATAGTATTGTAAGAAAGATTTAAAATATTAACTGTAAATCTGCCAAAAACTGGTATGACTGGACCCATTTGGTACGCGTTCCGCGTGTGGATGGCGCTGCTGCTGCAGCTTACGCCCTTCCTGTACTACTGGACCAAGCACAAGTGCTCATATGTTTTTATAATAACCGGACGCTTGAGCAGGGAAATTTGCTTGTGGTTCCATAACGATATATCATTTAAGCACACCAAATTTCAACGTCATGTCTTGAACCTTGGGGGTTGGCAGGCCTGTGGTTATGTCTACCAGGCGTCTACGTTTCGAATTCCATACTGTGAATGAGGCAGCAAGGGGTACCACAATCAGATAAATTGCTGTTGAGGTGTACTAGCACCCGGGGGATGAGGGAAGGTGGTGCAAATTTCCAAGCCAGAGGGAAGCGTTCTACTCCAGGCTGAAAGCACTGTGAAACATCGCTTCGTAATCATTGAGATAAATCTGCATAGTTTACCCACTACTCGAGCGTTCTTGGATACAAACAGGTCAATTATTGGCCAGGCCCACTTCGCGAATATCGTTTGTGTAAATTCTGGCAGTAGATGCCACTCTAGAGCTTGGCTATGTCGAGACAGTTGATCTGCATGGCTGTTTAATTTCCCTGGAATGTAATGAATTTTGACCACAATTTGGTTGGTGATCATTTGTTGGTTGGCAATTTGGAGGATTAAAATAAAATTGTCGCAGGCTTCGTGTTCGATGCTTGTAATTCTAAGACTTAGAACAGCCCGCTTTTCTTTTTGATTGCAGTGCAGCTTTGTTGGGATGCACTCCACCTTCCCGATAGGGCAGAATTGTTGAGTTGTGACCCCCCAATCCTGAAGCAACGGTTGTCAAAAAGAATGTTGGTGGAGGTATATGTATTGGTGTTTCTGATAATTTTTAGCTACCAATACATTTAACTACATCGTAAGGTAGAGTCTATTTTACCGCCCAATTTCTTCTCTTAGGTATCGTAAAATGCGACTAACGGACCATAGATTGCACATACATCCAACAGTATAGAGCGGCGATAGGCTCATCACTTGTCACGTACATGTGGCTCGAAATTTCGGAGCCTCATTGTCTATGTCTTTTGTTACCTCTGTTAGCAGAGAAGATGGACGTTTTTGTCCTGATTGAAAGAGCTGCCAAGCCTATGATCCTGGGGATCGAAAGTAAGAACAGCCTCCGGTTGTTTATATTATAGCTACGATGTGGTTCGTGGCTGGCATAAGTATGTCCTTGCGAAGGACATTGTTTTTGTTAAGCGCCCTGCGAGGGCGGTTCATAGCCATGATGTGGTTCGTGGCTGGCATGAGTATGTCCTTGCGGAGGACATTGTTTTTGTTAAGCGCCCTGCGAGGGCAGTTCATAGCCATGATGTGGTTCGTGGCTGGCATAAGCATGTCCTTACGGAGGACATTGATTTTGGTAAGCGCCCTGCGAGGGCGGTTCATAGCCACGATGTGATTCGTGGCTGGCATAAGCATGTCCTTGCGGAATACATTGTTTTTGGTAAGCGCCCTGCGAGGGCGGTCCATAGCCACAATGTGGTTCGTGGCTGGCATAAGCATGTCCTTACGGAGGACATTGTTTTTGGTAAGCGCCCTGCGAGAGCGGTTCATAGCCACACTGTGGTTCGTGGCTGGCATAAGCCTGTCCTTGCGGAGGACATTTATTTAATTAATTTAATTAAAAACGGTTACATAACCATTTACAACAATTAACCGTATTATTCAAATTCAAATAAAATGAGGGACATTTAGCATTACATTAACATACATGCATCTTCTCGCAAAAACCGCAAACACTCAAGTAATATAACCATTGATTTTGGTAAGCGCCCTGCGAGGGCGGTTTATAGCTACGATATGGTTCGTGCTGGCATAAGCATGCCCTTGCGGAGGACATTTATTTATTTAATTTTATTAAAACGGTTAAATACCAATTACAATAATTAAAAATATTAATGTTTTATATTTTAACGTTTTATTATCGCTTAAATATACTTAAGTAAAATTTTAAACACTGAAAAAAGACGACAACCTCAGGCGGGAATCGAACCACGCACCCTCCGCATTCCGGGCGGCTGCCTTAACCACTTGGCTACCGAGGTCTGGCTTTCAACCGTCAAAATTTGTCAGTGCTTGATGCTTATGTTTTTAGTCAACATTGCTTCATCAAATCTTAGAAGTTTTCACCTCTGAGATCCGAAAGAAATATTTTTACAAATATTTGAACATTCGGTTAAGATGAAGCTGCGGTTATAGATTAATGTTTTATATTTTAACGTTTTATTATCGCTTAAATATACTTAAGTAAAATTTTAAACACTGAAAAAAGACGACAACCTCAGGCGGGAATCGAACCACGCACCCTCCGCATTCCGGGCGGCTGCCTTAACCACTTGGCTACAGAGGTCAGGCTTTCAACCGTCGAAATTTGTCAGTGCTTGATGCTTATGTTGTTAAGGCAGCCGCCCGGAATGCGGAGGGTGCGTGGTTCGATTCCCGCCTGAGGTTGTCGTCTTTTTTCAGTGTTTAAAATTTTAATTAAAAATATTATTCAAAATCAAATTAAATTAAATAAGGTACATTTAGCGTTATATTAACATAATTATATGCATCTTCTCGCAAAACCGCGAACACTCATGTAATAACCATTGATTTTGGTAAGCGCCCTGCGAGGGCGGGCAGATTAGCCACGATATGGTTCGTGGCTGCCATAAGTATGTCCTTGTGGAGGACATTGATTTTGGTAAGCGCCCTGCGAGGGCGGTTCACAGCATGCTGTGCGTGTGTCTGTCCCATGAACCAGAAGAACAACGCGATGGTATACTATAAGAAGTTTGCCCTTGCGAAAGGCAAACCGTTTGTTGTTAGTACAGGTTTTGCTTGCGAGGCATTCCCAGTACCAGACAATTTTTTTTTTTTTTAATGCAACTGTAATCTGTTCAGAATTAAACAAATGTGTGTTTGAAGGTAGAATCTTATTCAAAGTAGCAAGCATTAGAGGTTATTTTACATTTTTATGAGTATTATCCTCTTTTCGTATATTTGTAGTTTCAGTCTACAATCTAATCACCACTGAAAATAAGACCTTTAAGAAAGGCATCAGATGTTTGCGACCAACTAGTAAACTGCGCAGACAATTATTTAAAATATCTTTTTAAAATACCAAAAGTTATTGGTGCACAAGATTTATCAGAATATTGGTGTTTAAGGCCTAGCTGGCTCTTTTAGTTTACTTTTAAAATCAAAAATCAAATTTAGATCACTACACGGAATATTTAAATTGTTAACTGTTTTAGTCAGTATTGATAACACCTGCGAGGTGCAACAATCGTTGTAAGATTTCCTCTAACGTCCGATAAAGCAGACACATTGTCGTTATCGTCATGAAAGGCGGGTACGATGACCATGCTTCTTTGAACGATGACGACTAACTCGAACTCAACCTTCGCCGATACGATCGGGATTGTTAGAAGGACCAGCTATAGCCGCTTAGCTACAATTCGTTTTTCTCATTATCTAATGTAAGCACTAATTATCGGTTTCTTATCTAAAATAAAAAGTTAAAGTGCCTGGAGGGTAGATACCACATATTAAACACAAAAAACACTTTTAAAAAATACTATCATAATCGAATGCTTTCTTATCTTAAAAGAAAAGGTGTATCTACATCCCTTGCGGGTAAAATAAAAAGTTTGATATACCAGATAAGTTTAAATTATAAATTCAGCGAACGGTAACAGCGTTAAGTTAAGAAACTATTCTAAGTACTCACGTGTATTGTAGAAACTCACGAGAACTGTGTTGCAGTTTAAATAAAAATAATTCTATTTCTTTGTCACTTGATCACTATGTAGTGCACAAGTTACGCCGACGGGAAATTTCACGCCAATGATGAACAAATGGGCACGGGGGTGAAATCTCCTGGTTCCCACACCGCGCCACCTGGTGACGCCACTGAGTGGGATGAGCGAGAGAGACAGCGATATACCGGAAGAAAGAGAAGGAAAATACGACGGGAAACGGATATGCCTATCTCAATATTATAAGCTTCTAATGACGGTCAAGTGTTTAATAGTCGTGATTATATGTATGTATCGGAAAATCCTGTCGAAAAAGCAGTGCACTACCACCCTCCACGTTTCAATAGATAACAACTTCATATTATGTGCTCAATATGAAGGTGGTGAGCGAATCTCCACTATGCTGTTGGATGTATACATGTGCAGTCTTCAGTCTGTTAGTCAGCCTTATACGTAGGCTTGCCAACTCCAAAAAAGGCATTACCGGGATTACTCGGGACATCCGGGACTCGGGTATATTACGCGGGACACCACACCACATATAAAATACTTGCTTACATGTATTTTTTTTATCATTTAATAAAAAATGGTGCAGATGAAGAAGGAGATGGCGGGACGAGCTAGACTCCTACTGCAAAGACTGGCCATCAAAAGGGAAGGGAGGCCTTTGCTTTGCAGTGGGACGATCCTGGCTTAAATAATAAAAATTGGTTGCCTGTAAAGTCGGTATACGGGCGAAAGTTTTACGTGACAACGTTTTATGTCTGTCTCTCTCGCTCTTAGGCGGGCTAACCATGCCCGAGTGGAAGGGACGCGTGCCTCTCACTCGCTCTCATTGTGAGCGCATAACGTGAGCGGAGCGTAACGCAGTTTCTTGAAGTGTCACCCGGCAAACCAATTTATAAGACGTTGTCACGTCAATAATACAAATGCCTAACCCGAGGAGAGTATTGGTACGAGATAGATACTTACCTATATCATATTATCACTGATTTCGGGGACAAAAAGCGTCCCGCAAGGGGTCACGGCGGGACGGACCAAAATTTACCCAGAAGCGGGACGTCCCGGAAAATCCGGGACGGTTGGCAAGCCTACTTATACGACACCTAATGGAATAAATAAGTAGGTTGGTAGATTAATTTAATAATGAACGGCAACCACACAGCTTAGTCCTATAACGGTAGGTAGGTATATCGGAAAATCTATTAATAAAGACTTATTTACACACAAAGATCTCGTGTGCTATGCCACATAACATACTTATAAGATATAAACAACACGAAAAAAAGCGGAGTATTCATACACGCTGATTGGCTGCGAGCCAAGCGCGATCTCCTATTCGTATAGTAAGGCGTAACGATTAGATTGTGAGTACACAGTGTTTTTGCATAAATAAATATTTTAATAGCCAAAATAAACAATTATCTGGCGGGAGATTTAGTGTTTTATAAGAATTTAAATGTTTTATTTTGTTCTAGCTAGAATGATCAAGCTTATATACAGGCCACACCACACCCTATTATTTATTTTATTGTGATAAAAACGTCATTCACCTATCACACAATTACAAATCCAAATAAAATCATTAAAATAAAATACAATAATACTATTGTCAATTACTAGCTTAGATTAAAACAAAAAGGGATTACTAGGAATAAATTAATAGCGGTAAGTATATCAAGTGCAAAGAACAACAATTTTAATATTATTATGAGCAATGAAATTGCGAAAAATAAATCTGTTGGTCCAAACAAAACTGCAAAATAGTATTCGAGCTATTTATTAAAAGGTAAGAAACAAACTACCAAATTCCGGATAAATGTCACTCACGATTTACGACTCATAACGACTTAAATAAAAAGACATTTTTTTTGAATATAAAAAAAAAAATATGTTGTCTTCGAGGCATTGTGTTAAACTGTCTGTTCTAATACGCAGCAAAACGTTTAATGGCATTAAACATTTTGCTGCTTATTTGAATTAAAAATGGATAGAACAATGGATATATTTTATATGGAAACAGTCTCACCTCTTAGCATTTTACACTAGCAAAAATGGCAAAAAAGGCTAATTGTAAGTATCTTTTTCTTTACATACTGCTCACCATTTCAGTGTCTGAAGCGCTTATGAAACTTTAATAACCAATTGAAAAATTACGAAAACCCGATCGTAGAATGGTGAGAGGGGGTAACTCACAAAGGGTTTTCGGCATAATAGGTTTGTCTTGTTCACTTTTTTCTTTTGTGAGCTAGAGTTGTCGCCATACAAAATATCTAGGTATATTATTAAAAATAAAATGTTTGTACGCGCATCACTTCAGAACGGCTGCTCCTATTTGGGTAATTGTTTTTTTAGTTGTTCGTAATTGTCAGGACTTGGTAGGACAGGGTGTTCACCCAGACGAAGTCGCGGGCGTGCCGCTAGTATCTATATTATTATAAGGTCACATTTTATCAACCACAAATTTTTAGATAAAATAAAACAGCCCTTACATACTTTCAGTAAAACTTACATTTTTATACTTACGCTAGTTTTCAAGAAAAACGCCGAAAGACATTTCGATTAAAAGTAAAATAAAACACCCCTTACACACTTTCGGTAGTTTCAACTCAAAGGAACCGGAACTGAAAGGTGGCAATGCCCACACCGCTACACGTGCCCGTAGTTTCATTCGAAGGAGCCTCTTTTTGATTTGATCAGAGTATTTTTTGTTAGGAAAATTAGTAAAAATAACAACTAGCCTGATTTTTTTTAATGGTACGGCCATATTTCTTTGATATATTCGATGTTTCGTCAAAATATTTGCAGTTGATAAATGTGACCTTAAAGATATATTTATAAACACCTTTCGAATGTTAGTCGTCTCAACTTGCTATAAGGTAGGTACGTTAAGTTCCGTGTACTTTAACGGTAACATTTACATTATCTAAATAAATAAAGAGAAAAACTGACTTATTGGCTGCCTGACGTATTAACGCAAAGCTCAATCTACTAAGATTTGAAACTTGAAACTCTGGACCATGCTTCCTTTTATAGTGTAGGTGAGCACTAGATTTTTGGAAATCTCTTTAAATGGGTAATAAAGGAAGGGAACTTTGTATGAAACTCCGTCAGTTTTGAAGCTAAACCGATAATTTTTTTTATTTATTTAGCTGTTTGGTTGTAAATTAAGAATGACACATTTGTATTTTTGAAAGTTCAACCTTTAAGGGTGTCAAAGTTTGTATGGTTCATTTTTGTTTGACGTTCAAATTTACTTGAAACTTGATTAAATTATGATAAAACTTTTATGGCGTTTTTGGGGATGCCCACGTGGGCCTGGCCCAAAATAACGTGGCATTGCAAGTACATATTGCAATTGCAACGCATGCCGGGTCAGCTAATCCTACTAATATTATAAACGCGAAAGTTTGTAAGTATGGATCGATATTTGTTACTCTTTCACGTAAAAACTGCTGAATGGATTTGGATGAAATTCGGCATACAGATAGTTTATAACCTGGATTAACACATAGGATACTTTTTATCTCGATATTCCCACAGGAACTGGAACCACGCGGGTGAAACCGCGAGCGGCCGCTAGTATTCATATAATATAATGTACATAGTTCTACTTGACGTATCCGTTACATACGAATATAATATGCTACATTAAGTATGATTAAATTTTTAAAAGCCTTAGCGTACAAAAAATTTAATTTACTAATGGATTTGTAATAGATGAGAAAGTATCAAAAGTGGACAATGAAACAATGTTTTAAAACGAATACTAAGGTAGTAGCTACATACATGCAAGCTTTTAGCTAGATTGTACAAATTGTCTGGTCAGCTTTATTAAAGGTATTTTTTTTGTTCTTTACGGTTATAGGTGCGGTTTGTACATTCTAATATTTTCTTCGTTTAATAGTATTGTTATAATTCCCAAGCCACACGGACTTCTTGACATAACTTGAAAAGTCACTTTGCACAACTTTGTTTCGTTTGCCAGCCCACGTTCACGCGTTTAATAATTCAATAATATTTCACGTCAATGTTGGACAAAACACATTTTTTTTTAAATAAAAACAGAACTGCAAACGTGATGCTTTATTTTCCCGCCAAATCTCTTAAAGCGTTGATCTTTTCTGCTCTTGGAAAGAACCAATAAAAATAATGAAGTCGCCATATTTATTTTAAAGCTGCAAAGCGCAGCGTCCAGGTAAACACCCGGTATTGTGTGATTTATTTCCAAATAATTCTTCTATGAAAACCTTGTAATAATATTTACAAACCCAACAAAAATGATATAATAGAGCCCTTGAAGTGATGCGCGAGCTTAATACATTCGGCAACTACTTTTTTATTTACATAGTTAGATAAATAGACGTTACCAAAGGACGGACGCGACGACGACGCCGACGTTACCATACATTTTCTTATGATCTACAAGTTCTAATAAATAAACGTATAAATGTAACAATAAATAAAGATACCTACCCACGGGAAACATTAATTAAGAAAAATATTGCAATAGACGGCAGAATATAAAGTGATATAGATTAATCTATATAAATTAAAATCAATTTCCACAAATGTATGTCCCGGAGCCCCTATTAAATAGGGAATTCGAAAAATTTAATTTTTTTTTATGCTTAATTTTAGCGAATTCTTATTTTGTTGCATTTGTGATTGTTTGAAAAAGGTTTGTTATGAAAAATTTTACGGATTTTTTTTTACGGATGAAAGTTTAAGAAGAGGCAGTCGCGGAAGGGCCGCTTACTGCTAGTATATAAAATACATACATATAATCACGACTATTATCCCCGAAGGGTTAGTCAGAGACTAGGCAATGAGGAAAGCAAAAGCAGTCCTCTACCATAGTGTACCATAATCCACTTTTCATCAAATAGCGACTGCACAGTGCTTAGCGTGACAGGTGGCGAGCCCATCGCCGCTCTATGTTGTTGGATGTATGAGCAGTCTTTAGTCCGTTAGTCGTCTTTTACGACACCCAAGGGAAGAGAGGGAGTTCTTTCACCTCTACGCGACACGGTAACTATAGAATAAAAATATATACTGATCTGCGAAAATAAGTATCACACTTTTAAAATTGTAATAACTATTAAAGTACACAAGATAAACAAGACACACAAGACTTAAAAATGTTACTATTGTATAATTTACTATAGTTTCAATTTAGTTTCAAATATTGTTATTAAAAACGTTTTTTATTTTAAATCTGAAACTTCTATAAGTAGTTTAGAAAAAAAGTAATTTTAAAAGTGTGATAAGTACTTACCTACTTATTTTTGCAGGCCAGTGTATTTGGCACAAAACTCCTGTTGGGATTCGTAGCCGGTAACTCGTAGGCTGAGACGGATAGTTTAACCACAGAGGCGGTTAAAAGCGTAACCGCGTGACCCAGTTCCGCGATGACGCGCTTCCTACGTCACACTCGCGTCGTATGACGTCACATCGTAACATCTTCAACGTTCGCTCTCTGGTTGAAAAAGGTATTTTTATATAACAACTACCTAACTGTTGCGAGCGACGTCGTTCGCCAAGACTACATATTACTACAGTATCCTACAGAAATCTGCTGACGCGATTAAATAATGAGAATTTGAAAAAAAAGGAAAGACGTGGTTTTACTTTTGCACCTAAGGTACTTAATCCTTATATACTTAAAGTAATCTATGTCCTGTTCTGTACCATTGAAAATACGTGTGCGACATTTCGTAATAATCGGTTAGTTAAGGCGTGAAAGAGTAACAAACAAAAAAACAAACTCGCTGTCGCATTTATAATATTAATAATACTCTAAGCTCAGGAAGGCCTGAGCCATGCAGTAGGAAATTCTGGTTTAGTTTCCTTTCGGCATCCTTGGGATGCCGATTCTAAAGTATACCTACAGTCCCGTTCGGTTCGCACTGGCAATCATTTTAATATTTCAGTGTATTTTACCAGTAAACTTAGCATTTTTATTCAAAATATGTATTTAAACAGCACTCGTTCTTTTTTGTCGGTGACCTTTTGATTGAAATTTATCGAGTTTAAAAATTGTTTTCTGAGGTTTAAGCGAGAACTACACATTGAAATGAAACACTTTTTTACTAAATCGAAACTTCTGCCCAGAAATTGAACGGCGACCACCCTAGTGCCTATTTTTGCCGCCAAGCAGAACTGATTTACATATCTGCATTCTGGTTAAAAGGGAAATTAGATTCAGTGAAATTATAGGGCATAGAGGCATAAGAACTGAAACTTCAGAGTGAGTATGCCCTCCCGCGTGCGTCCATTAGGGGCCTTAACATCAACTCTTACCCTGTAATCAATAAACGTTGATTGAAGTTACACTTTACATTAAATTGACGCTGTCTCTATCTGTCTTCTTTAACAAAAACGAGACAGCGTCACTTTAAACCGAGGTGTAACATTTGGTCATCTTTATTAATAAGACGATTAAGTATAATATTAATAAGACGATTAAGTATATTATTAATAAGACGATTAAGTATATTATTAATAAGACGATTAAGTATATTATTAATAAGACGATTAAGTATATTATTAATAAGACGATTAAGTATATTATTAATAAGACGATTAAGTATATTATTAATAAGACGATTAAGTATATTATTAATAAGACGATTAAGTATATTATTAATATTATAAATGCGAAAGTAACAGTGTCGCGTAGCGGTGAAAGAATACTACCACCCCCTCTCCTTCCCTTAGGTTTCGTAAAAGGCGACTAACGGACTCAAGACTGCACACATCCAACAGCATAGAGCGGCGATGGGCTCACCAGCTCACCACCTGTCACGCTGAGCGCATGTGCAGTCGCTATTTGGTGAAAAGTGGACTATGGTAGTCTCTGACTAACCCTTCGGGGATAATAGTTGTGATAGTAGGTATGTATAAATGCAAAAGCGAGTTTGTTTTTTTGTTTGTTACTCTATAACGACTTAACTAACCAAATCTCTCTCAAACTCTTACTAAACAAATTAAAATACGAATTTTAAATATTATTATGTAGTAAGATTAAAGTAATACTGATCTGAGAGTTGACGGTAGGGCTTCAGGTCGTAGCTCGTTTACAGGCTTAGAAAAAACCAAGATGGATGCAAACCACAGAACAGAAGAGAGAGGTTCTGTTCTGTGATGCAAACCTAATTTTGAGGCAACGTGAGGCCACTAGCTAAATAAGATTTCTATGACACGCCGCCTACGTCACTATTGTCTATTCCTTTTATTGTCTAACGAGCGTCTCTGCCTTTGTTATCTATGGTAATGCTTTGCTGTTACCAGTTACCTACATTCATTATCATAAACTCGAGCTCGACGTTACGCGTGCAACGATAACGAATGTCAAGCAACCTTTGCAGCGGTCATTCATCAGAACAGGTAGCTAGTGATCGGATGGTAAAAGTAAAAGTACAAAGGGGAGCATTCTTAACTCACTAAAGATTGCACATACTACAGCAACAACAACAAATAAAAAAAATCCGGGCGGCTGCGTAAATTACTACGCCACGGAGGGATATGTTAGACCTGTTGAAATTTTTCAACGCTTTTAACTTTGTTTTTATTGCAACAGTGTCTAAGCAAACCTCTTAGAATTTACATCCTCAATAAAAACATCCCTCTCGGTTATTGGATATTTTTCCCTTGCGCAAAATTAACACGAGTGAAACCGCGGGCGAACACTAGCAATTACATAATACTAATTACTACTAACCAAATATATCATAGATATTACTAACCACTATTTATTGTTTTTTTAGTTGTTATATTATGCCAAATAGACTTTAATTCATACATAATTAAATACGATACGTTAGCAAAACGTCGTAACTACCAAAAGTTTAAATAAAACAATTTTGTGTTTAGTGTCCGCGGGTGAGCAAGGTCGCTTCCTGGCCCCGAGCGCCGCCCCACACAATGGGCTTATTGTAGCTCTTAATTAGATGGACGTATAAGTAAGGTGACCATGCGACGCATTTTGAACGGGACCGTCCCTTTTAAGATAACCTGCAGTGCGATTCTCTTAGTTAATAGCAGGGGCTGCCGCAGCGCTGAGAATTGACTCTGCCTCTTTCATATTCATAGAATTGGAAAGAGACAGCAGATCACAGCCATGCGCGCAGCGCTTAGAGAATCGTATAGCAGAGCCACACTATAAATATAAGCTAAATATTTATACTGTGCCAGAGCTGTGCAAGCAAATACGCCGTAGATACATACTCACGACATAAAGAGTTAAAGAACCAAAGGTTAAAGAGTTTCTTATCCTCAAACCTTCAAGATTGTAAAAAAAGTCGTTGAAAATAATCGCTATATTTAATGGGTTGTAATAATAATAATTCATTACTAAAACTTTACTAACCAATACCAAAACAACGTAATAAGCATAGGTTCATACAGATATTAACAGAATCCAAAACAGGTTTATAAACAGTAAACTGTGGTTAAACTAAACCGTAGAAAAAATATTGCTAGTGAAATGTATGAACATTTATTTATACTTTCAACTTTCGACATACACTGAGACGAGTAACGGAGTTCTTCATGAATGGTAGTTTGATATGTAAAAACTATTCAACTTGTCTAACAATACTTTTTTTTCACCTAACACAAAATAAATGAATTAAGGCCGGCTAGAATGCTCAACTACCCGTATGTGCGCGCTGTCCTGTTTTAAGTAAATAATTATGGTCACATTACGTATAAGTTAGCATTCGAGTGAGCATATCGCACCGTTCGATGGGAAATAACAATTGGTGTACGGTAGCGGTCAATGTTTTAGTTGAAACAGTCCAGTAGACTCTTTTTCGGGCCCATTAAAGTATGTATTATGTAAGTCGACATAAAAAAAATATTTTTGTTTTTGTCTTGGAATCTTCATTTTTGTTATAGCTTTTCGTAATTAACTGTTAACTTATTAAAACACTGCGTTTTCTAAGCATTTGGTACGTATTTTAGGTTATGATATAGCTTTAGCAATTTAGTTCTAAGCTTTTTTGTCAGATCGGGTAGTCTCGGTCAGCTTCAGCCAACTTTCTGACAGCTGTCAGAATGGCCGGACGTTAGACGCCTTATTGTATATACGGGCTGGAACGGTTTAGTGGCTAGGTAAGTAAATACATACATAGGTTCACGATTACTATCCCCGAAGTCAGAGACATAGACAATGAGAACCGCAAAAGCAGTCCTCTGCCATTGTCCACTTTTCACCAAATAGCGACTGCACTTTTAAGCTCAGCGTGACATGACACTGGTGGGGATCGCCGCTCTAAGCTGGGGGGTTACTCTCGAACGCAAACTCAATCTTAATACAATTCCAATGCGATTAATATGTGTCGATATTGGGATAAGTAAAGATAATTCCGGAACGCCATCTCGATAGTATATTGTTCAATCAATTTCCACGCAATTTAATTCCAATGTGGCGCTATTGTCGCTTACAAAAGTGCCATTTGACAATTTTAGTTTTTTGATTGGAAATTGATTAATGCAATTCTGTTTCAAGAGTAGCCTACCTGTTGGATGTATGTGCAGTCTTTTCATTAATCTGTTAGTAGCCTTTTACGACACCCAAGGGAAGAGAGGGGCTGGTAGTATTCTTTCACCGCTACGCGGCACGGTTATAAATACAGTTTATATATGAATGCGCACGCGCACGTATTTCTGTGCGCGTGCGCGGTTATTTTAGGGACGGTTGACGGCGTGCGTTGTCACACGCATTGCGCATCCACATCGCCCTAAATGTACGAGGTGATACCGCTCTGTGACTTGTGACTGTGAATCAAAATGCTATCATCATAGTTATCATAAATACATTTATCACAACAGTAACTATTATCCCTTCAGTCGCTGCATATCATAAAAGCAAAATATGATGTTCGCAAAATATCATATTTGCAAAACACCATAATTCGCAAAATATCGTATTCACAAAACACCACATTCTTACAAAATCATATCGTTAAAATATCACATTCGCAAAATAGCATATTAGCAGAATGTTTCATTTAAAATACAAACACACACACACACACACACATTTTTATATAAATCAAAGTACTAGAATCTAAATAAAGTGGCTACTGAACAAATTGTTAAGTTAAATGAGAATGAGAGCGATTCTCTCCTGGCACAAGTGTTTTCACTCCAAAGGAAAGAATCAACCTCTATTTTTGTTAAAATGATTTGCTGTTGATAAACAAAAAATAATAATTTTCATTTTTTTTCAATGTCATAATGTTAACATCAAAGTAACCGTGCCGCGTAGCGGTGAAAGAATAATAGGTATATACCACCATCTTTCCCCTTGGGTGTCGTAAAAGGCGACTAACGGAATAAAGTCTGCACATAAATCCAACATCATAGAGCGGCGATGGGCTCACCACCTGTCACGCTGAGTACGTGCAGTCGCTACTTGGTGAAAAGTGGACTATGGTAGACGACTGCTTTTGCGGTCCTCATTGCTAACCCTTCGGAGATAATAGTTTGTATTTAAAGCCGACTGCTAGAAACCGCAAGAAACTTAAAGGGCATGGTCAGGTCAAGTGTTTTAAACATGACAAAAATGCCAAAAAAATTATAGTTTTTTTTCATTTTTAATTAAATAATGCATTTTGAAATTTTTATAGGATAGTTTTGAGTATCTAATTTATTTTAAAGCAATAACAAGAAAAATACGCAGAATTCGTAATAGGATAACAAATGGGGTCTCATTGCAGACTAACGTAGGTAGGTACTTATCGTCCGGCTGACGCGGATGGGTCAACAGACGGTTGGGTCAACGACCGGCCGCTGCACAGTGATTCACCCTCCATACAAAGGCGGCCATAAATACGTAACTCCGAAATAACCGCGATTTTTGAATTTTTACAACTTATTAAGATTGTATGAATATGAATTAAGCAGCTCATAGTATTAGCTCTTAGTTTTAACCAATATCTATACATAAACCTGTATTTATATTTATTATTTTCACTCAGTAATTTTGATTTTAACTATGTCTTCTAAAACTTTGTTATAGAGTGACATTTACAGTTAAATTGGAATAAATAAAGCTTGTTTGTGGTAATTACAACCCTAATTTTAAAGAAACAAAATAAAATACTGGGTATTGGGTATAACAATTTTTAATAAATCCATACAAAATGACGTTCAAACGTAACAAGTACCTTTACACAACTAGCAAATCTAATAAACATTTTGACAATAAACTTTTTTTTAACAGGTTATTTGCGTAAACCTGTAATTAGTGGATCTGAATTATGAAGAAGCATGTTAATTAAAACTGTATTGGTCAAAACAAAATTCATTTTCCGCACATGATCGCATGTAAATTGCTTAAGGTGCAACATTTTCGGTTACACTAAGCCAGTTTCAGTACTTTTCTAGTAGATTTAATTTTGTACGATTAGATTTCTTCTAGTAATGCGTTATTCTTTTATATATATTTCAAATTTTGTTATTTAATGACGTCAAATTAATACTGTCCAAGTTGTTTCGAAGACACGACGTTTCAACCAAATTGTTGAGAGTATATTGCAATTTTCCGCAGAATGCCAAATGTCGAAAACAATCATTCTCGTTACTGAACATTTTAAAAATGTACCTAAAACAACATATGAACTAGGGCAAAAAAATCCTTTTTATTTTGTTCTGTGGACACCCACACTTTGATACCCCTGAAACCTAAGAACGGCCAGCGTCATGCAGCTGAAATTTGCATGCTATAATCTAGACATACTCCCTATTAGAGTAACATATGTCTCAAACACAGCCGAGGTCGGGAAAAGTTATAGCTCTCAATTTTTTAAAAGTTTGAAAAAAAATTATAAAAAAACTACCTTGAATTAAAAATTCGTATATAATTGAAATATGAGAATTTATATCCAAAATATATAAATAATCAAAGTATATATCTTGTTCTTGCACCTCCATATTGTAACAACTACAAAAAACTTGATTTTAAATAAATGAGACACGAAAACCAAACAACAAATTTCGGTAACACACACGACCGGGTAACCAAACTCAAGATGCTCTCACTTCCGACGAAGCAAAATTAATGGTACTTTGAAGTAATTGGATTACTAATAACAGTTTTTAAAGAGTAGTTTACTAATGAATCCATTATCAATAGTTTGAAATCGGTAGGCGCAAGTGACTTTTTTTGATTTATGGCCTATGAATGAATCACTGTGCGCTGTCGGCGCGTTGTAAATAATCGTTATTTTTAATTGTTT
Organism: Scoparia ambigualis; assembly: GCA_963921215.1. NCBI lineage: Eukaryota > Metazoa > Arthropoda > Insecta > Lepidoptera > Crambidae > Scoparia > Scoparia ambigualis. The sequence continues at coordinate 24,918,517 of OY992514.1, read as the reverse complement.
TTCATTTTATTTTCTCAAGTTATTGCTTTAAAATAAATAAGAAACTCAAACATCTATCACATAAACAACGATCTAAGTAATTAAAATTCACAAAATAAATTATTTAATTGAAAATGAAAAAGCACGAATTTCTTTTTTGTCGTTTTGTCAAGTTTCTTGCAGTTTCTAGCAGTCGCTCTATATTATTCTGTGATAATAGTTGTGATTATGTATGTATTAAAAAAAAGTTTATTATTAATGTGCGTTTAACACATTAATAATAGTCCTGTTAACCCATCCTTTTAATCTAAATGCTGTGTGGGAGTGGGTTCACGTCAGTAATCTAACGGAACTATGGGGACTGAACCACGATATCTCGCATTCAACCCCAGCATCTATCCGCTCGGCTACTGACGCCTCATTTAGGAGTAAATATACAGCGATGTGCTTAACACCTGATGCGAGCTCATCCGATGCACTTTGATGCTGCGCCAGATGCCTCCTCTCCCCTCCCCTCTCTCCCTCCCCCCAGTTTAGCACCCGTTGATTGACCGATGTTATTCGAGTGAATGGAATCGATTAGTATCACCGGCGTGGGTATTTCATTAGCTTTGAATTATATTTGTAGTAGCGGCGTGGCCCGCGACTTCGTCCGCGTGACGTGAACCGTTACCCGTGTATTAAATAAAAAAAATATATACAAACCTTGTCCTGACAATAACGAAAATAATAAAAAAGAATCAGCCAAATCGGTCGTGCCGTACTAAAGTGATGCGCGAACAAACATTGAAGCAATTGAGCTTTATTTATCGTTTAGGCGGTCTGTGCCCAGTTCTTTATTGGTCTTCTTTACTAATGACCCTGGATTCAATCACTTCTTTTTAGGACCACTTCTAAGGAAGTCCTTTTCTGGTTTTGACACTTCTTTATTTGTCCTCCTTGTGTTGGGTAAGCAAAATATATATTCACCTCGAAGTTATAAGAGCTTTTTTTAGGGTTTCGTATTCAAAGGATTAAAACCCTATTACTAACCCAACTAGCAAAATTTCCTCTTACACACATCCCAAGAGTATAATTTTACCAGTCTTATGGTACTCCGATAGACTGCTATAAGTGTGGATTTGGGCGCACTTAATAAATCTATTTACCCTTAAATATATCTTAAAATGGTCACGAGAAGTGTATTTCCAATCTTACAAAATTCTTTTTAATGCTTTAATAATACCAAACAGACTTACAAATGATTTACAAAGGCATTCTTTATGGGCATTTACCCTTATAATGCACTTACTAATGCTGTTCTAAGTGTGATATTACTTGTAGTGCTCTTTGCGAGCTTTTAGTAAGACATGTAATCAGATGTAATCACAGTCCGCCGAAAGGATTGCCAAGTGCTCGTGAAACTTTTCTGAATAATAAGAAGAGTATTAAAAACGTAAGTATTATGTACTGTCTCACTTTCCTACAAAATGTGTAAGTATAATTTCATGTTTATTACGCATTACTAACTGTTATTTAATTGCGAAGACGATTTTATCGAGTATTATTACGGGCCATTTCAACAATGTATCTTTAAAATAAAAAATATTATATTAAAAATTTAAAAAATGGAAATGTCGCCATTATCACCAATCATGCTTTATAGTGGCTTTAACAGAACCAATATAAGTGCATTACCATTGTTTAAGGTTTACACCGCACTTCTAAAATCAAATTCAACCACATTTTTTAATCCACGCGGCCATTGCTCATAACCTTTAGGGTTCCTTATTAAAGTAAAAGTAGGCTAAAAGACAAACAGGGAAGTTCCTGGTTGACCACCTTTTGACTTTTTTGCAATGCATTAGAATTCTAATTGCAATTATCTAGTTTCTAAGACATTTGACGTGCTAGTACTCTTTACTATCTTTTACAATAGTCACTTCTAAGACCGAGTGACCTTACAAAATGCATTCATAAGAGTTTATTAAGAATCAAGGGTAATTAGGCTTATAAAGTGCGCATATGATACTACTGTTCTTACAAATGTTTTATAAAGTAAGCTTATATACATCTTTAAGAATAAGTTATAAGTAACAGACGATATCTAACAAAACACTTAGTAAAGTCACTTCTAAGATTGAGTGGTCTTACAAAGTGCATGTATAAGTGTTCATTAAGACTCAAGGGCAATTAGGCTTATAAAGTGCGTGTATAATACTATTGCTCTAATAAACATTATATAAAGTTTGCTTATATACGTCTGTAAGAATAAGTTATAAGTGTAACAGTCGATATCTAATAAAATACTTTGACAAGTCACTTTTAAGATTAAGTGGACTTACATAGTGCATGTATAAGTGTTAATTAAGAATTAGGCTTACAGAGTGCGTTTATAATACTACTGGTCTTATTTATGTCCTTTCTCGTTTTCTTATATACTTCTAAAAGTATTTTTTACAAGTATATATGCTCTAATAGCTTAAATAGACTTATGATATGCCATTATTAGAGTCTCTATCTTAAGCAGAACGTATATAAAATTTATTTAAGGACATAGCTCTTAAAAGCTTTCGTTTCTAAGGGTATTTTGCTAGCTGGGAAGACTCCACTGTCCGTCTGTCTGTTTGTGTCACCTTGAGATACATGAACCGTGATAGCTAGACACCACTGAGGAACAGCTATCTTATCTCTTAACTGTCGGAACACAACAAACCTTTTTTGTTGTTATGGCGCCAGACAGATAAGATAGTGGTAGCTAGTCAGGCGGACTAATAAGTCCTACCACCAACTAAACCAAGCACACCTACACAAAGATGTACCCCCGCTTAGAGTGGAACCCGGGATATCTGGGTCTAAAACCGGGGGCTTTAGCAACTAGACCATCACAGATGCGGCTAAAAGGCGGTTTTGGTGTGTTTTTTTGTTCGTGAGTGATTCACCTTACATTACAGGGCCCTGATTCTGTATCGCAATCTATAGATTCCACACCTAAACCTTACCGCGCACAAACGTCAACGCATACGTTTTGGGCAGATATCGTAACTTTTTAAGGAATTAACGTGATTTTGAAACAAGGAATCGTTACAGAATAAGGGCCCAGTACATTTTCTACTAAGAAACATTTAACTAGTAAGGTGAGTAACTTTATTTCAAATTAGTCCTTTACGCCCGACGGTGTTTTACAAATATAATTGGTCATAAATATTCAGACGATTTCTACCTTCTTGGAGATTGAAGGGATTCAAGCGGGCCACAAATTATGCTCCGAAGCTTCCGGTGAAGTTTGCAAAGCTCGTTTGCTCGGAAACTTTTGAGCTTTTGAGGTTTCTTTGTCTGAAGCAAGGTTTTCAGGCAGCCTTATGGTAAGTAAGAGTTGAGGATTTTAGAAGTAAAGCAACTTTCTCATTTTCGGTTATCTGAATACATAACCGTGTATAGCGTAGTGGTGAAAGAATACTACCACCCCCTCTCTTCCCTTGAGTGTCGTAAAAGGCGACTAACGGACTAAAGACTGCACAAACATTCAACAGCATAGAGCGGCGATGGGTTCTCCACCTGTAACGCTAAGCACATGTGCAGTCGCTATTTGGTGAAATTAGTACACACTATGGAAGAGGACTGCTTTTGCAGTAGTGTCCTGCTAATATGTTATTTTGCTAATATGATGTTTTAAGAATATGATTCTTTTACTCTTCTTAAATACTTTCTTTAACATAGCTCTCGACTTACTGACACGTCGAGCTAGTAGACAATCGAACAATAGGCTTTTCGTTGTAATGGCTTTCGGTCAAACGACTTTCGGGTGAATGGTTTCGGCGCAACGAAGTTCGAGCAGATGGCTTCCGGCCTTGAGCAGTAAACCTGTGTGGTGAAATTATATTTAAGTACCTACCTCGAGTTTCTTCATTCTTTCATCTTTCTTCTAATCTCCATAAATATTATCGTTTTAACACATTATGGTAAAAACTCATAATTACGAATTAGTTAGGTACTTATTTATTTTATTCAGAGACGACTAGCTGACTGGCAAATGCCAAATTTTATTTTTAATCCGAAATACCGCAACTATGCCAACCGCATAAAAATATGACGGAAATAAAACATGTCTCCGCGGTGCTTATAGAAAATAAGAGGTTTGTCTAAAATCAGGCGACACGATAATGATATTATTTTCTTGATGGGTGACCGATACCTACTAAATATATTTTGTTGTACAGTCACGAGCACCAATATGTATACACTTTGACTCTTATTCCATTGTATTAAGAGTAACAATTGTTTACATATTTTTGCACGTGACTGTACATACATACATACCTACCTATATCGATTCACAACTATTATTTCCGAAGGGTTAGTCCGAGACTAGGCAATGAGGACAGCAAAAGCAGTGTTCTATCATAGTCCACTTTTCACCAAATAGCGACTGCACTGTACTCAGCGTGACAGGTGGTGATCCCATCGCCGCTCTATGTTGTTAAATTTTTGTGGTGTCTTTAGTCCGTTAGTCGCTTTTTACGACACCCAAGGGAAGAGAGGGGTGGTAGTATACTTTCACCGCAACGCGGCACGGGTAGATATACTATCCTGTCTGTCTTTGTCACACATAGATAGGTAGTTTTTTTTGTAGTCTATTTGGGTCCCACTCCCACAGCAGGCCCAAGGCCTCCCCTCTATGTTTCCACTCGTCCCTATCACGGGCCAACTCATACCAGCCAGGCAAAAAATAAATAAATTAGCTTGTAATATATTGTGCTACACTAATTAGTTACGTTTAAAATAGTACATAATTCGTAGAAGTTCCTTTCATTGTTAAAACAAAACCTTTGTAAATAGACTTGTTATGGATATTTATAGACGACCTCCTTGGTCGAGTGGTTTGCACACCGGTTTTCATGGTGTCGCCATCTCTGAGGTCCCGGGTTCGAACCCCGGTCGGGTCAATTTGGAAATTATTGTTTTCTAAATTGTCTCGGGTCTGGGTGTTTTCTATGTATAATAAGTATGTATTTAAGTATTTTAAGTATGTTTATCCGTTGTCTGGTAACCATTTAACGAGTTTCTTCGAAGCTTCTCTTGGGCTAGATAATTGGTGTGATTGTAGGAAAGATTTATTTATTTATTTATTATAGAACCAAAGACTGAATGAATGTTAAGTAAATGGAGAATGAATGAATGAAGACGCATTTGTTTTAGGTTATTAATCTTATATGTACTTACCTATTTTTTAGATTTTTTTTTGAAAAATTAATAATTTCCGAAAAAAAATATATTTAAGTCGAACAAGTCGAAAATTTTCAAAATTAAAAAAATCATTCCTCGAAAACTACAAAAAACGGAACATACTTGGGGTATTTCCGGGTACACCTAGATATCAGGTATCCAAAAAAAATTTTTTATTGTCACCTTTTGGGCCACCCTGTATACTTATCACTTTATTTTATTTAATTTAATTTACCAAATACCGAATACCGAATACAGGTGTCCCGTAACCACTTTCTTAGAGTTTATGAAAAATTTACGATTTAGGAAAGTGTCAAGTTATGAAAGAGACCAACTCAAACAAAGCCTAGTTAAAAATGAGACCAGTTAGGAAAGTGTCAAGTTTAAGAAAATGACGAAGTCGTCCGGAGGGGAGACGAGTTGGGAAAATGTTAACTTTGCAAAAGAGACCAACTAAGAAAGAGCCTAACTAGTTAAAAATGAGACAAGTTAGGAAAGTATCAAGTATAAGAAAATGACAGAGTCGTCCGGAGGGACAAAATATTGAAATGAAACACTTCTTACGGATAAACTCGCGATTAATATTACTAGAACACTAATTAATAGAATACTACCGACCCATATCTTCTCTTGGGTGTCGTGAAAGGCGACTAACGGACTAAAGACTGTACATACATCCAATCCAACAGCATAGGCTCACCGCCTGTTACGCTAAGCACATTGTATTGTTGTTTGGTGAAACGTGACCTCCTCATTGTCTGATCTCTGACTAACCCTTCGGGGATAATAGTGTAATAGTCGAGTTGTATTGTATCACTATTATATACCTAATTTTATCCAGACGTTAACATAGTATGTTAAAAGTGCCCGCACTTGGCAAGTGCTCAACCGAGGTGCAAACTGCCACACATCGTCCGCCAAGAGTGTAGCCATTAATTTAATGGATGAGATCATACGGGTGGTTGTATGGGAAATGGGATGCAACTTTTGTTATAATACCTCTATAACTTTATATGTACATAAAATAGACGTGTTTGGCGAAATACGCAGATTAGTTAATATAAAGAATATTACAATAAAAGATACATAATATTGTATACTTACCTATAATTATTATTCTGTTTTAAAAATCCCAATAGTTTTTTTTGTGATGAAATTTTTCTCCAGGCTGAAATCAAACACTGCCCTTCTACCTTAAGAATATTATATAATAAGTATTTAATTACATAATATTTCCATTTAAAAAATACCAATAGCTTTTTTTGTGATAAAAAATAATTTCTGGAGACGGCATTCGAACACTGCCTTACGCTACCATTATATACTTACTTACGACGAATATTTAAAAAAAAATCTTCCGACGAATAGAGATTCCCTCCCCTTTTTTTGAAGTCAGTTAAAAACAAAACCGTAAAGTTATATGGCCTTTTCTTTTTAAAATTACTTGATTATGTTTACTTGTACATATGATGCACTTATAACAAAGCTTCAATTTCGTTTTATGGGTTTTCTTTTTATTATTAATGTGCGTTTAACTCATTATAATAATAGTCCTGTTAACGCATCCTGTTTATCTAAATTACTGTGTGGGTTAACGTCTGTAGTCTAACGGAGGTATGGGGACTGAACCACATGAATGGTAGTTAGTTACTCATGTGACTGAACCACGATTTCTCGCGGTCAATCCGAGTATCTATCCGCTCGGCTACCGACGACACGCCTCAAACCATTAAATTAATACGAGTAAGTAATTATATTAAGGGTTTATCATAATAAAGTACAAAGAGGGATCGCTCATTAATTATTTAACATTTAAACATTCAATTGCTATAAAGAAAAGTTCGGGTTGGTTGCATATAATCTTCGATCAACAATACAACTAGATGTCAGGTCGGCGCTAAAAATGTGTCTCGGTAAATAAGAGCGCACTTGAGAAGTGTTGTAATTTATTGCTTCGAAAAAGTATTTATTCACGTAGACAGAATTCAGCTTTGATTTTGTACGTGACGCGTTATGTAGTTGGTATTGTTGATTCGAAGCTTATAATACTTAATTTTTGAGTATTCAGTCAAAACGAATATTTACAATAAATAACTGCATAGGTGGTAGGAAAAACATTTGTAACGAACTTTTAGGTAGGGACCTACATTAACTATAAAATACGTTGCTACTAAATTCTCTTAACCAATTTAAGACCTACCTAACTGTTGTAGCAATTTGCGTAAGCAACTTTCGCATTAATTCCCGCATTGCAAGTTGAAACTATTATAAAAGTAAGTAGCTAAATATATTATGTAACTTTTTTTTAATAGGGTCAAACTTACTATCATTTTATAAACGCGAAAGTTTGTAAGTATGGATGAATGTTTGTTACTCTTTCACGTAAAAACTGCTGAATGGATTTGGTTGAAATTCGGCATACAGAGGGTTTATAACCTTTTTTTTTTTTTTTTTTTTTTTTTCCCAGGGGAACTCATTACGAGTACCAGAGCCTTGAAGAGGCACCCGGTTATGTGGGACTCGCCCGTCCGCCTTTCCACACCCACCGACAAGGAGAGAGGCTCCAGGTCAGCTGCCAGGACAGAAGTCCTAGCTGTGAGGGCGAGACGGAGGGGAATACCCACTAAACCCCTGGGGGCCCAACAATCCGAAGCTGAAAGCTGAGGTGGATGTCGCGGTACATGCTACTGGGGATTAACCCGCGACGGTCACCCCGTCGCCCGTGTGCCAACCTATGACCGCAAGCGGTCACGCGCCGACACACGGGCAACCTCGCGCACGGCACAACACAAAACAGCGTGCCCACCCTCTATGAGCACGCGATCCTCCAAGGTCACAGATACAAGGACAGCACAGGACAAACACAAGACAAAGACACATCGGTCCTCCGACCCTTGGGCTTTTGGGGAGGTATGGTCATACCCATGCCAAAGCCCAACACTACTTGCGCTTGCTTCCGCAAGCGTCCCTCCGCAAACAGGCAACACCACAAACAAACACACAACAAACAACGCGGCCTTCCATCAGCCCGTCTTATCCTACTCGGCAGCCCGGACCCCGACTTAGAGACAGAAACCGCCCACGAATCTGGCTCCGACTCGGACCCCTAGCCCCACAAACACTTACCGACCCTCGACCTCGGGCCCTTGACCCAAACCCCGGAACTCGGAGACGGACCCCCGGTAAAAACCGGGAGGTCACTCGATGCCCCGACGATTCCCGATGTAGCGGAAGCCTCAACCAGGCGGCCCCCCCGTATCTTTCACGGCCTACAGAGTTGGACAGACTCCGTCAGGCCGCTACTCCACGGTCGCTCGCGAACACACACCGGGGTCTCGAGCCCGACGCTCGACTCCCGGTGCCCGAGGCCTTAACCTACACAAAACAAATCCCCCAAGGACGTAGTGGAGGGGAGCGAGCGGGGAGGCGCTCGCTCCGCCCCACACGCCAATACTCCTCTCAAAACCGCTCAGAAGGAGCGGCGAGCGTGTGGCCCAGAGTGGACACGCACGTAGAAGTTCGGCGCCCAGAAGGGGCGCCAGGGATTGGCATAAAGCCCCTTGTCCAGGGTGGTGGAAAGAGGCCTTACGACAATCCCTACAACACGCGAGGTCTTACCCCCACACACACAAAGGACGGCGCTCAGAAGGAGCGCCGCCGAAACTCCAATCCTCAAAGCCGCTCAGAAGGAGCGGCGAGTCATCAAGTGCGTGCCTACTCCGGGTCCCACGGTCGCATAAGGAGCTACGACCACACGTCCCGGACCGGGCACGCACTTGACGGTGCAGGCCCAGAAGGGGCACTGCCTAGAATTCGGCGCCCAGAAGGGGCGCCAGGGATTGGCATAAAGCCCCTTGCCCCGTGCCAAGAGGCCTTACCCCAGGGTGCACCACGAGGAGGTTCCCAAATTTGCACCCCAGATGGTTTATAACCTGGATTAACACATAGGATACCTTTTATTCCGATATTTCCACGGGAACGGGAACCACGCGGGTGAAACCGCGAGCGGCCGCTAGTCTTTAATAATTTTTAACTTATTAGGCGAATAAATAGTTTATGATTCAGTATGTTTTACATCAATGTTCAGTATATGTAAGTAAGTAGGTATATGAGGGTTTATGCATTTCAGTTTCCCATATGAACTTCCAAGGTCCCATTTTGAAAAACCAATTACCTACTCAGCTAAATTAATTTTAATGAAACTTTGCATGCATTGTAGAAAACATAAAAAAGTGTATTTAACTGAATTGCGATTTAAAGCCCACTACAGAAAGTTTAAAATCGCAATGACGTAGGTGGGCATATTTTTTTAAACGTGTACCTTGATCTAAATGTGGCTAAAAATGCAAAAGCTATTATATCCATTGTTTAAAGCGTTCTGGATGATCTGTGAAGCTGTATTTACTGAAATACTGATAAATTTTGAGAAAATACCCACGGAATTCGTTTAAATTGCGATTTTACTACAGCTGGGTCTGAAAATTTCTTCTTTTCCGTTACCACACAAATTGAAAGACAAAACGAAAATAAAGACAAGAAAAGTTATAGAAAATGATTTGATTTAGTAAAGCAACAGTTTCTCTTTATAATTTTATCATTTAAAAAATAAAATTGGTATAATTTTAAAATAACAGCAAATTTCTTGTAGTTCCGTTACCATAGGTCGCGCAAAACGTAGTATTTTTTTCTTTGCTGTTTAAAAACCATGACAAGGAACGAAGTAATTCCTTTTTTATAAGGAGCGGATAACAATAGTTTATAATATACAAAAGAAACTTGAAGAATTAGTCTATAATTAATAAAGTAATTGTGAATTAAATAACATATATTTTTTTGTAAATAACGGAAAGAACGGTAACGGAATTCTAAGGCAGTATTTATATTGTGTACCTAATGCATAACTTTTTGATGTGTATAAAGTAATCACCAGTCGTGCGTCTTAAGTAAAACACACAAGTCTTTTTTTTCTGATTTTATAGATTCATTATTACATAGATTCTTTAGATTTTAATTAGCAGTAAATATACTTGATATTTTAGAAACGAAGTTCTTAATTAAATGCATCTTAAAATCTTTGTGGAGAGAAAAATAAAAAATGTTCCTTTTCATTATTTTTAATTTTTTACGAAACTTTTTAGTTTTATATGACACCTTGTATCACTAATACCTATTAATCTTTTATAGTTAATTTCAGTATCAAAAACTTACTAACTTACCTACATTACCCTTCCTAATCTCTTTAAGTCATTCTTTTATGGCAGTTATCTCACTAATATATATCTTGTGTAGTTAAATTCAGTTCAGAAACTTATAAGTAATTTTTTTTCTTTCTTGTCCACTAATATTATTTTTATATTTTATTAAAAAAATATAAAAAACTGAGATGAATTTCCCATTTTGAACGCGTCTTTATGCTTCTTTTCCGTTACTTTTTGCTTTCCTTGCCTACGTTACTGCCATTCCAGAAACGGAAAAGATAGGTAACGGAAATTTCCCTTGTTAGAAAAATCGATAAATACATATTTTTACAAACGGTATGAATACATGCTTACTACATTCATATTCCTAAATAAATATTGATGCCTAATGAATACAATAACTTACAATAATACTAACGAATGTGTCAAAATACGTGATACTAACCTGTGGTATTGTGGAGAACACAAGGTGGCACGCGCAGAACACGACTTTTCCCTATCAGAATTATGACAGACCTGGTAACCTACGACAGTTTTGAGTATTTTCTTGTAAAGAAAAATGTTGCCACTTGCAAATTAAGTAGTTTGTTTGATAGTTTTTTTTACTATTTGGGAGATATTATGACAAACATAATTTTGGTAACGTATTAGGGGAAACTTTTTTTTCTGAATTTTTTGAACTTGTTTTAAGCTATTTTAATATGTATTTAAGTGGAAATGAGGTTCGATTTTGTAAATTTACACTTAAGTCTTTATGAAATAAAAAACATCAACATAAATGATAGGATACATGCAATAAATTTTCACACTTCTTTTCCAAAAAAAAAATCCGACATATAAAATAAAGCTGCTTTCGTTACCAATATTTTATTAATGCATGAGATATTTAAGAGTTTTTTATTAACTTTAAAGAAAATTATGATTCAGCTACCGGAATTTAGATGTTTTAATGAGCTAACTTTAATGGATACATTTCTAGAGCATTTCAAAAATTCTGACACGTGAAAAACTAAGGTACATCGAAAAAAAAATGCCCAGGTACCTACCTACCTAACGAAATCCGTAAACCCTCTAACAAAGTTGTTCTACGAGTAGGTATATGCTACGAGACGGTAGGTACATACAATTGTATAAACAGGCCACACGCAAAAAGAAAGACAAGAAAAATAAAAGAAACAAACAAAAGGTTCGATATTCGAAAAGCTTATTTTTTTAATAACAAAATTACTATCTTGTTATAATAATTATTATAACAAGATAATAATTATAACAAGATAGGCAAATAAATAGTTCAAGGTTCAGTTTAACAAGTTGTTCGACGAGTATGCTACGAGACGCTAACATAATAATTTGTATAAACAGGCTACATGCAAAAGGAAACACAAAGGGACATCATCAAGCAGCATCGAATAAAAGAAACAAATAAAATGGTCGATATTCGAAAAGTTTATTTTTTCAATACTTAACAAAATTACTATTTTGAAATTACAACAAAATAGGTGTTTAAATAGTTAAGGTTCAGTTTAACTAAATTGTTCTATGGGCGCCTATGTATGCTACGAGACGCTAACATAATTGTATGAACAGGCCACATGCAAAAAGAAAAACAAAGGGACGCCACCATCGATTAAAAAAACAAACAAAAGGTTCGATATTCGAGAAGCTTACGCACCGTAAGTAGGTCGGGCGCGCGTCACGGCGGGCGGGTGACGTCACGCGGCGTGACGTCAGCGCCCCTCCCCCGGTCACGCCTCGGTCGGGCGGTATCAAGGCGGTAATGCACAGATCGCTCGAGCATAAGTATCGATTGCGAAACACTTGAATGCACTCTTTTTTGTTTATCGCCGTACTACGATGCGATATTGTTTAAGTAGAATGCTCTTTAGACTATTCGAAACTGACAAAATTCTCCAATCGATATTCAAACATTAGAAGTTCGATGTAGAGTTCAAAATCAGTTGCACGTTTTTGACGTTTTGGCGTATTATATTGGCATAAGTGCCAAAATAAAGAAAAATACACACCGAAAATGTCTGGTTAGAACCTGGTCTCAGACCCAGTAAACCTAGGTTTAATTTATTTGGTGGTAGGACTTGTTTAAGTCTTGCTTTGGGCGTTGTTATTATTGTAATCAATGATACTATTATTGGTTGTAATTGTTTTGTGAATAGCGCTTCCACCATCGGCCTTATCACCAGGTGAGATGAAGGCCCTTACCCTTCCAGTTTTAATTTTGTTAAAAATATTATTACTTTAATAAAATGCAACACTTAGCAGATGGAGATCAAAGGAAAAAAAAACTTTCCTACACTCACACCAATTAACTAGCCCAAGAGAAGCTTCGAAGATACTCGTTAAATGGTTACTAGACAACGGATAAACATACTTAAAATACTTAAATACTTACTCATTATACATAGAAAACACCCAGACCCGAGAAAATTTAGAAAATAAATTATTTCTAAATTGACCCGACTGGGGATTGAACCCGGGACCTCAGAGATGGCGACACCATGAAAACCGGTGTACAAACCAATCGACCAAGGAGGTCGTCAAAAATAATATTTACTTTCTGATTTGTTATTTAAATCGGTTAAATTGTATTTATTAAAAGTGTCGGTTTTCAGTGCTTTTTCGGTTTATTTTTTATAATCGGATTTTTTTTACTTCGAAACATTCATAAAAAAAGCTCTTGACGAAATGAGAACCTCGTACTTTTTTGGTTGGTTTAAAAATGGCCGGTTGATAAACTCGAGCCTTATCATTATTACATACTAGCGGCCTGCCCGCGATTTCGTCTGTACCAAGTAATATTTGTAATGAAGGGTTACGTACGGTACCTATTACCCGAGAGAAAGGCACTTGCTGAGTTTCTTGCCGGTCCTATAAGGACCTCTCAGTACAAGGCTCCCGCCCCATGTTAGGAATTACGAACTGTGGCATAGCGACATTCATTTAAGTGCTCAATTATTGTAGCCTAAATTGAATAAATGATTTTGAATTTTATATTGAATTTAGAATGGAGTCTCACAAGTCTTTTAAGAAGTCATCATCGGTCTATACGTACCTATTATATGGTGAGATTGGCCATAACTCACCACGTGGACCCAATGCGGTAAGGACAAAGAATATACGACCTTAATTTTTCATAGTCGTCTGCTGATCGGACAGTTTTGTATGGGAGGTCGAAATTTTTGTGTCATTTTTGCACATAGGTTTCTTGGGAAAAGTTGTTCAGTTTCATAGGTGGAACTCGCCCTTAATTTTTTTTTATTGAGAAAAATTAAGGGTGTATGTGTATTATGGTAGCACGTTGTTATAACTGTTATAAGAAGAACACTCGGTTCCGTCCACCCTTATTCAATGGCGTAAACACATAATTTATGTAAAGAAGTCATAAATTAAACGTAGCAATAAAACCAAAACACCAATAATTAAACTCAGGCAAACAGATCAAGGTATACCAACACTGAAATGTTTGTCAAATATTGTTTTATCGATGAAAAAATACGCAAACATTTGCGTTAAATACACCAAAGCCCGACCCATGTCCCCCCTCCTCCCTCACAATTCCTACTCCATCCTCAATTAATCCTATTCTTTTTTCTTCCTCAAGGTCGGCAATGCATCTGCGACTACTCTGGTTTTGCGGGTGTCCATGGGCGGCGGTAATCACTTTCCACCCGGTGAACCGCTTGCTCGTTTGCCTCCTACTTTAATATAAAAAAAATGCTTTAAATGCACACAAGAACATACACAGAAAAAATTTTTTTTACAGAGACAAAGTACAAAATAGGCGGCCTTATTGCTAATTTTGTCTGGCCTGGTAGCCTACTCTTGAAACAGAAATGCATTAATCAATTTCCAATCACAAATCTAAAAAATGTCAAATGGCACTTTTGTAAGCGACAATAGCGCCACATTGGAATTAAATTGCGTGGAAATTGATTGAACAAATTATTATCGAGATGGCGTTCTGGAATTATCTTTCCTTATCCCAATATCGATACATATTAATCGCATTGGAATTGTATTAAGATTGAGTTTGCGTTCGAGAGTAACCCCCCTGTTTATTGGCAAAAAAGGTTTTGAACGTCAAGTAGGTACCGGGTGCCTGTCAAGTGCCAGTGCTATTCACCATTTGATCATTTTAACCGCTTTTCCTTCTTCTTCTTTATACCCTTGTCTGCAAGAGTCATAGAGGTTACATAGAATTGAATTTCTATTGTGTATGTGTACGGTCATTCACCGCACATTAGGTAGTTGGTTTAATTCTCTAAGGCATTTGCACATCAGCGTTTTTATAATTGTAGCAATAATTAATTTATAGTTTTTAGTGTGTAATCAATCAAGTATCGCTGCCGATCGCGCACTCGTTATCATCAGCATTTTTATTAATAGCATTATTGTAGAATCGTAATAAACAAAGTATTTTTCTCTTCAAGTTTCATCATTCATACAACCAGCAACAGATTCCTATCATGAAACATTCAAGGTGTATGGGTTTAGCAAGAACTCATACAGTCTGTCTGGTTTTACGATAGCTGAGCTCATATATCTACGTACCAAGAGCCAAATTCAATTATAAATACAAATACAAAAAAAAATACAATAATCTTTATTCAGTTTTGGAGATTACAAAAACTTAGGGATGACCTTTGAAGTACTTGTGTACCTGTGTTAGGAAATCCCGCTCTTCCATAACAATTGTGTTACATACTCCACAAAACAAAGTATTTATTAAAATTTTATTAAAAAACAATAAAAAAAATTAAAAGATAAGAGTGTTTGTGTGCGTGTGTGAGTTTGTAAGCAAAATAAAACAAACATAAAAGCACCTACTACGCGTAACTAGGTGCTACGCGCTACGAATCATACGTAGCTCGTAGACTTACTAAAAACTCACTTACTACGGCAGACCTACAGTATACAGTAATTTATTTAATTGTTTGTATTTAGCATTGACCGCGTAGCTACCAGTGCTACGCGCTACGAATCATACGTAGCTCGTAGACTTAATAAAACCTCTTACTTACTACGGAGGACATAGAGTATACAGTATTTTATTTTTTTGTTTGTTCTTAGCATTGACCGTGTCGCGTCGTATAGCGGTGAAAGATTACTACCACCCCGCCTCTTTTTACTTGGGTGTCGTAAAAGACGACTAACGGACTAAAGACTGGATAAACATACAACTGCATAGAGCGGCGATGGGCTCACCACCTGTCACGCTGAGCACTTGAGCATTCGCTATTTAATATTTTGCTATGACATCAATGTTCTCTATCACCACACTCGTCATAAGCGCGTTGGTAATCACCTAATCACAAACCCTGCGTAGAAATATCCAAAACAAAGTTGGATCAACCCGGGAATTGAACCCCGGTCCTCCGGATATAGGCCGAACGGTTAACTTTTGGCCATTTGCGTAGCACTGCTAGCTACGCGTAGTAAGTGCTTATGTTTATTTTATTCGGTGATGGCCGGATGATCCAACTTTGTTTTGGATTTTTCGACGCATAGGGTTTGTGATTACCAACCCGCTTTTGACGAGCGTGGTGATAGAGACAAACGGGAGTAGCCAAATATCAAATAGCGACTGCACATGTGCTCAGCGTGACAGGTGGAGTGCCCATCGCCGCTCTATTCAGTTGGATGTTTGTGCAGTTTTTAGTCAGTTAGTCGCCTTTTATGACACCCAAGGGAAGAGAGGCAGGGTGGTAGTATTCTTTCACCGCCACGCGACACGGTCAATGCTAAGAACAAACAAAAAAATAAAATACTCTATACTCTAGGTCCTCCGTAGTAAGTAAGAGGTTTTAGTAAGTCTACGAGCTACGTATGATTCTTAGCGCGTAGCACTTGTAGCTACGCGTAGTAAGTGCTCATGTTTATTTTATTATTTAGTGTTTTTAGTTTATTTTAGTTTAGTTTCTATTGTTGATGGCCGAATGGTCAATCAATCAGCCCAATATCCGGAGGACTCTGGTTTAATTCCCACGTCGTTCCAACTTTGTTTTGGATTTTTTGACGCTTAAGGTTTGTGATTACAACCCGGTTTTGAGGAGTGTGGTGATAGAGACAAACATTGATGTTATAGCGAAATATCAAATAGCGACTGCACATGTGCTCAGCGTGACAGGTGGTGAACCCATTGCCGCTCTATGCAGTTGCATCTAATCGTTCTTCCTTCACCCACAGCACGTATACTATAACTGCAACTCGAATGTGATAGCGTAGATGTTGCTGTTGCGCCCGCAGGTCGCCGCCGTACCGCGCGCGGCCGGAGCCGGCGACGCCGGCGCCGCCCGCGCCGGACCGGCAGCCGTCGCTAAAGGAGAAGAAGCCGCTGCTTAAAGGGCCGCGGCCGGTCGGCTCCAGTGTGTCTGGTGAGTACGAATCACTTGCATTTGTAAAAAAGAAGCTCCCGGAAAAAAGAAATATGAAAAGCAATTCATTTACAATTACACAATACAACAGTGTTGCCAATCGCTTGTTCAGTATCGATAGACGATTGATAGTTTGTCGATAGTAAAGCTGTAACCGATAGTTAAGGCGTAACAGATAGTAAAGGCGTAATTCAATATAAGCCTTCACACCAAGGTAACCGACAGCCCACCGGATTAACAAGCTGAAGTGACAAAGCGCCGGCCATATCAGTCGCAGAACCGCTTACCGTTGGTGTAGACGAGTTCTGGAGTGGAGAACGTGTATCGGCAAGCGTAGCGTAGGACGCCCGTAGAATAGGTGGGAGTGATAATCTTCGCAAGGTGGCTGGCAAGAGCTGGATGAGAGTAACGTCGCCTGCGCCGGACCGGCTGCCGTCGGAGAAGGCGAAGAAACCGTTGCTCAAGGAGCCACGGCCAGTCGGCTCCAGTGTGTCTGGTGCTAGCATTTAGCTTTTACATATTTTTTTTATTGCGTCTATGGCCTAATGGTGAAGCGCTCGGGCCGATACCCTGAGGTCTTGGGTTCAATTCCCAGGTCGGTCGAAGTGTGTGACGAATTTTATCCCGGGATTGTGATTACCTACCAACCCCACATTTAGCAATCGTGATGATTAATACAATACCCATCAATTGGCTACTTGACAGTTTTCGAAAAAGTGTTTTGAACATTACAAACGCTTATTTTATACCTCTTGCAATATTTTTTTCTTTATTAATTTCAAATTTCGTGCGAATACGGTTGGTCACGTGACATTTTACAGAGAAAACCTACAATGACACCGAACATCTATTATTAGTTATTACATAAGTTGGTATACAATAGCAGCAACATACTACATAAGCAAAATGTTATTAAAAATATTATAATTTATTGCTATTTAATAAAATGTTATGTAAGCAAACGCTAACACACTCACTGATAGATGCTATGCGATACTAAACTAGTTTACTTAGTTTAGGTATCAGCTCGGTTGTTTTGCACTACTAACCTTAATTTTAAAACTTTACAATTTAAGCGGCACTCTTGTAATGCATTATATTATTATGTAGACAAATGTTATTTTAGAAGCTTTATGTATTTAGTCTAAAGTTTTACACAGCAAATAAATTTATTCTTATTCTTATTCTTATTTAGCCCTGTGACGTCACACTTCAATAAGCAAACAAATTTATCTTGAAGCCTGACAGATAGTTTTTGATAATTTTGTGGAATGTGACGTCACACGAAGCTCAATCATGGCCGCCCGTGTCCACCACAGAGAGAAAATCGCAAATTGATTGTGTAAAAATAAAATATTTACAAATTATGTTAATAAAACTATTGGATAATTATCGTTAAATCATAAACTACCATTTCCGACATATTTCATATTTTATGGTTACAACTGTCAAGTAGCCAATTGTAGCGATGGCTTCATTTCAATGACGGAGGCCTTTGCCCAGTAGTAGGACAGTAAACAGAACTTTACTTTACTTTTTACTTCAATTGTACATGTATAATTTCCAGATTCCATCTCCTTATCGTCGCCGGTGGCATGCGTGTCCCCCCGCGAGGAGGTGGCGGGCCCCCCCATGCCCCCCAACGTGGGCTCCCTCCCTGAGGAGCATAAAGCCTGCCTCCTGGGCCGGCTGGGCCAGAGGAGTAGAAGAAAGAGGGCCATGCTGATATACGTGTGCGCTGCGGACTCGCAAGGTAACAGACAATCCCTCAACTCATTTCACAAAGTTTATTTGTACTGATACCCGAGACCAACCGTCAGGTAGTGGCAGACTTTCGCAAGAGACCGCATACCTATTCGATAGGTCTCGAGGACGAATTAGAACCCGCCGAAACGCATTTTTCATTCAGTACTCATTAGACTAGCGTCTCAGGAGAGTGGCCCAGTGAACATGTGAAGTTCACTGCCTATTTTCCAGATAAAAAACCGGAGCTGTCGTGCTCGCGCACTTCTCGGGGCTCGGGTCGTCAACTCTAAAGTCGACTTCCAAATGTCCCCTTTGATAGCGAAGTAGTAAGCACACTCACTTCTCGGAACCCATCCGGAAGCCTAGCCAGTTTCTACGCCCTACGCGGCTGGCTGGACAGGAGGCACGGCATCTAGGGGGCCACCTCTATTAATTCTCTAGACTAGTACCGAGTTAGAGTAGAGGCAGTTTGAGGGGAATAAAAAGAGAGTGGTAGAATTCTGCTAAAGAGTTTTACTCTAAGTCTTCATGGGCTTGTAATTGTTAATTCGTCTGTGTGTGCACTGTCTTTTGGGAAATAAGCAGCAGCGTGCGCGCATTGTCCGACGAATTACAGGTCAACGATATTTCCGATGCTTTTTAGCGAGTGAGGCCCCTGGTTAGAATTGCGGTGGATTGAAAAGATATCTGAGAAAATAACCTTTATTATACGCCCTTCTCCAGATTGCTGCGCGGAGAAAGGCGCGCTCCAATGCGGTGCGGCGGCGCGGCTGCGCGCGCGCGCCCGCGGCCGCGGCTGGAGAGTGCACGTGGCCGATTTGCACTGGAGGTCCCCGTTGGAGCAGCAGAGGGACCACAGATTCCCCGTCCTGTGTATAGCTGAGTTAGCGCGTAAGTCCAGTCATACATAGATACGTAAACTCGCGCCAGTTTGCCATAGGGGTAGGCAGAGGGACCATCTGCTTGCACACTTCTTTCTTTCTGTCCAGTCATCATTATTTCTGACGAAAGACGTCTGTCCAATTCAGAGGATTTTCAACCCGAATTTTATTTCTGAATAATGATGAACACTCCTTGGGGAATGTCGTAGAATACGCTGCCTCCTTCTCCCGATACCTACGTCTGCGACGAATCAGTTTCGCGTTGATGGCATTCTCTAGGACAAGAAAATTACCTCGTCACAGAAGAAGGCCATGGCTGTCCATGACCTCTTGTCAAGCTTATATTTTACCATAAGGGACAGGGAGATGTATATTCCGACAATGCCAGTCAGGATGTAACGCTGCGCCGCCCACGCCCCACACACCGCAATGATGTGATCAGCTGTGTCCTGTGCAGCTCCACACTCGTGGCCTTCGGGGGACAACTCTCTCCACTTGCCCTACACAAGCTCATCAGTATAATGTCCAACTTTTAAAGTATCAATATTATATCTTTACTCTAGGTCCAACTGGACATCATAGACTTATGATGGTTGTAAATAGAAAACTTACTCCCGTTTCCAGGCCAGGCAGAGCTAGGCGCGGTGGTGCCAGTAATCTTCCTGAACTCAGGTCTGGGCACGCCACTGCTGCCCCACACCCTCGAGTGCGCAGACTTCAAGGCAGCGCTGGAAGCAGCCGAGGATGAGAGCGACAAAGCACTGCTCAATAAATGGTAAGTGTAGTAGATATCCCTAGTAATAATATGGTAGGTACGGTAGATTTATGTAAATGTACCTACACTTAATAACATAGAACAGAATATATTTTATTTGCATTTGACTGGGGTACATACATATTTAGTTATTAAAATATTTTACAATAAAGCTCCTCCCATTCAGCCAACAACGATGACATGCAAATTATTTGATTTAACACACATAAATAAAAAGAAAGGTCAATTATACATTATTTTCAAACAAGTTAGATTACTCTGTGCATCGAACTGTTTCTTATCTGCGACAGTGATGGGACATAAAGATTAGTATTCTACTAGCAAGCCGTCTCTTTTAATACAGTAAACAAGTTGAGGCTTTGCGCTAGCCATCTGACAGGGATCTTGTGAAAATTGTGGTACAATTTGAAACCGCCTCTGTGTGTTCAGTGGTTTATAGTCTTTAGGCCACCGGTGTATCCACCTGGCTAGCTACCACTAGGCACCATCTTATCTAAATATATCGCCATCACATCAATGTTTGTAGCATTGTTCCTCAGTAGTCGAGGATTCCGGGTGAAATGCAGTATTTTTCGGTCTTATGACCACTTAACATCTGGTGGAATAAAGGCTAAAATCTTACCCGGATGCTTACTATTTGTTTGATGGTAAAATTTCCCTCTCGCAGCACATCGACCCATTAGTGTCTTTTGTGCAACATGACCCTGCTTTAAATGTGTCCTTGCCATGCTGTTCTATTATCGTTCTAATCCATCTACTTAAGATTTCTTCTACCATTCCGACAGTTTAGAGATTAGATTGCCAGTTCCGTGTTTCAACTATCGTTCTATCCCATCTACTTAAGATTTCTTCTCTCTTCAGGTACAGTTTAGACGCGAGCACTACCCCACCCTGTTACCGTCTTGTGCGCGGTGCGCCGGCGCGCTGGCGGCGGGAGATGGCCAAGACCTTGAACGTGCTGGTCAGAACCCTGCCTCAAGAAGCTTGCGACGCGTACCTGACCACTGTGGTGGAACAGGTCAGTATTGACCGGGGTTCAACGCAAAACTACTCAGTAAAGGCATCCTACGCGTACCTTTTTATACCTGCGGGAGTTGCACCGGTCGTAGTTACGAGGTAAAAGTGAGATTCAATCATTGGACTCCATTCAAGACGTCTTCCTGGATATGTGGTTTTCGTCTGGTTCGCGGTGCACTGGCGAAGGTAAATGGCCTAGACCTTGAACGTGCTGGGGGGCGATCGCCCTAAATAGATGGTCAAAACTTTGAACGCACTGATCTGGACTCTGCATCAGGAAGCTTGCGACGCAGGCCGCCTCAAAGTGCTACTATTTCCTCAAGGCATCTGCGACTTCTCTGTTTTTGCTGATGTCCATGGGTGGCGGTAATTACTTTCCATCAAGTGACCATCTGCTTGTTGGCCTCCTTTTCACATAAAAAAAATAATTCAAAACAGATTTCTAGCGCGAAAAACATAAGTGCCTCTAAAGGGATTTTACTCAACCATTGGTATAGTTCGCAGCTCCTTTAGTAAGCTACACTTGTCCACTGCACTGTTCAACGGAACTTTAGTTACCTACACTCTTAATTTTTATTCATTTATAAGAAATTAAGGGTGAGTTTCACCCATGAAACTGAACAACTTTCCCCAAGAAACCTTTGTGCAAAAATGATTGTCATGTGTCATTTCACATTAATATTCGACAAAACCAAAATTATAGAAAATAAACATGACGTTTCACTTTCTCGCCAAGAAGTCTGTTCACCTCTCTATGTAATTAAATACTTTGTAATGTTTAGGAGGTGCAGCACACGGTTTTGCTGCACGTGGAAGCGGCGCGGCGCTGCGTGTGGGTGTGGCGGGCAGGCGTTGGGGGCGGCGTGCCGGTGGCCAATGCTGGGGGCGGGGGCGCCGGTGGGGGCGGGGATGCTGCCGGGGGTGAGCCCGAGCCGCAGGAGCGGCCGCACCATGCGGAGCTGCAGCGGAGGCTGCACAACCTGCAGAAAGATCTCAAGGTATGACCTTAGTCATTTTTTTTTGTTAGTTATGAGAGTTTAAGCATTTCAGCTTACCATACTTTCCATGTTGAATTTTTTTTAAACCAGTTAGCCTGTTTTGATGAAACTCGGCATGCTGAAGTAAAATATAGAGATCTAAATAGTTTGTTGAAAACATTTTTAAAACGTTTATTTAACTGAGTTATTGCTATTTTAAACTTTCTATAGTGGATTTTAAATCGCAGTAGCTCAGCCAAATAAACGTTTTTTAAAAATGTTTTCAACAAAACTATTTAGATTCCTGTATTTTACTATAGCATGCAGTTTCAATAAAAATGGCTTAATTGGTCTTTGACGACTTTGAAGATTGTATGGGAAACCGAAATGCGTAAATCCTCTTAATGTAAGCAGATAACCAACTTGCATTGAGCTAGCATGGTGGGTTATGGTCCAATGTCCCAATATGGGAACGCCTGTGCCCAGCAGTGGGACGATTATAGGCTCGATTATAGGATGATGATGATGACGAATGCAACCTTATGTACCTAATGTAGCATAATACCTAATGTACCCCCTAGAAAGGTTATGTGGAGGCCAATGATGTTACAATAAAATATCATTGGTGGAGGCATAGTTAGGTGGGGCTCTCGACAAAGCTAAGAAAATACCAAATTTTAAAGAGGGAGGGAAAACACCCCCTAAGCACTGAAAATTCTAGTAAAGTGGAGGCTCGGGACCTGTCCACTACGGAATTGAATCACGGGATCTCTGAGACCTTAGCACCTAAAGTTACTCCTTCATTAGTTTCACCAGGGTCAAGTTGATGATAATGATTGTGAGTGATAGAAAAGACTGTGTTTTGCAGTAGTTTTTGCAGTAGCAGCAGTTTTCTGAAAAAGTACTTTTTTTAATGCTAACCATCTGATTTTAACTTGATAACCGTGTCATGTAGCGGTGAAAGAATACTACCACCCCCTCTCTTCCCTTGGGTGTCGTAAATGGCGACTAACGGACTAAAGACTGCACATACATCAAACAGCATAGAGCGGCGATGGGCTCACCACCTGTCACGCTGAGCACATGTGCAGTCGCTATTTGGTGAAAAGTGGACTATGGTAGAGGATTGCTTTTGCTGTCCTCATTGCCTCTCTGTCTGACTAACCCTTGAGGGATAATAGTCGTGATTATATGTACGTATTTATGTTTGATAACTTTTATAGTTATAAACTAAAAAAAAATATTTTTCTCGAAAAATTATTAGAGCACCATAAAACCAGACGCAATTGAAAATCAATTGTTTCGCGACCGCCGGCGGTCTTATGGTACTTAACCAATTAAGAGTGCGATATTTGTTACCAAAAATCCTGTACGACCTCGTCCCCAGTTACACCGGAGATCTTCAATTTTGCTCGATACTTAAGTGTGCGATATTTGTTACTAAAAATCCTGTACGATCTCATTCATCCCTTGGTCGAGTGGTTTGTACACCAGTTTTCATGGTGTCGCCATCTCTGAGGTCCCAGGTTCGATCCCCGGTCGGGTCAATTTAGAAATTATTGTTTTTCTAAATTGTCTCGGGTCTGGGTGTTTTCTATTTATAATAAGTATGTATTTAAGTATTTTAAGTATGTTTATCCGTTGTTTAGTAACCATTTAACGAGTTTCATAAGGAAGCTTCTCTTGGGCTAGATAATTGGTGTGAGTGTAGAAAAAAATATTTATTTATTATTTTTTATCAACAGTTACACCTGAGCGAGCGCAACATAATCCGCGCGAGCATCCGCGGCCGCTCGGCGCCGGGCGGCGAGGACGAGTACACAGAAGGCGTGCGCGCCGCACTCGCCGAGCGGTTGGATACGCTCCTGGATACGCTCATAGCGGATAGCGACGCGCCCGCCGGGTACAACGGGGTGCCCACAAGGTGAGACATCATTTAAAGCGAGTCTATTCTTTTTTTTTTTTTAATTGTTAGCTCTACAAAACTGAATACAATCCGCTAATAGTCTAAGCTTATGGTAAACTATTAAAATATCACATTGATTATACTCTACTTGATGCAGACACAGCGTGCACAAAAATAACATATTAGGTAAACATAAAATAAATACAAAAATAAAATAAAAAAACAGAACGAAAAAAAAACTGTACAAAAATAAAAATAAATGACGAACATAAAAACAAATGACAAACGCAATTACCCAACGAATTTTGAAGATTTTACTTTCAATCGAGGCAAGATACAAGGTTTTTTTTGGTAGAGGCTATAGAACCTGTAAATATATCGACCTCATTCCGGATCGCATTGCAACTAGATTTCATACGACAAATAGGAGAATTTCGACCAATGTTCGTCCGGCAGCGTGGTAAGTAAAATGTCTTCCTATTATGTAGCCGACTGCCTACTCGCGGTACAGTTAATGATATTCGTTCTAGCATGAAAGGAGAATCTATAAACCCATGAAGTATCTTGAAGAGAAACATGACATCTCCTATTTTTCTACGAGTAAACAGCGCTTGGATCTTGAAGTGCCGTAGACGTTGCTCATAGCTTTTAAGAGTGCGACATTTATTGTCCGTAAATGCCAGATGATACATAAAACGCTTTTGTACTCGTTCTATGCGATCCGAGTGCACCTGGTATCCAGGGTTCCAAACAGTACTACAATATTCCAATGTTCCACGCACAATGATTAAAAATGTAAACCTTATTGGTTAGGTACTGTGGAACTCGTAAAGGTTGGGGGGCGTTTGTTTTAATAACAACAACCTTTATTTAGTATACGAGTTCATTTATTGTATACTTTTATATACTCGTACATTTACAATTACATATTTTCAATATAAAAATAACATGGTCAAGTCTACCCATGTTGGCACTTCAGATCGTTCTTCTCAATTCCCGGTTTGACATCTTGTCATTTCAAATTATGTTTTTAATAAATTACTATAAAGTAAAACCAGCCAGCGCCCTAACATGGTATAAACTCTACATTCCTCCCAACCTGGGGAAAAAAAAAATTTTAAACAAAAAAAAATTTTTTACAACTTTTTTTTTTACATTTCTACCCATTTCTAAACATTTCTAAACATCCTAGCAGAAACGGGAAAAAAATACATACAAGAATGATTCAACCTAAACCCGACTTGGATTTAGCTATTCGAAGAATTAAACTTCGAAGAACTTGGCACATATAAACCCGTCAAAACTATATACCTATTTCGAATCATCCTCTAAATCACTAACTAACACGACTCACAAACATCACCCTTAACCAAAATTACATAACTAACTTTATCAATCTGCATGTTAAAATATTTCATGTTAATGCAGAGAAAAATTCAAACTCTCTAAGGGTGTGATAGTCGTTCTTAAACTTAAGCTTTATAGCAAGACTCAAAGCAGATACTATCAACTTATCAATAGGAAAAAATATTCTACACCATTATATTTAAAACTCTCAAGAATTCAAGAGGCTCAAGTACAAGGTAAGAAATAGAATCCCCAAAAACATGTCAACTATCCTACGTTATGACTTGATACTCAACAATACAATATTCCCTCATAATCTATAGAATTAGGGAATTATTGATTAAACTTTAAGGCAAAAGATAATCCCTCTATTTCCAATCCATTACTTAGGTAGAACTTCTACTAAGTAATTCCGAATGCTTATGAGAATAGTCACTCTATTCTACACCAGAAATTGCTTATCGTGAGAAAAATTTATTAACTCACCACAAACTACTAAAATAACAAACTATTAATTAACCCTAAACTACTATTACACTACTCCTATAAATCAAATAACCTACAACATCATACTCCTGCATACTACTAACTCCTTAACCCTTCATAAATTAATGCTATAAATACTCAACCCTTTATCTGCATACTACATACTGCTAACTCCTAAACCTTCACCAACTATGCTATAAATACTCAATCCTTTAACCCTCAGTAATAATAACACACCATTTACAAACCAGATACTAACCCTATATCCCATCATTTATGTGTGTGAAACCCAAATCAGGAATCCATGACAAATAGCTTATTGCCTAATCATGTTACACCAAATAATAGAATTAGTCGACTAGATCTACCAATCTAAATCTACTTAACCCTTACAACTCATTACCTTTCTCAAATACTTACTTTACCAGCATTCAACATTACAAATACGTTAATAAACCTATCTCACGCTTTTTATCAATATTTTCCTTATCATATCAAACTACTCTTTAAGGTATGTCTTGTATTTGGTCCTCTTTTTCAAACATCAATTGCTACCTAAAATACGTTTTTCATATTTCTCTCGTACATATGAAAACATAAAGACACATATTAGCAAATAACAATGACAACATATAACTTAAAATTAACCTACTAAAGCCTTCCCTTTTTACACAAACTTATAATAATTTACAAACATACACATACACAATAATGTCTACAAACACACTTCATCGTGACATGAAATGCTTTAGGCGATTTGTATGAAAAACGAACTTTACAAGCCACCAACATTAGACCTCCTATCGCTTAATGATTCTATATGCCATTGATAAAGACGTGCCAGTTTCGTACATCTGCCAATAACTCGCCTTGGAACATAATAAAACTAAATCATTGACGTTAAAGAATATCGGTCTAACTCTTACGTAGTGCCTTCGTAAATCAATGATATTATGTTAAAAAGAGGTAGATAGGTTATGTCAGTACTAATATGATTTCATTATTGGACCGAAGCGTCGTACGTACGAAAACCTGAGCATGCGCTATACTCACTAAATATTACGATGTTATACGGCCGAGGTAACTTGTCACTTCTAGTCGATGATCTCATATGGCCGCATCTGCCGAGTTAACTTGACCGTATTCTAAAGTGTGAGCAAGATAGCATGACAACTAGTAAGAGCGTAAACAAGACAGATACATGTAGCGCTGTGTCATTTCGAATTACATGTCAATTTGCTGTCGCACTCTATATTTTTATGACACAATTTATTCTGACATTTTGTAGTTGATAAATAAAAAGAACTTAAATCAATTAAAATTTAAACTCACGCATGCCACTCATGATATATAATTTCATGACCTTTTATGTAGTTCGCATGACACAGGACAGCATATTTTTAATTAATTTTCGGAAACAAATACATGCAAACTGACACTGTCAAAGTGTCAACACTGCTAACGCTTTTGTGAGACTACGCTTAGGGTAAGCCAATTAGCATAGTTTTCTGTTGCCACTTTTTGGCACATGTAACACATCTACCTCTTTTTTTATTGTAACATCATTGTCGTAAATAATCTACTCATACAACCTACCTATTCTATCGAATTTTCGTTTTAGGATAACCCGTTCCTAAATCTACATTAGTTACGAAACGTTTTTCCTCCACCGGCAAGGAAAATTCACCACTATTTGGTGCCTTCAAGAAATATACGTACCTAATCATTGTTACGCAATTTCTGAAAATCAATAAAGTCAACAATTGATTGATGCCTGTCACTTGTTGACACATCAATGTTTTTCTTTTCCGCGCCCGACTCGGAACTTTCTAAAACAATTGCCTGATCTAGAACATTCGATGACCTATCTGACTTTTGTTCTAACTTCAAACTTTCTAAACCAATTGTTTGACATGGAACATTCGATGACTTACCTAACTTTTGTCTAACAAGCGAACTCGATTTTTCCGAATCCTGTCTTGCAACAATAGCGGCTTTACCTATTTCGCTCGACACATTTGACTGAACTAAATGAATATCTCCTAACTTTTGTCTAACAATCGAACTCGATCTTTGCGAATCCTGTCTTGCAACAAAAGCGGATTCATCTTTTTGGCTCAACACATTTGGTTGAACAAAATTAATTTTTCCTTGGGAAAAAGACACACAATTGTTATATAAATCAATACACATCTTATTCTTTATTAAGAAATCCTGACCTAAAACTACACTACACTTTAAGTCAGCTATAATTATAAATTCTTGTTTAAATAAAAAATCGCTCAAAGAAAACATTATATCGCATTTTCCAACTACTTTTAACCTACTACCATTACTCGCACTAATACATCTATTTTCTACATCTCTACATTTTACTCCTATCTCATCCGCGGCAACTTGACTGATGCAGGAAACCGTGGCACCTGTGTCTACAAGAGCTACAGAATTAATCTCATTTGTAGAAAATACTAATAATGGCAATAACGTAGAAGAAGGTCTAACCTGTTGACTAGCTTCATCCATCGCTTGCAATTTCACGTCAGATGTGTGCGCTTGCAAAAGACCAGACGACATCTCAAAAACATCACCGTCGCGACAATTGGCCTTCTTTATTGTCGGCGCGGTGGAAAACCCGGCTGCGACTGCGTTTTCCTAAAATTAGAATGTAAATTATAGCTATTTGATAGTGTTGCAACGGAACTGGCATAACGGAAGCAGAAACGGAAACAGATGTCAAAAGTAAATCTTAACAGAAGCGGAAGCGGAAGCGGAAACGGAAACGGAAGCGTTAACACTATGAAAAAAAATCACAATTTTGCATTTTAATTTTTTTTATTAAATTTGTACTTTAATACTTAGTTTAATATTCAAAATTAAAAAGCGGCAAGTTATATTTTATGAACAGTAACTTGGCCGCTTTTTCGCCTTTAAGCCTATTTCTATGTTCGTCATAAATTAAACCAGCTCCGCTGAATAATTGTTCGCTGGCTACACTGCTGGGTGGAGCCGTTCTGAGTTCTGTTATAAAGTTTGCGGAACCAGAAGCAGAAACGGAAGTGAAAAATCATGCGGAACTTCCGCAGTTGCGGAAACGGAAACAGAGTTCTGTTGCAACACTACTATTTGAAGGTGCAGGTCCTGGTACAACGCGGCATTCATCTTGCACTTCCGTTGTCATTGGCGGACCAAATGGAGTTGGCGTACTACGATCACCTCCCCCACCAACAAACTTATGAACGAACGCAGCATGATTCTGCGCTAAGTTCATCTGCTCTTCACGTGCTTGTGGATACACCTTCTCCAATTGCAAAATAACCTGCCTGAGGTCTCTTTTATACGCATAGTGAGAATATGCTAGTTTATTCTTGAAGTAAGGCTTTAATCCCTTTAAAAATTGCGTAATGAACGTTGCTTCATTGGTTATGTTTGCTTTGCTAGCCAACTCCGATAAATTATAAAAATACTCGCTCAGGCCTTTCTGGTCCTGCTTGGCATTATAAAATAATTGGGAGTAATCACACACTTCAAATTCTTCCCTCAATTTATCCACCACTTTTTCAAAGCTTTTACATGAAGCTTTTATTGATCGGAAATAGTGAAGTGCAGACCCTTTTAAAAATGCTGGCAACAAGAATAACTGTTCCTCAGAGCTAGTGCACTTCTTATAAACTGCTACTGCTTGGAACTGCTCCAGAAACTCTTCCACCGACTCATCAAAATGACCCGTAAAACAAGTGACTACGCGATCCATTTTGCTTAAAAAAATAATTTTCCTCTTTCAGGTAAGATTATCTTAATTTCTTTTCTATTCTTCATTCTTCAACACTTAGCTTTTTCACCATTCTTTTCATGCTTTCGTGCCACCTGAAAAACGGAAACTGTTCGCGCACGGTCGGCTCTTGGCGCCTCCACCATTGTGGAACTCGTAAAGGTTGGGGGGCGTTTGTTTTAATAACAACAACCTTTATTTAGTATACGAGTTCATTTATTGTATACTTTTATATACTCGTACATTTACAATTACATATTTTCAATATAAAAATAACATGGTCAAGTCTACCCATGTTGGCACTTCAGATCGTTCTTCTCAATTCCCGGTTTGACATCTTGTCATTTCAAATTATGTTTTTAATAAATTACTATAAAGTAAAACCAGCCAGCGCCCTAACATGGTATAAACTCTACAGTACTAATGTTTTCCAAAACTCATTTCAACCGTTACTTTATTTTACTTTAAAAACTCAGTTATTTCCAATTTCTATTACTTACCACAATATCAATACGATAATTGGTTTCTTCACTTTCACGCTGCTATAAACCTATTGGAAATGCTGTGCAAAAAGGTCAGAGATACTCTGACCACCTTTAGCTACAGTAGCTCCCAAGTGCATTTCATTTGGAATTGATGCACTGCTCGTTTTTTTATCTTTGATAAATTTCCAAAAATACTTAGGATTATGACGAAGATGATGGGAGGCATTTTCTTTAAACTTTCTATAACAATGTTTAATTAAACTATCACAACGTTTTCTTAATAATTCGAATGTGGACTTATCTAATGGATTTCCATATTTTCTAAATTTAGAATGAAATTTATTCTTCTCTTTAAGAGCTTTAAGTAGGGAAACGCTAAACCAAATGGGGTACCTCTCATTTTTATTTTTACGTGGTGGCTTATGTTTGAAAATCATTGGCATAATTGTATTATAAAATGTATCCAACATTTCGTTAACACATTGGTTATCTTTCCACAATATAGCCCAGTTAAGCTTACTTAGATCGTCATTTAAAGCATTATAGTCAGTTTTATTAAAGTCATACGATAGTGATTTTTTTAGGTTTTAGTGTTGCTTTGTATGAGGTTTTTAGAATAATTTCAATTGAAGGATGGTGTGGGTCCTGCGGTAATACTAAAGGTTCAACTCTTAAAACTGTAACGTCCGAAGGTTTACTACAAAGTATCAAGTCAAGTATACGCTGTTTTTCGTTAGTAACAGGGTTACACTGGTAAAAATCATTAAAAGTAACAGTGTCCAGAAAGTTATTAACAATGTCTCTAGATGTTGTTGTATATGATAAACCATGATCATCTGGGTTCTATATCCACTGCACATCTGACAGATTAAAGTCACCCATTGACGCATTTATCAATCGCGAAACTTTGTTTTGAATGATATCATTTATATTTCTGAGGAAAGTATTAATGTAATCGTTATTCAAAGGGGGCGGAATGTATGCTACGCAAATATTTATACTTTGACCGCTTTTAGTTTTTAGAGTTATCCATAGGTCCTCACAAGATGATTCCCAACGCGATCTTCTTAATACTTCATGGGTTTTCAGCACGGCAACCACCACTCCGCCTCCATCTCTTTTTACATGCGCAGAAGAAGTCGAACATCTATCACGCCTAAATATATTATAGCGATGGTCAATGATTTCATTGTCATACACGCTATTATTAAGCCAAGTTTCCGTAACTATTATAACGTCATACTGGTGTTTTAAAATATTAACATAAAAATCTTCCGTTATCGTTCTAAGGCCTCTAGCATTTTGATAATAACACTTTAAATCGTATTTTATAACTTAAATTGATAAATTAACATGCAAGATACACTTAAAATATATTAGGTACAAAAATATGACAGTTAAAGACGTTTCAAAGATTCAATATCCATGACCAGCAACGGCGGAGAAGTGACGTCCTTGCGCATAAAGATGCGCCCATTACGCACCCAAACAAATTGATGTTTTCTTTCTTTAGCATATTGTCTTACAGCAGCGTGCAGTTTTTTTATTTTCTGGCGATAAATGTTCGAGTACAAATACTTGCTGCTTATTCCCGGAGACTCCCAAATGTTCAGAGTTAAGCTTATCCCCTGCATGAACTTTATTAAAATTCCTAATAGCTGCCAGCAAGCTATCACGAGAACGTGGAGTGGCCAACTTTACTACTATGCTGCGAGGCCGCCTGGATTCAGAATTCTGTTTGGCAACACGGTGAAAATTTACTATCTCTGTGAACGGTACGTCACTTGATACGGACTTTATAAGTTGTTTAACAATAGTCGACAGATTTTCAGTTTTGTGCTCCGGTACACACTGTATCTCTACGTTGCAGTCTCTTGCATATTGCACCATTTGGTTAACTTTGGTTTGCAATACGTTTACCTTATCAAGCAACAATGTATTATCAAATTGAACTTTTGTTATTGAACTTTCCACTTTCTCGTTAAGCTTTATCTGATCATGGTGATAAGCAGAGAGAAAATCCACTGATTTAATGACGCCGTCGAGATCCTCGCGCACTACAGAAAATTTTGTGTTCATTTCACGCAATTCCTGCTGAATCTTTTTCATTTTAGCATGGAATTCATTTATGCTGTCCTGCTGCCTTTCAAACTTACTATTCATATCGCTTTGAAGCCCGCGAATCTCATTCAAAATTGCAACGGTATCTAGGTTGACTGGCGAAGAAGACGCCGAAATGTTAGGTGACGTAGCTTTTGGTGGTTCTGTTTGACCTCTATTATGTATCGGAGTGTTGCTTCTATCGCCTTCTTTTGGGCGGGCAGCCGTACATACAGGACAGACCCACTTAGATCTAGCTGATGATGAATCGCCGATGTATTTAACACAATCTGCATGATAATTGTGATTACAATTGCCATTGGTACATTTTATTCTCTTCTGTGGCACCAATATGTTGCCATTACAAGCTGAACACTGCACCATCTCTCCTTACTTTACTGCTTTTAAGGTAATTTGTAGAAAAGGATTAAAGTCTGTACTACTTCCAAAGACCTCTTCGTTTTCAAAAAAAGTCCCGGTTTGTGGGTAAATCTTTTTACGCTGGCAACTCTCCACTTGTCAAAATATGAATGACAACTGTTTTTTTGAGTTTGACAGACTACTTAATTGATAAAAGAGGGTACTTCTGCTTCAAATCACGTTGATTCTCAAAAGTGGGTATTAAATTCCAATAAAAATCAAGTTGATTACCAAAGTTTCCGCCAGAAATCGATCGTCTTCGATAACAATACCACACCTTATTCCGTTATAAAA
The DNA here is from genome assembly GCA_963921215.1 of Scoparia ambigualis. Lineage (NCBI taxonomy): Eukaryota > Metazoa > Arthropoda > Insecta > Lepidoptera > Crambidae > Scoparia > Scoparia ambigualis. The sequence continues at coordinate 24,885,543 of OY992514.1, read as the reverse complement.
CTTCACTTTGCAAACACTTTCCATGTAATTGACTACTATTTATCACTATTTTGTCTATAAAATCGGCAGTTAAGTGCAAACGGTGGCAGTGTTACCAGTGCGTTTTTCGAGCGCTTCTCTCTCGCTCTCTCGACGGTACGACGGCACGGGACCGGTATAACAGCGAAGCAGCGCAAATAGGCTTTATAGGATTTAATGAATTAGCAGGTTCTCTGTAGTACTTCAAAATAAATATTGTATTGCATTTACATGTAAAAATCATATTGAATTTTTTTTAATGTAAGAAATCATCCGTTTTACACTTTTATTTGGCCTGTTTTCGGGATTTTTAATAATTGAGTAAAGTACATCTAATCGCGTAACAAGTTAGCACATTCTTTAGGCAATATCCTTTAGTGTTATTATAAATTTTTTATAAGTGCGTAATTTAATAGTAAATACATAAACCATTTGATCTAGCAAAACAGTTTTGCCGGCATATCCTCGGTGACTCGCCTTAATATGTTAGTTTTTTTTTTGGAGTATTTTTGCTCGGTCGCAGGTGACCTTTACAGCTTAACCGGGCTTGTTTAGAGAGAGCGGGAAACCCGAGGGCGCCTCTAAGAGGCACATGATCAGCACTATCAAAAACACCAAGAAAGTTCTTTACCAGATATGACACATCTAGACGTGCTCATAGAAAACAGCGAGGCGCTCGCTGCCTATGTGCCCACATGGTGAGAGACACACTGCTGCACAGGAAATAACAGTCAGCTAGACTGCTACAACCGCAACAACTAATGGTAAGTCAGCATCATCATCAGCTCGTGTTAGTACACCGAGGATTCGCTGCTGAATACGCTGATAGCGGATAGCGACGCGCCCACCTGGAACAACGGGTTGCCCAGAAGGTGGGACTATGTGCCTTACTGCACAGGAAATAAGAAACACTGCACCATCAAAATAACCAGATGTGAACCAGTTCATAGCAGGCCGCCGACTACAACAACGGAGTGCCCACATGGTGAGACTATATATATCTAAACTGCACAAGAAATAAGAGTTCGCTAGCCTGGCAATAGCTGAACAACACTTTGTATTAAACATAAACATCTGGAGGCGACGCGCCCGCCGCGTACAACACTAATTTGTCGTCATTTCGATCATATAGTTTTTATGATCGAAGGTCGGCATCATCATTATCAGTACTGTTTGGTCATACTGGACACACATGCTCATTAAAGACTAGCTTTTTGTAATCTATATGTAAGTCAAACTCATAACCGGTCATAAACACTTTTGACTGCATACTCTCGACTAATCAAACACTTTCGACCTTCCGAGTCAAATTGAGCTCAACGGTAAACCCTATCTATTCTATAACAAACTCTGATTATCCATTTAGATTAATCAATTCATGATTTTCTCCTCCCCAGCCTGTTCGATGAGATCAACGAGCACCTCTCCTTCTGCCAGAAGGCGGCGCAGTGCACTTCAAACCGGGAGGTCACGCTCAACGAGCTCAAGTCGTAAGTACTCTTAGGCTACCCGTGACCTGCACCCGCGACCTGCCCCCGTGACCTGCCCCCGCGACCTGCACCCGCGACCTGCACCACGCACTCGACCCGCGCTCGTGTTACGTGAACACGCGGAGCACTTTTGTATGGGCCCACGCGAGCACCCGCTTAAGGTAGTTTCGGCCCCTATACAGCGTATATAGTTTATGCCTGGGTAAACATAAACAAATAAAAAAATACTACCAAGTAGTACTCGAAGCATATAAAATAATTCAGAAAATCGATGTTAAAATTTCATAAAATTTTCCGTAATGTTTGGGCACCCTAGTGCTTTCGACTCATTACGCGTATGGCATTGAGTAAGTAGCTGTAGTGGTTGGTGTGACCCGTTTTTCCTTCATACTTGATCATATTTGATCTTTTCCCGCGCTTAGTGTAGGATACGCTAATACATTATTCCATAGAATAATTATGCAAAAAAAAAAGTTTTTTTTTAATGATTCGGATCGGGAATCGACTATAATAATAAATAATAATAATATTTATTTATTCAGGTAACCAGATCCAACTGATAGTTACAGAGTTCTTACATCTACTCGTATGTTAGTAAAAATACAATACATAAAGTAATTTAAAAAATATTTTTGCTCCGCTTTAGGATTTATTAAGGCGGTGATCCAGTGCCTCATCAGTGCACTATCCCACCTCTACACTAAAACCTTTAAAGCAATGTTGGGACTGCGGAGAATTCTGTTTTTGATGGAAGTAATTTTTTATGATTAGGACATGAACCCGTCTATAGACGGGTCTATGTGAGCGTCGGCAAACATGCCAGAGCACTGCAGAATCTCGGCAGTTCCAGCAGCACCCGGAACATATTATTATATAGGACACGCAGAGCGTTGAAGGTCTTTTGAGTGCAGCTAACCCACAGGCCGAATATAGATTGCCCTGAAGAATAAGTAGTATCGAATAGGAGTGAAAATGCAGTAAACCCCTGCAGCTATTCAAAATACTTATATTTTATTTTTGGCCTGTAAACGTTTCATTGCTGCTAGCTTGGGAAATTGAGATAATTTTTTTAATAAACATAATCGATATACGACTACAATCCCCAAAGGATTATTATTCAGAGAACGAGAACCGCACTGTTGTCCAATCAGAACACCACTGCCATAGTCCATGTTTCACTAAGCATCAACGGCACATGCTCAGCATGACAGGTGATGAGCCCATCGTCGTTCTATGCTGTTAGATGTATGTGTTGTCTCTTCGCCTTTTACGACACCCAAGGGAAGAGAGGGGATGATTCTATAATGAGCAGCGCTACTTCATGAAAATCTTTACTTCCTTCAGTGCCAATTTACATAGATAAATTAACTAAATTTCCATTTGCAGGTACATAACGGGCGACAGCAGCGTGCCGCTGGCGCTGATCGGCGGCGCGGGCTGCGGCAAGGCCACGCTGGTGGCGCGCGCCCTCAGCCTGGCGCCCGCCGCTCAGCCGGACCTCGCCGGCATCGTCAGGTAACTAACTACTAGTCTTCAGCAGCAAACATCATCACACCTCATCGTCACACCCTACCATCCACCTTATCATAACGCACTGTCAGCAGCTGAGCAACTGGCCGTCATTATTCATATTCATATTGATTAATTATTACACAGGAATAAAATGTAGTTCAATTTATAGTTCTTAGCAAGTGGTTTTTCGATGTTGTTTAAATATATTAGAAATGGGCGGAATCTTCCCCACAATGCCTAGCTGATTAAAGCGCTGATATAATCAAGACACGTAAGATCTATACGTAAATGCGATACCATGAAACGAAAATGCCAACGGTGGTCCTTCGAGTCGGATTTTTACAATATTCGCAATTCTCCCCAGGTTCGTCGGCCTGACGTCGCAGTCGTGCAGCTCGCATCAGCTGCTCAAGTCCATTGTGGACCAGTGCCACGTACTGCACACGGGCACGGTGTATAGGGGACGGAACGTAAGTGGAATACGTCAAAACGAGTATTGCACTACATAGAATTAGTCATGTCCACTTCAGACAGAACAAATACATTTATTTTATCCACTTAGAGTAAGCGCTTGGCCTTCATCTCACTGGTAAGTGACGCTAAGGTCGAAGTTGGAACGGCGGCGCTTCACCCGGAATCAACAACCACTGAGGAACTGGCTATCTCTAAGCTGTCGGAATAAAACAATGCTATTACTTAACATTGTTGTTATGGTGCCAGACTTTAGGTGAAATGGTGGAGCTAGCCAGGCGGACTTAACAAGCCCACCTGGCTAGCTCATACCAACCAAACCATGTACACAAAGATGTACTCCCCTGGACTGACCGCTGAACTGTACCGCTCTATGCTGTTGGATGTATGTGCAGTGTTTAGTCCGTTAGTCGCCTTTTACGACACTCAAGGGAAGAGAGGGGGGTGGTAGTATTCTTTCCATAAAGTTACTATACCTAGCGGAATAGAGCAACAAACATGAGCTGTCAAACAAAACCGAAATATGATGGCATTTGTGTGTGTAAAGAATGCGTTCAGTGATTTTACGTCATGTCGTTTTTCACATTTACATCGATATCGATTTCACAATCATCGAAAAATTCACAAAACCAAAATTCTAAGCGTGCTGATGAGTGCTGACAAACAGTAGCCAAAAACAGTTCTGTGACGTCGCATCACGCATCTCTTTTTATCCCACAGTGTTGTTGCTAGTGACATCCTGCTCGCTCAGTCCTTTGTTGCTCTATTCCGCTACGTATAGTAACTTTATGATTCTTTCACGCTCAAGACACGGTTACGCGACAAGAACCACGGTAGCTTAATTATTGAAAGAGACCCGAATGATTATCACCGTCACCGCGGTCGGTGCGGCGACGACGACGGTACGCCGCATGCGCGATATTCATTCGTAATCTACAAACATGCGGTGCCGATGCGGTTCCGGTTTCATGTACCTACGTGAAGCCTAACAAATGTCTATTCTATCGTCAGGACGTCCACTCCCTCTCGCTAGCGTTACGCCGCTCGCTAACGGCGCTGGGTCGCGCGCGGCCGACGCTGCTGGCGGTGGTGGGGGCGGACGCGTTGCGCGGCGCGCGCTGGCTGCCGGAGCGGCTGCCGGAGGGCGTTAAGATGATAGTCACTGTTACTGAGGGTGAGTGGAGGACGAGTTTTTAACAGACTTGTTGCAAACTGATTTCTTAATTAGCAGTAGTGTGGCCTGTACGCAGGTAAAATTATTATTTTTCAGAACATGTATAAATTTGACAACTAGTTATGTATTCAATAAAAAAGGGTTATAAAATACACAGAGTAGTTTGTAACAACATTACAGTAGTATTTAACTAGCTGGCTGCCGGGAGGCGTCAAGATGATACTCACTGTTACGGAGGGTGAGTGAAGGACGAGTTTTAACAGACTTGTAGCAAACTGATTAGTTGATTAGCAGTTAGTGTTTAGCTAGCTGGTTGCCGGAGGGCGTCAAGATGATAGTCACTTTTACGGAGGGTGAGTTAAGGACGAGTTTTTGACCGACTTGTTGCAAACTGATTACTTGATTAGCAGTAGTATTTAGCTCGCTGGCTGCCAGAGCGGCTGGCGGAAGGCGTCAAAATGTTAGTCACTGTTACTTAAGGGTGAGTAAAGGATGATTAAACAAACGACTTCAAAAAGGAGGTTGAAATAAGGAAAGGTTAAATTTACAATAATGACTAGGTACCAGGTCAATAGGACTCTAACCCTTCCTCCGCAATCAGGGCGACTGCGGTGACCACTCCGCCACCGAGGCATACCCAAGTAACAAATTATCGTTGCATAATAGTTGAGAAAACGTTTTACATTTCCTTTTGGTTCTATAAAGTGGGTCATATAAACGTGTCGTAGACGTTTATACAACGCGAAATAGGCCCATATTAAACGACATTATTGTTATTTACAAGTTAAATAAACGTCAGTCAAGAACTTTTAAATGTTACATAGAAGTTTTCGACCGACTGTTATCGAACCACTGAAGTCCTATAACAATTGCATAGACATTAGAAGATGACTATAATGTCGGCTAAGTGTTTAACATCGACTTTTAATGTACACATTCAATTCATTCCATTCATTCGTTCCTGTGATGTTTGCTGGAAAAGTGCGTGTTATCAAATACAAAATTTAAACGGTATATAAGTTATAATTTACCTAACTAGTTTTACATTTACTAGTTTTAAATGTGTGCAGTGCACCTAGTTCTTATGGGACGTTTAGTTTTGTGGTGAAATATAGGTGTGTTATTGTGAAATTCTTTACGCCCCCTTCGAATTTCTTGAAATTAAATTATTGTAGACTGTTGCTTAAAATTTGTTTACATACTAAAATAGCAGCCATCTTGTCTAAGTTAAGAAACGACTTCTATACATCAATTATAGAATGAAATGGTCGTATAATGCGGTTTCTTGCGACCAAGATGGTCGGCCATGATAAATTATTTTAGAGTTCCGTGAGATAATAAACATGAACAGATAATCTTTAATTTAAATAAAACCTTTATACATGGTGTCATGTTTTTTTTATTTATCCGACCCACAACCTGGCTTCATAATACGACGATAAAATAAAGCAGTCGTAAAAACGTTCACGTAACCTATACTCTAACACCACTATTCGACGTTGTATGAATCAGTCGTAAAAACGTCTACCTAACCTATACGCAGGCACCGCTATACGACGTTGTAGGAATCAATCGTAAAAACGTCTACCTAATCTATACACAGGTACCATTATTCGACGTTGTATGAATCAGTCGTAAAAACGTCTACTAAACCTATACACAGGCACCACTATACGACGTTGTATAAATCAGTCGTAAAAACGTCTACCTAACCTATACACAGGCACTACTATACGACGCTGTATGAATCAGTCGTAAAAACGTCTACCTAACCTATACACAAGCACCACTATACGATGTTGTATAAATCAGTCGTATAAACGTGTACCTAACCTATACACATGCACCAATATATAACGTTGTATAATACAGTCGTAAAAACGTTTACTCAACTTATTTAGTGGACCATTTAGTTACGGGACTAAATCGTTGTAGGAATAACGGTTACACAACGTTGTAGTTGTCTAATAACATCAATTCAACAGTTATATAACCGAAAGTCGCATAGCATAGTTTTTATAGGACCAATTTGCTAGTAGGCTATTTTTGAACGTTTCGTTTCTTCTAGTTGATTTGATCGTCATTAACGCAAAAAATCAAATATTACGAAGGAAGTTCTCAATTCACCGGGGCTTTCTTTTTATGTATGTGCCGATGTGTGTGCCCCGATTACACTGTTGGAAGGGCGCCATTCTACAGATCTGTATATGTGGCGCGCCGCTTCTGGCAGCGCCACCTAACGCATACGCCGCACATTATTCGACACGAAGCAAACACCTTTTCAACCGTGTCAACAGATGGCGCCACAGACGCATACCAACAACATCGCCATACTACGACGATAAAATAGTATGGGAAGCCTACATCGCGGTAGCGAAGTTTCACTACCTCCTTCGCTATATTAGCACCTCCAACTAACATCCGTCGGACTTCGGTCCCCGAGCTATACCACCCAGCTCGGAAGAAGATCTTCCTTTTGGCCTTTCTACAAAGTGGCATCCATCCTCCCTACGATACGCTCCTCTACATCTAATAAATAGTAATTTTGGCCTTACCAAATTTTTTATATTCTTCTCTCTCAATGTCCTCTTCCTCCAACAGAAACCGACGAGCCATCCAGTTCAGCGATAATGGCGGTGCTATCCTCAGAGGATGGGCCCAAGGTGGTGAGAGCCCCACCAGTAGGCCCTGAGGAGGCGAAAGCGGTGCTCACCGCCTGCGCAGCCACATACAGCAAGACTGGCGCTGCATCACCACCAGAAGCTGCTGTCAAAGCTGTGCAGAAGTGCACCTTACCTCTTTACGCTAAGGTTGGTTTTTGTTTGTATTTTAAACAGGGTGCCCCAAAAACAATGGATAACCCTATAACCATCGATAGGCTTCACCATGGCCCCTCTAATCTCAAATTTTAAAGTTAGTAAAAATATTACGGTTTTTAAGATTTTGGATTTGCGTCTACTACATGCTCTATAATGGTTACAAGTATTAGTAAACGTCACAACACAAACAAGGTTTGTTTTTTATTAATGCTATTTCTACAAATACAGGTTTTTCGATCTTGTCGCGTGGCATGATAAAAACAAACCGTAAGTGGGTTATTTTAGAAAACTAAAAAAAATCTAAAATTTTGGAAACTTGATATTTTTACTAAGGTCAAAATTTGAGATTAGGGGGCCATGATAAAGCCTATCGATGGTTATAGGGTTATCCATTGTTTATGAGACACCCTGTATAAAGGTCGGCAAATGACTCCACTGCACCTGATGTCAAGTTGAAGTGGTGTCCATCCGCGAGGATAACTGGTGCAGCGTAAGAGACGTAGCATCAGGCACTCTTAACCTGCCGGCCCACAACATGCCTCTTAGCGCCTCGTTTGAAGGACCCCATGTCATAGGAAGGAATGTTACTGAGTAAAAGCTCTTAGAATCTTTGAGGTTTTTCCCAATGCCTGCGCAGCCACCTACAACAAGACTGGCGCCGCATCACCACCAGAGGCTGCAGTCAAAGCTGTGCAGAGAAGTACACCTTACCTCTTTACGGTAAGGTTGGGTTTTGATTGTTGTTGGGTGGAAGTTTTATTTCCATCTGACTCAAATAGTAAATCTATAATTTCTAAGTTAAAATACTCATAATTTTTTATTGCTATGCTAACTTCTACACCTCTTAACAAGAAACGTTAAAGATTTGTACCTTTATTTAGGATACATCTTAGTCTATTAGGGGTATTTTAACCATCAAGGAGGTTAATTAATATGAGTTAGTGCTTAACATGTTTAGGATGACTCAAAGTGCTTTCAAGTCTCCTTGAAATAAAATATCTTGATTTTGATCAATATTTAATCTCTACAGATCCTGGCGTGGCAAATATCCCTATCAGCGGAGACCTTTACAGAAAACTCGGAGCCCGAGACAGCTCCGGAACTGGTGATCTGCGAGGACTTAGAAGGGCAACTCATCCAGATACTGGTGACAACGGAGGCGGCACTCGGCACTGAGAGGGTTAAGACCTGCTTGGCGCTCCTCACCGCGTCGAGGAGAGGGTTGGATGACACCGAGATATTGGACATGCTCGCTCACGAAGAGCTGTTTAGGAGTGAGGAGACATATCGTAAGTTGGACTTTTTATCTTTATCTCTACTGCCCTATTAACACTTAGAACTCGGTACCGCTAAACACAATAATAGTTCTATTCAATGAGCACTGATCAGTTTAAAGAATTCAATAATGATGGAGGAACAAGCTAACAAAAAAAGTATTATCCATGTGTAGTTCACTAAAAGTTCACTAAAAGAACTAACCAACATCCAACCCCTCTCTTCCCTTGGGTGTCGTGAAAGGCGACTAACGGTCTAAAAACTGCACATATATCCAACAACATACAGCGGCGATGGGCTCACCAGCTCACCACCTATTATGCCGATCACATGTGCAATTGCAATTTAGTAAAACGTGGACTATGGCAGTGGACTGCTTCTGCGGTCCTCATTGTCCCCTCTGACTTACCCTTTGGGGATAATAGTCGTGCTTAGTGTTACCATTTAGGAATTTGAAAAGTCCTGACAAAAAGCCCGACATTACGATAATAGTCCGGACTTTTTAGTCACTAAATGGAAACATTACTAACTTTTTATGTTTTGTTTTTAGATAAATGAGAAGTTAATAAAGATTAAACACTTATTACTTAAAATGTAGTTTTGTTACTCATATTCCAAAATCCGGAAAAATTAAAGAGTTGTACAAAGTCCGAATTAGAGTCTAAAAATCTGGACGTATGGATGTATAATGTATGGATTAATTCTAAGGGATGGTAACCCTATTCGTGGTTCTAACGTATGTGCGTTATCCATTTGCACAGTACCCTGGGCACCAGCGTCCCTCTTCTGGCCGCAGCTAGCCAATCTCCTATCGCCCTGGCTGCGCTGGGACGCGCGCGGCGCCACCCGCTGGAGGGACGCCGCGCTCGCCGGGGCGGCCAGGGACCGGTACCTGACGGACTGCGAGCATGACGTGCGGAAGACGCTTATAGACTACTACCAGGTGAGACTGTGCTTCTGAATCCAGTAGTTCATCGACTAGCTTATCGACTACCACCATGTGAGAGTGAGCTTCTGAATCGGGTCAGGGCTCTGATAAACGAGCGACACCTTGACGCATAAATACTACTACCAGGTGAGACTACTTCTGAATCAACCATTACGAGGTGAGACTGCATGTGCTTCTGAATCGAATATTACCAGGTGAGAATGTACTTCTGGATCGAGTATAACCAGGTGTGACTGATTTTCTAAATCGACTAAATTATTACAAGGTGAGACTGTGCTTCTGAATCAACTATTGCCAGGTGAGACTGTGCTTTGAATGAACTATTACCAGGTGAAAGTGAGCTTCTGAATCGAGTAAGTACCCTACTCAAACATACAAGCAACACCTTGTCAACGCAGTGGCGTGCCTTGCCTTAGACTGGTATGCTGGTAGACTGGCGGCCCAGGACTGGTACCTGGCGGACATGAGCATTAAGTGAGGAAGACGCTCATTGACTATTAGCAGGTAAGATTGTGCTAAAAGCTTCTGACACACGACGGAATTCTTGGGGGGCTTGGCGGGAAAGTGGAGCTTCATAAAAGCTGAGGAGTTTCTTGTGTCCATTCTTCTCCACAGCTAAAAAAAAGTATCATGAATGAGTAGTAAGCTCAAAAATTCTTTTTCCAAATTAGGAATAGACATGAGTTGAGCGTTTGCTACTTTTCTAGGGCTAGCTGAAGCTAATCGAAGCTTCAGCTAGCCCTAGAAAATGCTATAGAATAGACATTGTTTTATCACAAAAGGCGTTAAATAAGATGGTGGTAGCTACCCAGGCAAACATACACAAATGCGTGTTAAACCTTTATACAAATAAAAATAATCTCTACTCCTTCCCTGTTCTGAATCACGTTATCCATAAAAATTGATTTTCTGTTTAAACTTTTGGACTGCGAACTTGTTAAAACTTACGTTTTAAATTATATTCTATGTTTACAGGGCCAATGGTATGCGGAGAATGATCCAAAAATGGCTGGAAGACTCATATCACAGGAAAATAAATTTTCAGAAGAATGGTAGGTTTTAATTTACATAAGTACTAAAATAGTTCTTATCGGTATATTTCAAAGCAGTAGTGCTGAATCGCATTGAAAGTGAACATTGACGTTTGATAACGAAATCCTATTAATATGAACCAAATTGTCTAGGTTTAATATCTATCAATTACCATCTAGATTCTGGACTTGAATAAGTAGTTATAGATAAGTTTTACAAGAAAGTGCCTGACTACGCAGACGACAAAACAGAACCAAGTCTTTTGTTCTCAGCTGTTTTTTTTTTAAATCTTTTTCTTGTAAATGTATAAAACTTTGCAGTTTCTTGTGCCCATTCTTCTTTACAGCTAAAAGACGTCTTTTTTATTTATTTAAAACAACAACTTTATACTACCATTACAGGTAAAAATCCAATGCGACAGTACAAGCACTTATAAAAATTTTTAACCTAACTTATTTACAATCGAATATTTTTTATTGACCGTTTCGTTCAAAAATTTTTGAAGCAGCCAAATGTGCTTTCTTATGTCATTTTACTATTTTACTAAATAAAGATATTTTTGAGTTTTGAAGTTTTCATCAAAGAGTTTTTACAAAAGAAACAAAAACGTTATTTAAAAAGTGTACCTACATTACTTTTTCTACCTTGACTTGTAACTTGTCTCTTTCAGTTACAACACAAGAAAACTGGACGAGCTGCCATACCAACACTATCACATATACAAAGATGAGCCGGAGACCTTCGCTAACCAGATCTACTTCACCCGCTTAGACTGGATACACGACAAGCTTGCTGCCACCGATTGCTGTCATTTCCTCGAAGACATCGCCTTGATACACTTAGACGTACTGCCCGAACATATAAAAATACTGAAGGAGGTGTTTGAAACTCATTCGTACGCCCTAGATTACGACCACAGACAATTCTATGGACTCCTTAGAGCGACCATGGAGAAAAGGCAGAGGGATGATATCGAGGTGAAAAGTAAAATAGTACAGGAATGGATGAAGATCATTTGGGATCCGCCAGTGCCGACCTTCTATCCGATGAACGAGGAGTTTTACAAGATTACCGAGAACAAAGACAAGCGGGACTTGTCTGCCGTTGAGGGATTCGATAGTAAAACTTACGATTTGATTGTACGCTTCGACACTAGGGGCAAATTCGTGGCGACGGTGTCGACGGAGCGCGAAGAGATCTGCGTGTGGGATGTGACGAGGTAATTTTGCAAAAACAGATTATGTTGCACCGTGTATATTACAAGGTCACTGAAATAATATTACTTACCACTCTTTTCCTTGGGTGTCGTAAACTAACGGACTAAAGTCTGCACATACATCCAACAGCATAGAGTGGCGATGTTCTCAACACCTATCACGCAGTGCACAGTGCAGTTGTAATTTGGTAAAAAGTGGACTATTGCAGTGGACTGCTTCTGTGGTCCTCATTTCCTAGTCTCTGACTAACCCTTTAGGGATAATACTCGTGAATGTATATAGTTGTTGTTGTATGGATTTTTGTCGACTTTTTTGTTTTTGGTCCTTCGAGTCGGATCTTACCTTACTGCTGTGCGTTTTTGCAGATGCCAGTTGGTTAGAAAGCTGGTGGGAGTAACTCATCCAATCAATCTGATCCCGATTGACGAATATAGATGCGTGGTACTCTGTCGGAGAGAGCTGAGGGTCTACGACTTGGAACAGGTATAATTGTGTTGAAGTTAAAACATTGAACTCAAATATTCTAAATACTGTACTGTAGCGGTGAAAGAATACTACCACCCCCTCTCTTCCCTTGAGTGTCGTAAAAGGCGACTAACAGACTAAATAAAGAGCATAGAGCGGCGATGGGCTCACCACCTGTCACGCTGAGCACATGTACAGTCGCTGTTTGGTGAAAAGTGAACTATGGCATAGGACTGCTTTTGCGGTCCTCATTGCCTAGTCTCTGACTAACCCTTCGGGGATAATAATAGTCGTGATTATTAATACATTCATATTCTGAGCATGACGTCATTTCACCCAAATTGGATAACATGATGCTGGTCTTCCGCGAACACGTCGAAGATAAAGAAACGTTGCAAAAAAAATATAACCTCAGGTGTGAATCGAATCCGCGTCCCTCGCAATCCGGGCTGCATGCACCACTCCGCCACCGAGGTATTGATTAGACCTGTCAAAATTTATAAACGCTTTTAACTTTGTTTTTTTACCAACAGCGTCACATAAAACCTCTTTGAATTTACATTCCAAGATTCGAATTAAATATTACAAACCTTGATGACGTGTTGAATCAAGATGATGATGATGAAATGTTGGTGATGGTGCCTTTCCTCCCCCAGGGCAAGTTCCTAGTGTCGCTGAAAGGGGTGATGAACCAGAAGATGCCTTTCTACGGGCTGCACGACGCGAAGCACTTGGTTGCTTTGTCCAGGAACCGAATGTACGTCAACCTCATGAACATCGAAACGGGTAAGCACATAATATAATCTCGACTATTATCCCCGAAGGGTTAGTCAAAGACTAGGCAATGAGGACCGCAAAAGCAGTCCTCTACCATAGTCCAGTTTTCACCGAATAGCGACTGCACATGTACTCAGCGTGACGTTTGGTGAGCCCATCGCCGCTCTATACTGTTGGATGTATGTGCAGTCTTTAGTCCGTTAGTCGCCTTTTACGACACCCAAAGGAAGACAGGGGGTGGTATTCTTTCACCGCTACGCGCCACGGTTACTTATGTATATAATTTGGTTAATGTATTTATTAAAAGAATAAAATAATCTAATAAACACTTTTCGGTTTCAGGGGATTGCGTGACGACGTTCAAAGCTGGTGAAGACAGATTCCTCAACTCGTTACTCGTCTCAGGAGATGGAAGGTGAGTGGCATTTTGTCTTATTTATTTCAATAACATACACCGATATTTTTCATTGGTTTTGGAGCCGAAAACGTTATAATACAAAACAAGTGTTGTACCTATTTATGAAATAATAATTGCTAAAAAAAGTTGTAAAAGTGACTTTTTGTCGAAAACACGTAGTAACGTTCTCCTTATCTACGAGTAACACCGTGACCCCTATGAACTTTCCCGGCCGTCCGGCGGCGGGGCGGGGGGTAGGCGGAGCGTTTGAAGCGCCTCGGTCATTGACTTTCGTCAGATCGTCCGGTATTAAGGGTTCTTTTCTTACATTTTTTATGAATATTTTTTTAATGATTTTTTTATGCTGTTATTTTTAGTTTTACATGCTAATTAGCTTCTACTGATGATAAACATGAACAGGGTTTCGGCTCCAAAACCAATGAAAAATCTCGGTGTATATACTTACATATAATCATGTGACTACTATCCCCGAAGGGTTAGTCAGAGACTAGGCAATGAGGACCGCAAAAGCAGTCCTCTGCCATAGTCCACTTTTCACCAAATAGCGACTGCACATATGCTCAACGTGACAGGTGGCACAGTAAGATGGTGAGCTCATTGCCGCTATATGCTGTTGGATGTATATGCAGTCTTTAGTCCGGCGGCGTTAGTCGTCTTTTACGACACTCAAGGGAAGAAAGATAAGATAAGATAAATTTTATTTCATAATAAACTTAGCCTAAAACATCAAAGTTACCATAATAGATAAGCTTAATAAACTATAATTATCAGATTACTTTTATAGTACTTACTAACAATCAAAATGTAATTTCGGCTAAACTTATTAATTATGTTTGCCTGTATTTAAAGTAATTTTAACATATAAGCAGAAAAAAAAACACATGGCGGTATACAGAACAAAACTCTTTACCTCCCGTAGTAGTCGTAACTGTGTTACGGCAAGGTAAGATTATCGCCCCAGGAATAGCACCTGTAGTACAGCAGATTTAAAGATTAATTTGCTATAATGCATCTAATAGCATACACACAATAGATGCCGATAACGAGTATTGGGTTTGTTGTAAACAAGTAGTATAAGCTAAATAAACAGATACCATAATCGTTGTCTACTGAATAATTATGTAAAGTGTTAATAAAAAATATCTTAAATAATGTATTATATACATACTCATATACTTACATATAAATACATACATACATTACATTTAGATGAATCAAAATTGTATAATAAATATTTATTTAAATATTTATATAGCATAAAATAAACTATTATCATTTACATATCTGCAATAAATTTTCAGTCCGTTCATAATCCATACCACTCAGAAACTCATCCAGTGCTTTTCTACAAACAAATCTTGTCAAATCTTTCAAAGGGTTTATTTTACCTATACGATTGTACAGAAGCGGGGCCAAGAAAAAAGGAAAACCCTGAGCAAAAGTAGTATGGCATGCAGGAACATCGTACACTTTATATATCTTTCTGATAGATGCGTTACGAACTCTTTCACAGAGGTGCTGTTTCAAGACAATGCTTTTTATAAACAGTTGTCTAACAGTCAAGACTTTGAACTCTTTATACAGTTTAGTTGTGCTATATCTGAAATGCTTGGAACCAATAACCCTCAAAATACATCGTTGTGCCCTTTCTATTTTTATTAAAATACTTTTTCTGGCACCTCCCCAACAAGTAATGCCATACGTTACTATAGATTGACACAGTGTAAAATATACAGTTTTATTTGTTTTATTAACTTTTAAATTTCTTAGTCTTTTGAATATAGGTATAAGCTTACGAATGCGAGATTTTAGATTAATGATATGCTGTTTCCAGCTCAAATTTTTGTCGATTTCTACCCCAAGATATTTAATACTGTTGCTTCTAGATAATTTACGGCAATTACAATTAAGAGGATCATAGCAACGGAAGGAATGTGCTCTCAAAACAAAGTCAGAATTAGGTTGCGAGTTTTCTCTTATAGTGAAAGTTATGTATTTTGTTTTATTTAAATTTAAGGTTAATAAATTATAATCCAGCCATGCATTAATTTTTTGAAGTCCTACCTCAGCCGATTCTTTAACGAGAGACCATGTTGTATGTTAGAATAAAATAACAGTATCATCAGCGAAGGTAATGATTTTTTAATCCGGTAGTTCAAAATGACAAAGATCATTCACATAGATTAGGAACAGCGTAGGTCCAAGTACCGAACCTTGAGGAACTCCAAACTTTATATTTAGCTTAGAACTTAGAAAGTCTCCTATTTTTACAGTTTGTGACCTGTTAGTTAAGTAATCTTTAAACAGTTCAAGTGGTACACCTCTAACACCGATGGATTCCAGCTTACGTATGAGTAGTGGAATTGAGATTGTATCGAATGCTTTCGAAATATCAATAAAAATGCCAACACATTTTTTTTTGTTGTCAAGATTCTCTGCCACATTAGTAACTAAATTTTCGATAGCATCCGAAGTAGATTTTTTCTTTCTAAATCCATATTGGTTACCAGAGAGAATATTATATTTGTCTAAAAAATTTACTAGCCTATAATTAATTACTTTTTCTAAAATTTTTGAAACAGTAGGTAATAGTGAAATAGGGCGGTAATTGGTAACATTGTCCTTTTCCCCAGACTTGAATACTGGCACAATAATAGATTCCTTTAGTACATTTGGGAACTTACCAGTAGACAAACATAAATTAATATTAAGAGTTAAAGGTTTGATAATGACATTTAAACAAGTTTTAATAAATACCGACGATAACCCATCCCACCCTGCAGATTTAGTATTTTTTAGTGACATGACAATTTTATAAATCTCTAACTCATCGGTTTCCAACATCATAAATGAATTCAAAGGGGAGTTTTTACATTTGAATTTTTTAACAAAATCATCTTCAGTAAGTTTGACCCTATGTAATATTTCATTTGACAGTTTAGCACCCTCACTAACAAAAAAATCTTTTACATAATTGATAGATTCTTGCGGCGTTGATGTAATTTTTAGTAATTCGCCTGAAACTTGGGATTTATCTGATACATTTAAATTGCATACTCGCTTTATAACATTCCAAGTCTTCTTAATGTCATTCTTGCTAGCATTTAATTCTGATTTATCATGTTGATTTTTTAAATTGTGTAAAATATTGTTACAATGATTTCTGTAACGTTTGTATGTAATTTCTAAATTTTTATCATTAGGTCTTTTTATGTGTTTTCTTTGTAATGTATCTCTGAAACGCATGCAGCGTAACAGGCCAGGGGTAATCCATGGTTGAAGACAATGATATTATATCTTTTTATTGTAACATCATTGGTTGAAGAGTTATTTGTCTATTAGGTACTGTCATTGTCTCCGTGCTCAGCCTTATCATTTCAGAAAGAAGTTCAATAAAGCTTTCAGTTGCTTGGTTAGGGTCACCCATCGAAATTATACTGCTCCGATCAATTTCCTCTATTAGTTTGTATACCTTATCATAATTTAATTTCTGTACAGTCCTTTTTTTTGACATTATAATGTTGCTTAGTCATAGGAATACTAAAAAAAATACAACTATGATCAGTGACAGAAGAGCTACAAACTATTGTCAAAATTTTATTATTTGCCTTCACAAAACAATGGTCAAGACATTTATTAATACGAGTAGGAAGCAAATGACTAGGCAACAAACAATGTGTGGCAAGTAAATCTAAGTACTCATCAGACTCCGAGTCATTATTTATTGGACCAATATCGATGTTGATATCTCCAGTGAGATAAATATTAGGTATATGCTTTAAATCAGACAAAAGTACATCCAGAGATCCATAATAATTGGTTAGCGTAGAAAACGATGGTGAGCGGTACATACAAATAAATGCATGGCTTTTATCTATTTTTACTACTAAACATTCCGCATCAACAATATTAGGTTCTTATACAAAGACACCCGTTAGATTATTCCTAATATATACAACCACACCACTGTTTTGATTTATATGCTTACGGGTATGAAAATTATCAAAATGATCTAGCTTCGGTATTAAATCAGAATTTTGTAACCAACATTCAGTAAGAATGATGATGTCGTAATCTAGTTTTCTTCTTGCTAAGAAAACTGTAAAGTCTTCAAAATTTTTGTGTATGCTACACGTATATTCTGTACAATGATTTGAAGAGACCTCTCATTATCAAGTTTGTAATGCAGTAAAAGGGGGTGGTAGTATACTTTCACCGCTACGCGACACGGATTAGGTTATATCAATAATCTGTCCCTAAAAATCCCTCTTAGGGTTGCCATAATATGTCCGGTTATTTACAGTCGCGTCCGACCGTCCGGCTTTTGTTAGACTTTTGGTCAACCCCGACGCGCTAGCCAAAAGATGCCAAACGGAAGCGCTTGAGCAACCTCGTGATCATTCGCGATCTTACAGGCGCGTGATAAACAAATAAAAGATATCATTTTTTTCTTTTAAACTCCAATATGTCAGGCTTTTAGGTCAAAATTTACGGTTAAATATGAATCTGTATCCGGCTTTTCATCCACCACATTATAATCCCGACTATTATCCCCCAATGGTTAGTCAGAGACTAGGTAATGAGGACAGCGAAAGCAGTCCTCAACCATAGTCCACTTTTCACCGAATAGCGACTGCACATGTGCTCAGCGTGACAGGTGATGAATCCATCGTCGCTCGATGAAGCTGTTGGAAGTATGTGCAGTTTTTAGTCCGTTAGTCGCCTTTTACGACTTCCATTATTTAACCGCTTCGCGATACAGTTAACATTATCCACCACTTTAGCCATCAGACATCCAGGTTTGAGCGCCTGGCATCTTAACGAAAGGCACCGGGAACAACGACCTTATGTGTCTTCTGAAACACGGAAGTGTTCGAGATATTTTTAATTTGGCCACCCATCCAGTTAGACGGCATTGCGAAAGCTTAACCGGCAAGATCACAAAGCAAAGCCGCTGCGCCATCGAGCTCCTCTCATCAGCAGAGGTCGGAATGAGGTAGAGTTATTTATGTAAGTACTTACACTTATTTCATACAGCGAAAGAATAACGTAGATATACCTCACATCCCGAGATTCATTTTACGAGTAACGAGTCTAGGCTAGAAGCAAAATTATTTTCGTATTTATAAAAAGCGAAGTATAAGTATGAGAATTTGCTTAAGACTATTAATCATTTGTATTGTGAATTAATGTAAACACTATATAAAATTGTATGTTAATTATCTTTGTTTTATTTTTTTGTAATATTGTTGACACGGACATTAGAAATCCAGGGAAGATCCATATTAATATCAACATTTCGATGCAAGTACTTATATAACACCTAATTCCGACCTATGCTCATCAGTCTATACTTTTTTTATCCATATGAACATGAAACAAACCCGGGAACACATTTTACCTGACCTATGGCAATTGAACGCAGGGACCTCCGGATATCAAACCGGGGTGAACTTAACTTAAGGATACATTTGCAAGTTAAACTTGTGCAAGGTAAACAGTTTTGCAGCACCCCGCGTGCCCTCCCTCGTATTGCATGCCAGTTGCTCGGCTGAAATCAAATGTTGTGCTATCTACTTGCTTGCCAGATACAGGCATGCCGGTTAGCGTATGCACATGACAATAAGTAGCACGTGCAATTAGCAAGGCACGTGCTATGCAAGTGTGCCAGGTACAGTACAGGCATGTGTATTCCCGCCTTAGGGCGCTCTTTTCCCGTTTTTAACAATTTCGATTGATTGTACCGCCACCAATATAAAACAAACAGTTCTGAAATTCATATAGAATATAGTTGAACATATTATCTAATGACTCTTGAACACAGAAACATGATTGATGATACATCACTCGATAAAAAAAAAAACAAAAATAGCTCTGTCAACATTTTAAAAGAGCTATAAGTCAGATAATACATTAATAAATGACTTAATTTTTTTACCAATAGAAGAAACTTTTCATTTTCTAGTGAATGCAAATAACATCATTTTTTATTTCACTTGTTTTTTCCTATAAAGGCAAAAAAGCGCCTATTCGCGCCACTTCGCTGATACACCCGTCCCGTACCGTCGTGCTGTCGCACATTGTGTCCTATACTAGAGAATGGTTGGTCAAAAAGGCTTTTTAAAAAATTGAGGATACTTCAGTAATATCTTGTGTCAGGCAAGATGAAAAGTTGGTACGTACATTAGAAGTCGTAAGAATGTGGTGGGTAGTAGGTAATTAAATAAAAAAGCTGCCAATTGTCGAATGTTTCGTGTAATGTTTGCTGTTTCTTGTGCGTTATTTTAATTAACTACTCAATTCAAAAATTTATATCTCGAGAAATTGGAAGTGTATACATAAAATTTATGATAGATATTAGTGAAGGTATGTAGATTTATATCACATATTAAAAAAACGATAAATATGGTTTGTTTGTTTATAATATCGAACCAATTATATTCAGTTTAAATATTCAATACCGTTTTTTAATTTCTTATTATTTCGAGCAGCAGCATTTTGTCCTCATTTTTGTTAATATATTTAGATTACTATAACATTGTAGTTAAAAGAACTGTTTACAAAAGTTAAGCATAAATGCTGTACTTTAAAAAAATAAGCTTTGTTTATGCCCGTGAATTTCACTACAACTGCATTTCTAAGTTTGTATCTATTTTGGAGAAGATATTTTCATTGTTTTTCGTAAATTACTTCAACTGACAGTTTAAAATTGTAACTGATTAATGTCGGCACATAATTTAGCAAGTTTTCATTGTTTTTTTTTTTAATTGGCGTAAACAATCACCAGAAGGTAGTTATGTAAAAAGTTTTTTTCTTTTCCACTTAAAAAATTATAATATGATATGATAATCAAATTATAAGAGATGATTTTATCTGAGAACAACTGCCCTGAAACGGATTTACCAACAGAAAATACATTACGCCTATTTTTTTTTAGGAGAAGTGAGCCTTATCATATCGCAACCAACCGTGTAGTGTAACTAGCGTAGCGTAGAAGCAACCGTGTCGCGTGGCGGTGAAAGAATACTACCAGCCCCTCTCTTCCCTTGGGTGTCGTAAAAGGCTACTAACAGATTAATGAAAAGACTGCACATACATCCAACAGCTTAGAGCGGCGACCCCCACCAGTGTCATGTCACGCTGAGCTTAAGTGCAGTCGCTATTTGGTGAAAAGTGGACTATGGCAGAAGACTGCTTTTGCGGTCCTTATTACCTAAGTCTCTGACTAACCCTTCGGGGATAATAGTTGTTATGTGTATGTATCGCAACAAAAATACGTTTTTTTGCTAAAAATGATGCCTGGTTAAGACAGTTTCAAAATATTTATCGAATTGCTTTTACCGTGCCAAATGTAATATCTAATACCAATATATTTTTTTACAATACGAGTAAACCTAACACAATAATTACACAATTGAATTTTTATTAAAAAAATAGCGGCCGTCCGCTGTTTTACCGGCGTGGTTCCTGTTCCCATGGAAACATCGGGATAAAAAGTAGCCTATGTGCTAGTCCACTACATACTTGAAGTCCCGATATACCAAATTTCATCCAAATCCGTTCAGTAGTTTTTGCGTGAAAGAGGGACAAACAAAGAAACTCACTGACATACTTCCGCATTTACATTTACGATGAAGAAAAGCACTCCAAAAAAGCATTAGGATACTTATTTCGTCATAAATACGCTTTATATAATAGACACAATCGTTTAAACGCGATAAATAATAATGACCATAAAATCGCTACTTCGGCCCCAACGTGCGTCGTCGAGAGAGCGAGAGAGAAGAGCTCGGAATACCTATCTCACCTTAACTTGACTCCACCGTCCGCAGGGTGCTGGTGTGCGGCGACGAGACCCAGAAGCCGTTCCCTCTGCTGGTGTGGTCGCTGACGTCACGCAAGCTGCTGTACGACCTGCGCATACCGCACCACGACTTCGTCACCTCCAAAGCCGCTATCACATACGAGGGTATGGTAACTCGAAGATAACGAGACGTATAAAAGAAAGCTTAGGATGTAAAAAAATTTAAGAGGTTCGATAGGACACTCTTGCTATAAAAACAAAAAGTCAACTGAAGTATTGGTTTAGAACCTGACAAAAAAATTTAACGCTGCAGCGTTGAAACATTTCGGAGGACTGGGGTCGATTCCCACCACTTTTTTTTAACGTTTCGTTATCTACGAGTTTATTTGAGCGTCGTATATTACGAGGATATGGGTACTGCCTGTTTAGTAGCTAATGTCTACAGAGGCAGCTTTACCCATAAACAAGCTTTAGTGCAGGGTATGCGCTGCAAGCGTTTCGCAGGAGTCTTAGAGGGCTTGTGAAACCACGCGCCTATTAGAGGCGCTAGGGTACTATCTATCTTAAGGGCCCCTCAGACAATCAGGTCGCCGCCGGCAGGTATCGGCCTGTCAGTTAGTAGTACAGCGCACGGGCGGCAGCGGCGGCGGCAGACCTGACAGGCGGTTACCTGCGGTGGGCCCCACACACGATCAATTCGCCTGCAGGTATCAGCCTGTCAGTTGCGCCGCCGCCGACCCCGTGCGCTGTACTACTAACTGACAGGCCGATACCTGCCGGCGACCTTATTGTCTGAGGGGCCCTTTAGTGGGGCCTGCAGAAGGGCAGAGGTCTCTCTCGCAGTAGCACGTTGACTCATTGGAATCTTTTGTGCAAATCCGTACTGTCACTCTGCCTCCTCAGTGAAAATGACTGCCATAAGCTTGGCAAAGTCGCCAGGGTATTGATTGCACACGTGCTCTATCAAAATATTAAATATTTTAGTTACAAGAAATACAGGTTATGACAAAAAGAGGAAAAGACAAAGTGTTTGGTCACCGGTATGGGAGACTCTAACGGTATTTAGTACAATCAATTTATTGACATAGATTAATGACCGAAATTTAAAAAAAAAAGGTTCACAAATCTAAAAAAAAATTCTCTCAGTTATTTTTAAATAATTAAGTAAATTAAATATTTTAAAAAATACTTTTAAAACTTGATATATTGTTACCAATTTTGTAGCTATTTAGATGCGACCTCTTTTGTTTTTGTAGGACCCCAACATCTACTTTATTACACGCTAGCCAGCCAGCCAGAGCCATTACAATTACAAAGTCCTTCTGGGCATGGAGTTGTCTTCAGACCTCAACTTCGGCACCAGCATCGAGTCCAAGGCACAAACTGCAGCTAAAAAGCTGGGCGTCTTAAATAGAGTCAAGCGATATTTCATGCCGGGACAGCTTTTAACTCTCTATAAAGCTCAAGTCCGATCTTGCATGGAATATTGCAGTCACCTGTGGGACGGCTCAGCTAAATACCAACTAGCTGCACTGGACACGATTCAACGCAGAGCTGAGAGGCTAATTGGCGACAAAGAACTAGTGAAGAGCAAATTTCACACCCTAGCTCACCGCCGCAAAGTTGCCTGTCTGTCGGTCGTTTACAGACTGTACTTCGGAGAGTGTGCTATGGAGCTGCATGAGCTCATACCGCCATCCCCCTTCTTCCATCGGACATCCAGGCGCACTGCGGGCTACCACCCTTTCTTGGTGGATATTCCTAAATGTCGCACAAAGCGTTACTCAACATCTTTTATACTGCGTACAGCAAAGGAGTGGAACTCCCTCCCTGCGTCTGTGTTTCCGAGTACATATAACCCGTCCATCTTCAAAGTAAGAGTAAATAGGCACCTTCTGGGTAAACTCGCACCATCATAGATCCTGTCTTAGCCCCTGGGCTTGATTGGGATCAAGAGCAAACCCATACCTAGTAAAAAAAAAAAAAAAAAAAAAGTCACAGTTACCGGCTGGTTCGAAACTAGACACAAATATTAAAAAATAAAATAAAAGCCTTTTACTCATTTGTGCCTGGTCATACTCGTAGTAACGCAAATATACAATTAATAAAAAGACTTCGTTAAACCTAACAATTGTTACTGCGGTTGTACTATAGATAGAATTTCTTATGTGTCTAGTGACGCCGCGTTCTAAGAGTCAAACCTCTACAGGTTCGTACGTATGCGTGGTATCCCGCGAGCTGGAAGAGCCCAGCCCCAACTTCATCGTGGTATACGACCTGCAGTCAGGCACGCTCTTTAAGAAGTGGAAGCCCGGCTGCGACACCGTGGCGTTGGCCATCAGCTCCGGCGACGGCTGCGTGCTCTCAGGGCTCGCGGACGCCAGGATACTGGTGTGGGACCTCGTCACAGGTATGTCTTGTTGCTATTTTGAGGCTAAGCTCACTAGATAGTAGCTCGATAGTAGTTCTCTCAGATGAGAGGAATTAGCAGAAGAAAGGTGGGAGAGGATGTATGAAAAAAGACTTACGAAAAGGGTGCATGAGACGAGAGCGAATTGCTGCTCTCAGGTCTCGCCGTCGCCAGGATACTGGTGTGGGACCTCGTTACAGGTATGTCTTGTAGCTATTTTGAGGGTAAATAGTAGTTCTCCCAGATGAGAAGAATTAGAAGAAGAAAGGTTGGAGAGGATGGACGAAAAAATACTTACGAAAAGGGTGCATGAGACGAGAGCGAATTGCATAGTGGGAATGGCAGGATTCTGGTGGGTACCTAAGAAGTGGAAGCCCGGCTGCGACACCGTGGCGTTGACTATCAGCTCGGGCGACGGCTGCGTGCTCTCAGGGCTCGCGGATGCCTTGCAAGTTCTAGAGATACTAGCCCTTCCAAAGTAGTTAGTAAACTTCCCGATAATAAGTTCCCGTAGGCGAACTGCCGAGATTGGATGGAAGGAAGTAGAAGAAGAATGATTGAAGAGGATAGTAGAGAGTAGTAGTATCTCAGGCTCTTTGAAAGCACGAAATACTAGACAGTGTTTGATACTATTTAGTATATCTCCCGATAGTAGTTCTTCCAGATGGAGGAAATTGGAAGAAGGGAATTTGAAGAGGATAGTGGTTAGAAGCATAGGCTCTTTTGAAGCACGAAACACTATATAGTAGATCTCCCAATAGTAATTCTCAGATCATTCCATCCTTTCCAATCCAGAAGGCTGTTTAGGAAGGTAGCGGTAGAAAGCGGTTACTTTCAAATCAAGTATAACATTGATCACAAAGCTATACATTTTTAAGTATCTGCAAATTGGTATCCTTAGCGTTCTGGGATTCTCTAGTATTAAAGCCATATTGGTAATCATATTGTTAGTTGACATAATAGCAGATTACTTCAGGGATCAGGAGCTGTGATCAATGTTACACTCAATTCAAAAGTAACCCCATCATCAGCCTATAAACGACCCACTGCTAGGCACAGGCCTTCCACGTCGACATAGCACGTAGGGATATAGGGCCAGAACCCACCACGCTGGCCCAATGTGGGTTGGTGGGTTTTAACGACTGCCATTTTACGACAACTACCGGGACCAACGGCTTAACGTGCCTTCCGTAGCACGGAGGAGCTCCAGATGTTTTTCATTTGGTCACCCATCCAGCAACCCGCCATTGCGAAAGTTGCTTAACGAGCAAAATCGCAACCCGAACGCGCTAACCGCTGCGCCATCGAGCTCCTCCAAGTAACCCCGCTTGACGGTGTTACATCAAATACAGGAAGTACTTGAGTTGACTTCCTTCAGGCAACTGCCGGCTGACGCTGCGCGGGCACGTGGCGGCGCCGACGCTGCTGCGGCTGGCCAAGCCGGGCGGCGTGCTGCTGTCAGCCGCGCGCGCCGGCGACCTCTCCGTGCGGCTGTGGGACCTCGTCACAGGTAACTGGCCACCTCATACCATTGACCTAGAAGAGATAGACAAAAACGTGCATACAAACTATTTGTTCAAATTCTGGAATCATATATTAGACCACATAGTCCCAGAGCAGTACACCGGTTTTCATGATGTCGCCATCCCTAAGGTCCCGGGTTCGATCCCCGTTCGGGTCAATTTAGGTTTTTGCTAAAATGTCTCGGGTCTGGGTGTTTCCTATGTTCCTATTCATAAGTAAGTATTTAAGTATTTTAAGTATGTTTATCCGTTGTCTAGTAACCATTTAATGAGTTTTATAACGAAGCTTCTCTTGGTCTAGATAATTGGTGTGAATGTAGGAAAGTTTATTTATTTTTTATTTTATTAGTTCAAATTCTTTAATGAGAGACCTAAAGTTCGCTGCAGCCGCTGCAGCGCTTAAACATTTTATGTCGTCCCAACAGACAGACATCGCAGCGCCAGATCGCCGATCGGTCAAAGACAACGTAGTGTGTTCAAGATGGCGTCTATGATTGTAGAAGCCGTGGTACAGAAATAAAAAAATATCTTATCTATTCTATTAAATTATGATATAACTACCTCATAATAACTTGAATAACAATTAATTTCACTTACATAACAACTGAATTGTAGTAAACGTCTAGGTTTACACTTTGATAAGAAATAAAGAATTATTTTCGCCGCTCCGCACGCGCCTAAGCCGTGTGAATGTTGAAGCCACACTAAAGCAAATTGCCGTGTCGTCTCCGCAGATGAGTCCAACATAGTGTGTGTTCGGAACGCCCTATCTAGTGTAACGTACACATAGCTGCTTCATACACTCCCAACTGTTATCCACGAAGGGTTAGTCAGAGACTAGGCAATGAGGAACGCAAAATCAGTCCTCTGCCTTAGTCCACTTTCACCAAATAGCGACTGTATGGGCTCAGTGTGAGAGGGGCTGAGCCCATCGCCGCTACATGCTGTTGGATGTATGTGCAGCCTTTACTATGTAACTTACCAACTTATCTTACAGCTGCGGACGACGTGGAATCGATTCTACCCAGATTCAGTAATTTTGTTAACATTTTACTATCTTTACAACTACAGGATGTCAAATAGTAGGAGGAACTCGATAATGCAGCGGCTAGCGCGTTTGGCTTGCAATCTTGCCCGCTAAGCAACTTTTGCACTGCCGGCTTAAAAATATCTCGAGCTCCTCGTTGCTTCGGAATGCACGTTAAGCCGTTGGTCCCGGTTGTTGTTGTTGTTGGATTGACAGAAATTTTATATTATTTTCATTATTATTAAATTATCCTTTTTTTTTCTATTGTTCAGCCTAATAAAACAGTGTTTTTTTTTATCTCCACGATGTCTAATGAGCACGCAACCAAATCATATAATAAATACAGTCCACTTAGCTCGAGCTACATGAAGCAGAATGTAACATACCTTTGCCCTGCAATAGGACGTATACACCCTTAACTTTTATTCGTTTTAATGAAATTAAAAGTGAGTTCCACCCATGAAACTGAACAACTTTCCCCAAGACTTTCCCATACTAAACTGTCCGATCAGCTGACGACAATAGTATGGGAGGTGGAAATATTTTTGTTATTTTTGCACAAAGGTTTCTTGGGGAAAGTTGTTCAGATTCATGGGTGGAACTCCCCCTTAATTTCATTAAAACGAATATAAATTAAGGGTTTATAGGCTGTACTGTACTTTCCTTTACTATATTGACCCACTCATTATCTTCCAGGTAAACTAATAGCAGTGTACACACCGCCCGAGCGTATCACGTCGTGCGAGGTGTTGCTCGGCGGTTCCGTCCTAGCGATGGCACTCGAAAACTACAAGGAGATATTGTGCGTGAAGCTGGAAGGCCCACTGGTGGACTCTGTGAGGACCGGCCGCGAGTGCGAATACGACGAGAACGGGTATGGGGACGAGGCTAACGATGGAAAGACCTTTACAGTGAAGAGTGAAGCGTGCTGATAGTGGTAAAGCACCGCTTGGTAATCTAAGGGCTCGGTCGTGAGCGTGAGCGTCTTCCGACGCGTCGAGTGGATCTCTCATTCGTTGTCTGTTTTTACGACGATAAAACGGTGAACGGTAAAAGACCGCAATGAACACAGATGGGACAGACACGTCGCGTCGCAAAATGCCAGCGGTCGTGGTCGAGCGATAATGGAAATGGGAATTGGAGATTTGCAAAAAGTGTTTCGTCTCATTCGATTTTTGTCGTTGGTTAGGAAGTTTTATTTTTTTTACATGGATGACGTTGTTGTTCACGGATGGGTATCTCAATATCTTAATTGTTGTACTATACTACGTTCGCGTTAAGAATGCAGTGACGTCATCTGCGAACTGCAGGGTAAAGGTGAATTCACCGTGGTGTTCCTATTACAAACAAGGTTATATTTTTAAAGATTAATTTTAATACATTTGCTTTACTTGTTTTTTTTTACAAGCTGTTCTCTCGGACACACCGCACGCCGTTGCTGTTTTTTGTACTAATGTCCAGTCCAGAGTCTATTTAAATCACACTGTTTAAAGTACTTAAAAACATCATAAATTACTTTTCTTTCTTCGCTATGAATTACCGAACCTCTTTTATTTTTTCGAATAAGTGAGTTCATAGAATATTTTGTGCAACGTTGCTTGACTTATTCATTTTTTAAATTTAATTTAGTCACACACAAAACACAGGACACAACCGTTGCGTTCGAAAGTATGCGTTCAACTTGTGACTGTTAACTTGACTTATTTATGAACGATTTGATTGGTTAGGGGGCGTGACTAGGCAGGCGGACAAGTATGACGTCACTTCATTCATAACGCGAACGAACTATACCTACTATAGTAGTTCTGAGTGCCGTGTGCGAGTGTTATTCATTATTCGATCACGTTGCAACTCATCTCGTTTGTCACAAGGAGGCGTTGCATCGATGTCATAGAAATTCTCATTTCTCTCATCAAAGAAGTTTACTACAATGTCTTTAAAGGTTTCAAAGTACCTATATATAATATATATAAACACACATATTTTATAATGTATGTATGTCACTACGCCTTCACTCGGTTTGAAGTCGGAACAGGAGATATTTTTCTGAGACTAACCGGAACAACCTTTTCTCTTATTCTTAATGATTAACGAAGGTAGATAAAGTTCGCTCTCATGTGTCATCAGGAGAATCTTACTGTCGATTTATTTTTAGCTGGTTGATAATGATGACAAATATTCTTAATGAAAGAGACGCGCGTAGAACATTGAATTTGGTAGAACGATTTGTCTTTGTCGGTAGTTAGAATATTGAATTAACGCGACCAAAAAGTTACGACTATAAAAAAGAACAAATCGAATGTTCACAGTGCCAACGTGTTTCCAAACAGAAACATGCAACTCATATAAGTTCATTCATTATTAAAAACATAATTATGTGATATAAAGTGAGCGTGTATGTACCTGTCTCATTTTCCCATTTCCTTTTAAGGTGTTAGACGATTAAGTACTTATCTACTTATTATTAATCTATGATTACTAAGACAATTAAGGCCAAAGAACTTACAAAGAATGCAGAATTTCCATTGAGCCAACAAAATGAGTATGAGAAAATATCATGTCTTGTCTACTCAGTATAGATATACTGCACCCAGTATATCTATACTGGGTAGAAAAGACATGTATAAATTGCAGACTGGGTAGGTACAGCCGCTAAAATATACGGTCACCCAAACAATTCGTCTACCAAACATGTAACCTAATTTATATTTCAATTTGTACAACGCTCAATGGAGATTATAGAAATGCTAACAAAAGACGATATATTTGACATAAACATTTAAATCGATTAACTCAGGAATTGCCAAGTGAAATACCATCCGAAAGAAAATGTAAATTGAAGCTGAGAGTGGCCACACCGCCGCATTCGAACAAGAATGAAATTTAAAAAAAAACATTAATGTTTTTGATCTATTACGCTTATTAAATACATTATTAAATTAATGAAATTATATTTAGTGAATTCTCTACTGGTAAAGTTGATGTTTAGACGTAATTTTGTGGGAAAAATAGTTTTAAGTGATGATGTAACCAAGTCGATTTTGGAATGTATGGTTTGCGTTTTGTTTTTTTATGTTTTTTTCCTTGTTGCGTTTCGCTTTAGATTAAGGATAGCGGGCATTTCGTTGTTGACTTCCTTTCCCCTTAACCAAAGTTTCCATTTGATCTTTTCGTGGAACAATCAAAGAAGACCGTAATTTAAAAAAAGTTGTTGAACAAAATAACAGTTGACGAATCAATTTTGTTAGTCATAATGACCAAACAGCATTGAGCCAGCGCGGTGGGTTGTGGTCCTGTTGTACATGGGGGTAAAGCATACCTAGCATTGGGATGGCTATGGCAAATTAGATCCCAAGCTCAGCTTGTGCTGCAACAACATGCAAGCCGCTACAGAGCGCTGCTATTTTCGAGTATAAATAATTTTACGCTTAATTTTAACTATACAGGACTGAGCCACGATATCGTAGTTGGTAGTGCGCCTTTTACCACTACTTCAAAAGGTGCAGCTTCGAACCCTGTTAGTGTACTATTTTTTCAAAATTTGTCTTTTCAACTGTTAACAAATAAAGTGTAATTTTGTCCAACAACAGAAACTCAAACTAACTATACAATTTACGCTAAGTTGTACGCTTATTTTGTTCATTTTAATGTCTATCCGAATTCTATAATATATCCATGTACTTAAAATTAGTTATATGCAGGCATAGTAACTATTAAAATATAACCATATCTGTATAGAATTCATAAGCAATACAAATAGTAATGAATTAATCACAATTATAGGTTGTATTAGACAGATATAGTATAACTTATGAACCTACACGTACATTTTTTTGTTATTGTACAAAACCTTTATTTTTTTGCCGTTTATTTTTTATTTTATTTTACTTTTAAAGATCAGTGATAAATAAATTTTCTCTCTATCTTAGTTAGACTTATATAGAGACTTAAAAGTACATAAAACTATACTACTGAATGATATAATATTTGACTTTTGTAAGAATGATAGAGTCTGCCTGCCTATACTTGTGATCAATTCTGTGTATAAATGTTTGTTTAAAACTCTTAGTTGAATGGCCGTGAGACACCTATTTGCGAATCTCACATCGGTTTTAGTACCAAAAAGTGTTTATCTTATTGTAAAAGAAACATGTACTTATGCCTTCAACATCTGTAAGTAGTTAGTCGGTACCATGGTGGACTATTACTTGTACAGCAATTCAAACTACCACAAAATGTGAAACTGATTTTTATGGTTTTGTTATAAGGATCAATTGGACAGTTCTGGAGAGGACAAACGCTAATTTTACGGCAATAAAATCTATTTTATCGGTTGCTTATAAGAAATTGATAATGACTGTAGCTACTATTGCAACGTCTCCGAAACTGTACCTAGGTACTTATACAAACACGTACAAGAAACTATGGGCTTCTATTTTTGCTATAATTTGAATCGAAGTGACCTAATAAAAGACTTGTGAAACTGACCGCTTCGCGTGTAGCGGTGAAAGAATACTACCACACCTCTCTTCAATTGCGTGTCGTAAAAGGCGACTAACGGACTAAAGACTGTACATACATCCACCTGCATAGAGCGGCGATGGGCTCACTACCTGTCACGCTGAGCAGATGTGCAGTCGCCATTCGATGAATAGTGGACTATGGTAGAGGACTGCTTTTGCTGTCCTCATTGCCTAGTCTTAGACTAACCCTTCGGGGATAATAGTCGTGATTATAAAATATGTATGTACACGGGGTCAGATCAACCTACCCTAAACTGCCAAATTTCTCCAATGAATATTGATCGTTACAACCAAAGAATAAAGTTCAAAATGTTTGTAGAAATTTGACAGCTGTATGTCAAACTGACTTGTCCAAATAAACACAGCACTATACCTTTGAATTACTGAGTAAGGAACTGGCCATATCTTACATCTAACTAACTAACATAATATGCCACTAACAATTTATTTGTTGTTTTAGAAGTGGTAACTAACCATACATAAAACAAAGTCTATTACAACATTTACAACCAATCCAAGCACAAAATGTATCCCTACTAGGAATCAAACCTAGATCTCTGAGTTCAAAGGTGCAACCGAAAATCGTTTTGTTATTAATTTAGTATAGCAAATTGAGGCCCAGTTCCTTTGTCACTTTATGTAAATAGTCATACCGTGGTACCGCGGTCCCTCACCATAATATAAATGTAATAATAATAGGAATCATTATTTTAATTGAGATTTCATATGAACAAAGATGCTGGTTCGTCATTTATTATATAAAGTTGTCCATAAATTATGTATAGATGCTATATGCGCTCAAATTCATGTAATAATAATTGTACAATTCTACCGCTAGAGGTCGAATCTAAGGTATTGTTGCATGGAATCGAGACATAGACAATATTTTTTTAACTTTTTCAGTTGGTTTACAGGAGTTGGTGGTAGCTGTCAAATTATTTATGGTTTATTCAATAGAAAAATATTTATTGTTCAAGTGAAATCCGTATACGTAATTAATTCATTAACTATGCTTTAAAGCCCTATACAAAGTGTTAAATTTCCCAATCGGTTTTCAACTTTAGCTGTTGGGTTTTGAGTTCAAAATCGGTTGCAGAATTTTGACATTTTGGAGTAGTTTTACCACAGATTATGTAATAGTTATGTTCTGGCGTGCAATAGTTTATAAACATTATATTGTTGCGAACGAATTACATTTAGAAAAGGACAAACATTGAAAATGAATCCACAGACCCACGATAGCATGTTAGGGAGTCTAAACCTCTATCTGTCAGAGGATTCATGTTCGAATCCAGCTCGTGGATATTTTTCAACAATTATATATTTTCCAATTACTTACCTACTTACAATAGTTTAATTCTAAAAATAATTACAAATTGATGAAACTTTACTTAAAAGCCATACTAAACTTTTTAGTTTGTTAATAAATGTTTTTAATCTTAGACAGTTACCAATGAAACCAACATCCTCGGAAGCGTTGCATATTCTAAAATAAAATAGACGGAAATGAAATATTTTAATCATAATACATACATAATACACTGGGTGTCCTAAATAGATTTTCGATTCAACTCGATCGATACTAATCACGAACAAAACATAGAGTGTGTTTATGAAATATCGATATATTGCGATTCATCGATTTAGGACACTTGTATGTTTAGGTATCGCATAATATTATAGAAATACTTATAAACATAACCATGTAGCACATACTTATACCAGAATTTATATACCTATACTAAAATATTAACGTCAAATATATTTATAAAAGCGTCTATTTTTTTTTTTGAGTATTTTATTACTTTTCATTCTTATGTTCACTAGAATCTTAAATCTAGATTTAGCTAAATCGAGCTTATTTTAACAATTTAATCTCTATCAACTAGATACCTACTGACAGAATACCCGCAACGTTCAATTCAATTCAATATTTTTATTGAAAGTCAGTGGTTTAAAATGACAATGATTATAATTACTCTCCTTGTTCTTCTGTAAAGTTATTGTCGCGTAAGCGTTTAAGGCAGATGACTGAGTGCAATTGCTATTATTTTTGTGAGTTAAAGTTTCAAAATTATGAACAACTATTTATTCCCCCATCCCAAAGCCAAGTAACTTAGCTTTTGCGATCGTTACAAATATTGCATAAAGATGACGAAAAACATCTACTAAATCAAGGTTTAAGATCTCCAGTGCCGCAATTGGCCTTTCACGTTTTGATGAATATGGACGATTTGACAGTTTCGTGTACACTAGTCTATGGCCAATTGTAAGAGACTGTCTTTTTCATTTTTAGTTTAACTGAAATTTTTGTACTTTACAGTATAAACCCTAAGATTAGTGTTATGTACCTTACAAATTATTATCCACGTTTGGGATGCACAGTAGAACGAATATGTAGCACAGATTAATTTCTATTTCCTATGTGGACATCGCTAATTTGTATTAATCATTACCAAAGCTGTTTTATTCGACCAAAACAATCTAATATAGTTATTTAGGCTTATCTTATATGCGGGTCTATTATGAAAATCGAAGTTACCATTACCTAAGCTGAAAACTGTCGTTTATGATGACTGATGATGAGTCTAAGAATGTAAGCTTATTTCGGTCTAAAGTCGATTTAACTGTCATTGACACGTTGCTGTGTAAATCACGGTATTTTTATACTGTCAAAAGTGGAAACAAATTTGGACCGAAATGACTGCCCTGGGAGACGGCTTCGATTTTGATAATGAGATTTTCTTACTCTAATAAAATAACTTGAGTGAACTGAGTATTAATGTCTTCTATGTGATTTGTTTTAATGAAACTTTCGCTGCCATATTTACTATAATAATAATCTTTAATGTTATATTTCCTTATTAATTTTATCGTGGGCACAATGTTTTTAAAAATGTCAATAAGGTGTTATCAAATGTCGTACTAAGCCTACAGTAGGTTATAAAGGCAAAACGAAGTCGGTTCAATGGTTCAATCGAACTTTTTAATCCAAAAAAATCGATAATGTACAAAGAAAATACAAAGAAGGTGTTATAAAAAAAATCACTTATGAACTGTGTTGAAACCACTAATAGAGCGCCAATGTAGAACCGAACAACTCTGTAAGGCTTCCCACGCATCGCCCAAACTTAGTAATTAAATGAGAACACGCTAAATAGACTTCTGAATGTAGAAGCGATTAAGAAAATTAATTAAAAAATTCTGGGATTTTACATGTAGTCGTCACTAATTATTAGAGATAAATTCTAAAACCACAGATTTACTATCTACAAAGCCCGGTGTTATAAATTGTGAATTTTACCATACTATTAGTTATTTTGTG
Source organism: Scoparia ambigualis (assembly GCA_963921215.1). Taxonomy (NCBI): domain Eukaryota; kingdom Metazoa; phylum Arthropoda; class Insecta; order Lepidoptera; family Crambidae; genus Scoparia; species Scoparia ambigualis. Next base: position 24,851,314 of record OY992514.1, on the reverse strand, counting down.
ACTTTACTGAGACAGTACAAAATGTCATGCTATTGATAATATTTAAGTTACCTACAATAACTTATAAATCGGGCCCTACAGTGACCATATTTCTATTCTAGGTTCAACATCGGACTGGTCCTATTAAACCATAATAAAAGTCATTGCAAGTAGCCCAGTACCAACTTTGTATATCTGAAGGCTCCTGCGACACTGTTTTGTGTTTTCTAACACCTAACATCAAACATCTAACAAATTTGGGCGTGGCCTACGTACATATTTTGACATATTTTGTAGATGTTTGATGTTAGGTGTTAGAAAACACAAAACAGTGTCGCAGGCATTTACTCTGCTGAACTTGCGATCTTTGCGCACAAATACATGTTTTAATGCTTTAAATATTCATAAGTCTTTTTGGCGTCGGTATGCTTTCTTAACTGTTCTATAAACACCTTGAAGAAATCTTAATTACTTAAGAACTTGTTAAGTAAATCATTATTAAAGTAATGTAGTAATTTTATTAGTTAATTATTGTTTATTTTTGGATTATATTTTGTTGAGTATGAGCAGGCTGGTCCCTGTCTTACCTGATATTCTGTACGTTAAGTGTATTTTACAGTAATGGATAGCGATCAATTTGAAAATTAAAAATAAGTAATGTATAATAATCAGTAAGGAGAATGGTGTAATCATTTGAATTGTTAAAATTATTTATGTATTCTGGAGAGTTACGAAATTACTTGATGTCCTGATTAAATTATTGGAAAATATTGTGATTTTTTTTAGTTTTTACAAAATTATAAATTTCGAAAGGAATTATGAACATGAACGAATACTGGAGGAGTCATTTTGCGCTATATATTTGCAGAATTTGAGCAAAAGGAGGGATGGCATGCTCATTCAGTAGGTAGGTAGGTACTTTCCAGTACTGTTTGAATGTTTTTTATCAAAAATGCCACTTCAATAATTTACATTCATAATGACGACCGCAAAAGCAGTCCTCTGTCTTAAGTAGTCCACTTTTCACCATGTAGCGACCGCACATGTGCTCAGCGTGACAGGTGGTGAGCCCATCGCCGCTCTATGCTGTTGGATGTGTCGCAGTGATATGATAAAAACAGAGATTTGGTCAATTCCCTAAGTGATTTGATCAAATCACGGAGGATGTTAATTAAAATAACAACACGATTTTATCACTTCCCTAAACAAATCTAGGGATTTGAACAAATACCAGAACTGCTTTCGTGAAATGACAAAAAAACTTTTCTATGGTATTTTAAACGTCGTTTATTTGTAATTACATGCATAATTATAATAATTAGTATGTGTAGTATTGTAACATTGATCTCAAAAATCACCACTTTTATAGAACCTAAAATTGCCCTACTGCTGTAGGTCACGTGATAGGTTAGAAATTCAAGACTACGCTGCGTTTCGTTATTTATTTTTTATTAGACAACAGAAATACTAGCTGCCCTACTCCTGTAGGTCACATGTTTTTTTTGTCATTTCACGGAACCAGTTCTGGTATTTGTTCAAATCCCTAGATTTGTTTAGGGAAATGATAAAATCGTGTTGTTATTTTAACATCCTCCGTTATTTGTTCAAATCACTTAGGGAATTGACCAAATCTCTGTTTTTATCATATCCCTGCGACATAATATGCATGTGAAGTCTTTAGTCCGTTAGTCGTCTTTTTCGACACCCAAGGGAAGAGAGGGGGTGGTAGTATTTTCACCGCTACACGACACGGTTAATTTACATTCACCTTAGGGCTTCCCACATAAAAGTGGAAAGTTGGGGTCACAGCCCCCCGCCGTGGCCCGTTGCGGGTTAGTGGTGAACGACTGCTGTGCTAAAACCCGGATTCACGGCTTTGCGTGCGTCCTGCCGGCCTAGCATGCGCAATGCGCAACACGAGATATTATGTCGCGGACGATATTCTCTCTTCCTTCGATGGCGGGAACGAAAAACTACTTATCTCGGTTACAGTTGTCAAAACTCGATAAAATTATGTGGCCCCTGTACACAGTGGCGTGTTATGGGCCATGCTTGGAGACTGCCGGCCATCGCCATTGTGTAGACGGGGTAAATGGTATACAGTGGCGGGCACTTGTCGATAGTCGCGCGCAATTTACCCCCGTCTACACAATGGCGATGGCCGGCAGTGGCCCATCACACGCCACTGTGTACTGGGGCCTTTAGGGTTTGTAGACAAAAATATCACAGACAAGTAAAAACTACTATTATGTCTATTTTTTACATTTAGACATAGTTTAATGACGTGAAAACAGGTCGAGAAAATATTCTCGTGTTGCGCATGCTATATAGGTCTATTGGTGACGAGTAAACGTCATGCCCTTTTTTGCCTGAAACACTTTTTCGCAGTTTTGAAAGAAAACTAATTATTTCAATTTCTATCTCGCTCGTATTTAATTCAAACGCATACAGCGCCACCTATTGCATTTTTTGTAACCGAGATAAGTAGTTTTTCGTTCCCGCCATCGAAGGAAGAGAGAATATCGTCCGCGACATAATATCTCGTGTTGCGCATGCTATATAGGTCTATTGGTGACGAGTAAACGTCATAAATGCCCGTTTTTGCCTGAAACACTTTTTTGCAGTTTTGAAAGAAAACTAATTATCTCAATTTCTATTTCGCTCGTATTTAATTCAAACGCATACAGCGCCACCTATTGCATTTTTTGCTGTTAACCTCGTATTTATATTACATAGTTTAAAGTACTATAATGTAATTGTTCCTTGTGCTTTGTTTTATCGCCCTGAATAAAATAAAGTAGGCCTGCCTATACTAGCATTGCTCTAGTTTGAGATCTTTAAACCACCGACCGCAACTCCGTCCGTCCAATCCTCCAGAATTGGGGTTGGAAGAAAGAAGATAGTGTTTGGACTACATTAGGGAGTACGATCAAAGAAACCTCAGCATCTGTAAAAGAGTTGACAAAGTGTTCCTGCCGCAGCCGCAGCTGCATTAAAGGGCGATACCTATGTAGGAAGTCAGGGCTTATTCCCTGTACTGGCCGTACTGGCACCTGTAAGTGCGGGGGAGATACCTGCAATTTTAATTAAAATACCAAATTATAAATTAATAACTTTCACTGCACTTGACTGGTAGTTTTAATACGCCGAATATTCGTGAGTAGGTGGTATTACGCCGGTCGCGCCGGCCTAATGCGTGCTGCAACGCAGCGTGGCTCTACCACTCAAGTCAGTGTCACTCATTTAGCACCACCCAGGGGTCACATGTAGGGTCTCAAGGGTAAACCTACGGACGCGAGTAACTTTAACCCCCATATTAGTATTATTTTGACAAGCCCATCGCCGCTCTATGCTGTTGGATGTATGTGCAGTCTTTAGTCCGTTAGTCGCCTTTTACGACACCCAAATGAAGAAAGGGGTTGGTAGTATTATATTGATGAGCCCAACGCCGCTCTGTGCTGTTGGATTTATGTGCAGTTGTTAGTCCTTTAGTGGCCTTTTATTACGACACCCAAGGCAAGAGGGGGTGGTAGTATTCTTTTAATGAGCCCATCGCCGCTCTATGCTGTTGAATGTATGTGCAGTGCAGTCTATAGGCCGTCAGTCGCCTTTTACGACACCTAAGTGAAGAAAGGGGTTGGTAGTATTATTTTGATGAGCCCATCGCCGCTCTATGCTGTTGGATGTAGGTGCAGTATTTAGTCCGTTAGTCGCCTTTTACGACATCCAAGGAAAGAGAGGTGTTGGTAGTATTATTTAGATGAGCCCATCGCCGCTCTATTCTGAAGGAGGTATGTGCAGTCTTTAGTCCGTTAGTCGCCTTTTAAGACACCCAAGGGAAGAGTGGTTGGTAGTTTTATTTTGATGAGCCCATCGCCGCTCTATGCTATTGGATGTATGTGCAGTCTTTAGTCCGTTAGTCACCTTTTACGACACTTTACGACACCCAAGGGAAGAGAGGGGGTGGTAGTATTATTTTAATTGGGTTAATGCTATAACCGGTTAACCTGTAAACCCGATTAATGAGTCTCGGGTTCTAGGTCAACGGCAAATACCCTATGAATTTTGATTCCCTTGAAAGTAGAAAAGTTACGTTTTTTTGCGGCATAAACGGCCGTATCTTTTTTTTACCTTAACTGAAGTATTTGATTTTTTTTCACAGCTTCAAGAGACTGCAGATTTGAGTAGGTATATCGTTTTAATTTCAACTCGATACCTCCTCGCGTTCCCGAGATAAAAGGTTTTGACAGACACGACAGACGGAAAACAAAGTGATACTATGGGTTCCGTTTTTTCCTTTTGAGGTACGAAAACCTAAAAAATACTGTTAACATTGATTTTTGTGTGGTGAATGTTAGAAGTTGGATTTTTGGAACAAAAGAATTAAAATAAACGAGTTGATTATTTAAAAAAATCTTGCAAGTATTATGTAACACAATTAGAACGCTTGTATTAAAATTCTGTAAGTAATCAAGTCCTCTAAAGTACTTATATAATATCTGAAATAAAACACAACAAGAAACAGAATTGGCAGGCTTCATACAAAATTTTACAGGAGACGTATTTAGCGATTCCTGTAAATTTTGTCTAAAGTCGCAGACTATATTATTAAGAATGAAACCTTAGAATAATAACACTATAGAAAGATAGTCTTCATACAAGCGCTCTGTCAAAAATGAAGCACAAAACCGATGCGACACATAAACGCTGCGCGCATGGCTCTGATCTGCTGTCTCTTTCCAATTCTATGAATATGAAAGAGACAGAGTCAACTGACAATCTTCAGCGCGGCGGCAGCCGCTGCTACCGAGGCTTTTACTTAGAGAATTACACTGCAGTACGTTTATATTTTGACCTAATTAACTACAAGATACTATGAAATACTGAAAGCTTACGTACCTGTGAAAAGTGATGTTATTACACTTCTTTTGTTTTTCAGATGTGTTGTGACATAAGTTAACTGCACAAACCGTCATATTTTTTTTGTTTTCACGAGATACGTTCGGCGCGCTGTGACATTGAACACTACGGAGCGGTCCGGCGTTTGGAGCCATTTATGGCTCCGATTAAGGTGCTTCAAAATAGGCGCGCGGACTTGGTTTCTATAGTGTTATTTTTCTAAGAATGAAACATTAAAAAAAGCAACTACCCCTGGTGGTTTAGTTTTTTAATGTTATCACATTGATCACAGTATAAAGAGTGTTTCATTGAGCCCATTATCGCATAAATGTATTTTAATATGGTCACCAAACCAATGACTTGTCATTACGGAATTTGCTTTCTTGCATGATCGCATTTTGATCGCAACGTGAAGCCACTGCCCTAAGCTTATTCCAAAAAATCTGGTATTTCTGAAACTTTGTGTAGTATTTTTACTTTCTACAGTCTATAGTAAGTACAGCCAATTACATTTCCCTACCAGTTAACTTGGGAGGATGTACAAAAATGTTTACAGGCGGTGATATTCTATTGTAGAGACTACTTGAATTACACAAAACAAAATAAAAAAAATTTTTTGGGAATTGAACTGAAGAATTTCTGATATAGGTCCTTTCCTTACACTTTGCAACTACAGAGGCATTAGTTTTTTTGTTTAAAAAAAATAATTAACTTACATACTAAAAGATTTTTCATCATGAGTGTACATTAAAAGTAAAACAGCCTAAAGGCTTTAGAAGTTTATATTAATTAAAGTATTCACAGAAACATAATAATACTACACTATGATTGTCTATGTTCAGCAAGACTGGAAGAGACCCTTCTTCTTCATTTCTTCAAACTCCTTCTCGGCATCATAGGTCCTGAAAGAAGAGTAAATTCAGTCAGTTCACAGTTCACATTCTCTAGTGGTATTTTAACCTTACAATCCTCATTATCATCAGCCTATAAAGGTCTCACTGCAGGTCTTACAGCCGGTATCACTGCAGGTATCACTACAGGTCTCACAGGTCTTCTCACATTAACAACAGCACATGGGTGTGGCATAGCGGGATTGGGCCATACCAGCCCAATGGGTTTTAACCCTTTAACGGGCACAGCATGTTCAAATTTTCTTATCTCCATTGTATAAAGTTCAAAATATGCTTGATATATAAGGTGGCTGCTAGAAACCGCATGAAACTTCAAGGGCTGGTCAGGTCAAGTGTTTTATACATGACAAAAAAGGAATTCGTGTTTTTTTCGCGTCAGCTGGGCGATAAGTACCTACGTTGACGGGTCAACAGGCGGCCGGCCGGCCGTTGCGCGCGTATGTATATAATTGTTATTTTTAATTGTTTTCATTTTATTTTTCTTATGTTATTGCTTTGATATAAATTAGATACTCAAAGACTATCCAATTAAAATTCACAAAATGAATTATTTAATTAAAAATGAAAAAACACGAATTCCTTTTTTGTCATTTTTGTCATGTTTAAAACACTTGACCTGACCAGCCCTTGAAGTTTCTTGCGGTTTCTAGCAGTCGCCTTATATAAATCCCTCTGCCCGTTAAATGTTTAAGACTGCCATCTTAAAACAACAACCAACCGGGAGCAACGGCTTTTACGTGCCGAAGCACAAGAGCTTGAGATGTTTTTAATTTGGTCAACCATTCAGTGACTCTGCGAAACATGCTTAAGTGACAAGACCACAACAAACTGAGTGCTTCAGCCATCTAGTGCAACATCAAGCTCCTCCAATCATTAACCATTCTAATGGTTGTCATTAAATTTTACAGTTCAAAATTTTAAATTTACTAGTAAGTACCTACTTATTAAAAACTGGAGTGGATATTAAAATATGTCAACTAACTAGATTTATAATTTAATAACATAGATCCTAACTAATAGGATAAATGAGTTTGTTTGTTTGTAACACTTTCCCTCTTAAACTGCTTGGCCGATTTTGATTAATTTTGGTAGAGTAGAGATAGATGGCTTATATTCCACTAATTGTCATAGAGTATTGAGCTGATTTTTTTATGTCAAAAGAACTCATAATTAGGAACACAACTCGAAAGGTTTTTTACAGAAACAAATAGAATTCGAGAAAAAAATTATCAAATATTACTATTTATTGGCTCCACGCACCAAATTTAGAGTGTTGAAACTTTTTTTAATGAATAGCTCATAACAAAAGTCGAAAACAGGAAACTTTAGAGTGCGAAAACTTATAGTTTAGGAGAAAAAAATACGAAATAAGAAGAAAATACCCAATTTCATTACCTATAGAATTCAGCGTAACGATTCTTGCGCGCGGTGCCAACAAACTGCTTGAAAGCGATACCAGAGATGACGGCCATGGTCAGGGAGACGATCAGACTCCTCTTGATGCTGGCATTCAGCAGACCGCGCATCTGGGGCTTGGACACTGTCGACACAGCCTTGTCTGCCATCTGAACATTTGACATGGTTTACAAGGGTGCGTATCATTCCATATAATGACAAATGAACTAATTTCAAAGGACATAACGTTCATTGTATATAATTTTTACCTGTTCTAAATACACTTCCTATTACAACATTACATATATTATTCATTTGATATAATACTCATATTCTCTAACATCATTTGATATAAATTTGCTTATAAATAAAAATAGCATTTAACCCTAAATCGATTTCAAATATTGTCTTAAAAAGTTAATATGTTGGGTTTTCGTTGAGCAATTCAGTGACAGGAACGAGTCGCGGCAAAACCAACTCCACGTAGACTTGTCTGCCCTACGCTAGAGTGTAATTGAAGCCCGCGTAGGCGCGGAGGGGCGAGGCGGCCCGCGAGCTGAGGAGCAGGTGGGTCTAACGATCGCCGCGGCGGCTGAGGGTGGCCGGCGAAGCCGGCCAGCAAGCCGAAGCTGCGGTGGTGAGCGAAAGCCATTTGCGACGTGGGACCGCCGGAGTCCCGCAGAGCGGGAGCCGTGGCAGAATCCATGCCTGCTGCGTGCTGCATGCCCGCTTGCATGCTGCATGCCTGCCTGCATGCTGCATGCCTGCCTGCATGCAGCATGCCTGCTTGCATGTTGCATGCCTGCTTACATGCTGCATGCACGCTTGCATGCTGCATTCTTGCTTAAATGCTGCATGCTTGCTTGCATGCTGCTTGATTGCTTGCATGCTGCTTGCCTCCTTGAACGCTGCTTGCTTGATTGCATGCTTTTAATAAGATTATTATATCAAATGTATATTATATCAAAAGTACATTATAAATAATTATAGAATCTAAAATTATATTAAATGTTTATTATATTAAGTCAGTTGTTATATCAAATGTGATTTTATGAAATGAAATTATATTATCTGAACGTTAGACCATAAGTATTTATATCAAACATTACACACCCGTTTTACAAAATTGTCAAATATTTTGTCTTGTAGTAAGGTAAAAGTAAAACACTTTACTTTACCTTATTTACATACATAAATTATTATTCTATTAAAAGGTTAAGTTGATTATCATTTCACTGGCATATTATCTTGACTCCGTAAAGGAAGTTGATTTTTCATATTTCGAACCATAGTTGGGTTGGGAATAATAAGTGACATATAGTTAAAACAAAAAATTAATTCGAAGTAAACACACTTTAAGTGCATAGTTACGGATATTTCTTTGCTTGTAAAGTAGAAAATTCACATTTTCCGAAAAGATTACACTATCTCGTGAATCATGGGCTTGAATATGACAACCTTCTTACATAACATAGCATTGATTAAGACAAACAATTGAACATTGTGTGATTCTGTTAAGTTTGAGATAAAAGAAACTGCCTTTGTGATCTAAATATTAGAAATATTTTGCTAATACTTACTTTTTATTTGAGTAGGAATTTCCTGAAATGAAATGAAATGAAACTCCGTGGAAATCGATCAAAGCAAGTGCGACAAAAACTCTGTTTTCAATTTCTTTGAAATGTCAAGTCATAGTCATTTTGTGCTCTGTAGACTAAAGCTCTCATTGGCTGAAGAGCATGTGACTCTGTACTTAACCAATCATATCGACGGAAATGTTTTCATTGATCACTTTGGGAAAATAGCGTTCCATTTCAAGAAGATTTCTAGAAACATATGATGGAACTAAAATCGAATTATGTGTGCCAGCCATTGCATACGAAAATAGGTACCTATTTAACAATTTAAAACGTTATACCAATGAATACATATAAATAAGAAAATAAATTGCTTAGAACTCAATTTTACCTTACGTTTTTGAGCAAAGATTGGGTTCAGAGGCTTTTTACTGTAACAGCAAAAACTCAAAAAAATAATAATAATAAAACTACGATTCTAGTTGAATATTTAGAGCTTGAGATATTTTGCACTCGGAAACTTTACACAATCGCTGGGATCTCTCACAATAACTTAGGAAGGACGCACGTTTATTGGTCGGTAAAGTCGGTCGTTAGTCCGAATGCGTGGACCGGAGAGGCCCCGCATTCGGACTTACCGATCGTTTTATGGTTTACAGCTGCCATTGAGGTACAATAAACTAGAGAAGACACCGCGAAGCAAGTTTGTGCGCACTAAGGTGCAGTCCATGGGCTGCAAACGCCTCAGTGATTGCACGTGATTCAAGCGATTGTGGACCTTGCAGCTGCACCTTAGTTGCGCACAAACTTGCTACGCGGTGTCTTCTCTAGTCTATTGTATCTTAATGACAACTGCCAATGGATTTTTAAGGGGATTCAGAAATAAAGAGAAGACCTTTTCGAATGTAAGTATAAAACTTTGGGCCCTGTGGCATGGCATGCGTTTCAAAAATCTTCCCGCACCCCGCACATGCGGGCGTTAACGACCAATGAAAGTGCGCCCATAGGCGTTTGCAAACTTGCTTCGCGGAGTCGCCTCTAGGTATAATACCATGAGCGTCGCGTCCGTCGTCGTCGGGACAGGATATTTTTTGCATCCATCGAATGTTTTCTATGCTTCGTCGTGTCGGTTGTGTGTGCCTTGGCATTTGCGGTGGGTCCGAAGATGACTATGTCGGGTGATGAATGATTGGGAGATGAATGATTAATTAAACTTACTCGTGTAAGTAGGTTTACCTTGAGACTACACGTGACCGTTGTGGTGCTAAATGAGCGACACTGTCTGGGTGGTAGAGCCACGCTGCGTTGCAGTACGAATGGGCCGGCTCGCCTGGCGTAATACCACCATCTCACGAAAAATCAGCGTGAAACAATGGCACTCGTTGCTTGTTTCGTCCGGTGAGTGAAAGTACCGGAAGCCTATCTCTCCCCGTCCCCCCTTAACAATTCCTACTCCTCAAGGCCGGTAACGCATCATTTCGCCATATCAGAGTAGGTATGTCGGTCTATACCGCATAAAGTTACTATACCTTTTTTTTTTTTTTTTTTTTTTTTTTCCCAGGGGAACTCGTTACGAGTACCGGGGCCTTGAAGAGGCACCCGGTTATGTGGGACTCGCCCGTCCTTTCCACACCCACTGACAAGGAGAGAGGCTCCATGTCAGCTGCCAGGCTAAGCCTGGCTGGGAGGGCGAGACGGAGGGGAATACCCACTAAACCCCTGGGGGCCCACAATCCGAAGCTGAAAGCTGAGGTGGATGTCGCGTTACATACCACTGGGGATTAACCCGCGACGGTCACCCCGTCGCCCGTGTGCCAACCTGTGACCGCAAGCGGTCACGCGCCGACACACGCGCGACTTCGCGCACGGCACAACACAAACAAGCGTGCCCACCCTCTAATGGGCACGCAATCCCCCAAAATACATATACAAAACAACACATGACAAAACAGGACAAGACACCTCGAACAGACACATCGGTCCTCCGACCCTTGGGCTTTGGGGAGGTATGGTCACATACCCATGCCAAAGCCCATCCCCACTCGCACTTGCTTCCGCAAGCGCCTTACCACAAATAGGCAACACTACAAAACCGCACAGGACACCACAAAAATACACACAACAGACAGCGCGGCCTTTCACCAGCCCGCCTTATCCTCCTCGGAAACCCGGACCCCGACTCAGACCCAGAAACCGCCCACGAATCTGGCACCGACTCGGACCCCTAGCCCCACCAACGCCACTCCACCAACCCTCGACCTCGGCGACCGACACCCGACCCCCAGAACTCGGAGGCAGAATCCCCCGAAAGTCCGCGGCGAGGGGAAAGCAGCTTTCCCGGCGGTTTTCCCGTAGCTTTCACGGGCCCACAGAGGTACGCTCCAGGTGCGACCCGCTACTAACTACGGTAATAACTCGCGGGTACTCGTCCGCACGGTCTCCACACTGGGACCCGGGTTCAGCTGGCCCTCCTCGAGCCCGACACCCGACTCCCGATACCCGAGGCCGTATCCTACAGAAGGAACAAAATCCCACCAAAGGACGGCGCTAAGAGCGCCGCCGAGACCACCGGGCGACACACACAACTACAACAAACAAACAATCAGCTACAGCACACACAAACTACACAGAAAAACAAAGACACGCGGCCTTAAAGTTACTATACCTAGCGGAAGGTATAGTAACTTTATGGTCTACCGTTCAAACCTATTTATATTTAGAAGCAAGACCCCCCCCCCCCTCAACAATGGGCGATTTTCTGACAGCCTAAATTAAAAAGTAAAAATTAGTTCAAAAACACTCGATAGATGTCGTTTTATGAAAGCCGTACCTACCTAAGGGCTGTAATAAATTCTACACTTTTACTTGTCTACCAAAAGAATAAAAAAATAGTATTTACTTACCTATTTATATTCAGGACATCCAGAACCTATTTCTATTTTGGAATAGAATAAATATTACGCAGCCATACACGTGCTCTTCATGAACCCGCCTTTTACTAAGCGCCATACTAATCTATGCTAAGCGCCATCTATGAAGTCATTTACGAGCTAATTTCTTTTTTTTTTTTGATCTCGGAAAATCGCCCATTCCTACTCCTCCCTAAAGGCCGGTAATGCATCCAAAAATTTAACGTGAGTGAATGCGTAGCGTATGTTTGATCTTATAGATCCGCGGTGTGGCTTAACTTGGTATGGCCTGGTGGCCTGTTGGTGATGGTTCACCAACTCTAGACTTTATAGATAGTAGTAAGTATGTTGAAGTCGATTTCGCCATATCACAGTAGGTATTTCGGTCTACCGCATAAAGTTACTATACCTAGCGGAAGGTATAGTAACTTGGTCTATCGTTCAAACCTATTTAAATTTAATTAGAAGCAAGATCATAGAGCATTCATAGCGGGCCTCGAAACTGGCTGCGCTCTAGGATGCTGTTATTAATTACAGAGCATTTTAAATAAACCTACATCTAACGATGAGCTAAAATAACAATATGGTTTAAGGGAACTCTTTCGGTTTGTAATTTATACATTCCAATAGTACGTGCTATAACATCTAACGTGCCACACACGATCACAATTGGGCGAGTCTACTTTTTTCATTAGGTAAGCAAATTTTTTTGAGGGGAAGTGACCCTAATTAATCTATGAGCTAATATGACTATATTTCTTTTCCAACTATAGGTAGTTGGCAAACCAGCAAACTCGCAGGGGCTGACGCTTTATGGTTTTATACCAAATGCCTTTCAAAGTTAGTATATTATAGTTAAAGTTATAAGGGGTCCTATCCTATGCCAGGATGAGGCTCAATATCCTGGCATCATTTTGTAACGGTACAGAATGAATGATATCCGTCCGTTAGTAAGGAATGTGTGGGAGTAGCATTAAAATAAATATTAATGTGTAGCACCATTAATATAATAAGCATGAAAAGGGGAATAATAAACTAGTTCAGAATAATGGTCAATGGTCTAGCGCTTTATCTTTAGTTTGAATTTCGCGGAGACGGCTCTGCGCGTCCCTTGCGGCATAGGCGGCGTCTAGCGGAAGTTATTTACGTAAGCTTCGCATAAGGTTGCTAGTTTGACTTCTTTATTTTGAATTTCGCGGGGACTGCTCTGCGCGTCCCTTGCGACATAGGTGGCGTCTAGCGGAAGTCATTTATTTGGGCTTCGCGTAAGGTTGCTAGGTTGACTAGGACCGTATTTTATTTTGAGTTTCGCGGGGACTGCTCTGGGGTCGGCAAAGTGGTTCACCTACGGGCGGACGCCATCTATGGTCGGAATACGGAACTTTTGATAGTTTCCCAAAATATAGGATTATTGGCTTAAGTGGAGGATTATTAAGAGGGAAGTGTTAATAGAAGGCTACATTTAGATATTCAACGATGAAATATTGGCTGTCGGACGAGATTTGGTTAGATTATGGAAAAATTTTAGAATTGCGCGGCGAAAGCGGCTATGAGCGAGCGAGAGGTTGAGAAAAAGACAGAAAGAGAGGTCGGATGATAGCTCCACGTGGCGCGACGCGAAGGCGGGGGGGATCGGGGAAACGGCTAGCGATTGGTTGAAGGGAAGAAAAGTGGGCTCGCGCGGAAAAATCTTAGGCGTGTGGCGCGAAAGTAAGATGCTTAGGAAAAGGGCGGAAAATTAGCGGGCATTCAGTTTTGGGACGTCAACGGAGCGGTCCAACTTAAGAGTGCGGTACGACTCATACGGGAAAAATAGCGTCCGAGCTTGATAGTGCGCTAAGTGATATTCGAGCTGCGATATTAATTAAGATTTGTGAAATTGAAAGTTATTAATAAAGTAAACTATTGCGATCGCAACTCGAATCCGTTAACAGAATGAAGTATTCTGGGGTACATCGGCGGAAACGAGTCACGGTGACAACAAAACCCTATGTACCTTTCAACAGACTTCGGTCTGGATGATCTTTGATTGTATTTAATAAGATCGGCGTTTTACACTATTACGCTAAACAATACACTATCTTCGACGGAGTAATGGGGGAGAGACAGTTGTCTCCCTAGTGAAAGTTGAAGATAGGTCAGACACCATTTAGCTGGAGGTAGACCCGTATGACCCAGTCCAATCTCGAGTCTATCTCCATACATACAGTGTAGTGATAGGAAAATAACACACTGAGTATACTGGCTCGACTGATAGAACATTTAGGAGTTAGTTGCTTTCAGGGGCAATGCGACTCTCACCACACACCACGAATTTAAATTAAATGAGGCTTGGCCTAGTTTGCAAGGTACACAAGAGGGACTGTTAGTTCGACAAAATATAGGCATTTTCAAGTGAGGAAAGTTGTAGGAATCTATAGGTAGGCGGATATATATATGGTTAGTTATTAATTCAGACTAATAAGGCAGGGATAATTAAGTTACGGCGCTAAATAAAATTATGATGAAGTGATGTGGGTCCTAGCTAGGCAAGTAATCTGTTACCGCAGGCCGGTAAAATTCTAATTGTTTTCCTAAAGTTGTTACCAATTAATTATTCATTTTAAATAATTAACAGAAGTATGATAATATCGTACCATCATTACTTTGGAGTACCTAAAAGTCTAGACTGGTTTTCTATTACAAGAAAAATACTAAAAAGTTATAGCAAATAAGCTTAGTCGTACTGTGATGTTTGATTTCTAACACTGATATGACCAAACAGGCATTTGTTAGCTTTCCCTGGGATGCAATACGATCTCACATGGCTATACTCTTCAAAGTATGGAAAATTTTACATCCGATACCTTAGCAAAAATAAGCTGATACAAACTGAACAACTAAAACCAGTTTAGAACCTAGGATAAGTCGTTGAAAGAAGACATTGCAAGCTATGAGCTTCTAATAATCTGAAACATAGAAATAATTGATTGATAACAACCAGCTAATTAGCCTGACAATGGTCTACTAATACCATTCGAATAGACCTCTTAAGATATGTAAGTACTTACTTCTAATAATATGAAACATAGAAATATTTGATGGGAACAATCTAATCAATCAGACTAATACCTAGTACAGTCTAATTTATATCTATTAAGGGAGTAAAGATAACTTCTAAATGTAATTGATTTAATGATTAACAGGGATAATTAACTAACTAATTTACTACCCACTAAAAGTATACAGACTGATTTAGTAGTCTATCAAATTAACCACTCAGTCTGAGGGACAGAGGGTGGAAGTTAATGGAAAAATAATTAACTACATTCGCTCCCTAAAAGTCAGGGATGTTGAATGAATTAAACATCTTTCAATAAACTTGAGATGTACTTACACTTTATAAGATTTGTATAATGAACACTAAGAGTAACCCAAAGTAATTTACTTCAAATGATAGTATTCTATTTCAGTTCACTTCCTAAAGTCAAGGATATTGAATGAATTAAACATCCTTTAATAAACTTAAGATGTAATAATCTGCCAATGCAGCAATCCAATGTAGTTATATTGGAACTTTACAAGACCTGTATAATAAATACTAAGAGTAAATAAAAGTAGTTTTACCTGAATTAATAGCATTCTACTTTAGCCACCGCCTGAATTGGCGTTTTATTAAATTATCCACCCTTTACGGAACTGAATATAAGTTATTGCATTGAATAATTAAGTTCTTAATGTGAAAAGGATATTTGGATGATAGCAAGCCTTGAGATAAACTCTATTGATTTATGTGGAATAATAAGAATTTAAATTGCTAACACATAGTTCATAATGTAAAAAGAAATTAAATTTGAGGAGAGATGTAAATTCTCAGTTAAAGAATTAAAGGCACAAGCTAATAATTAAAGTTAAAGCCAATGTGACGGAACTGTAATTAAACCATGAGATGTACAGTACGCTATGGAGCGGTGGTGGGGCTCATAAATTGCACCAGGCTTCTTATGTATCATGCTACTGATAATAAATAATAATACCTACAAGCTAAGCTATCATCTGATTACCTTTGAGTGGTTACAAATCTTCCCCGCAGCTGCAGTGAAGGATTTAGGTCACAGTTCAGACAGAGTCATTGCTAGGCTACACATATTTATGTTAGGATTTATAGACTGGTAGGTAATTAGGTCAGGAGAAAATAATTTAACACAGGGATAAGCCAATTACTAAACTTTCACGAAAGAACTTGAGTTACTTAAATGCGGTTAACAACGGAGGGTTCACTAGACGATCTGGCCAAAATAGTAGTTATTATAATATTACATTGCTTGACTGAAATTCACTGCAAATAGAATTAAGCTATGCTAAGGTTCCATCTTCATACAAACGCTACACACTCTACAAAACTCCAGACACAACCATTAGATTGTAGATAAATTAGGTTAATTAGTTTTAAGAATTAGATAATAATTTAAGTTAAGGTAAAGCGGCGAGGATGTGTGTATGTATTATAAGCTAGCTAGGCATATAGGTGTGAAAGGCATTAGATTTAGGTTTAGATTTAGGTGTAGCAATTTTATAATAAAGAGGGGGGGAGGTTACAATTTCTTGCCTAGTCATATTCAATAGCTGTCTTGACGAAGGAGTTTTCCCCGATCTCTTGAAACATAGCAAAGTTCTGCCACTTTTCAAATCCGGTTGTACATAAACCGAGCAATTTTAGACCTATTTCGATTTTACCTAGTAAAGTTAGGTAAAATTTACCTACTCTTAGTAAAGTTTTTAAAAAACATATTTTAGATCAACTCAGCTCAAACTTCGCTATAAACCACCTTTTTCACAGTGAACAGTACGGTTTTACCATGCAAGGGAAGGTCTACTAACTGATGCAGGTGTAGCTCTGCTGAAGCACATATTTGAGGCTTGCCAAAGAACGTTTTTGGAGTATTCTGTGATCTTTCCAAGGCTTTTTATTGCGTTGAATACAACACCCTTTTAATAAAACTAAAACACTGGAGTGCACCTATGCCTTGAAATTGATAGAACTTAATAGCATTTTTTATGTACAGGATGGTTGTGTTAGGTTATGAAATAGTAGGTAGGTACACTGAAATTGCGTAAAATAATAACTATACACGGCGAGGGTAGGCCAGGAGTTGATCTCGCACCCTACGGGTAACCATAGCTATTGGCGGCTCGCTAAGGACGTGCAGACCAACTTGTGCTCTCCCTCGCTGCCCCTGTGAAACATCCAGATCGCTCGTTAGCTTACCAGCCGCTTGAGAAGGCGAACTTGTTGGCTGAACTTTTCGCGCCTAATTCGCGCGTCGACGATTGTGGCACCGCTCCACCTATTATACCGGCGTCTTGGAAGGAAGCGAACATACAAACCAACCCCGAAAAAGGGGATCGCTCGGATCCAGCGAACTATCCGCCCATCGCTGTAACTTCTGTGCTGTGCAAGGTGTTTGAGCGGATAATTAATTCTCAGCTCATTCACTACCTAGAGGATCACTCGCTGCTCCATGATCTCCAGTATGGGTTCAGACCCAAGCGATCAATCTTTCAGCGTACGATACCTACTCACGCATGGGGTGAAGCGATGGACAAACATGGCGAATCCCTGGCAGTTCGCCTTGATATCGCCAAAGCTTTCGATAGAGTGTGGCATCGTTCCATTCTTTCTAGTTGCCGGCCTTCGGTGTGCCGCCCCGTTTGTGCGCCTGGGTTGCAGACTTTCTGAAGAGCGGAGGATTTGTATCCTTTGTGAGGGTAGTTCCTCCGCGTTCTACAAAGTCAATGCCGGAGTGCCGCAGGGTTCTGTGCTCTCACCTACTCTATTTCATCTGCATATTAATGACATGTTGTCCTTGGGCAATATTCATTGTTATGCGGATGATAGTACGGTGCATGAGCGGTACTTGGGACATCCTGCGGCAAAGCAAGCCGATATCGTGGTGAAAAGGTAAGAACTTTTGTTCTAAGTGGGGATCTGAAAACCTGGTTGATTTTAAGCCAGCCAAAATCCAGGTTTGTGCATTATCGTTCAACGTAACTCCCTTCCTTACTCCTCCCTCTTTAGAACTCTCCGTTACCCATTTCAGAGGACCTCAGCATTTTTGGCATGGACATCGGCCAGGAACTGAATCCAAAATGCTACATCGAGAGTGTTATTTTAACTCCCGTAAATTGGTATTCTCAATAAGGTGAGGTGGTTTTTCACTCCCGACTGTAGTTCCGACAGAGGTTTTGAGTACTGGCACTCAGTCTGCCCTGTATAATATTTTTTAATAAACTGTTGAGGAAGAAGTAAAACAACAAACATAATTTTATTCATTTATTAATAAACTAACTTTACAAATTTAATAATAGCAGAACAATAATATTCCTTATTTCTTTTCATTCATAATAATATGATAATAATTCACCGTGACTCATCGTACTTTATGAATATAATTATATGATTTAAAAAATAATCTAGAACGACAGTGAAAGCAACTTACAGAAAAAATAATGCACAATAAAAAAGGGATAAGACGAAACTTCATAAAAATTGCCAGCAACAAAAATTGTACAGGCATCCATACGATTGTCCTAGTCAATCCCAGGGTTGTGGCCAACCCGCTAACAACACCAACTAGAAAAAATATTACAATAACATAAAGTTAAATTTTATTGTATCAATTCTTTTTATTTACCATTTCTGCGACCTATTTACAAGTTATATAATGTTTACATACCAAAACTATAAGCTATCTCATGTGTGGTGTAACCCCTATGCTATATTTATAGTATTAAAACTATTTTGTATTTCTCTTTTCCCATCAATATATAAATGTATAATATAGATATTTTTATCGGCATAAATTACTATCATTAGTTTGAAAATAAAACAAAAACAAGAAACTAATATGATAACTATACACCCAATATACAGAGCTAGCTTTGAGAGTTCATTCACTATAGTTATATGATACAAGCTTGCAAGTCATACTTTTTTTTATATTACAGATAAGGCTTTTGCATTCCCACGGATCAGCTGGAGCCGATCTCTAACAGCTGGCGCCACCTATGTACAACACAACTCCCAAACATGTCGAAAAAAAACAAGTACTTAACGCTTAACATATTATATTATATTTCCCCATCTATACATAGAAATTTACAAGAGATTTTGTTATCGGCCGGACCGATTAGTTAAACTAATAATTTTAAAAACAAAACGTGAACAAAATCAACTCGTTTTTTATTTTTAATTTCCGCCAACCGTACCGACCTACAACTAGCACACAGCTCGTTCCACGGCACAAACATTTTAGGGCACTATATTATCAGGCAATGTATCTCTTATCATAAAACATTCTCATTACGCTATCCACACTACGAACATACTAAATTGATTTTGTATTTGTATTGTAGCTATATTATCACTGTCCGACCTAATAGAAAATATTGAACATCGAGGGAGACGAAAACTAAAAGAGGCATTTATAAAAGGTACAAAATTGTGAACTAACATGGGACCACGATTTAAATAGCTAGAAAAGTCGAAAAAATCTGTCTCAAAAACTTTTTTTTTTTCATTTTAGTAAACTAAGCTTTTCACATCCTCAAATTATTGCTTGAGTCTTATATACCCTAAGACTTAGGAACCGCAAAGCAAAACAAGCAAACTAACACGTCGTGTCCACGTACATCGTTTGTATTACATAACTTTATTATAATTTAGATTTTTATCGCACAAACGTTATAATTGCAAGGTTAAATTTAGAAATTACCAATTATGTGACAGTACACTGACAATTGTAGTTACACTATCTATGAGACTTAGCGACCTGCGGCCTGGTGGGAAGACCACCGGTCTCAGACACAGGGCTCCCGGGTTCCAATCCCCGCTAAGCACGAAATGTGCACAGTTCGGTTGGTGGTATTGCTTGTTCTGAATCCGCCTGACTAGATTATCTAAGGCTATCGCCACATCAACAACGTTAAGATTTTTATTGTCCATCAGTTAAGCCTTGTTCACACTTAGCGAAATTAGTAAATCAACCTAACACAAAATGTCAAACTTCAACAACTTTTAAACTTTATTGTTTGCCAAAAGGATCAATATCGTATTGAGAAATTTAACTGTTTTGGGAAAGTTGGCCTGCATGCATACATTGCATGGCTACTTTGCTTAATTAAAACGATTTTTTAAATAATCAAATTAGCGAAGCCACATACTCTTTACTCGACTAAATTACTGGACAAGTGCGAACAAGGCTTTAAAGAAACCGGTGAAGTTATCTTTCTCACCATAGAGCTGCGATTCTGCTGTACAACCTTCACAGTTGTATACAGTTGCCTAATTTTAACATATTCCCCATAATTATATTCAAAATGTCAAAAATAGACCACAATCGGTGTCGTATATTACAGTAAAAAAAATCGAGGCTCAGGCGTGCTGAAAGCCAGAATCTTCCCCGTTGTGGAAGATAAAAAAAAATCATAGAGAAGCCTAGACTACATGGTCATACACTGTCAAGTGTACAAGTAACATTACACTACGCGTGACTATACCGTACGGCGGACACGACGTCAGGCGAGCGATCTTGGAACTAGTACTAACTACACGCACTAAGTGACTGTATTAAAAAGAAAGTGTGATTAATAAATAATGTCTAAAATTCAATCAGTTATGTACAGTGCAAAGGAAACAATGCTAACCTAAAGAATACACCTAAAACAATCACTGGTTGACAAAGACTAATTTTGTGGGTTGGAACAAGCCCGAAGTCGTCGACTTGTGAGTGAGACAATTAATATGAAAACGAGGGGAGTGGGGGGGATAGGGGGCCATCAAAATAACACTTTAGTATACTGGAAGCCCAAACAGACAAACTTTGAAACACCTCAGTCACAATTATTATCTTCTTCACTAAGAAATTATCCGTCAAGTAGTTCTCTAAATTTACAATTATTGGTCGTGAATTCACTTACGCTAAGTTTAAATCGTAATAGCAGCCAGCGTCGCGGCAACGTTACGCCATTTTGAAAAGTCAAACCGGTCGGTCGAGCACGTCTAACAAAATGGTGGGGATTACGTAATAATGTCAAAAAATTTATTAAAACTGTCGCGTGTTTAAGGAGAAATCGAAACCATGCGTACACGGGGGTGCTAACACTACACATTATATTATTATAAAAAGGACAATTTAAACTTTCAAAATGGCGCTCCACCGCCAAGACTAATTAATTAAACTACGACGCGGGCACCGCGACACAAACGATACGATCGTGTGCAAAAAGGTATGAAAATATCTTTTTAAAACTTTATGCATTTCTTTATTTCTTTCACTTTACTATATCTCTCGGGTAATTATACTATCATTATAACGATGTGCCTAAGTCGAGTGCTCTTTTGTACAACAATGATACAATTCTATTAGCTAATAATCTAAGGCTTCCACGATATCGGTGGCGACGACACACGGAGACGACTTACAACTACACCAAGATACTTATATCAATAATAGAAAAATCGATTGCTTTATAGTGATTGGTAACATTTGTTCACTAAATAAGTCATTAAAATAAAGCGGCCTTCCGTTCCACCTGAGATAGTTGAATACGTATTAAACAAAACGCAACAGTTGAGTCAAATTGGAGTGTTTAAAACGCATTAGTGTGATGTGTCTGCATACACGTGTGTAAAGAGTACACTTATAAACATAATATTGTATACAAGTGAGCCCGTATGTTTAACGGTAGATGTCATCTTAGAATGATAGAAGAAACAGTTGACTGTTGAAAATAAAAAAAAAATCATACTAAAATGTCTTAAAACACTCCTCAATACATTAATGACTAAACCTTAAAACGCGAGCGGCCTACGTAAAAATGATGTATTAACGATTTAGTCAAAAGTAATTTATACACTCCAAGCATGTTGCATAAAATGAATTCATGATTACAGGTTTTTCACTTTACGATATTATGATTGCACTTTTCACACATTATAAATTCCAAAAGACTCGAGATTCACACTGAAACATTAATAATAACACTTTTGCAAGGAGTCGTAGCATTCAAAGAATCCTGCCAAAGCTGTCCATGATTTAATTTATGATTATAATATATTCTCTGTATTTACTTAACCTCGATTGCAAGCAAAACTATTAAGAAAGTCAGAATAACATTTTGTGGTATAATGATTCAGTCAAGAAATTATTTGCAAGAAACAAATAACACAAATTCTAAAAATCTAAAAAAAAGCAAAAGATTTTTTTAATAAAACATTTTACTCTTTCAGTGTACCAAGTCGTACCGATAAAAAAAGGTTGTATATAAATCTGTGGTTTTCACAAAGCGTCTTTATGCAAAGGCCAATAAGGTCGACATTTCAATGCTCACAATAACTTGCAATGATAATGATGATTTAAACATAATATAAAGTCTCCGATTTACATATTACATGCCAGCGTTCCTACCAGTCTAAGAATTATACTAACAATTCGCGTTTCACAGCTACGCTAGGGCGGACTACGGGCAGACTACCGCACTGAGAGGACTATCAGTAGTCCAATACCGTCAGCGGTACTTCCACTCAGTGTGGACGCTCAGTCATAAGAATAGGTCTATCTATTTCACCGAGTTAGCAACAAGATACGACAACAGTAGTTAAAACAATTACAATTTAATTAACTAATTCGTCACAATGATTTACCATAACTATAATTAGAATTTAAATGATTTAAACAAACTTTACTTTTTGTTACTACAATATAAAGTGCTTAAAGTGTTATAATTTACATTTTTGGCTGTCGTTCACTCAACTAAATCTTTTGAAGGCAATAGCAGCATGTTACTACCAAATATTGAACCCTATGCACTTGGAATATGATCCAAAAGTAATTGATTAATTAATTAATCACAACTTGGTAAAGCAGTGATTAAAAAATGTGACATGAGACCTCACAAGGCGGATTCAACCACTCTTGTCATACCTTATTGCCAGCTCTAGATAAATTAGACAAACATATTCAAATCACTTTACGATGACCAACAGTTGTAGCAATTTTGTTATCTGTAACTCGAACTAACAAACTGGGTTATTCAATATTTGATTTTTAATTTCACTAATATTTTTATAAAGCCTGTATCTCGATTTAAAGATATTATAATCAACGTTGGTACGAGTAAGGTATTAACACGGGTAAGGCATAGATCGACACTTCATTCACATTGGGGTCATCAGAGTAGTGACGTCATGGAACAACAGATTATGTAATATCACACAGCTTCGCAACAAATATTCATAGTTAAAATGAAACCTGTATGAAGTGTGAAAAGTGACAAAACTAAGAATAAAAAAAAATACATTATGAAGAAATAAATCTACTAAGAAACCATTCAATATTATTTTCTAAAACACAAGTCAATTATTAAGAAAGAACAATTTAGAAAACAACATTGTTCCTTTTACATAACATTGTTTTATGACGTCACTATTCCTTAGTATTCAACACTACCCTTAGCCCAAGCTTACTTTCATGTAGCTTGTGCCAACCAACTCATGAAACAACGTAAGCTTAGTGGCCCAACATGTGTTCGTTCTCGTCCCACACTCGCCCGTAGTCGTCCCACACGCGCACGCAGCTGCGTACGTGCTCGCAGTAAGCTTACAAGTACTTGTAGTTCCATATGTGGACGTAATCGGCCCACACGTGCTGTAGTAAGCCCACCTTTGGGCGCACTCGTCGCACACATTCTGTAGTGAGCCCACACGTGCCCGTAGTAAGCCCACACGTGCCGTAGTGAGCCCACACTCGGCCCACAAGTGCGCGAACTCGTCCCACACGTGCCCGTAGTTTCCCACACTTGCCCACACTCTTCCCACGAGTAGTGCCAGTCCCACGCGTGGGCTGGCCCGTGCGCTAGTCAGGCAGCAGCGGCTGCGGGGCGGGGGGCGCGTCCGCCGCGCGCTTTCGTCACTTGCCGTCGCGCGACGCCCTCCGTCTTCGCACTGCGCCCGCGGTTGGAGTGCCTTCCCCTACTGGTGGGATGAATTGGGGTTTAGTTTTATGGAACTACAAAGATATATGCAACAGCATAGCCGTTTGCACAGGAAGAAAACTAGACGCTCAAGTGATAAGCACATAAGTTTTTTGAACCTGATGGAAAGTAAAGGTTGATTCACACGGGTTGTTGTACATTGGCCACAAAGTTAGTTTGCCACAGAAAAAAGTATGTGTACTTTCGCCACAGACAGCAGAAAAATCAAACAATAAGTGAAGTAAAAACATCAATAATTTCAGAATAAAATAACTACCTTTCATTACCATCGCACATAACGAACTTTTCTTGCTATCGGTACTTTATGCAAAAATGACGTACTATGAGACTTGTGGCGAATGTACTTTCAATGTATGGAGTTACAAAAACGTGGCAAACTAACTTTGTGGCGAATGTACAAGAACCCATTCACACATATCAGTGAAGTCACAGTTCCTTCAGTATCAGTGCTAGTGTTGGGAAGTGATTCAATTCATACATGTCAGTACCCAGTTCACGGAGCTTCAGTGAAAACGTGTCCGTCGTCAAGTATTGCTATGGCTCTGTTAAATACTACGGAGCTAGCAATGAAAGCTTTTGCTTTAGACTAAGTAAAAGAGCAGCATCAACACTGAGAGCACTGTGTCATCACTGCCACTGACTAGTGGGGATGCGTTCATAGAAAATGTATGAAAGAATATTTCGCACTCTGCTGGTACTGTGTCGGAACTGTGACTTCACTGATATGTGTGAATTGACCTTAATCGTCACCGCTGACCATCGACACCCGCAAAACCGTAGGAGCCGGAGATGCGTTGCCGGCCTTGAGGAAGGAGTAAGATCTTTGGGGAAGTAGGCATGGTGAGGGGAAAGGGGAGATGGGCCAAAACGTAAAGAAAACAAAAATTGCGCTTACGTCAAAACTTAAAAACAAAAATTATTCAGGCAGAAATTGACTAAGTGCTAATGGCTGCCGAGTCTAGATATTTATGGCTTATTCCCGCCCGCTCCAAGATTTTGGTACAAGCGCTCCAAGAGTAAAATTATATATTAATGTTATTTTGTTTTATATAAATTTATTTTATATTTTTATTTATTTTGTAAAATCGTTCCCAAGAGCTCCGAAAGCGTATGCAAATATATTTCTTCACAACCTCTGACCTCCATACATTGATTCCCAGGAGAGTTTGTTATGTATTTTTTTTTTTATGTCTTTGAGCTGTAGGGAATGGAATTGTAAAATGTGGTTTTATTTATTATTTTAATATGAAAATCATTGGAGCTATTGGGAATGAATGTATAGAAGTTGAATTTTGGAGAACAATAGATATGGAGCGCATAGGACTAAGTCATATTTATTGCCAATATACTTATGCTAATGGTAATAAAAAACAATACAATACAAGCTGCTGGTGAGCTTTGTGGTGTCGGCTCCTTATTCAAAGAATACTACCAACCCAACTCTTCTCTTGGGTGTCGTAAAAAGGCGACTAACGGATTGAAGACTTCAGATTCATCCAACAGAAAAAATACAATGGGATATTAAAGATAGCAATTTTTCTCAACACATTGTCATTTATAAATAAGAAAAACTCAACAGACCAAGGGCATCACGCAACAACCCATGTAGCTTCGGTCCGTCCATAAAGCCTGCATTTTGAGTTTGTATTTTGTGATACTCTAAAAAAGTGCGATTTCTTTGATTCTGAAATGTTTATTGTATGGAAAAGTAAATCAAAATAACGCGGTTAAGGTTGACTGACCCAAAAAAAAAAAGCAGGACACAAATTCATTTTTATCCTGACATTTTAACCCAACATAGTAGCGTAAATAGTATCCAAATTAGAACGCATCGGTTTAAATTGCAAGCCGTTTAGTCGCGATTGGGCTGTTTTTACAGATACAATTTGTGATAGTCCACCAATAGTGGTGGCTGTATAGACAACAGAATGAATATTAAGTCGATCTATCTACTCAGCCGATAACACCCACACTTTCTACGCTTCACGCTTTATACTCTAAAACTAAAGTCCACTATAGAAAGTTTAAAATCGCAATAACTCAGTTAAATCAACGTGTTTCGAAAATGTTTTCAACAAACTATTTAGATCCCTGTATTTTACTTTAGCATGCAAACTTTCATTAAAATTTACTTATTGGTTTTTGAAAATTTCGACTTGGAAGTTTGTATGGGAAACCGAAATGAGTAAACCCTCTTAAGGTAAGCCAATTAGCATGGTTTTACGGTGCCAGTTTTTGGTACATGTAACGCATCTACCTCTTTTTAATGTAACATCATTGTGCGTATGTATGTTAGTCTGTAAGGTATTTATCTATGGGCCTGCGTTGCCTGATAAAAAATGAATAATTAACATTTTGAACGCCACGGTCGGATATAGCCGACAAATGAAAACGTGCCCAACACGCCACCGTCGTGTATAGCCGACCAGAAAATTTGCGTGTTGGGCACGTTTTCATTTGTCGGCCATATCCGACCGTGGCGTTCAAAAGGTTAGAAGCAGCAACTCACCGGCACTCCTGGTTTTCCGCCTAACGGGCGTGGTGTCGGGCGGCGCGGGCGCGGGCGGCGGCCCGTGCCGGGCGGGCGGCCCGTGCCGAACCGAACGGCGCGTGCCGACCCCCCCCGCGCCGTCGCCCCCCGCCGCCCGCACCACCGGCGCACACACCACCACTTTGGCCACTTTCGGCGTCTTCCCGCGCACTTTACATATCAACGGTTCGTCACTGTCACTGTCTGAATCCTTCTTCGTCTTTCCTGGTGTCGCCGGCGGTTTCTGCCCCTCAACGCGTCGCGGCTTCTTCTTCGGTCTTCCCGCTGGCGATAGACCTTCCTCACAGCTGACGGTGGACGCGCAAGAGCTCTCCGACTCGCGTCGCTTCCGTTTCGCCGGCGGCGGTTTCGCTGGCGCCGGCTTCGGGCTCTGTTTGTCGACGGAGCCGGCGCGCAAGCAGTTCCTGTGCAACGCCGGGGAGTCAGCCCCTAAGCCGGGGCTCAGCCGCGGCGTCCTGGGCCCGTCGGCAGGGCTGCCGAGCTTGCTGCTCGACCGCGTCCGCACACTGCTGCGAGCCACTCGCTCCAAAGCGGAGGGCGACGGCGACTCCGTCCTCTTCGCGTACTCAGCCGGGGGGATCTCTATCAGCAGCTGTTCTAGCAAACTCTTGTCCGGAAAGTCCGCTTTGAGAGGCAACCGCTCTATTTTGTCTGGTTTCTCGTCCGGCGTCTCCGGTTTCACGTCGCCGTTCTCCGCGGGCCTCTTCTCGTCGACCTCGGGTTCGGGGGGAGGGTTTTTCTCTTGATTGGAGTAGGTGTACAGAGGGGGTGAGACCCTACTCGGTAGCGGGTCAAAGTCTTCGTTCTCCTTTTTGGGGGAGAGGGGTTTGGCGTCCACCCCGGCGTCGGGCGGCGGCGGCTTGTCCTCGTCGCGCAGTATGGGCGTGGGCTCGCGCGCGTGGGCGTGGGCGTGGCCGTGGGCGTCGCCGGGGCGTCGCGGCGCGCTGTCGCCGTTCACGTCGGCGTGCATCTTGGCTAGCTCCGCCTCTATGTCGCCGAGGTCGTCGATGTCGGGCGGTCCTGTCGAGGTGAGTGAGAGTTAACATACTGTACAGGAGATTCTTATTCCGCTCATTATATATTTGGGTTACTTACTATTACAACTTTCTTGCGAATACAGGTAATTATGTGTCAAGAATGAAAGTTCTATTGGTTGGATTCTACTCGTAGATTTTTCTGTTTACTCTCAAACTGTAAAACTGTTTCGACAGAGATAGAAAGCTATCTAACGAAATTATAGTCACTACCACAACAAAGGAGAACTGGCACTTTCCATAGAAAAAATGCTTAACTTGTATACAATAGAATTTGGTCATAAAGTAAAGCTAATATTATTTGCTACCTAAACCAAGTTTTGCCTTATTTTTATCGTATCGCGGATAAGAGTTATTTAATTATTAATATTTTTTTAATTTGGATACACTGATTCTTCAAAAGGCAGACATGTTACTTTAAAAATGTCGAACGTGGCTGCATTCTTTTGCTTTTAAAAAAGTGAAATGTCAACAATGCCTTCACGTCATGTTTGATTTGACAGCTAACGGCTGTACAACTGTCATCAGATATTGCCAGATTATGAATTACAGATTAAAAAAATTAAAAAGTATACAACTTAAGCATAAAACGCCGGGCCGGAAATGTTTAGTTTAATTTCATTATTTAGGTAATTGTAAAGTGTCATTGTGCTATCTGATTTCTCTACTGTATTTGGTATTGTTTCTTTTACATTAGATACAAATATTTATATACAAGCGAAATACGCATCTTGAGTGTAATATACTACAAAATTTGGATACATGTTTACATTATTGTACAGTATAATTAGTTTCTCATAAACTCATTCGTTAAAACCTTTTCATTATTAAGTTATGGTACTGTAGATCTAGTTATATACCACCTTAATTTAAAAAAAAAACTTTAATAAATAAAATAAAAAATATTTTTCTTATTCTCATTAGAACTGTAACAAAGCACATACGTCACATAACATTACACTCAAACGCTACATACCCGGTTCGTATCGCGGGGCGCCAGCCAGCTGCAGCCTCTCCAGCAGCTCGTCCGACGCGGGCGGCGCATCTATCACCCCTATAATCCTTTGCACCGACGTGGGACTAGTCGAGCGGGGCATATCCAACCGCTCCTTGCGCTGGTCGGGCGGCGACTGGCTCGCCTGATTCGGCGACTTCTCTGATAAAGCATCCATAGACTCGATGCCGGAGTCCTCCCCCTGCGCTTGGGAGGGGGAGCGACTGCTGAACTTGTCTTCGGAACGTTCTGGACGGCGTTCGGCTACCAGTTTGCAGTAGGTCTTGTCTTTTGGGCGGTCCTTGCGGCGGGGGGAGCCGCCCCCTGTACGCTGCGCGGGGGGGGACTCCACTCGGGGCGCAGGCACTATTGTGCCAACGTTGGTGGAGCCGGGAGGGTCTGCAATTAGGTGACGGGGTTATTTAAAATCAGACTTTACCAATACGCGACAATAACAAAAATAAAGACTCCTCATTACGCGACGACCGTGTAGCGGTGAAAGAATACTACCACCCCCTCTCTTCCCTTGGGTGTCGTAAAAGGCAACTAACGGACTAAAGACTTGAATACATCCAACAGCATAGAGCGGCGATGGGCTTACCAACTGTCACGCTGAGCACATGTGCAGTCGCTATTTGGTGAAAAGTGGACTATGGCAGAGGACTGCTTTTGCGGTCGTCATTGCCTAGTCTCTGACTAGCCCTTCGGGGATAATAGTCGTGATTTTATGAATGTATGTATGTATGCACAAAAATGAGTATTTAGCCTACATAATACTGTCATACCCGTCAATTATAGAGTCTGGCTAACGAAAGCTGAACCTCGTAGTTATTTGATTGACAACACTTTGTCTCTTTTATTTTTTTTTATTTTTTTATTTGTTCCGTGAAGGAACAGGCTAGTCTGAGACCATACTGCCTAGTCATTAGTTTTTTTATTTCCTCATGTTTCACTTGATGATAATGAGTAAGATGATGAATGATAAATGATGTTCCCCAAACCCCTTGAGTCCTCAGCAAAGATGTGGGACTTTACTGAGGTCTCACGCGGACTTCTTGAGAGAATTTGAAAAGTGATGTTGCACTGTTTTGTTTCATTTGCCAACACTCATGCACGTTCACAAACACTTAACGGTTAATAATCCACTATTATTTCACATGGATGTTCCAAAAAACACAAATTTTAGAAAATAAAACAAAACTGCAGACATGACGCTTCACTTTCCCGCCAAGAAGTCCACACTTTGTCTCTATGTGTGTCAATCTGAGGTGTCATGTCGTAAGTCAAATTGAAACTTTTCTGAGAGAATTGCATCTGTATGAGTGACCCTGTGTTACCCAGTCATGATTTTTTTGAATTTGCCGCGTTTTTCCTGGTTCAGCTTTCGTTAGCCAGACTTTAGCAATGACTTAATATAATATACAAATTAAATAAATTAAGTTAATTTCAATGATGTAGGCCTTTGCACTGTAGTGGCACAGTATTCAGTAGCCTAATTCACGTAACAAAACTTCAACATGCAAGCGATTTGATCGCTGAAGTCACTTTTCGCATTAACATATCAATCGCACGATTTTGTTTAAGTCGTTTTTGTATGGGCGTATTCACGTGCATTAATCGAAGATCGATCGTTGCCTCCGCGGTATCCACCAATTTTTTTACGTTTAGTTTGATCGGATGTCAGCGATTACACATCAAATTAGACAATTTCCCAGCCAAAGCCAAAAATAATAAACATTTCTGCATGTTTTGTTAACAAAAGGTATTTAAATTTATTTTGTAGAATTGTAATGGCAACAATAAGTTTAAATAGTAGACAAATCGCCGAGTTGCGATCTCAGAATAACAATTAACGCATATAAGGAGTGCTATGACATTAGACTGGGCACTCCGTTTGGTCACCATTCGAATTACATTTGTATAGGTTGCTTTTGAATTCGGTATCATAAATGGTGATCGTTTTTTTTTTCGCTGGACATTTGACGTTTTTGTCAACTTATTTTGTCAACTTATTTTGTCTCTTTTCTTTCAACGTTTATAGGCCCATTTGAAAAATAGGACAACAGCTATTAGTAGAGGATCCGAGTATACAACGACCTTCACTGAGCCGGTTAATGGATGAAAAGTATTTTATATCAAATTTAATATGTTAAAAAATATATTGCGAGTGAGTTGGCTTAAAAATGTCAGTCCAGTATATGATTAATTAAATATTTGAAAATATTTTTTTTTTAACATTGCACTTGTTTGGATAATATATAAATTACATAGATACCAATCGAAAGTATGAAGCCTTTAGCCTATAGAATATGCAAACGTTAGGTTGACTATTTTTTCCTGTCATAACATTGGGTAGGCAGGTATAAACAGGTAAGCCAGTATTAGTAATTTGCAACCGTCTGGTTAAATAAATAAAATTTATGTTTATATAAAGATAAGCTCATTACAAACACACACACACACCAAATCAGTGCAAAGTAAAAAAAATAAAAAAATTAATATTAAATTAATCATTAAAGGTACTGGACTAAAATTTTTCAGCCAACCCACTCGCGATATATTATTTAACATATTAAACTTGATATAAAATCCTTTCCATCCATTAACCTTCCCGGTGAAGGTCGTTCTATACTCGGATCTTTAGACTATGTACGAGTCTCATTTGACTCCTTCTATGCTTTAGTTATTATTCTATGATTCCCATCAAGTAATCTAATCTAATTTCTATCGATATGACAGGCAAATACGGATTTGACTTTTTTTCAATAGGACAACTTCTAAACGTAAGCGACATTTTTTTCAAAATATGTGAATCAGGCCACAGGCTATACTTTTCATTACATAATACTGTCTCACTGCTAAGCAAAGGCTTTCATCATTAAAATTAAGAGGGTTTACGCATTTCAGTTTCCCATACAAACTTCCAAGCCGAATTTTTTTTAAACTTATAAGCCAATTTTAATGAAACTTTGCATGCTAAACTAAAATACAGGGATCTAAATGTTTTTAACAAACTATTTAGATCTCTGTATTTTACTCTAGCAAGCAAAGTTTCATGAAAATTTGCTTAATGCTTTTTTAAAATTTCGACTTGGAAGTTTGTATGGGAAACCGAGATGCGTATATTTGGATAAGCTCTTTAATATGCCTTACTGGACATATATTTTTATCAGAGTATTGACTCAAGACCCACCCTACTGGTTATGTGTACTACAATCAGTCTTAGAACCAAATTTTGGCCAGAGTGTAATTTTATCAGATTCTTCAAAAAAGCTTTCTTGAGATAGGTCTAATAGAGTTAGGTCATGTATTCTACGTCCTGATGCAAGAAGCAGAATCAGTGCAGTTCTACGAGATACATCAAAAATGTATGTATGGGTGGTGTGGTCTGTAGCCAGTCAAATAATGACTTTATGTCAAAAATAGGAGAAATCTGCACTTCTGGTTTGGCAAGAAAAATTGCTTTTAAAATCTGATGGACAAAAAAGTTCTTTGACAAATTCTCAGTTGATGTGGCACAGAAAGTTGCTACAGCAGACTTGTGCAATAATATAGTGCTATATGCCAGCTTGTCCTCTAAAAAGAGCTTTGCCAAAACCATTGATGAGAATCTGGTTGCCGAAATGCCGGCTGGTGAACACAAACCCGGGGTCGAAATATTGCGAATTGCGAAGTTTGCGGACGTACTATGGCGGACTCCGTCGCTTTACCAGTCTAAAGGCCAAAATCCCTTGCACATCGCGTCGTCTATTTGGTACGGGCACGTACTCGTATAAAGCGCACCAGCCGGTGCGCTTTATACGAAAATTTCTGCAAACTGGTAAAGCGATGGTGACCCCAATAGTACAGTCACGAGCAAAAATATGTAAACAATTGTAACTCTTAACACAATGGAATAAGAGTCAATGTGTATACACATATTGGTGCTCGTGACTGTACAATGAATTGAATACTCAGGACATAGATATATTTAATGACGAGGAAGTGTGTGTGATGATTCATTACCCAGTTAGAGAAATTTTCTGTTAATTAATTTAGAACTGTTAGATAATTTTATGATTATAACTTTGTTTTATTATTGGTAGTAATTCAATTTGTGAATGCCGTATACACCTGTAAAGGCATATCTTTGAAATGAGTATTTATATTTAAAAATGTATTACTATCCATGGTGTATCTTAATAAATAAATAAATAAATAAAACACACTTTGCCCAACCTGGGAGTTAAACCCTGGACCTAGCGTTATCGAGCCGAGCGCTTAATTGTTAAAATATTAATTTAAATAAGTTAAAATATTAATTAACTGGCGGCCGCTCGCGGTTTCACCCGCGGTTCCCGTTCCCGTGAGAATATCGGGATAAAAAGTATCATAAGTGTTAATCCAGGTTATAAACTATCTGTATGCCGAATTTTATCCAAATCCATTAAGTAGTTTTTACGTGAAAGAGTAACAAACATCCATCCATACTTACAAACTTTCGCGTTTATAATATTAGTAGGATTAGAGATTGTTTCCGTTTAATTTTGACATTGCACCTATTGAACTATATTAAATTGCCATTGACTTGCATGTTGATATTTTATATTTTGTTATTGTACGGATTATGATGATAATGTGGTGTTATAGAATGTTAGTATTACTAATTTGAATACCTGTTTTTTTATGATTTGATGACATTCTGTATTTTATAATTCCTTGCTTCGAAATTTGCGTGCTCTTTTTAAGGCTGAATAAGAATCTAATTTTATTGTAAACATCCACAGTGTAACCTTATCCAAATGCAAATAAATAAATTTCATTTCATTTAAGACAATACCTTGCAACGGAAAAACTTTTAAAAAAATACGTGAATACACAGACAACAAAGCTGTTGGTAATTCTAATTTAGATTATATAGTAGGGATAATTTAAATATATACTTACTACTAGCCTACTTAAGGTCGCTATTACATCTCGACTGTGATTTATGCGTAAAATGCCCATTTTCGTATTTAGCAGTAATGTTGCAGTTGTATTTATCGTTTTTATCAAAATAGGATAATAAATTCATGCATAATATTACAAATCTCTAATCTGCGAGAATAAGCCGAGTCCGGACGGCCGGCGCATAGCATTTTGTAGTAATTTTGCAGTTGTATTAATTATCGTTTTTATCGACATAGGATAATAAATTTATTACAAAATCTTTATTCCTCCTGAAGTAACAATTATTCTGGTATAAATTTTGCTCAATAATATTGTCGTAGATAGGAGAAATTCACAGTTAACTTAAAGCAATTTTCAAAGTTTTTTGGTTTAGAATAAGATTTTTTTTCTAATTAAAATCAATAATATCTAAAAATTCCGAGGCCGCTACGAACTATACGACTATCTAAGAGATAATATGACGCTACGAACTATGCCAATAGCTATTCTACACTATTCAATAAGTCAAAATTGTTAATGTATTTTTGTTTCTGAGATCAAGAACGCCAAAATAGGCCATTTTACACAAAAATCACAGTCGAGATGTCGTCTTAAGTTAAAACTTCTTAAATATTATTTTTATAGCATTATTTACTTTTATTACTTACTACTTTTAGTACCAGTGGCATGCACATAAACACACACTTCAAGGGCTTCTCTGAAAATGAGTGTTGCAGTTTTATTTTATATTTGAATGCATTAATATCATGCTAAGCAGGGTCCTTTTCTTTGTAGCAATGTAATAATACATAATAAGTTTAGAAATTATGCCTAATTTTATTGAGCTACATTGAATAAATGTTTTGAGTTTGAATAACATAAGGTGGCATTTTTATTTTACATTGTATCACAGAGTACGTAAAATTTTTCGGCAAGCTCGTGAGTGAACGTACGCGACCGCACTTTCATTGTAATATGGACCTAACTATGTGTAACCCAATAACATACTACTATTGTAACAGCCTTATGTTAAGAGGGTTTACGCATTTCGGTTTCCCATACAAACTTCCATGTTGAAATTTTATAAACCAATGAGCCAATTTTAATGAAACTTTTCATGCTGAAGTAAAATACAGGGATCTAAATAGTTTGTTGAAAACATTTTTAAAAAACGTTTATTTAACTGAGTTATTGCGATTTTAACCTTTCTATTACTGGACTTTAAATTGCAATAACACAGCTAAATAATCGATTTTTAAAAATGTTTTCAACAAACTATTTAAATCCCTTCCAATTTACTTTAGCATGCAAAGTTTCATCAAAATTGGCTTATTGGTTTTTAAAAATTTCGACTTGGAAGTTTGTATGGGAAACCGGAATGCGTAAACCCTTATAAGTGGAAGAGGAGTTTAGGCGCGAAGACAACTGGTGCAGCGTAAGAGACGTAGCATCAGTAAGTTTACGTCAGGCTGTTTTAATCTCCACTTCGATGTCCCTTTGATTCAGATCGCAGCAAATCGCCATAACGAGCATGTAATACTGCTCTGCAGACCTAGAGGTGTGCCCTGAAGAGAGGGAAGGGGAAGGAATGGCGACTTTTTTACCGTGAACGCAAACACCTGGGTTTTCTAGACATCATCAATCTTATTATTGGAGCCCCATTTAGGAATGAGGTCCAACACCCGATCGAGCTCAATGACAAGATTCACTCGCTTCATTTCGGTTTCGACCCGCCCAACCGTTGGGTAGCCGTTGTATTTTCCATGCAGTGCTATCATCTGAATAGCAGTGAATATTTCCAAGTGCAAACGTATCATTGATAGAAGGAACAGCGTGGGGGATAGATCGGAGCCTTGAGGGACACCAGCGTTCACTGACAAGAACCGCGAAGCGCATCCATCCGAGGACCCGGATTCTACGTTCATGCAAGACGCCAGCGATCCAGTTACAGAACTGAGAGGGCAGACCGTAAGCTGGGAGCTTGGAGACAAGACCTTTGTGCCAGACCGAATCAAAAGCCTTGGTTAAGTCAAGGCTGACAGCCTGACATAGCCAAAGCTTTTGATCTCTGAGGACTGATTTTGATGCTGACTTGCCACGCTTGTCAATAGCCTGACCACAAGAGATGTGTCACGTATGCTAGAAGATCACCCGTTGACTGTTTCGGACGAAACCCATATTGGTGATCGTGAATTATGGAGTAATCATCTAGGTATCGGATAAACTGTTTGAATAAAATACGCTCCAGGAGTTTTCACAAAACTGAAGTTACGGCTATTAGAGGGTAAGTAGCCGGATCTTACTGATCTCCTTTTCCGGGGACCGATTGCACATTAGCCTCTCTCCATAATTCCGGCACACAACGCGTTAACACGAGGGACAACATCGCTGCACACATTTTCAAAACTACTGCTGGGATGCTATCAGAACCATTAGCTTTCCGCACATCGATGGAAGGAATGGTGTGACCACATTAAGGATAGATGTAACTGGCTGTGCATTACAGTCATCGATTCGAGTATTAGCCGCAAACAGTTCAGCCAGGAGATTGATCCTTTCCTGCAGCTTGTGAGCTAAATTTCCGTCAGGACATCTCAGTGGTGGCAGCGAGGATTGGCAGAAGTTGGATAGCACGGCTTTGGTCTAACGCCAGTAGCTACTGCTTTCCATAGGATGCATCAGCAGTTTTTGGCCTACTCGTGTTACGCGCTGGGCACCCCGCTCTAATGTAAGCCCTTTTACAGGACTTGGTGGCACTATTATAGGATGCTTTCAACGACAGTTTTGGGATCCATATAAGCTTTGCCTCTGATCCAAGCGCGGTAAGCCACTTGTTCTCAACAGTGCTGGCACACTCGGGAATGAACCAGCGGTTTTGCCTGCCTTTGCTGATGAGATGAAATAGGAGTTTGGGATATAATATTCCATCTCCAAGACTATCTCATCAGCAACGGCAGTGGCGCTAGCTGAGTGGGTTCTGTCACCAAGGGAAGGATGCCGAATAGTTCCGCAACGGTATGCGGCACTACGCGTCAGCAGACTGGAACGGTTCCCAGTCTGCGGACGCGTAGTGCCATTATGTGCCATGTCATTATTATTAAATGGTTGTACTCACATTCAAACCTGCATACGTACTCGGAATGACGAAATTCACGGGGTATCAGCCTTTTTTCTGTCACTACTTACTATACGCGGCGGTTGCATATTTTTTTTCAGCTTGTTAGTTTGAAACTCAAAAACGGAGAACAAAGTAGCCTTTGCAGAGTTTCTACTTAATTATAGTAAGGTAGGTTTACATTTTAATGTTAGAAATACTTGGTTTAAAATTCTTTATTCCATTACTGGCTTTTACACTGAGTTTAATTACCTTTTGAGTGGTTCAGTCTATGTTCAATTGCCTTTCAAGTGTTTGAGCTTACATGAAATTACTATTGAGTGTTTAATCTTAAATGGAATTAACATTTCAGTGTTTGAGCTTTATGTTAAATTGACTTTTGTGTGTTTGGATTTATGTGAAATTGGCTTATATAGCGTTTGATCATTAAATGTCTTTTGAGTATTTGCCTTAAGCTCAATTTGTTTTTATATTTTTGACATTATGTGAAATTACTACTGAGTGTTTTGCCTTATGCGTAATTGACTTTCGGAGTGTTTGACCCTATGTGAATTTCGCTTTTGCGCGTTATAACATTTGCGAAATTTGCTTTTGAGTTTTTGATCCTATTTTGAACTTACATGAAATCACTATTGAGTGTTTTTAGCTTATGTGGAATTAACTTTTGAGTGTTTGACTTTATGTGAAATTGACTTTTGAGCATTTAAACTTATGTGCAATTGGCTTTTCAATTTTCCATTAGCTTTTGAATGTTTGTCCTTATGTGCAATTAAGTGTTTGACCTTAGGTAAAATTGGCATATAAGTGTTATGTTCTTTCGACTTTGTCTTTGCTGTATTGCATGCAATGCTTCTGTTATACGTATTTGCATTCTAGAAATATCTGTTTGGATCTATTAGGGACACATAGTAATTTCATTATGTTAGCCCAACTTTACTCTTTTATAATTTAATTGCAAATGTTGTATGCGTTTTGGATCTGATTAATTAATTATAAGGTATCACCGTATTTTATTATTCCAGTGTTGGAGAGAAAGTGTGAGCAACTGTTTGTGTTATTGTCTATATTTATATTTTGTAGTAAGACCTTGAATCTCTTTCACCTTTCAACTGAAAGAACTACCAATTCCAGTATACTTATGTAGGAAAGTTTATTTATTTATACAAGCTCACCTCTACGGTGAGCTAGTAGAATTGGTATGGTCAAACAATTTAAGAGATAAGATAGCCAGTCCTTCCGTTAGTAGTTGAAAATTCCGACAAATATCGCACCATCGCCATTTCTCATTAAATAGGATCAAGGCCACTAGTTTACACTGTAAATTAATATAAAAAGACATTTGACATATTTGTTTATGAATATAGCGCTATAAATACCGACAGATCATTTTTTTTTTTAATTTTTATATAACAGAAAACTAGGAACCTGTAGTGCTATTCTGCAACACATTTCGAACCGTATTTTCGTAGGGTTGCCAACATAAAAAATAATAAAGTATTTTAAGGTAAAAGATAATATAAAATAAGCAGTATTTTAGAAAAATGGACAGTACTTTATATTTTACAAGTTTTAAATATGGCTGCGCGGACAACGTTAGCAACTTTTTTTAGTTTTTAAACAGATACCTCTATGGTTAACAGTTACCAGTGCACAGTGATACTAAAACAGTATTTTTGGATACTTTATTTTTGTTAAACAGTAAAAAGTATAATGTAATGAAAAACAGTAAAATACTATTTTTAAAAGTATAGTTGGCAACCCTAACTGTACGTACGCGCAGTCGACCAGTGGCCTGATTCACGTATTTCGTAATAGTCGAAATGTCGTTTACGTTTAGAAGTCGTCCTATTGAAAAACAGTCACAAATCCGTATTCACCTGTCATTTCGCTAGAACGATTACTCGATAGGAACGCAACTCAGCGATTTGTCAACTATTTAAACTTAATGTTGCCATTACAGTTCTACCAAATAATTCAAATACTTTTTGTTAACAAAACATGCAGAAATGTTTATTATTTTTTTCCAACGACTTGGAAATTTGTCTAATTTGACGTGTAATTGCTGAAATCCGATAAAACTAAACGTCAAAATAATAGGTGAATACCGCGGAGGCAACGATCGAACTTCGATTAATGCACGTGAACACGCATAAACAAAACCGACATAAACAAAATCGTGCAATTGATACGTGAATACGAAAAGTGACTTCAGCGATCCAATCGCTTGCATGTCGTTGAAGTTTTGTTACGTGAATTAGGCAACAGGATCTTCGTCGACTGTACATTAGTAATTATGTGTAGAAGTTCACATTGCAGCTAGAAGTGTATGTAACCTGTAATATGGTGCAACTTATATGCTCCCTGTATATTTATATATACGCATTGGCATATTCCGATTTATAAGTCATTAGCACTGCTGATTACTAACTAGCAACTCTGGTCTAGTTGTTAAAATTTAAATATAAAAGGAAGCTGGCAAATGTAATGAACAGTGCTGTGACTTAATTTGCTTTACATTGTATGAGGAAGGAGGGTAATGAATGTATATTTATTAAAAACATGATGATAAATTATGTTTGGCGACCATGAATGTGTTATTAAAAACTTGACCTAGAGCTCAGATAATAGGCAACAATTACGAAAAACATTGTACGTGAGATACCAGCCTCCATTTTTTGTATTTCACAAAACTATTGTAAATTATGCGGTAAATTAATTACAAAGAAACAAGACATTTGATCTATTGCATTTTTATAAATATTTCTAATATGGTCGCACTTGTTAGTTGCTACAAATGATAACTTTATAAAACTAATAAAAAGCAAGATCGGCGTGACAAGGTAGGGAGAGGGTTTGAATTAACAATTTGTCACATGGAATACTTTTTGAAAAATATATTTCGTTTAAATTTAAATAATTACTCTATAAAACAATCGATATTATCTAAGATTTAGAACAGAATTGTGAGCGCGCCACGCGCTCATAACTTAAAAATAAAAAAATTGGAACGTCCACAAAATAACGTGAACGGTTCGATTAAAAACTTTTTCATTTTAACAATAAAATTCTCTATTAAATCGTTTATATCAGGTAGGTACAGACCGTGCCGATGAATAAAGAAAAAATACGATTTACAAAACAACAATAGCATTGCAATGATTTCATTAAAATAAGTCAAGTCTGCGTAGCGCATATCCAATAGAATAGAGTATTTACATATCGTCATTTACAAGTTTTGTATTTACATAATTTACAAAATGTGTGTGTGGTAACGTACAAACGCTAGCAGTTCGATCTACCAACAAAATGTCAAATCTCTTCAATACATTTTGAGCTTTATCGCTAAGGTTTAAGCTTCGATCAACAATGTCAGGTCAGTGCTAAAAATATGTCTCGGTAAATAACAGCCCACTTGAGAAGTGAGCTCTTACTTTCTTGCAAGGCAATAACAGGAAAAAGTACTTTATTTGTTGCACCTTAAGGTTGATTTTACCACTAAATGTTATTGACCTCTTTTCATTTTTAAGTGACGGGAGTAATCATTGCTTTGCTCGTTGTTTGTGACAAATTATCGTAAGTTTGTAACTTTATAACTGGGTGCCATGGTTGTAATTAGGTTGAACTTAAAACTGTTTTATAACTTTTGTCTCAGTTCGTTAGTAAAGAAAAAGTATTTATTCACGTGGACAGAATTTTTTGATTTTGTACATGACGAGTTATCTAGTTGGTATTGTTGATCGAAGGGTTTAAGAATCAATATCATTTGGAGAAATTTGACATTTTCCGATAAGTTGACTAGCAAGCGTGTGTAACAATGGCTATGATCTGAGCTCTACAGCACGCATTGGTGTGGGTCGGCGCGCTCAAACTGATACGCACCTGGGCAGGGCGGTAGCACGGCCTTCCGCTTCTTGTCCGGCAGCAGGCCGTTGGGGGCGACGGCACACTCAGCCGTCCGCTTGAGCTTGTCCTCCTCCCCCCTTGTCCGTTCCAAGCACTTTAGCAGTAGGCTGTCAAACTCCCCGCCCATAGATTTCGCGCACTCACTGTCCGCGTCCGTTTGCACCGCGTTCGCGTCACTGTCACACTTGGCACTGTCCGCTTTAGTTTTCTTCTCGTGGTTGTTCGGCTCTCTGTATCCCTCGTTCTGCGCGTACTTCCCCTCCTTGTCTAGCAGGTCGTTCCGCCACTCTTTGTCTCGCTCTTTCTCCACCGTTTTTCCATCGGCAAGGATTTTCGACTTCTTCTTTTTTAAACCGTCCGGCGCGCGATTATTCGCTTTGTAGTCGTGGGATTTGGTGACGATATGAGAGTTTTTCGAGATGGTTTTCATGCGGTAGACGACGTTGTTGTCGCCGGCCGCTATGATCTCCTGCTTGGGCTCCCCTTCGTAGTGATTGTTGAGCTTTATGCTCTTCACCAGGTAATCGTCAGTCTTTATTTCGGCGCTATCCGATTTGGAGGCGAGAATGTCTTCGGAGTCTCTCCGATGGGTTTTGTCGTCCGCTTCTAGGGGTTTCCTGATTTTGATTTTCTTGGACTGCACATCGCCCAAGCTAAACTTTTTCTTCTCCTTCTTGGAGTTTTTGATGACCGCCGAGTTTCTGCCGCGCAAGCTTATATGGAGGGGGGGTACTCTGAGCTCCCCTTCCGTAGGCTTCTCCCCCTTGGGTTGTTGGTTGACAAAGCTGACATCCGCTTTGTAAACCGGCTCGCTTTTATCTATTTTGAGTCGTAATTTTAAGGACTCTTTCTCGCCGGGGGACTTGGGCGCGTCGGGCGGCGGGCGCGGTAAGGCAACTTTGGTTTTCACGTCTCTCACAATCTTCTCTTTCAGCGTGACAGGCTTCTCTTTCGCACCCGCCGTGCGCGGCTTCCCGCCCTTCTGCGCGAGCTTATCTTCCCTCTCTTTCTTCAGCCTGTTTTTAAGCTTGAGCTCTTCTTCCGCTTTTCGCGTATCCTCTTCTAAAGTGGTGACTTTCGCGATGCCGAATACTTCGACCTCCTCTTTCAACTTTACTTGAGCTACTGTCACTTCTTCAGGTTTCTTATCCAACTCTTTGGGTGGTGGATCGTCATCCCTCATCAAAGTTTTTATCAGGTACTGCTTGCTCTGTTCCTCTATCTCCTGAGCTGATGCTTGTGAACCGACTGTCGCTGTTGCTCTTACAGGCAACCTCATCGGCGGTGGCATTGACTGGGAAGAACTAGGCTTTTCCTGAACAGGTGAACTGGTGGAATACGTGCAGTTTGGCGGCGATTTGAAGACCGCATTGAACTTACTCTGCGGTACCGGCGGTGGCGGCATGAA
The DNA here is from genome assembly GCA_963921215.1 of Scoparia ambigualis. NCBI lineage: Eukaryota > Metazoa > Arthropoda > Insecta > Lepidoptera > Crambidae > Scoparia > Scoparia ambigualis. The sequence continues at coordinate 24,809,698 of OY992514.1, read as the reverse complement.
AGTCGTTTCACTTTGCGTAAAAGTTTCTTTGACTTCCGCCGGCGCATTTTCGTAGGGTCCATTGAAAGCTGGTGTTATATCCATGTTTTCTGTTTGCTCAGGTTCTTTGTCGTACAGTTTTGAGGTTTCCAGGTCTGAAATTGCCGAGAGGGCAGAGTCCAGGTTGAGGTCAGCACTGAGGGTGGGTAGCAGCTGGTCGAGGTCGCTATCGGGGAGGTCGGGGAGGTCGAGGGTGTCCCGGTACGGCTCGTTCCAGTCGGGCTGCGAGGCGGCGCGTTGCGTCGCTATATACTGCTCCTGGAACCACTGGAACTCCTGAGGAGGCATTGGTGGTGTTAGAAAAATTACTCATACATACATAATTATATCCACGACTATTATCCCAAAGGGTTAAGGGTTACTGACCCCAGAGGGTCATTGCCTTGTAATGAGGACCGCAGAAGCAGTCCACGTTTCACTCAGTTACAACTGCACGGTTATTCCCAGTTGCCCCCACCGGCATCGCCCCCGCTGGGGGCAACTGGGAATTTGTAAAAAACTATGTCCCAGTTGCCACCGTATCTCCTTCTGACGTGGCAACTGGGAATTAAATTTTTAAATTTACCAGTATCCCCCTTGAAACGTTGCCGTATCGGTATGACGACGAATATTTATATGCTATTTAGACATTCTTATTTCCATTAGGCAATCAGAACCACTTTATTCAATATTTAAACAAATGCTGGAAAAAATATCTAGTTATAACTTTACGGCGTCTCTGGGACGTTTAAAAATGAAATTCCCAGTTGCCCCCTCGAAGGCAACCGGTGGCAACTGGAAAATTATTTTAATAATTCCCAGATGCCCCCCGTCGGGGCGATGCCGCTGGGGGCAACTGGGAATAACCCCAACTGCGGCATGTGCTCAGCGTGAAAGGTGGCGAGCCCATCGCCGCTCTATGCTGTTGGATGTATGTGCAATCTTTGGTCGGTTAGTCGCCTTTTATGATACCCAAGGGAAGAGGGGGTGGTAGTGATCTTTAAATGAGCTGCTACGGGAAACGTCTCTCTATACTATACTCCAGCCAAATTCGATAAAGAATGTTATGTATAAGTATAGTTAGGCAAAAAAGAGTAGAAATTAAATAGTGGCAATACTGTATGGAGTTTACGTCATTTTTGACAAACACTCCATACAGTATTGCCACTATTGCCAAATTATTGGCATTAATTTAGAGCAGATGTCTAGTGTTTTTTTTTACTTTTTTTCTTGAGAGATGCACGAGAAAACAGCTAACGAAGGTGTATTTCTTTAATAAAAACAGTATAAATCCGAGTGAAACTGGTTATTTGCACAAAGAGATGACTGTAGCAGTAACCGTGACGCGGCGCGGCACGCGGCGCGTGAAAGAATACTGTCAAAGAATACTACCACCCCCCCTCTCTTCCCTTGGGTGTCATAAAAGGCGACAACGGACTAAAGAATGCAAATTCATCTAACCGCGTAGGGCGGCGATGGGCTTACCACCTGTCACGCTGAGCAAATGTGCAGTCGCAATTTGGTGAAAAGTGGACTATGGTAGAGGTCTGCATCTGAAGATGCTGTATCTGGTGTTTAGATGATCGAACAAACATACACATAATTACGATAATTATCCCCGAATGGTTAGTCAGAGACCAGGCAATGAGGACCGCAAAAGCAGTCCTCTGCCATAGTCTACTTATCACTAAATAGCGACTGCACCCATCGCCGCTTTATGATGTTCGATGTATTTGGAGTCTTTAGTCCGTTAGTCGCCTTTTACGACACCCAAGGGTTGAGAGGGGGTGGTAGTATTCTTTCACCGCTACACGACACGGTTAGATTATCGAATGGTATTGATTGTAGGCTGGCAAATTCATACGTGACAAGTCTCATGGTCTGCGGGACGTTGCAGTAAGTGGGGCGGGAAGAAGAGCGCGGTATAGTCAACGCAAAGACTCGTGGCGGACGGTATAATAAAACGTGCGAAAGAGACAGCGTACATCATGTGCTCTACTGTTTATGGTTGACGTCACAAAGACGTAGTGATGCGCGTTGTTTGTATACTATGTTTATCGATAACAATAAGTTTTAAGTGGGTTATTTTAAATGTGACAAATGTAATTGATTGTTTTGTTTATTATTAGTATTTATTTAATATTCTTACAAAAAAATATTTTGAGACTAATCGTCTTTATCGTCGTCGGTGTCGCTACAGTCAACATGTATTATTAGCCGTTCAACACTATAATGAGGTGGTTTGTACATATCTGTCGATAACTCACAATGCTTTTTATCGACAATCCTGTAAACTTGCGCGTGCGCATCTCTGTTACAAAAGTGATTTATAGCACCTTCTGCCACGAGTCTTTGCATTGAGTATAGTATACTCAACGCCAAATTACAGGGTTGTCGATAAAAAGCATTGTTTGTGAGTTATCGACAAATATGTAAAAATCACCTCATTATAGTATTGATCCTAATAGTTATTATACTAAGTATGACAAATTTATACACATTATGTATTTCTGGTAGTTAGCAATAAGTAAACTGTAGGTTACCCTCTAGTTGAACGTTAAAATGTTTTGTATAAAAGACAAAAGTCGCTAAAACGTCACAGTCATTTCAATTGATAATTTCATTTGAGATGGAGGCGTTTATTAGAAATAATATAACCAGTGTTCAGGGGAATATTCAACAAGAAAGTCATGTTAATAATTTATTATTACATTTACACTTAAAACTTAATGTTATCGATAAACATAGTATACAGACAACGCGCATCACTACGTCTTTGTGATGTCACCCATAAACAGTGTAAGTATGAGAGAGCACATGATGTGCGCTGTCTCATTCGCACGTTTTATTGCACCGTCTGCCACGAATCTTTGCGTTGACTATAGTAGGAACGTCAGTTGTGTGCAGATGTCACCCCTCCCCCGTCGTCGCCCGCACACCATGGGACGTACGAATTTGCCAGCCCTATAGCTTACTAACTGAATATGTGAAATTTCTGCGGAAATTTCTTTGTGGTATTAAGATTCTGAACGACGAAAATGGACAATACGCTGCCTTATTATCACACTTGAGTATTTCACCCAGATGCGTCAATGACGGGCAAGGAAGACTTGAATCGAAACCTGAACTCATCTTTGACAGACGTCTCTATAAGACTTTTGACAGACTAGAAAATAAGGCATCTTTTAGAAATCCTAAACACTCTGTATTTGACTTTTTGTAAATAAAATATTAAATTAATTTAATACTTTATTTCACCATAAATTACACTTAGACACAAGTTATTATTAACGCTCAAATAAACTAGAAGATAACGAAATGTTTTAAAATATATTACTATCTCAGGCGCGAATCGAACCCACTATGTTTCGAATGCAAGTTTTTTTTTAATATCTAACAAATATTTTTACACAAAATAGTATACCTACTATGTTTCGAATGCAAGTTTTTTTCGTTACAGACTCGTGGTCACACCAACATGTCACACCAGTGTGAAAATCAGGAATATTTTTCCTGTTAGTCACACTGCCAGTATTGCAACACCTTTTATCGTCTATTATGAGTGAGGTGCAATGGAACACTGGTGCACTTGGAATGAAAAGATAGTTAGAAAAAAGGATTGTGGGACTATGTACGATGCTGCCACTCACTCCTATAGAGCAAGTAGAACAAGGATGGCAATATTTAAAAAGAGAAGCACAAGAACTGAGCGGAAAGTATATAAAACCGTTTATAACATATATATAACACGTAATTGGGTAAAGTAATAATATATTGCAGACTGAAATGTAGTAGAACGGCATAGAACCAGCAATGTCTGCGAGAGTTGGCATTCCCAATTAAATAAAAATTATGTTATGATAAATAAACTGTTGAGCGTTTTAAACAAACAAAGTGCATTTAATATTGCCACACAAAAGCGAAGGGCTGATCAAATTGATAAAGATAATTTTATTTTAGCCTGTCAATTAAAATTATTACAGCAAGAGATATCATTAGGCCATTTCTTTGAAATGCTGAGACCTTTTGCGTACCTTTTTGCGTTGTTACCTTTTGCGTGATGCTACAAACCTTTTGTGTATTTGTAATGTTTCTGTTTTAGAAGATTTACAGTTTTATTTTTTCAGTTTACCTAAATAATAAAGTATAATTAGTAAACATAATCGATTTTAATTTATACATTGATAATCACCGCATTAGCTGATAATGACAAGTAATAAAAGGTGTTGCAATACTAGCAGTGTGACTAACAGGAAAAATATTCCTGATTTTCACACTGGTGTGACATGTTGGTGTGACCACGAGTCTGTACTCGTTTTTTTTTTCTTATATTTTTAAACAGAATAATATATATTTTCATCACATACCTGGAACCTGGACCTCGTCTTCTGGTCCATAGAAGTGGTGGACGGCGGCAGTAACACCTTCAAGTCTTCAGGCGAGAACCTCGCCGCGGGCTGTTGGTGCGGGGTGTGCGGGGGGTGTTGGGTGTGCGGGGGATGTTGGGTGTGTTGCGGGGGGTGTGGGGGGGCGTGGGGGGGTCGCGCGCGCAGCTCGTGCCGGTAGGGCGGCGGCGGCTCGGGCCCGAAGGCCGAGGGCGGGAAGCGAGCCCTGCCCACAACGGTGGCGTTGGGCGCCGCCGCGCGATACGTCACCTGCAAATAGGGATGTTACAGGTTAAATATCGACGTTGAATTGACAAAATACCTCCTAACTGTCGAAACGCTTATTTATAAGTAGTTTAGATCGGAGGGTATTTCCATAAAATAATTCGTGGAAAGTTACTATTAAAAATATTTTCACAAACCTATAGTAGCCAATATCTTTATTGTTGAAATTTTGCATTCACAATGCTATAAATTTTTCTAGTAAACATTTTATCCTATAGTAGCCATCTTGATAATGATTTACAACTTTACAATAAAATGAAAAAACCTCTAAATAAATAAAGAATAAAAACAATAAGAAGAAGTATGTATCGGTGCTAAATTGAATATTAACTTTATGAAAACATTATGAAACAATTGGTATTTTATTTTATTTTTAAATTCGAGCGACAAAACTTAACTTGTCATCCCTATCGATTTTCTGCTTTGCTGTACTATATGAAAGTGGATCTATAAGGAATAAAGGCGAACTTTTTTCGAAAGTGTATCTACGAGGAAAGTGTACATATGAGGAATAATTCAACAAAACACGGAATAACTATTTGTATCTTATTCTTTATTTGTAAGGCACAAAGATGTTAGTTAGGAGGTATGGTCACTTCAAGCAATGTAACTTGTACAATACATCCTACTAATATTATAAACGCGAAAGTTTGTAAGTATGGATGGATGTTTGTTACTCTTTCACGTAAAAACTACTGAATGGATTTGGATGAAATTCGGCATACAGATAGTTTATAACCTGGATTAACACATAGCATACTTTTTATCCCGATATTCCCACGGGAACGGGAACCACGCGGGTGAAACCGCGAGCGGCCGCTAGTACATACATATTCACGACCATATCCCCGAAGGGTTAGTCAGAGACTAGGCAATGAGGACAGCAAAAGCAGCCCTCTGCCATAGTCCACTTTTCACCAAATAGCGACTGCACATGTGCACAGCGTGACAGGTGGTGACCCCATCGCCGCTCTATGCTGTTGAATGTATGTGCAGTCTTTAGTCCGTTAGTCGCCTTTTACGGACACCCAAGAGAAGAGAGGGGGGTCGGTAGTATTCTTTCACCGCTACGCGACCAGGGCTTGGAACCGGTACCGAAAATACAGGTATAATATCGGTAAGTTAACCGCCTCTGTGGTCTAGTGGCTAAGCTACCTGTTTCAGACCCAGAGGTCACGGGTTCGATTCCCAGCGGGGGGTACATCTTTGTGTGCTCGGTTTGGTTGGTGGTAGGGCGTTAAGTCCGCCTGGCTAGCTACCACCATTTTATCTAAGTCTGTCGCCATAACAACGATGTTTATAGCATTGTTGTATTCCGGCAGTTTGAGATAAGATAGCCAGTTCCTCAGTGGTTGAGGATTCCGGGTGAAGCGCGCTTCCACCTTCGGCCTTATCGTCACTTACCATCAGGTGAGATGAAGGCCAAGCGCATACCCGTTGTCAATAAAATAAAAAAAACTACCGGTATTTTCCATTTCGGTTCCTGGATACCGATTCTTCCACGACTACCGGTATCTATCTGCGACGTTGCCAGTCTGTTTGTCACGTGAATACCGGTATCTATCTGCGACGTTGCCATTCTGTTTCTCACGTGAATACCGGTATCTATCTGCGACGTTGCCATTATGTTTGTCACGTGAATACCGGTATCTATCTGCGACGTTGCCAGTCTGTTTGTCACGTGAATACCGGTATCTACCTGCGACGTTGCCATTATGTTTGTCACGTGAATACCGGTATCTATCTGCGACGTTGCCATTCTGTTTGTCACGTGAATACCGGTATCTATCTGCGACGTTGCCAGTCTGTTTGTCACGTGAATACCGGTATCTATTTGCGACGTTGCCATTCTGTTTGTCACGTGAATAACGGTATCTATCTGCGACGTTGCCAGTCTGTTTGTCACGTGAATACCGGTATCTATCTGCGACGTTGCCAGTCTGTTTGTCACGTGAATACCGGTATCTTAGCCAGTCTGTTTGTCACGTGAATACCGGTATCTATCTGCGAAGTTGCCAGTCTGTTTGTCACGTGAATACCGGTATCTATCTGCGACGTTGCCAGTCTGTTTGTCACGTGAATACCGGTATCTATCTGCGACGTTGCCAGTCTGTCACGTGAATACCGGTATCTATCTGCGACGTTGCCAGTCTGTTTGTCACGTGAATACCGGTATCTATCTGCGACGTTGCCAGTCTGTTTGTCACGTGAATACCGGTATCTATCTGCGACGTTGACAGTCTGTTTGTCACGTGAATACCGGTATCTATCTGCGACGTTGCCAGTCTGTTTGTCACGTGAATACCGGTATCTATCTGCGACGTTGCCAGTCTGTTTGTCACGTGAATACCGGTATCTATCTGCGACGTTGCCAGTCTGTTTGTCACGTAAATACCGGTATCTATCTGCGACGTTGCCAGTTTGTTTGTCACGTGAATACCGGTACCTATCTGCGACGTTGCCAGTCTGTTTGTCAGTTTGTCACGTGAATACCGGTATCTACCTGCGACGTTGACAGTCTGTTTGTCTCGTGAATACCGGTATCTATCTGCGACGTTGCCAGTCTGTTTGTCACGTGAATACCGGTATCTATCTGCGACGTTGCCAGTCTGTTTGTCACGTGAATACCGGTATCTATCTGCGACGTTGCCAGTCTGTTTGTCACGTGAATACCGGTATCTATCTGCGACGTTGCCAGTCTGTTTGTCACGTGAATACCGGTACCTATCTGCGACGTTGCCAGTCTGTTTGTCACGTGAATACCGGTATCTATCTGCGACGTTGCCAGTCTGTTTGTCACGTGAATACCGGTATCTATCTGCGACGTTGCCAGTCTATTTGTGACGTGATGATGCAGTACATTTAGCCAATCCAAGCGCCACTTGTTTATCTACTCGGTATCTACCGCTCGCGCTAATGAATTTGGTTACTTCGTACCAGTATAAGTACCTGTATTATATCTGTATAATACCGGTACTACTACAATCCTACTTACCGGTACTCATCGGTTAACCTGCTATGCGATTTTCTAAGCGACACATAGACGCTGCTCGCATGGCTGTGATCTGCTGTCTCTTTCCAATTCTATGAATATGAAAGAGACAGAGTACATTCTCAGCGCTGCGGCAGCCGCTGCTACCAAGGCTTTTTTCATCATCATCATCCACAGCCTGACTTCACCCACTGCTGGGTATAGCCTCTCTTTGTATGTGCCACTGTTGACGGTCCCGTGCCAATCTCATCCAGGTCTTGCCCAGGCTTTTTTACCCAGGCTTTTTTACTCGTCATGAGAAATTTAGCTCTTTGAAGAGATAAGAGCTTTATAGCTCTTTATACAGTCAAGAGCTATATAGCTCTTCTAGCTCAGTAGCTCATTTAGCTCAGCGTAGTTCATGAAGATAGAAGGCTCTTGAGTCGTTTACGTGTACTGTTCAGGAAATAGCGCCAAGCGCAACGTATTGTCTTGATTTTCAAGGTAATTTTTTTATTAGACAACAAAAATCTAGCTTTATACAAAAAATAGAAAATATTTTTTTTTTCCTAAAAAAAATTTAATTTTTTTGTTAAGTTCAGCGAAGGTTTTGCAGGGGGGCCAAAATTTCGTTAGATTTTAGCTACGACGCACCGTTTTCGAGATATTCGCGTTTTTATAAAAAAATACCTTAATTTTTTTTAAAGTTTGCAAGTTTTAAGGCTCCATATAAAAAAAAACAGAAAATTTTGTCCTGCACCCCCTTTGCGACACCCTTTTGACTATCAAGCCGAGCCGCTCTCGATGCCAAGCCGTGTTTCAATTTCGATGAAACACTGAGCTAATTGAGCTAAAATGAACATTGAGCTAAATTGAACGGCAGTGAGCTAGATATACGTTGAGCTAGAATAGGTGAGCCGGCTCATCTAAACAACTCGCTCGCGAGCTATAGTCGGACCGCTACCGCTGTACCGCGCCTTGGGTATGCGAGCGGCGAGGCGGGGGGGCGAAACAGTTGCTGTTAACTGTCTGTGTCAGACGCACATGAGATAAAATATCTAAAAATGGTTCGTGCATTATCTTGAGATATCAAGACTGCCATTTTCAAAGTGGAAAAATATTTTAAGAAAAGAAAAGCAAACAAAGAAAGTTTTGAATATGAAAGTGATGCAAATATCGCCAAAATCGTTGCGGAGGCAACGGGATACTGCGAAAAAACTGTAAGAAATGTAACAACTGCGGGAAATTCATCAACTAATTTGGGCCGACTGAAATTTAGTTCACCAAAAAAACAAAGTTATACAAAAAAACATGTTATTGATGATTTTGATTTATATTTCAAGAATTAAAGATTTATTTCATTTATATTGGTTCTTTAATTGTACTTTTCTAAAAATCATATTGGACAAAAACGGATTGGATGTAATTATACTCGTAAATATAAAGCTTCAATAAACTGTGCTTCGATATCGTAAGACCTGTCTGACACTACGAATCTCAAGTGAGCTCATGCTCTTTACTTCCCCACTCCCCACCTCCCCGAGCGGTAGCGGTCAGACTATACCCATCGCTATTTTTACCAAGGATGTTTTTACCTTTTTTACCAAGACTTAGAGAATCGCACTGCTGTATTATAAATACCGGTGTCAAATCGATACCGGTACCATACTTAAGTCGAAGGTACCGGTAATTGAAAGTACCGGTATTCCAAGCCGCGACACGGTTACCGGTTTCTTTTTATAAGACATGCACTCAAACAGCAATATCTCACCTGCTGCTGCGGTTGCTGTTGCGGCGGCGGCGCGTGCTGCTGCGGCATCTGCTGTGGCATCTGCTGCGGGGGTCGCGCGGGGGGGAACGTCCTCCGCACGAACGGCTGCGGGGGGCGCGGCGCGGGGGCGGCGGGGGCGGGGGAGGGCGCCGGCGGGGGCAGGGGAGGGGGTGCGCGGGGGCCGCGGTACTCCAGTTGGGCGCGACCCGCTGCTAACTCCACCTGCTGGGTTGGTGGTGAAAGAGTAATAGTTAGATAGATGAACACTTCTAGTGAATGCAATCTCGCGAGATTAGGGCTCAGGCGAGGTCTCGCGAGTTTATGAATAACAATACCGCAAGATCTCGCCAATTTCGAGATCTCGCGAGACTAGCAGTTTCGTGTGTTTATTCTTGCAAATAATCACAATGTTTGAATAAATTAGAAAAAAAATAAACTATTATACGTATGTAAGTTTTATGAAATAAACATTTTTACGAATTTTTTCAATAAATTATAATGTATTTAACACATTGTTTGACATATAATTTTTTTTAATAAACTTTTAAGTAGTAAACTTTGACGTATCTAATCAAATAAGAAATGAAATAAACAACCAGTCTTCTCTTCTACTAAGTATAACAAAACTGTTTTCTTGTTCTTTTATAACAAAACAACAAGAAGTCAAAAACTAAAATGAAACTGATTAACTAAGTTGAGTTAACTATTAAACTGAGATATTATTATCATATATACTACCTACTCAGAGATCTATTAGAAATTAGATCCGTGTCAGTTCGCGCGCTGCCGCGCTTCGAATAAGACTTTTTTATGCTCGAGCGCAATCTCGTTAAACTCGCGAGATCTCGCCCATTTTTCGGCCGAGATCAATCTCGCTAAAAAAGGCAGAGATCTCGCGAGAACGAGATTGCATTCCCTAAACTCTTCATATGATACTGTATGTGCAGTGGCAACAGCGAGTTGTGCCCTTCGTGCAAAGAGAAGTGAGCGAGCTCGACAGCTCTGGTTACCTATCTGGAGAATAGGCAGTGAACTACACGTGTTCACGGGGAGACTCTCCCGAGACACTAGTCTTATGAGTACCGAATGAAGAGCGCGCTTCGGCGGGCATTAATTTGGCGTCAAGACCTAACGCAGATGGTCTCCTGCGCGAGTGTTCTACTGGCGCAGGGACGTCTGGCACTTCTTGCATAACCTAACGGTTGGTCTCGAAGTGCCAGTACAAATCAAATTAGTGATGTAAGGAGAGGGGGCGTATGTGCATGCGTGTGTATGTCGTGGGGGCAATGAAATTTTCATTTAAATTAATATGGTTTTAACTCAGCCGATTCAGCTGATAGCTAATTGTATTTTGTTACTTTGCTAATAACGTAGTTGGTTATACATTTATACGAAGCATTGCCATTTCGCTACACTACCATGTCATGTGTAACTGTTTGTTATTCCTAATAATAAATAAATAAACACTTTCTTGCACACACACATTACATAATCTTAAAGCTAGTAGTAGTAGTTGTGTTAGTAGTAAACAAACTGGGTGAATTGTGTAGTGCGCTCTTCTATCTCAACTATATACTATGCTAAATAAATTTGACGAATTTTTTTTCGGCACCACTCTTAAAAAAATACGTCAAATTTAGAAATGGCGGCCATTTCAACATGGTGCTAGCAGGACCCTATATTAGGGTGTTAATATCGATAAATTTGAATGTATAATATGACCATAAATTATCGCTAACCCTATCCCGGACACACTGTATATGTGTTTTGGCCGTATAATAAGTCATTTTTGACTACGATTAGACCGCACACTACTAAATGATACGAGTACCGCAACATCTCGCTATGTACTCTTTAGGGCAGATGTCGTTACTTCTATATTATTACAAAGCAATTGGCAATATGTGTCCCGCAACTGGACAATCCTTTTAAGTGCAAAGGACTTGGGAGCAACTTTTAAATAGCTAAAAAAAATTACTGCAGAAGGACAAAATACCAGCTGTACCTTCGATCAACAATACCAACTAGATAACGCGTCATGTACAAAATCAAAGCGAAATTCTGTCCACGTGAATAAATACTTTTTCTTTACTAACGAACTGAGACAAAAGTTATAAAACAGTTTTAAGTTCAACCTAATTACAACCATGGCACCCAGTTATAAAGTCACAAATCTTCTAAGTATAATTACGGATCATTCGTCACAAACAACGAGCAAAGCAATGATTACTCCTGTCACTTAAAAATGAAAAGACGTTGGTTATGTTGTATCTCATTCAGTTTTTGCCAGGAGAAACTATGAAATACCAATGCCGTATCTATTACCAGCAAAAGCGTACAGCTTACAATTTTCTAAATTCGTGTTACACAAGCTATTCATATAAACCAGAAATAAGGAGGGTCCCAGGGTACTCCCCTAGGGGACACCGTAAGTTGCCTATTTTCACCCGTTGGTTCTTTTCAGTCTTAATGACGTACCTCTGATACCAATACTCTCTAATTTTGTGAGAAGCATTGACTGAAATCTGTTTGTGTACCTATAAAAACTAAATAAATATCAAAACACTCACTTGTCCATCGTCGAGCCTATCCAACTTGGCCGGGTGGGGGGGCTTCGGCCTCGGCTGCGGCGCGGGCGCATCGTTCTGCAGCAGATTCACCAAGAGGGGGGACGACATCGCCACTGTGGGAGGCGTCTGGGGGGGCGCCGGGGGCGGCGGAGGCTTCGGCTGCGCGGGGTAGGGGGGCGGGGGGCCCGCGAACGCCGATGTGGAGGGGCGCGCGAATATGCCGTCGGGCGGCGGGCGGATGCCGCTCGTGCCGATACCTAGTGGTGGAATTAATAGATAGTTTTATTTGTTCGGATCATCAGGTTATCATGTTTATAAAGAGACGTCTTTTTTTTCTATAAGAGCCCTATAACATTTCGACTGCGATTTTTGCGTAAAATGGCCAATTTTGTGCGTTCTTGATCACAAAAACAAAAATACATTAACAATTTTGACTTATTGAATAGTGTACAATAGCTATTGGCATAGTTCGTAGCGGCCTCGCTTTTTGTAAAGTTTGTTTAACTTTTTAATTAAACCCAAAATTGCAGAGAAAGATTTTCATAAAATGCGCAAGGCAATTTTTTGAGTTCCTAGATTTAACTACTGTAGAAAAAATCTTATTCTAAACCAAAAAACTTTGAGAATCGCTTTCAGTTAACTGTAAATTTATCCTATCTACGATAATATTATTGAGCAAAATTTATACCAGAATAATTGTAACTTCATGAGGAATAAAGATTTTATAATTAATTTATTATCCTATTTCGATAAAAACGGATAAATACAACTGAAAAATTAGTACAACATGCGATGCGCCGGCCGTCCGAATTCAGCTTATTCTCGCAGAGTGGAATTTTGTAATATTAAGCATGAATTTACTATCCCATTTCGATAAAAACGATAAATACAACTGCAAAATTACTACAAAATGCGAAAATGGGCATTTTACGCAAAACTCACAGTCGAGATGTAATAGGCCTCTTAAATGATGCGAGATGTAATAGGCCTTTTAAATGATGGGTAATTAAGCCAGTTTTAAGTAAAAGATATAGTAGTCAATATTTTCTTAGCATATAGATGATGAGTGATAATATACTTAAATGTTTATTGGTTTATTTTCCTCTTAAACCCCTTGAGTGTGAATAAAGACATGGGACATTACAGGAATCTCACTCGGACTCCTTGTGAGAATTTAAAAAGTAATGTTGTACTGTTTTGTTCTATTTGCCAACATTGATGCAAGTTCACGAAGGTTCCCTATTTTTATGCGTAAAATTTTATTTCATAATAGATAGCATACTTTTACTTATCCTAATAGTAGTTAATGCACAATATTTATTTGGCATAACCTTATAGGCACATTTTTTCAAGCATAACTACTACAAGCATAATAATTGTTAAGCATATTATTTTAAAGCCTAAATTTGCTCACGTATAATAATATTTAAGCATAATTTTGATAGACAATAAAATTAATATTAACAACAAGATAATTATATAGGGAAAAAGTAAGTTTTGGAAATTGTGTTTGCATTTAATAAAATACTTTTAGTATTTAAAATAAACACGTTGGCGGCTCAAGGTTGGCCCAAGGGGCACCCCCGCCGCACCCAACTTACTTTTACACTATAGTACCCAAGTTATATAGGATTTACCTACTTTTCGTTTTTCATATTCAAATAGCTATCAATAAAATAAAAAATGATGCAAGGTTAAATCCCGATAAAAAACCAATCCAAATTATAGCGGATTTTGAAACTAACTATTTAAACCCCACCTGTCTTGTCTAATCTATCCGACTATCTTTATGCCTAATAATTATTAGACGAATAAACAATAGGCCTCATAACTTTATGCAAATCAAAATTAGGGCAAAAAGCAATTGCCTAATCCATATTTATGCTTACTGAAATAGTATGCCAAAAAACAATTATGTCAAAATATTAAATGACTAAAAAATATGGCCAACTCGTTATGCCAAATTAAATTAGGACAAAAAAACCAAGTCGAAAAAAGTGATCCCATTCACGAACACTAAGCGATTAACCCACTTATTACTTAAACTATTTTTCTTCTTAGATTAAAATATTTTTTTATGTTTACTAGTTCTTATATGGCACTTGTTGAAAAAAACAAAAAAAAGACATTCTGGATAAGCTAAAAAATAGTGATGGTAATTTGACGAACTATGCGCGCGCGCTGCTGCATTTTTCGTAATTTACGAATAGACCCGACGGGGTCTAGTAACGATAATAGACGTATTATCCTTAAAAAAAATAACAAACGCCCACCCCCTGGTTTGCCACCTGTCAAGGGGGGCTGATCAATTTGTATGTATGTAATTTGTATAAATATACGTCTTTTTAATGTATTTTATATGAATTGGTACAAAAACATTGTAACTTTTGTTACTTAGAGGGAGAATAAAGTAAGGCCTCCTGAGTTTCTTGCCAGCTTCTTCTCAGTCGAAGGCTCTCCCAAAGTCCGAACTGGCGGTAGATTAGTTAGGTAGGTAGATTAGGTAGGTAAGTAGTAGTAAACTTTTTTTTATATATATGTACATATTTTTTGTCGTCAATACTCTTTTTTATTGGATATTCTTTTGTATGTGTTGTGTTGTCTTGTTATCGTATTAATTTTTTTTTTAATGTTGTATTGGAATATGTCCTTCTATGATAGGCAGGGCATTTTCCAATTTGTATTGACGCTGTAAAAGAAAGGGAGAAAAGATATGCCCTTGCGGAGTTTCTTGCCGGTTCTTCTCAGTACAAGGCTGCCGCCCCATAGTTAGGACTTAAGAACCGATGGCATAGCGACATTCATAAGTGCTAAATTATTGTAGCCTAAATTGAATAAATAATTTTGATTTTTTTCCCAAAGTCCAAACTGGCGGTAGATTAGTTAGGTAGGTAGATTAATTAGGTAGGTAGGCAGTTAAGTTAGTTGATAAGATTCAATACTGTTAGTTAACTTTTTTTATATACACATTTTTGACGTAAATAAGTACCTGTAAAGGTTTATATTGAATAAAGCATTTGACTTTGACTATGTAAAAATCACTCACCAAGCGTATTCTCCTTACGGTGTATCACCCTCGCCTGCGTCATACTGCCAAAGGGATACTCGCAGCGATCGCTCGCCGGCGGCGTGGGAATGGTCTGCGGTATCTTGCCGTCCATCGGGCAGACGGTGTTGGGCGACTTGAAGTTGTTCTGCGGCGGTAGGGGCGGAGTCTCCGCGCTGGTGGAGGCGCCGTCGGGCTCGCTTATTAAGCGGCCTATGGTGCCGAGGCTGGAGAGGAGCTCCGCGTTGGGCTGCGGCCGGGCGGCGCTGGTGCTTGCGTCTGGAGGGATGGTTGGATGTTAGTCGTCCGTTTAAGGAGGGTTAGGCGGCCAGCGAAAATCCCGCCGTTATTCCGCGGGAGTTGCGCGATGCGGGGTCCTTCGTAATTCGTATTCACATTTTAATCAAAAACTTAATAAAAATTAAAACTGTTTCGTTTTTGGAAATTCAAATCAGTCAAGAAAAAATACCTATGTGTTTACGATTTTATAGGAATTATTATTGTAAAACAAGGTCATACTGTGGCATTTATATGAAATTTTAGAGGTAACTTCAGGATTTTTTTCTATCGAGCAAAATGTTATCAATCGTGTTTTGGAAACATTTTGCTCTCACACATACATTCTGTAATACATATTGAAAATTTCAGTGCGAAATATCTAAAATATTTTGAATAACAGCTATTAGAAAACAGCAAATTTTTCCGTTTTTCTTTATAGTAGAGGATCCGAGTATACAACAACCTTCACCGAGCGGTTAATGGATGAAAAGTATTTTATATCAAATTTAATGTGTTAAAAAATATATTGCGAGTGGGGTTGGCTGAAAAATTTCAGTCCAGTATATGATTAAATAAATATTTAAAAATATTTTTTTTAAATATTGCACTTGTTTCGATAATAGATAATTTACATAGGTACCAATCGAAAGTATGAAGCCTATAGAATATGCAAACGTTAGGTTGACTATTTTTTTCCTGTCATAACCTTGGCTGGCAGGTGTAAACAGGCAAGTCAATATTAGTAATTTGCAACCGTCTGGTTAAATAAATAAAATTTATGTTTATTTAAAGATAAGCTCATTACAAGCACACACACACCAAACCAGTGCAATGTAAAAAAAATAATATTTTTTTAATATTAAATTAATCATTAATGGTACTGGACTGAAATTTTTCCGCCAACCCACTCGCGATATATTATTTAACATATTAAATTTGATATAAAATACTTTTCATCCATTAACCTTCTCGGTGAAGGTCGTTCTATACACGGATCTTAGACTATTTCCTAACCGTACCTAATTTTTTCGTTACCGCCTAAGCCGCCTCAATAAAAATAATAATAATTTCACCAACACTTGGTCAAACTACTGAAAATGACTTCATAGGAAACCGTAGTCGCTGTATTCGGAATCGGCGACCGGACACAGTCGCCGGTTGCCTGTTGTGTCAGGTAGCTGCCACACAGCGCTAGAGCATGGATATCAGGAGCAATTTCCGTTTCACAATTTGAGACGTAGAAAATTTAGTCAAAAACAACATTTTCTTAATTAATTGAGACTAATTCAAAGTAAAATAGTATAAAAAAAATTGGTTGCCTGTAAAGTCGGTATACGGGCGAAAGTTTTACGTGACAACGACTTTGAGTGGTAAAATAATTTTAATGTGAATATTCATTCGTATAGTAGGAAGAAGGATGAAATAATAGTAACAATTTAAAACATTTATTTATACAAAGAATTATATGGAAGGGACGCGTGCCTTTCACTTTTTATGTCTGTCTCTCTCGCTCTTAGGCGGGCTAACCATGCCCGAGTGGAAGGGACGCGTGCCTCTCACTCGCTCTCATTGTGAGCGCATAACGTGAGCGGAGCGTAACGCAGTTTCTTGAAGTGTCACCCGGCAAACCAATTTATAAGACGTTGTCACGTCAAAATATTATTGCTACATTATCTCAGTGTTGTGTTATTTTTATTAATGTACCTCAAAATAGAACCTCTATTTTTCACATTTCTCTTGCCCTGGAAATCGCGAAACTAAAGCACCCGGGGCTTCTAGCGTTGCAAAAGCGCAGGTGTTACGAGATAAGTTAGCAGGCGATCATGAAGTAAGGAGGATACCAGTTAAGAAAATGGCTGTCTTACTCGCATCATCAAGATCCTCATCTCTTTGAGAATGCCGATAATACCAATATGGTGACTATCCTCGGTGTTCAGTATAGGCCAGTCCCTGTCCGGGACGACTACTTTTTACTTACCTACTGTGTGGATTTGCAAATTCCAAAGATCTGGACAAAGCGCCTTGTCTTGTCCACAGTGGCACGCACTTTCGATCCTAGTGGGTGGGATCAGTCAGGTTATTTTTATGTTTAAATGTTTCTTGCAACGCCTGTGGACCGCGGGAGTCTCTTAGGATGAGCCTCTATTTTAGATTAGTCTAGATTGGGTAGGCATGGTCTCATCCCTCCCTGATATTAATCAGGTGTCTTTGCAGAGACTTTTCTTCCCGCTGGAAACTTTAAGGAAGTCTCCACGGGTTCTCCGATGCCTCCGAACGAGGATTTGCTGCGGTTGTCTATCTCCGTACCGTTAGTACCACTGGAGAAATGTTTGTGCAACTGGTATTGGCCAAAAGTAAAGTTGCTCCTGTTCGGACACGACTCACGGACACGAAGTTGGAATTGTGTGGAGCTCCACTTCTTGCTCGTCTCATGAAGCACCTGCGTTCTACTTTGGGTCGTTCCGTAGAACTGAGCGGTGTCTATTTGTGGACTGACAGTCAGATTGTCCTTCGCTGGCTCAAGACTCCAATTCACACATTGGAGGTGTTTGTGGCGAACCGAGTAGCACAGATTCATAATTCATCCGAAGAAATGGTTTGGCGACACGTTCCCGGAGAAATGAATCATGCTGAATGTGCTTCTCGAGGATGTGAAGCGTCGAAGAAGAAGTGGCTAACGCGACCAGTCGGATTGGTCGCAACCCCAAAGTATGTTAGCTGGAGTGCTACCTGGGCTGCGAGCTTTTGTCCTTGAGACGGAACCTATTGGCAACGCGGACTTCCTTTTAAATAAATACAGCATCCTAGACAAGCTTTGGAGTGTAACCGCTTGGATACGGCGTTTCTTACATAACTGTAAGAAACCAAGCGAGAAGCGTGTCTTGTCTGTTCTCGCTCCAGAAGACCGTCAGAAAGCCTTGTTGTTACTTTGGGTTAAGAGAGTGCAGTCTGAGTCCTTCAAATCGGAGATAAGAATTTTGTGAGACGGTCGCTCTAAACTTAAAGGAGCTATCTCTCGATTGAATCCGTTTCTTGACGATTTAGGTCTCCTACGAGTAGGAGGAAGGCTGAGAAATGCTGGTCTATCTTATGGAGCTCGTTATCCCATTTTGTTGCCTAAAGATGGTAATTTAGTTAAGTTATTAGTGACAGACCGCTACCCCAAAAATTCTCACGCCGGCAGCAACGCACTGTTAGCTGTTTTGCAGCGTGAATTTTGAATTTTGTCAGCCAGACGGTATGGTCCATACGCCGTATTATTTTTCGATGCCTAACGTGTTACCGGCTACGAGCCACTTACTACCATCCAGCCCGAAATGGGAAATTTGACTGCAGATCGCGTTACGGAGAGTAGACCCTTTGCTGGAGTGGGTACAGATTTCGCCGGACCCTTTATGGTTAAGACGTCGCGGCTTCGTAATGCTAAGACTTATAAAGCGTGTTTGTGTGTCAACCAAGGCTGCCTACTTGAAAGTGTAATATTGTTAATTATTTTGAAAAGATTAATATTATGCTGCCAGTGATATTATTGTGTGGCTATTTGATTTTGCATGTACGTCATTCAGATCTCAGTCTAAATGGTCCAGTTTATTAATAAATCCCAACTTTATTTTTATTTTGGCCTTGGATTAAAAAAAACATTTTTAAAAAAAATATCGAAATATATCAAAATATCAGTATTCCGATATTTTTAAATTTAATATAGGAAAAATATCTATATTGGAAAATAATCCGATAGTCCATGCTCTACACAGCGCCATACATTTGTAAGGAAAATTCGTTAATGTGCTTGAGTTGGCAACTGACGACTTTTCGATTCCAGAAGCAGAATGTGTCAGGAGGAAGAGACTGGACTTAAAAAGTGTCTACGTCTGCGCAGAGTTACTGCTTTCATATTGATTAAATGAAAACAAAATATTCTTTGGTAGCTATAGGCAGGCAAATCCAAAGTCAAAGTCATGACAGTCCCACGGTCTGCGGGACGGGGGACGAAAGGTTACGGAAGTGGGTAAGAAGTGCACGGGCGGCAGGGCCGCGTAATAGGAACGTCAGTTATGTGCAGATGACACCCCTCCCCCGTCGCCCGCAGACTATGAAACTATCACGTACAAATTCATATAATCACGACTATAACGTGCAGCGCGGGGGCGCCCCTTACAAAGTGACAAAGAGGAATCCTTATTGCCCAGTGAATTTGACACTTTCTGGTAGGTTTGAAGTGCTGGCTGTTCTGTCAAAAAGCACCCGATATTCTCTCTAGACTCACCGTCCTCGGTGTGTATCCGCAGCTCGGCGCCGTGCTGCAGCCTCAGCGACACCGCCGCGTCCCCAGCAGTATGCCGAGAGCGCAACGCGGTTATCCCTATATCAGCCTCTCATACAAATAGGTTCTAACCCCTTTCTACAATGGATGTTGATCCTTATTGCCCAATAGATTCTAACCCCTTTCTCCAATTGATGTTGATCCTTATTGCCCAATAGGTTCTACCCCTTTCTCCGATTTATGTTGATCCTTATTGCTTAATAGGTTCTAACCACTTTCTCCAATTGATGTTGATTCTTATTGCCCAGCGACAAAGTTCAAAATATATTGAAGAAATTTGACATTTTCTGGTAGGTAGAAGTGCTAGCTGTTCTGTCAAAAAATAGACCAGTTTATAATAACTCACCGTCCTCAATTTGTATCCTCAGCTCGGCGCCGTGCTACAAAGCCGAGTAGAAGGGACCGGGCGCGGATTCCCTAAATCGCAAACTCAAATTTCGTCTGATTAGCTAAATTACCAGTTTCACACTTTGCAAAATGTCTAAATTACCATTTTCTCACTTCGTACACATCGCAAATGTCTTATAGTCTGTTCATTTTAGCTTGATACTTATGGCAGGTGTCAAATTGTCATGCCTAGGGTTGCGACATTACAGACGTAATTGAATCAAATGATAATTGAAGTTATAAATTGAATATCATTATCTGTCGTTAATCGTTTTTTGCTTCATATTTTAATTTTGGATGCTATTTAGATCACTTAATTTTTAGAAATACATAATAATAATATGTACTTAAATAAAATTCGTGAATAGATTTTGAATGTTTTAATAATTAACAAATTCTTAATTATGTATTGGTGTACAACCTAAATCATCACTGTAATTACTAGAGTGAGTATGAGTGACTATGAGTGAGAGTAACTTGTGAATAGTACGAATAAATATGGTTACGTACGAGTATAGCTGCAGTATCAAAATCGTCTATTTTTGTAACATTCCTTTTTTTGTTAGGTATCGAAAATTTATTTTCTTCGGTGGTTGCCGTACTCGTAGATGCATCATCAAATATGATGATTCTTTCAAGATGCGAGACACTGTAGCACGCCCTATACCAAGTGCATCCGCAACGCGATCAACCACTTGCTTTAAGGGTAGTAGAAGACCTTTGTTTGGGCTCTCACGCTCTAAATAATTTCGCAAGCGTACTACAAACTCACGACTTTCGCTGTTCAAAACAGTCTTTTTTAACCTTTTAGGCATTGTATCAGTAAAAACAACAAACTTTACGAACAGTTATAACAGAACAAAACTTTACAAACAAATAAAAATAACAAATAATACGTCAAATTAGCAAACTTAACAAACTATTACAACTTAGCAAAACTTAACAAACGAAAAAAATAGCAAATACTACGATAGGAAAACTGAAAACACGTTACGCATACAAGACTTTGGCACTTGTATCAAAACAAGATGGCTCCCACCCCCAACCAAACCGTCACAGATGCAAAAGTGCGAAGTTTATTTCCAATTAAAATAAAACAAAGTGAACATCGAAATGCTACCGCAATCATCGATTTAAATTGAGCCCAATGATGTATTGTTCCTTTCTAATGTGCCAATTCAATAACTTTTAAAGTTTTTCATTCCTCATACTTGGTAAATAGGTCTAAAGTTGCATGAGGAGCGGGTGGAAAGTAGTACTATAGATGTCGAAAAAGGCGACTAACGGACTTAAGACTGCACATACAACCAACAGCAAAGAGCGGCGATGGGCTCATCAATATAATACTACCAACCCCTCTCTACTCTTCGTTGTCGTACAAGGCTACTAACGGACTAAAGACTGCACATACAACCAACAGCATAGAGCGGCGATGGGCTCATCAATATAATACTACCAACCTCTCTCTTCTCTTTGGTGTCACAAAAAGCGACTAAGGGACTAAAAACTGCACATACGACCAACAGCATAGATCGGCGATGGGCACATAAATATAATACTACCAACCCCTCTCTTATCTTCGGCGTCGTAAAAGGCGACTAACGGACTAAACACTGCACATACAGCCAACAGCATAGAGCGGCGATGGACATATCAAATAATACTACCAACCTCTCTCTTCTCTTTGGTGTCGCAAAAGGCGACTAACGGACTAAAAACTGCACATACGACCAACAGCATAGAGCGGCGATGGGCACATCAATATAATACTACCAACCCCTCTCTTCTCTTCGGTGTCGTAAAAGGCGACTAACGGACTAAAGACTGCACATACATCCAACAGCATAGAGCGGCGATGGGCTCATCAAAATAATACAAACAACCCCTCTCTTTCCTTCCCTAACAATGTACTATTTTAACTTCAATATAATCGTCATTAAACTCAAGATAAATAAGTAAAGACTAACAAATCAATTAATACAGCTAGAATTATAACTACAAAATTAAAGTCGATCGATTGATTATTGAACATCAATTGAACTTAAATTGATTTACTATCCCAACACAAGTATTTTTTTGTATTGGAATGACCTTGTGAAGGGCTACGACCTTGTTTTTTTTATTGTAATGTTTAAAAATAGTGTTAAATGTGTGTTATGTGAGTTTATTCGGATAAAATCTAATGTAACGTATAATAAATAGTCACAAAAAGTAATTGTACTTTGCTATGTGATGGATTATAAAAAATAATATTATTTAAATGTTGTCAAATAGTTTCATACGCTTTTACAAAGTCACGTCGTCGTTTTGATGACACCTGTCATAAGTATCAAGCTATATTGAACAGACTATAGTCGCAAAATGTCTAAATTTTAAAATAAGTATGGATTACCCAAAACCTTATTTTTTGAATTATGTTTGACTCATATTTCGACTTTTTCCAGTAAAATTCTGAAACCTCTTTTAAACAAGCATTTATTTAGATGCGTTAAATAGGAAAAAAAAAAACTTTTACTATCAACTTATGACGTAGTTACACAATTTATATGATTTAAAAGGTAGTCGCGAGATTATGTAAGTACTCGTATTGAACTATACTTATATTGAAAATTTTAATCAATCACATCAAGTTATTTACATTTTTATTTACAGAAGTAAATCGCGCGACAACCTTTTATATCATATAAATTGTGTAACGAACGACGTTATAAGTTAATAGTAAAAGTTATTTTTTTTCTTTTTAGCGCATTTAAATAAAAGCTATATAAAAGAGATTCCATAATTTTACTGGAGAAAGTCGAAATATGAGTCAAATATAATTCAGAAAATTAATTAGTTTTTGGGTAATCCACGCCGACCCGACCCGATGATCCATACTTATTTTAAAATTTAGACTTTTGCGACTAAGACGATTTGCGATGTGTCCGAAGTGAGAAACTGGTAATTTAGAATATAGATATTTTGCTACTAAGAGGATTTACGATGTGTACGAAGTGAGAAACTGGTCGAATTGCGATTTAGGGAATCCTCGCCCGACCCGGTAGAAGTGCTAGCTGTTCTGTCAAAAAATACACCAGTTTATAATGACTCACCGTCCTCGGTGTGTATCCGCAGCTCGGCGCCGTGCTGCAGCCGCAGCGACACCGCCGCGTCCCCGTCCAGCTGCACGGACAGTATGCCGAGCGCGTGCAGCGCGGGCGCGCCGGCCGCCGCTAGAGCGCGGAGGCGTTGGGCGGCGGCGCGCGGCACCGACAGCGTCACGCGCACCGAATTCCACGGCTCCACCTGGTGTGGGAGAAACGTGGAGGTTAATGTCAAATCGAACAACACCATTACATGGTCTAATACTGGCATTATGTCTACTGCCATCTTACGAGTATAGGAAGTGGCCGAAAAACCACGTTGGTCAAGGTCCATGCTAACTAACTTGGCTGGCTGAACCAATTCCTGCACAGTTTTGTACTGTGTTTTATGTCTTTTTATTGTCAAAAGTTGAAAAACAATAAATATATTTCTATTTAATGTTCTTCTTTAAAAGGCAGAGCGTTTTCCATTTTTTTATTTGCCAGCTAGCCAGCAAGGACTTCTGAGGAAACTGGAGGTGTCTTGCAGCCAGTTTGAGCCAGTGCAGCCAGTGCCTTAAGTGTGACACTAAAGAATCTTCGTAGCTATACCCTATGAAGTCAGTGCCTTGGAAGTCAGTACCTTGTTAGCTTAGGGCTTTAACACACGGGCAGCAGTTTGCTGTCGACGTATGTCATGTCGTCATGTCGACAGCTAGCCCCCGATGCTTAACGTCGACTGCAGTTAGAGCCCTTAGAGTGTGTACGGACTTGGCTCTCAGCAGAGCGATGGCCACATTGTAGACTTCTTTATCTTGCAAGTACTGTAATCTGGGGTGAAAAGCAACTGTGGGGTGAATTACAACATTTTTATGAAAAAAAAAAAATATCTATAACAATCTTTTTTATCACGCTTATTTATAAAACGTGCCTTTGCATTTTTAAACGACCTTTGCATTCTTTTTCGAATTTTTTTTTTTTAAAGTTGGCAATGCTTTCATTTGACAATAAAAATGTTGTTGTTTTTCAGTCGCAGTTGCTTTTCACCCCAGATTACGGCACTTTGATAACTTTGATTGTGTGCGGGCTCGGTTCGGTCAGCAGCGTCTTCAGCAGCCAGCTCAGAAGCCGACTTAGGCGCCTGAAGAAACTAGGAATGACACTGAAACCTCTTCGTATCTATGCAGTCAGTATCTTGTTAACTTTAAATGAGCGCGAGATCGGCCCGGCCAGCAGCGTACTCAGCTCGCACAGGCTTTGAGGAAGCTGGAGGTGTAACTGAAGCTTCTTCGTATCTTGGCTACAAATTCCTGAGTCAGTGCCTTGTTAACGCGTCTTCAGCTTGCGCAGCAGAAGGCACAAGCGCCTGAGGACGCTGTGGCAGACACTTGAAGCCTCTTCGTATCTATGTAGCCACATGAAGCCAGTACCTTGTTAACTTTGTGCGGGCTCGGCTCGGCCAGCAGCGTCCTCAGGTCGCGCAGCAGCCGGCACAGACTCTTGAGGAAGCTGGGGGTGTCACTGAAACTCCTCGTAACTAAGCAACCAGTGCCTTGGAGCTGACACTGAAGAATCTTCGTATCTATTTTAGTCCCATGAACCAGTACCTTGTTAACTTTGAGTGTGTGCGGGCTCGGCTCGGCCAGCAGCGTCCTCAGCTCGCGCAGCAGCTGGCGCAGGCGCTCGGGGAAGCGGGGGTCGCGCAGGTCGCCCTCGCACGTCACCACGACCCCGCACGACCCGCCGCCCGCCGAGCCTAACCCATCGCTGTCCGCTGCCATGCTGTCAATGTAAAAAACAGGTTATCATCATGTGTGTTACATACTAACTACTGAAGAACTATATATATTTATCTAACTATATATAGGCTATCTTATTTCTGAACATTAGACAAGATGATGGTAGCTAACCAGGTGGAATTAGCAAGCCCTACCACCATCCAAACCAAGCACACATAGATATACCCCAGGCTGGGAATCGAACCCGGGACCGCTGGGTCTACGACCTGCAGCTTAGACCACTAGCCGTCACCTGTCTGCCGCTAGCCATCGACATGTCGACGGCAAACACACCACTGTTGAGGCACGCGACAACTACAAGCGTCGCCATCTGCCGACGGTGGCTGTAGAACCTTCGTCGGCAAACTCCCGTCCGTGTGTAAGAAAGAGCGCTTACATAACTTGAGATTAGCATCTTCTATACACATTTATAATTACTGTTTACTAAAAATGTATTTAAAATACATAATTTTATTAGGTTTTATCAACGTTTTTCTGTTTGTCTTATCAGAGGTGCCCTATCCGATTTCAATTTTGATGGTCATTCCAATAGAAATTAGACAGGTTAATCTAGCCCTTGACTTTGAAATACCTTCCGATAAGTATCAGTTGTGATGTGGTTTGTTTGAAAAAAAATTCAGATTATCCCCATTTGAGCTTTCACATAGTGACTAGGGTAAATGGTAGGTAATTTTTAACTAGGATTTAAGATTTTTGGGGGTGTTACAGACATGATATTAAGAGGAACTCAATATGAAACAATTCATACATACTCATCGACAAGGAGTATGGCGTCCTGACCCTAAGCTTAATACTCAATGCTTTAGATTTTATTTACGAATTATTTTTGAATTGAAGTTTTTAAATTGAAACTTTATTGAATGAATTCGTTTTTTTTTTTAATTAAAATTAATTTATTTATATTTATTATTTATGAAAGTACAATGTTTTTTATTTTTATTTAGTTGTAAATTTTCCCTGAACAACATGGTTCTTACTTCTCGGTGTTTAATGACATCGGGAGAATTGGGACTATGTGTTACTTGAAATTGATACCACATTCATATTAAGTACACCCATATTTCAGGAGCTATTCTGCTATAAGTGAAGGAGTAAGAAAACAGACATACGCCTTCACTTTAAGCAGGACAGCTCCTAAAATATGAGTGTAATTTAAATTAATAAGAAATGAATTTCAAGCTCACAGTACTCATAGCATTTTAAATAAATTTTCATTAATCTTTAGCAATAGTTTAATTCATAAGAAGGCATGGAACAAATCACAAGTAGGTGATGCCATATATTTGCTTGTAAGTATAGATGACTGCTAAATGGAGGAAACAGGTGACAGTTTGGTACCCAAGGGATGGCGTTAGGAGTAGAGGTCGCAAACAAAGAAGATAGGAGGATGACCTAAAAATGACCCTAGGACACCTATGGATTAGAGTAGCTTCAGATAGAAAGCAGTGGAAAAAATTGGAGGAGGCCTTTGCCGTAAGGCACACCGAAATTAGAGACATCTTTTGACATTACTAGTTTAAAAAAAATGTCAACGTATTGTAAAAATTTCGGAAATAAAGGCTTTATTATTATTATAGATAACTGCTAGGAAACATGATATCTATATTTTAAAGCGTGAATTTTACAAACGCCAAGGAATTCCAAAATGGTAATGGCAAGCAAGCAATCCTATGTGCCAATTTTAATGAAAAATTAAATTCT
Organism: Scoparia ambigualis; assembly: GCA_963921215.1. Lineage (NCBI taxonomy): Eukaryota > Metazoa > Arthropoda > Insecta > Lepidoptera > Crambidae > Scoparia > Scoparia ambigualis. The sequence goes on along the minus strand of OY992514.1, from coordinate 24,783,100 downwards.
TGCAAAGAAGATTTTCTTGCCATTACTTCCTGGAATCTGGACTCTAATTAATATAAAGAAATGACAAAACATGGTAAAATGTTTACAATACTGTATTTCTATTTAAATTGAGGTAATTTGCACATCACTGTACTTATTCGAAATCTGCCAACTTGTCCATAAACACCCACAGTTATTTATAAAGCAAAGTGAGGTTATTCATAGAATTAAAAGACCTCAACGGGACAATACTCTGTACATACCTGATCAAAAGTTAAGTTCACAGTAGTAACTCCTACTGTATGGCAATAAGACTCTATAATAGCCTCCAGATAATTTTAAAAAACTTAATTTGAGCGCCTTTAGAAAACAGATGTATAAGTTCTTAGTCCAGAAGTGTTACTATTCAGTGTCAGATTTTATTAAGGATAAGTAAATAGATTTGACATAAATATAATTTATTCAATGTGTTACATTGTAACAAATAATTAATGTAATTTTTAATAATAGGAGTAAGTAAATAAATTGTAATTATATAATTAGTACCCAATACAATTGAATAATTAATAAAAATTATTATAATGATACAATACTAATAATACTATTTGATACTATAATAATGATGACAACAATGTTAATGTTTTTTGTATAATTAATTAATTAATATTTATTTTGTAAAATTTTGCATGTCTACATGGCAGAATATGTGAGCCTTTAAAAATATGACCAGTTAATTGTAACCAACCATATTCTTAGCAAATAAATAATTCTAATTCTAATCATATAATTTGTTTTTATTAGTGCCACTATTCAGGTAGTGCTATAAAATATACAATACTCCAAGTTCTACTTCTGTGTACTGAAATTATGTCAGTGGATGAGGATTCCAGGTGAAACTAACTTGCACCTTTCGTCTTATCATCACTTACCATCAAGTGAGATTTAGGCAAAGTGCTTCCAGTGTGGTGGTTAAATTAATAAATATATAAAATGTCACGTATTTTCGGAAAACACAGGAAACTTGAATATTTTTATTTTCTGTGTGCCTTTGGCAAAGGTCTGATGAAAGAGATGGGTTGGTCTTTGTATTTGCTCCTCTTATCATTTTCAGTTTCTGCCCTATGACTCATACACATTGCTCTTTTATGACTAGTCATATTTTTACTGATTTTAACAAACACACCTGATTAAAAGATTTAACCCTTTTTAATGATGCTGAGTGAGAGAGTGTGACAGTCATGGTCTAGGTAGGCGAAAGATTGGACCGAGTGTGAAGATCTTGGGGGAGGACAAACTGAGGTTACTGATAAATAATTAAGTAATAGCAAACTAGTTTCAAAAGAAAATAATGTAAATCTTAGCAATAAAGGCTTTTTTTTAACGATACTGAGTTAGCCAATGAGCATAATAGGGCCTGTCTGATGGGAAGCAACTCATTATAATTATTATTATCTAACAATATTTTTGTAAAATTCCTACCATAGTCCGGTTTTGAATAAATAATTAAGTTATTGTTTTATATACACTTTAACAGCCTTTCTTTTATACACTATTTAACAATTACTTATTTAGTTAAATTTTGTTTTGTCTTTTTTGCTCAAACACAAAATATTGCATTTATAAAAAAAAATTACAATATACTGTAACACCAAAGCCTGCTAGCAGTAGAATTATTTTAGAGTTTCTGTGTTATAAACTTTTTAAAGTTGCTAAGAAAAATACTGCACAAAAACACATAAGAGAAAATAAATAAATCTTTTTCTTATAGCTTTATATCACTAGACTCTAGACCCTTTCAAGACATTTATTTTATATTTGATTAACCCGTTCAAGAGCAATGGCAGCTATGTTGCCACCGAATATTGAAACGTATGCTCTTAAAATAAGGTTGAAAAGCAACAAAAAATAACAATTGTATTGTCTATGAAAGAATTAATGTAGTGACATAACATACTTTAATTAATCAATCGAATTAATTAATCAAACTTGTTACATGAGAAAAATAATCATCCTGTAGCTTTATCATACCGATCGAAAGGCTTCATCATAAGGACTATTTTTTGCTAAATAACATAGTTCACAAATAAAAGGAAGACCATGAATTTTAACATTTGATTATTTAACATTTGATTATTATTTTTCTCATGTAACGTGTTCCATTCCCAGTTCAACCATGTAATTATTTAAATATCTATGAATGCAGTTTAAATTGTTTTTTAAATTCAAATAATGTCTTGTTTCAGTAAAATGTTCCATCTACAATATTCAAGATACTTTCTCTCCATGTGGCATATCCGTGGGACGCCCTGTTTGTAACTTTGTCAAATTATATTATTTGGCTGTGCATGCAGAAAACTAAATTACCTAAATTAAAATTTAATTTGTTTACTACATCCTACTACATTTAATAAAAAGGTGTCTGATAGTTCTATACCCTAAATGTAAATAGCATAACATATACTTTTTTTTTAATTCAATATAGCTACTTAACATTAGTCATAATTTAATCTACAAGTAAAACAGAGACAGAAACATAAATATCAGTTTGATAACTTAAGCAACAACCCAGGCATATCTCACATTATTTTATTGAATGACCACACTTTTTAGATTTCTTGATAACATGTAAGAAATTATTATTGTCATACAAGACCACCTGTGTCTATACTAGCTTTTAAATATTTTTTTGTGTAACTGTTTCTTGTTTATGTGCAATAAACTGTCTATCTATATATGTCAAAACAATCAGGAGGAAACAAATATAAACATATCATACTATATAAAAAAAAAAAAAATTGTATTAATTAAGTGTAGAAAGGTGGTTAGCCTGTTATAAATTTCATTCATGGACAAGGATATTATCACTATAACCTGATCTAATAAGTACCTATTAGTGACATTGTTTGCAGCATTTTCAAGGATTATTATTCTTCTTGTCAAGATGTGTAAATTAAAAAAAAACACATATTTTTGGTAAGACAAGCAATAAGTAGCATTATAATAAGAATCGACTAATTGGCTGCACACATTAAATAAACAAAATCACTTCTTATTCCGCAACTAATAGGTTTTACTAGGTAATTTATTTTATATGTCAGATAACTGAACCATAAGTTTTGTCTGGTTCGTATTTTATTAGTACCCTACATCAAATACCAAAACTTAATGTACCTATTCTAAAAATGCAACCAAATTAATCCTATATTAACATGAATAACAAAATGCTGTTTTGTCATTCAAGTTACTATTATCAAGTTGATTTGTGTGTAAAGCAACCATTTATTCAGCTTAGTGATATTAATCCAAGATAGAAAATTGTAGCATTGAAAAATTATTAACACTTTTGTGCAGCAATTAATGTAGCTGGTTTTTTTTATGTTCTTTTACAAAATGATGACTAAATGGTTTACTCATGTATCTACATCAATTTTATAATATGGAAATACTTGGGAAGACCTTTGCCTAGCAGTGGTTAGGTAAAGGTTAAATAGTAAAAAAAACATATTGACAGTTATATTTTGTAAATAAATACATTCAATGCCACTTCTGGTTGATTACAACAAAAATGACTATATCCAATTATTTAGAATGGGATTTACGAAACTAATAACTGTGACAATTACTTTTATTCAAATTTTGTAACATAACTATAATTTTATGTTGCAAATAGTAACAAAAAGGATACGCAAAGTGATAAATAGAGCGTCCGCGGGCCTAAAATTTTTTTTCATGCATGGAATATTTCCTTGATCAACACGCTATGGCAAGGTCGAAGTTTCGAAAACATTGAGGCGTGTTACACAATCTTTTTAACCTAATCTCGGTAAATAGAACTGCGGATATCAGCCGAAAAACGGCGTTACCGAGTCGTCACCCCCACGGAACGTCGGCGCTGGCTAGCCGATGGCCCATTATCAACCAATGTGTCCATTTTGTCACGAACACCGCATGATAATTACACCCCGCAAAATGTAAATAAACCAAAAAAAAGCCCACTCACCTCTCATACAATGTCACATTCCGCTCAATTCCACAAAAGTTTTATTCCCTCGTGTCCCAAATCATCCTGGAAATTCAATCGCGACATTACAATCCAGCTCGGACGCAAGGCAATATCGGTCCTATGGTCAGTCTCCACTACTCCAATAACATATGATACAACACTATAGTCTCGCCCCAATTATGCCTTCGGATCAGTCTGACACTAATTTTTGACTTTTCACTCTGGATCACACGACTAGAAACACTAGAATTTCATCACAAATCTTATTAACTGATTTATGTTCCAGTGACGCAAAGCTCATTTATCGTGAAGAGCAGCAGCCATTTTGAAATGTACGGGGAGTGCAGTCACGGCATGGAACATTAGCAGATTGCGGCCGCTCTTGTTTGTCGCTAGTCTCTAAACGTGGCGCAATAGTTAAAAAACTTTATGCAGTTTCCATTTTCACAGTTTATAACACAAAACTTCACGCCATTTTCTTATTGAAACTATCCAAAACAACTTATGAGACGTCCGATAATTCCAGCTTACCCCATTTGCATGACACACATAAAATACCAAAAAAAACACTCAAAACACTTGAAATTGTACTTAAAACGCGTCGCGGCGAATCATAAGGAGGTAAAGCATCGCATCAATATAATTGTTCAGTAGAAAAATCGCTAAAAAGAGTGGTATATAATTTACAAATAGTTAATTCGGTACGAACAATAACAACGGCCGCCATTTGCAATTTTCAACTTGACATGCGCACTGACTCGGGTAGGCAAAACACATGATACAACTTTCGACAGGGGTACATTTTAAAGCAACTATGCCTAATAAATTTTTAGAATGTTAAAAAAAATATAACATATTGTTTTATGATACGTAGGCAGCTCAGCTTTATATTTTTATTTAATAAATAACAAATAAAACATAGTTACATTTATAAGTTTATTTTAAAAGAATCCTCATTACAAAGTCACATACAATTTTATTTATGCTCTGGAGCTGTCGTGTGATTGGTAGATAACCTAATCTTCATGTTTTGTAATATTATACGAGATTACTATTGGTCGCCGCCAAGTAAAGTGAGGCCACAAATAACTTCCTCTTTTTAATAGGCTGTAAGGTTTTTTACCAAGTTTATTATTTTAATAAAGTAGGTAACGTAAAAATATGAAAATAGTTTTATAAAACCAATAGGAAATAAATTATTTCTTTATATTGTTATTTTAGCCTTGCTAAATAGAAACGCCACCTGTTTTGATTTTAGTTTTATCTTTTTATTTATTATTCTATGTTATACTAGGTGGGCTATAAATTGTGTACGTCTCAAACACGGACCTGTCTCAAATTATAAGATTTATTTAAACGAATACCCCAGCATGGTAGCGCTAGATTCATCTCTAATACAAAAAAAATGGAAAATTTAAACGGAAACCAAATATTACCTATTTAATTTACATAATTTAAGTTCTTGACTCAAATCTCAGATTTTCTCGAAAAGACTTGCGGTTAGTTCTAGCACGATACATAAGTATGGACAAATGTTTCATAAACCTATGCCAAGGAACCTAAAAGTGCCATGATAAGGTTCTCAGAAATGTATGCTCTCTGACTCAGAATAATAACTATTTAATTAATTTATTATTCTGAGGTATGGACGGACGTAACTAAAGTGCGACTTCCGCAAGGAACATATTAGCCCACCCTAGACAATTGGCAAACGCTCACCCCCCGTCTATTCGTAATGCATCGTACAAAACAAAGCACGTGCGCACACAGCAGTGTGCGACAAATAAAATATCGAATAGACAGGGGGCGCTTAATCAAAAAAAAAAGAAATTGGTTCGTAATGACATCATAGATGGCGCTTAGCATAGATTAGTATGGCGCTTAGTAAAAGGCGAGTCCATGAAGATAAAGTGTAAACTTCTTATTAAATGTCTGTGAGTGTATAGCTTTTTTTTTTTTTTTATAATGCTATTTCCTCAGCATGGATGGTTGAGGACTTTCATATTACTACACCTTTACATTTGTCTCTTTTACATATTTTCTTACTTTCTATCTTATTTTAAATGCCTTTGTTTTCTTATATTTAATATTTATTCTATTACTTTTTTTTAGTTCTACCACAGCAATCTATTAGCTGGCACATTGTGCATGTGCTCATTTTTCTTATACCTATTTTGATACAATTTCTTGCTTAAACTTATTTTATATAGGGTAAAACGTGGTAAAACTGGCCATTTCCAATAATTGGCCACTATGAATTTTGGTCCCTTATAATAAGCTTTTAAGACACAGAGCGACATCTTTGAGCTAACCCGTGAAACGTTTGTTTATTTAACTAAGGTTTTAGTACCCTTTTTTGACGCTATACTAAAGCGCCAAAACTTTCGAGGTTATTTTCTGGCATTTGGCGGCGTCAACTCGAGTTAAACAGTGGTTCCTTGTCAAATTGTTAACGGAGTGCCTCATCAAATTATAAAAGTTTTCAGTGTTTCTACATCAATCTACTGTTTGTGTTGTGTATATAAGTTGGGAGTAAGGTAAGTTTAGTTTATTTAAGCCATTTGGTTATATTGCATTTGAATAAAGCCAGATTAGAGGGGGTGGCCAGTAACTGAATTTCAATATTCCATTTTTAACGTAAGTAACTGGCCGGGCCATGCCAGTTACTACATTTTAATCCCTTTTGCTTATTTCTACAAAATTAAGCCGTATTCATAAAGTAATAGGTTCTATTACTCTAAGAAAAAAGTATCAGCAAAATTAACCGACTTTTTCTAGTAACTGGCATAGGTGGCTAGTTACTAAATGTTGGTTGCCAGTAACTGGTTTTTAATTCCTTATTTTATTTTCAGGTGCGCCATTCCAAATATGACAAAAAAAGACAATACAGTAAAGAAGCCATTGATAAAGCTCTTTGTTATGTCCTCAATAAAGAAGGTTCTGTAAGGCAGGCAAGTAAAACTTTTGGAGTGCCTAGAAGTAGTATCCAATTCAAACTTTCGAATCCTCACACAAAATTTAAATCCTGTTCCAATACAGTTCTAACTGAAGAAGAAGAAACCGCGATATGTGATCAAATTATAGCATTGGCGAAGCGTGGGTTTCCTCTTAAAAAAGAAGACATCCAACGAGATGTACAAGACTTCCTCCTAAAAAATCCCAAACCCAATCCTTTCCGTGAACAAAAACCGGGAGAAGCATGGTTTAAAGCTTTTCTAAGACGGCATCCTGTTATAGCTGTCCGTAGTTCCGAAGGAGTTACAAATGCCAGTGCATGTGTATCGCAAGCAGACTTATGCAACTGGTTTCAGGAAATCTCAGTCTAGATTGAGAAAATGATCTTGCCGAAGTCATCTCAGACCTCACACGAGTTTTCAATGGTGATGAAACTGGTTTCAACTTGTGTCCCAAAACTGGAAAAGTGCTGGCAGAAAGAGGGAGTAAAAATGTTTACCAAGTTGAATAACATCACCGTTATGTTCACTTTTTCTGCTTCTGGGTTGGTATATCAACCTATGATTATTTATCCTTATAAGCGAATACCCGATAAAGTTGTTTTAGGTGTACCTGCAAATTTTGCTATAAACATCGTTGTTATGGCGACAGACTTAGATAAGATGGTGGTAGCTAGCCAGGCGGACTTAACAGCCCTACCACCAACCAAACCGAGCACACAATGGTGTACCCCCCGCTGGGAATCGAACGCGGGACCTCTGGGTCTGAAACCGGTAGCTTAGCCACTAGACCACAGAGGCGGTTAAAGGTTTATTAGTTTCTAAGTTTATTAAAGACATATACAGGTAAATTAGATTTTTGTTATTGTTAATGAACAAGTTTATCTATCTAGAGAAATTTAGGATCTAGATAGGCCTATAAAAAGGTTTATTCAAAGTCAATTTCACACTGGCCAGTAACTGGATAAATAAGTGCCAGTAACTAATTTATTGTGGCCAGTTACTACGAAAAAGTGCCTTTTTTCTTTTTAATAAAAATATTTTTGTCTAGTTATTGTTTTACTTCATTTTAAACTATTTGCCTACCTTTGGAAGAAAATTCTCTATAATTTGTTAAATAATATTTTAATTTAACACTTATTTTTCAGTATTGAAAGTTCATACAAACCGACAAAATGCCTTAAGTGGCCAGTTACTACCTGTTTTACCCTACTTACTTATTATTACATAATTTTATTTTTATTTTCTTACAATACTAGTTATTTATATAATTTTAAATTATATAAATTTAGTATATACACTTATCTTTTATACATTTGTTGACTTATATATGTATGTCTTTGTTTCTCTTATTAACTATTTTACAAATTTTATTACAATATTCCAGAAATATTTTTCTAGATTTGCCAGCTATTATTCTACCGTAGTTGTCCGGGGTGAGATCCGTATCCTTGCGCTTGTATGTTATATCTCTCCAGAGTGTGTATAGGGCACTCAGAGAGAATGTATGTTACTGTTTCAGGAATGTCAGAGCCGCAGGCACACGATGGGTTATCCTTGAGCTTGAAACGATTCAAGTATGCCGCAAACCCACCGTGGCCCGTGAGTATTTGTGTGGTGGCCTGTGTGTGTGTCAGCTTTCGTGTTATCTTGTATGATGTGATGGCGTCAGGGAAGAACAGTTTTGTGGTCTCAGCTGTAGTGCCGTTCTTGTATCTCGAGCTCCATTCCTCAAGAGTCTCATTAGGAATGAATCGCTTGACGAACGAAACCGGATACTTGTCATAGTCGGGTTTCCTCTTGGAGTTCATAGCTGCTTCCTTAGCTAATAGGTCGGCCCTCTCGTTACCTTCCAACCCGGCGTATGCTTTGATCCAGTGCAAACCTACAGATTTGCCCTGTTCAAATGCTCGCTTTAGGTTCTCACGCGATTTTACTGCCGAGGGGTGGAGAGAGGTCACATCTAGGATGGTCTGTAGGGCTGCGATCGAATCGCTATAAACTCCAAAAGAGGTCTCCTACCTACTAATCACTACCTCTGAGGCTCTGTGTAGTGCCGGGAGCTCTGCTTGGTAGACAGTGGCGTATGACGGCAGGGCAAGCTTGATGGCTCTGGTTTCGGCGGCATCTTTTCATAAAAACAGAGCCGCCCCCACCTTGCCATCGATCTTGCTGCCGTCGGTGTAAATACGGATGTCTGTTGTATTCATGCCTGCGTGTGTGTTGTCTGTTATGTGCTTGAGCTCCCGGGTAATGTGTTCTGCTGGGTGAGGTGTGTGTAATGCGGAGTGTAGTGTTTCTATGTCCCTATCCTTTAGGTCTGGTCGGGACATACCCCTCCGTGCCTCATAAAGAGCGGCTGCCTCTTTTATACGGAGGTCGAGGGGAAGTATCCCTGTCAGAACAAGTGCAGCGTTCAAAGAACTGTCCTGTACGCTCAGCACATCTTTTGTGCGAAGCCCCGTTGCAACACACTCAGCTGTTTCCGCGTGGTTATCTTATCCGCGGCCGTGGACCAGACTGCAGCTGCGTATGTCACGACGGGTTCCGCTGCCGCTGTATAGATGGACTTTACAACCTCGGGGTTCAGCCCCCAGCTCACCTTTGCCGCTCTGAAAAGCTGTTTACACAGGCTCGCAGCCTTTCTGCAAACATTCGCAACGTGCGAGTTGAATGTAAGTTTACAATCGATGGTAAGGCCGAGGAGCTTAATTTCAGGCTGGTGCTTTATTTCTATCCCGCTCATGCTGAGACGGGGGTCATCGAATTTTAATTTTCTGGTAATGTTCATACAATTGTTTTGTGTGCCGCAAACTTGAGTTTATTTTCGGCGCCCCACGCCTCAACATGAGCAAGGACATGATTTGCCTGCGTCTGTATTTCTTGTCCGCTATCACCGACGAACGCCAGAACCACATCGTCAGCAAATGCCTGGGCTGTGATATTCATTCTCTCCAGGTCTTTCAGGAGGGGGTCTAGCAGGAGGTTCCATAGTATGGGTCCAGCAATGGATCCTTGGACACACACACCCTTTTGTGGTTTTCCTATGGACCTCCCCTTCTGCATAGCGGACTGTTACCTGTCTCTCGCTCATGTAGTCGGCCGTTACCCGTCTTATATTGACTGGGCAGCCCTCCTCTGCTAGGCGCACTTTGATGGCCGGCCACCAGGCGCTATCAAAGGCCCCCTCTATGTCTAATGATACCACTGTAATTATCTTTTTATTGGCCAAGTTCTTTCTTATAAAATTCATTCATTAAGACATAGAGGGCGTCCTCGGTGCTCCTTTGAGGCATGAAGCCGTATTGGCTTTTGCTAATGCGTGGGAGAAGATGAAACTTTAATCTCCCCACCAACATCTTTTCGTACACCTTTCTCAGCACAGGCAAGAGACCGATAGGACCGATAGACCGAAAGTGTATAGCTGCGTAATATTTATTCCATTCCAAAACAGAAAATATGTCTTGAATAAAAATAGAAAGGTGGGTACTATTTTTTTTATTTTTGGTTGACAAGCAAAAGTGTAGAATTTATTACAGCATTAGCAACGGCTCGGCTTTCATAAAACGCCATCTATCGAATGACTTTGAACTAATTTTTACTTTTTAATTTGGGCTGTCAGAAAATCGCCCATTATTAGATCGGGGCCTGGACGGGGCACTGATTTGAGACGTTGCATACATTTTGTATGAAGCAGTTCTTAGTACACAGTGCATGATCTGTGTCCCGGACGGGACACGGCCCGCTCATTTATATAATTCATCCCCTAACCAACTCTAAGACAGGGGGTCAGCGTTTGCCACTTGTCTAGGCCCCGTGGTATAAGTATGAATTCCTTGCACTTACGTAAATGGAATTAATAAACAAAGTGTCTAGTCTGCCACCAGTGGTTCTCCCACTTACCCCCCTGCCGCCAACAAGTAGTTTATAAGTTATGTTAATTTTCGTATTTTGAGGTTACGTATCGTAATAAAACTTTTGAATCGAGTCGCCATAATTGGTGGGGGAAGGGGAGGGGAGGAATAAGGAGTGCCCCCCTTACATCACCTGCCACAGACAAGTATTTTTTAAGTTATGTAAATTTTTTTTAAATATGGAAATATACAAAAATGTTGTTTCTGGCACTTTGCCGGCCGCTCCCGCGGCACGCTCGCTTCGCTCGCTCGGCTCGCGCGTTTTTGGTCAACATACTAACCTAACCTAACCTAATTAACTCTTGAGACTTTTTTCATGGCGGAGGGCTTCGCCCCCAGAGCCCCCTCACGGGGGGCTGCGCCCCCCCGTCCCCCTGCTTCGGTTCTGTTACTGTACCGAAGCAGAGGGTCTGTACTGTATAACCTAAAAATGTGTAATTTTTCGTGATTATAGCCGATTTTGACAAAACTTTCAAGTGGTTTTTTTATATTTTAACGCAACGGCGGCAGCTAAAATGTTAATTATCCTTTATTTAAGAACCCCTTAGACCCCCCCCCCACAGTGTTAGTTTCTTTAAATTCAGGCGACTCGATTCAAAAGTCAACCCGGTTATTTTTTTATTAGGCAACAGAAATACTAGCAGCCCTACGTAGGTCATACCTATGTATTGTTATTATTGTCTAAAAAAAAAAATAACCTCGATATTACAAAATACATATTTCAATGACTATAAGTTGTGACAGAATAGCTTTTTATGTTAGTCTGCCGCTATTGACCTATTTCACTACACTACCATAACGTATATTTAAAATTAAGCTTTATTAGCTTGCGTTAAGGAACAATTTGGAATACCTAATAACTTACGGCAGAATAACATTATTTACCACTCTACCACTCTAGTGGCAGTACAATGGGCGATTTTCCGACATCAAAAAAAAAAAAGAAATTGGTTCGTAAATGACTTCATAGATGGCGCTTAGCATAGATTAGTATGGCGCATGGTAAAAGGCGGGTTCATGAAGAGCACGTGTATAGCCATACACGTGCTCTTCATGAACCCGCCTAATATTTATTTACGCGTAATATTTATTCTATTCCAAAATAGAAATAGGTTCTGGATGTCCTGAATATAAATAGGTAAGGACTTACTATTTTTTTATTCTTTTGGTAGACAAGTAAAAGTGTAGAATTTATTACAGCCCTTAGGTAGGTACGGCTGGTGGCCGGCTCAGGGGGTATCAACTCCTATAGGCCAGAATGAAATTACCTACGGGGGCAAACTTTTTTCATTGCAAGTAAGAAAAATATTATATTTTTTAATTATGGTCACCCATTTAAATACCCACTGTTAACTCTAAATAGGAATAGTAGACTTTATACCGAATGGTCAAGATAAAACTTAAATTCTAAGTAACAATGAAAGGACGTCGTTATTTATTCTTTTGTATTGATATTTTTAAAAGCTAGACACTTAAAAATATCACAGTTAAATAAAGAAAGGCAATTTATTTTCTTAAATAGATAAAAGTTAAGCAGAAATATTGCAATATTATGTTGGCAACACCGAAGCATGTCGTTTAGCTTTCTACTAAAACAACAAAAATGGCCGAGTTTGTTTGCGGCTGTTCATGAATCTCTTTCATGTTGTTTGGTTTTCGGTGATTATAAATACCTGGGTCATTTTCCATGCGTGCGACGTTGAGTTGAGCTTAGGTTCCTCCGTCTAAGTTTGTGTTGTGTTTTACACAGTGATCAGTGTTATACGAGACAGTGACTCTAAACCAGTGCTGAAAATGTCTGGATTTAAAGAAAACAGACGAAAATGTTTCAAGTGCGGCAAATCGCCAGCCTCAGACAGTATCAAACTGTTTCGTTTTTCGAAACCTGCCACAAGAAACCTTTTGCGGTACGTATTCGATTAATTTATTCAAGCTACTGGATTTTAACCTCAAGTGCATTTTCTAATGATATCTGATTTTCTAATTCGGCTTTATCAAACTAGTTAGCCACTTATTGGTAAAGGTGACATATTGTAGCTAATTTGGCAATTTGTTTCAGCAGCACTATGTGGGCAAAATACGTTTTCCCGTTGGAAGAATACAACTCCATAGAGTTCCAGAAAAAGCTATTCAGTGAACACCGAATGCTGTGTCAAGATCATTTTACTGATGATGATTTTACTGATAGTTGTAAGCGCAGGTTATCACACTCTGCAGTCCCATGTGATGTAAGTCCAAATTGATCGCAATATTATCATTATTATAATCTTCATAACGTATCTTTGAGTTAACTTTAAGTGTATCTTTGAATATTAAATTGTTGAAAATTGAGTCCAATTTAATTAATATATTCATTATTCAAATTTGTAGCTAGTTAAAATATACTAAACATTAATGTTTGGTTATTAGTTCTACTATTCGTATTTTGGTTTTTAAGTAAATACTTACTTTTTAAGTAATTACCAACCCTGTTATCAATGTTTTAACGAATTATATAAAACACCAACAGCCTTCTGATAACAATTTTATTTTGATGTTTGATGAAATGTCACTGAAAAAACACTTGCATTATAATAAAAAAGAAGATCACATTGAAGGATACCAAGACCATGGGCCACAGGGAAGATCCACAAATGTGGCGTCATATGCCTTGGTATTCATGATAGCCGGAATAAGGAAAAAGGTTAAGCAGCCTATTGCTCATTATTTTTCAAGCAGCTTTTCAAATGCTGATAGGCTGGCAGTCCTTATAAAAGAGGTAAACAATTATTTTAAGACTTTAAATAGGTGCAGTTTATTTAAATAAATCAGTTATAGTTAAAAGAAAAAGACTTTAAAAATTATTTTATATTCCAGATTTTACATCAGTGTTTTGCAGCAGGCATAAAAATATCTGCCACTGTATGTGACATGGATGGCGTAAACAGACGGGCTCTTTCTATTTTGGGGGCCACTAAAGAACACCCGTACATTAATATAGAAAACGAAGAGATTGTCACACTTTTTGACGCACCACATCTCTTAAAATGTTTTAGAAACCTATTTTTAAAATATAATATTAATTGCAAGGTTTATATTTCATCTCAAGATAAGATAGGAGAAGGTACTTTTTGTTATGCATTTTAATAATTATTGCAATGTTTTATTAAAAGTAAGTAGAATTATTTCAAAGGGAAACCAACAAAATGATATTGTTTATTTTCAGGTGTTGCAAAGGGTCTCATATTGAAAAATTCTATGAATTAGATCAAAGTAACCAAAATTTTGTATTTGCCCCTGCCCTAACAAAGGATCATTTGAACCCAAACGCCAAACAAAAAATGCGTATAAAACTAGCTGCTCAAGTTTTGAGCCATACTGTGGCAGCGGGGCTGTACGCCAAAATATCTGAAGGTAGTATTATTTGAAATGTGTAATACGTATTGAATTTTTTATTTTTTGTAAGTTTTATTATTTGATAAAATAGCTGTTGTATAAAAATAATTGTAATTTAGAGAGTTCAGTTTATGATAACTATGTCGGGTAGCGGTGAAAGAATACTGCCACCCCTTCTTTCCTTGGGTGTCGTAATAGACGACTAACGGACTAAAGACTGCACATACATCCAACAGCATAGAGCGGCGATGGGCTCACCACCTGTCACGCTGAGCACATGTGCAGTCACTATTTGGTGAAAAGTGGACTATGGCAGATGACTGCTATTGACAAAAGTCTATCTTCCACCTTGCAGATGTATTAGAACATTATTTAAATAACAATGTTTGTTATATTATAATGTTGTTAAATTAAAATTTATTTACATCAAACAAATAAATAAGAAAATTTTGTATAAATTTATATAAGAGATAAAGTTTTGGAAAGGCTGTACAATAAAGGTCAAGAGACCAATCAACAATTTAATTGTTTTTTTTTCAGGAACGCTCAATCCTGATGCAGCTGTTACAGCAAATGTGATCGCAAAAATCGATAAGCTGTTCGACTGTTTAAACAGTGACACACCCGACCTGCGACGTGGAAAACTTTATTCTACTAATATGACAGCAAAAAGTCCACATTTGCAGTTGTTTTCAGAAATGAAATTTTTTTTCACTTCTTTGAAGTTTGTGGGAAGTGCACGTGTGCCTCCATCCCAAGATGGATGGATTTGGACAATAAATGGAGTTGAACGTCTGTTTAAAAATTTGACTAGAACTCACCACATAAAAAGTCTGTCCACTAGACATTTACAACAAGACCCTCTTGAAAATTTATTTGGATGTATTCGTGGTAACTGTGGGTCCAATACTAACCCAACTGTAGGCCAGTTTGTAGCTGGACTTAAAACATCAATCATAAGCAATATGGCACATATTGGTACCACTGGAAATTGTGAAACTGACAATAATGTCATTATTAATAATTTTACTACATTGTTGTCAGTTTCACAACCCACAGAAGTGCATTTTGAGATACAAGAACTAATGGTGGAATGTTCATTAACTTCACAGGATCTAGAAGACAATGCAGAAATCCAAGCTTGTGCTTACGTATGCGGATTTTTGTTAAAGAAGATCCCAACACGTAACTGTGACAAATGTAAATCAGTTCTTGTATCGCCAAATATAAATATGTGTCATATGTTTGTACAATGCAAAGAGTACAATGAGTACAAAAATAGTTTAAATTATGCCAGCCAACATTTTATAAATTGTGTGGAATCTTGTGCATCAAGCACAAACTTATTTTTAAATGAAAATTCATATAAAAAAAATTAAAAAAAATGCTTGATTACCAATTTAAAAACGAAAATTAATTTTGATTTTCTCTTTAATTGTCCAACACATAAAGAATGAAACATAAATTTTATTGTTAATAGTGTTTTTTACATATGTATAAACAGATACTGTAAATTGAAAAACCGCTTATTTGCAGAAGAAGCATCAGCGTCTGCACTCAAACGCAAAATCAACATTATTATGCATAAGTAACGGCCGAATACTCTTTACTATTTAAGATCTCATTTTCAAAGAAATTGTCACACGTCATTTGATATTTTACATCTCAATATATTTATAACTGTATAGTTTTTGTGCGTTGCAATATTAACTCATTTTCTAAACACGGTGATGTACACAATTTCAATACTAGAAGTAAGTCAAAACTAGTAATGCCACTGTTTAGATTAATTACACAAGGTTCTCGGCTCTTTCTTTCGGCAAGGTATACACTATTATAATAAAAGATCAAGTACTGTACTAGATTTACCTTTAGATAAGTTTAAAAATCATGTAAAATCTTGTTTACAAGGTTATTATACAGTAATTAGAAGACAAAACAGCCTGGCTGTATTAAAATATTCACATTATATTTTCTTAGTCCGTTTTCTTTATATCTAATTAATTTTACGCTGGTATGATAGCCTTTAACAACAGTGTCATCTTATATAATAGGTACTATGTTGCGTGTAACGTTGTCTATTTGTTTTGTTGCTTTCGTTGGAGTTGCTCGAGTGTGTCATGCTCTCTCAAAGTGTCTTTGCGGTGGTGGCATGTGCGTCGGGTCGTTACGTTCCCTAAAACATGTTTGAGCGAAGCGATGGCTGGTACACGTGTCATACTCGTGAACGGGTGCCGCCTGTGGAGGCTGGTCTGCCCTTGCAATCATATTTTTATTGGTAGTATTTAATAGTCTTTCTTTTTCTTTTTTTAAAGATATTGTAAGACGTTGTTTAGTTTATTTTAAATTGAGGAATCCCTGTTTTTTTTAGATATTCTTTTGTATGTTATTGTGTTGTCTTGTAATCGTACTAAATGATTTTTTTTATCTTGTAATGGAAAATTTCCTTCTGTGATAGGGGGAGGGCATTTTCCAATTTGTATTGACGCTGTAAAAGAAAGAGAGAAAAGAAATGCCCTGGCTGAGTTTCTTGCTGGTCCTTCTCAGTACAGCCCCATAGTTAGACTTACAAACCGATGGCATAGTAACATTCATAAGTGCTCAATTATTGTAGCCTAAATTGAATAAATAATTTTGAATTTTGATAGAAACAGTATGAAATTTACTCCCTTCAAATTAAGAAAACCTCCAAAGGTTTTAGTTAAAAAGCGTTGAGTATTTGGCCATACCATACATATTGAATATTATTTGCGCATCCTAACACATGATCTATTTTTGTATTACGTTATTACTTTGACTAGACAAATCAAAGCGTTATTATTGTGAAATTTGAAATTAAAACTTTAAAGTAAACTAAGTATTGAAATCAGAGTTTATAGTACGCTTTACAGTCGACTAATCATGTTGCCCTGCTGTGTTCTATGTTGTATTAATTTAACATAAGTAATTCAATAAATGTGTATGAATATTGAGTCAGTTTTTGTTTTGCCTATTATAGGTACTTAGCTGCTTTTAATTTCTAAGATGGAGGGATGGGCAATTTCACTTGTAAGAAAACTTTTCAATTTGAAGTTTTCTTACAAGTGAAATTGCCTATCCCTCCATCCAAATCAAAAGTTTTTTTCAACCAAAAAAATGTAATTCGTATTTTCCTGCCATTGAGTTTGAGGAGGGGTGACGATAGGTGGCGCTAGAGGTAAGTACTTCCGCTAAATCCGGAAGTTCATTTTTCTAATATGGAGTTGTCATTCTTCCTAGTATATGTGTTCTGTGGGCCGGCTTTTATAAAACGACATCTATCGGGTGTTTTTGAACTAATTTTTACTTTTTAATTTGGGCTGTCAGAAAATCGCCCATTGTTCTGAGGGCAGTACATTATTTTTTATTAAATAACCACTGGTGGGTGGCAGGCTGGAGACACTTCCATTAATAAATTGACAGACTTCATAATATAATCATACATTAAACACGCAGCGTTAACAACATGGAAATCCGTCCGAAATTAATAACATAGGTACTTACTCTAACTTCTACTTAACGTACTCTTACCTTCTAAATTCAATTTTTTGACGTAAGCTCCATTCAAATTATGGCAAACTCACTAGTTGCTAAACAAGTAGACAGAGGCTAAACAAGAGAGATGAAATTAATAACGTATCAACTAATAAACTAATAATCATGGACAGTCCATGCTAATACTATAGGTACTAATACTAATAATATTTAGAGGAAACTACCGGACCGATTTAGAAAATTCTTTGATCAAAAAGCTACATTTTTTCCAAGTGACATAAGCTATACCTATTTTATCCCAATATATATTCCCATGGGAATGGGTACCACGCGGGTAAAACCGTTAGGATCCGCTAGTGGTGTATAATAATGTAATAAAAACACGGTGATCAATCTAAATGGCTCAGTTGGGAGAAGTCAAAAACTATAACAGATAGGTAAATCATCATAAGCCATGGCGTCAACAAATACTAAAATAAATATTTAAGGAGGCTCCCATACAACAAACATGTTTTTTTTGTCCGTGTTTGCTTGATATACGGCAATAGGTAGTCGCTTGAAATGTTTTTTTTTTTTATAGCAGAAGGAGGCAAACGAGCAAGCGGGTCACCTGATGGAAAGTAATCACCGCCGCCCATGGACACCCGCAAAGCCAGAGGAATCGCAGGCGCGTTGCCGGCCTTTAGGGAAGGAGTAGGCTCGTTTCTTGAAGATCCCTAAGTCGTAACGGTCCGGAAATACCGCCGCCGAGAGCTGGTTCCACAACAAAAAACAAATATTCACATAATGAAATATTCACCTTAATCCATTGAGATATATAAACTATAGAGGAAACTTCGATGTGCAACATTTTCACACATGCACAAAAGAAAGTCGCCTATGTGTGCGTTACAAAACTTTCCTTGAAAACGAAATCGAGACAATTTCCACTCACTTCTATTACTACAAATTGTTTAACTGAACAACTCATTATTAAATTAAACCCACCGAAATACTAAGTTCACCAAAAAATAAACTTATTCAACTAAAAAATGAATAATGACAGCGATTTGTGTGGGTCCAAGTGCGGCTGGCCCCATGTAAAAAGTTGCACAGTTTCACCGACACGGCCCTTTCATCCTATGTTTTGTCTCTGTTTTATTTAGAGTAAACATGATGTGCCGAAACCTCAGAACAATAACTAAAGCATAGAAACCACGCTAAAATAGCAAGCAAAGACATATATTTATCCTTCTTCTTCTTACGAGTCATACTAATGAGTAAGAAAGAGATGGAGAATGTTTGACTTGTCCTAATTTGTGTAGGTGGTCACTAGTTTATTCCACACTAGGGACGTCATTTCTCGGAATTTTATATCGACAAAGATAAAACTAAATTTTGAACATAAAAATAAATATGAAGGCGAAGGATAAGCGCGCCGTCAATTTATTTCATTTTATTAATATAGTACGTTTCCAGGGCAGGCGAAAAAGCCGACAATGACCGAAGTATTATGTTAGCATCGAGAAGACAGAATTTGTATTGCTTTCCATGCACTATTGTCATTCTGTATATTTCGTTGCGTTTCACTACACGCACTACATTACATACTCACAAAATGCACTTCCACGAGAAAATGATACATAATGACAGAAGTGTTGTAGAGCGATATAAATACTGTCTTCGGACGCTAACATAATAATTCGGTCATTGTCGGCTTTTTCGCTTGCCTTGGAAACGATATAAACTAATCAGACAAATTTTCAAAAAAACTACGTTATGGTGCACAAGAAAAATACCTACAATATTATATTGAATCACTGTAGGTACAGCTGCGTCAGATTGACCTACCCAAATCTGTTAAAATATCCCAATCGATATTGAACTCTATGACAACAACATTAGGTTGAGATTCGGTTGCAGGTATTTCACAGATTAGTAGGTCGCAGAGTAGGTAGGGCGATATGACGCTATCTGTACAGCTAGCGCCACATCTATATCCTTGTATGTAAAATTCCCGCAACCAAATTTCATCTTAATATTTTGACGGATTTGGGTAGGTCGACCAGTGGCCGTGTGTACACAACTTTTCGTTCTATTGTTAGGCCAAAAAATTGTTAACGGTAAAAGTGATCACTTTTGAATTCAACAAGTTTTGCGAGTTAATAACGAAAAGCAGTGTACAGTCAGTGTCACATCGGCCTACCCTTATCTGTCAAATTAACTAGATGGATATTGAACTTTATGCTTTGAACGTACATCTGAAAACTGTACAGAAAAATATAAATATGAAGAATTATTATGGAAATAAAAAACTTATAAATAAATATTTAAAACATTTTTATTAAATCACTGCCTCTTAAATAAGGTTTTGGTTAAAAAGCTTCATAATTTGTCACGAGGCGCACATTCCTGTAATTTCTGTTTGGTATTCGTATTGTCAAATATAACTTAGGTAAGTATGGCTTTTATCAATAGGATTCTGTGATTTTCATCGGAACTTTGTTCTAGAGAATGATTAACAAGATTGCTCAAAATGCTTGTTGGTACAAATGTGTCGCAGACATTGTTCATGATTGATTGATCGTAAAATGTTTGGAACATAATATATGACTGCGTTTATTCCATATCCAATTTAGTCTTCTTACACGCCGGCCGTAGCCATTCTTCATTTATATCATCATTTTTTGAAAACCTGTGACCAAAATGTAGAATTTTTAAAATTAGTGAAAATGCAGATAAATGGTAGTAGTAGTAATCAAAAAGACCATTCAATTATGTATATTTTTTAAATTATCAATAGGTAGGTACTTTTAAAGTTATAAATTAGTAATACCATGTTAAAAGTAAAACAAGTTGTAAATCACAGACATACTTCTATTATATGTCGGTGTTGTAAATGAGGCGTATACATATATCATAATTTAAAGATAGATGTGCCAACCACTTACACAAAATACTGATTTATCGATATAGAAATGCACGTCACTAGGCGAAAAAACATAACCTTCAACATTTGAACAAAATTTCATTGATAAATACCTTAGGTATATCAGCACAGAACTGGATACGATGACTATTTAGACAAACTATTAGTGTGTTCTAATAGATTCATGCCATTAATTATGTTTAGGTAAAACGAAAACAGTCTGAGCTCACCGATAAAAGGTTATTGTCTCTTGATTATTTTCTTTTCTTATTATAAGGGATTTACAGCCCTCAATCACACAAGACATATTGTCACACGTAACGCATAAATATCACTAACAATGCTATGGCTAGTTTATAAGTTTCTTCGGAAGAATACTTTGCAAATAATTAAATTTATCCGAGTGGAGCAAATTTAAATCTCTTTGGAGTGGAGCTACAACTTAGCGTGAAAATAATCTGTCATTATAATGTAACCAAGTTAGGTTGCCACATAATTACACAACAACAAAAAGAAAATAACGACACATTTAATTTGATTTGACATTTACCTTGTGACAACCAAGAAAAAATAGAAACGATTGTGGATTAGAGGTTTCAATCACTCTCGTTACAGAATTAAATGAAGTCATATGAGTAAGATAGCTGTTGTCTAGCTCGACTTTTAGCGTGGTTTCTGTGCTTTAGTTATTGTTATGAGGCCGAAACCGAAACGGAACCAAAATAGTAATGGTTAAAGGCAGAAAGAGATAGCAAACTTTTGCTCTTTTAAGCCATGCTGAACCAGATTTTGAACAGAACATTGTTCGAAAACATAAATTAGGTAGGTACTCAATGGGCCACATTATTACTCAATAGGCCACGCCCCTTATTTATGTTTTCGGACAGTTTCAGCGGACCCGGCTTTATAGTTATAAAGCTCCAATGCCACACACATAAGACAAACTGTTGCCAATCAAATAACTACGAGGTTCAGCTTTAGTTAGCCAGACTTACCTACAATTAATGTTTAAGGGAGGCATCCCATACAACAAACGTGTTCTTTTTTCAATTTTTTTTTTCGGTCTTAACGATAACAGGCGTAGAAACTTGAAATATTTACAAAATAGGGCATTGTTAGTACTTAGTTTTACAGTAAGGAGAGCACCTCTATCGTTATCGAACAGTGTAGTAAATTGAGCAAGTCCAATTGAAATAAAAAGACAGCGTTATAATTATATATTACATTAAAATTATTTTGGACAGATTGTTATAATTTCTGTGGTCATATAACTACTTCACATGCTGGTTATCTGTTAAGGATTCTTTAGGAACAGATTGGAATAAACCTTTCCTGGCCATTTCTTCAGCCCAGTCCTCAAATTCACCCTTTCTGGAAATAACAAACATTTACTAATGTAAATCAGCATAAATATTTAATGATTAGTGATAAATAACTTTAATAAAATATGAAGTAGGAAAGCAATGGATCCAGCTGGCACAGAAAAGGTGTTGGTAGATGTAGCCTAATTAGACGAATCTTTATTAATAACGAGCATAGTATTTTTCACTAGCTATTGGCACAGTACACATCAGTGTACAACGTATTTCCTTATGTGTTCATCATTTTAACTGGCAGTCGAGTTAAGGGCCCCATACACTAACAATTCGCCTGCAGTCCTTGATCGAATAAACAATGCCTCCATAGCCCATACACTAGTACGATTATTGTCGGCAATGGTCAAACACCGGCTTTGAGGCCATACACTAGCAGGTGGTAGTCGTCAGTTTTAGACCGGATTTGGTATTGGGATCACGCACTGTCCGGCTGATACCACCTGTCGTCGCAGGCCCGCGCCACACACCCGGCCTGCGCATTAGCCGTCAGTCTTAAACCTTAAAGCGAACTGGTAAGTGTGTGATCTCATGCAACTAACTGACAGGCTGATATCTGCCGGCGAACTGTTAGTGTGTGGGGCCTTTTAGAGAATAGGCCTGCAAAACGACTGCACTTATCTGGCTAATTCTTTTATGTTGCGTTTGACAGGACAAGGTGTGTGTTAAAGAACATTTTTTAAATATTTGTCACGGGGTACGGGGTCCACGCGGACGTAGTTGCTGGCGGGCCACTAGTAGATTATAACAATTAGACAAAAAGATAGGAAAAAAGTTTTGTGTAGACATACAGTTTCAGTTAAAATTTTGTTACATAAATAAGTTATATTAATGGGGTGCTTTAAACATCTCCTTTATATAAACTTTATTTGCACAAGGCGAATTATTTTTATTAGTTTCTGCAATGTAGCAAACCAATGTAGGTAGGTACTTGATACACTCCATTTAATGACTAACCTAGCGCGCACACGGCTTCAGACTGACACGATTCAACATAGTATTTTTTTGTAATAGTATATTAACTGCTGCATCCAGAGATGAGAATTAATTAACAAAACCAAACCAAAAAATCCAATCATAACTAAGGTCCTTTCAAAGGTCTACTTCGAAACTGTATATCGTTTTGCTAGTTGATTATTGAGACTTGATTATATTTTAAAATTCGTTTTCAATACCTTCGCAAACTAGCAAAGCAATGTAATTCTATTCGACTTACTAGGACAAGTTTGAAGGATTATATCTTTGAATGCTATTGAATTGCATGATTTATTTGTTTAACTCTAATGTTTGCAATCTGTGGCTCTGTGCAAAGTTCAAACCGCGCCCAAAGCCATAAACGACTGTCAATTTAAGAAACTATGATTAGGAGATGAATTACATTATGGACATTATGGACTTCTTGGCGGGAAAGTGAAGCGCCATAATCTACAGTTTTGTTTTATTTTTTATTAATTGAGTTTTTTCGAACATTAGTGTGAAATAATAGTGGAATATTAACCGTTAAGTGTTTGTGAACGTGCATGAGTGTTGGGTTGGCGAATGAAACAAAATACGTCTTAAAAATAAGTCTCACGCGGACTTCTTGAGAATTTGAAAAGTGCAACATCACTTTTCAAATTCTCTCAAGAAGTCTGCGTAAGTCCCACATCTTTACTGGGGACCCCTTGAGGGTTTGGGGGAACATCATTTATCATTCATCATCTTAATCACCACTTATTATCATCAATACAAAAAAAGAAATAAAAAACTAATGACTAGGCAGTATGGTGCCTGACCTTAGCCTGTTCCTTCATGGAACCAATATAAAAAAAATGAGGACTTCTTGGCGGGAAAGTGAAGCGTCATGTCTGCAGTTTTGTTTTATTTTCTAAAATTTGTGTTTTTTCGAATATTAATGTGAAATAATAGTGGATTATTAACCGTTAAGTGTTTATGAACGTGCATGAGTGTTGGCAAATGAAACAAAACAGTGCAACATCACTTTTCAAATTCTCTCAAGTAGTCCGCGTGAGACCTCAGTAAAGTCCCACATCTTTACTGACGACTCAAGGGGTTTGGGGAACATCATTTATCATTCATCTTAATCATCACTCATTATCATCAAGGGAAAAAACAAATAAAATACTAATGACTAGGCAGTATGGCTCAGACCTTAGCCTGTTCCTTCAAGGAACAAATATAAAAAAAAAAAAAAAAAAATGAGTGACATTAACTGTCATTTTGGTGAATTCTTGTATTGTAATTTTTAGGAAAATACTAATAGATTTAGTTAAGAAGCAAATTTTGTAAAGTCTTGTATGAATTTATACTTGCCACAATAACATACATTAATGAAACTTAAGTAGGTGAACGTTAACTTCACTCCTGTGCTGTCATCTGTTCATCCAAAGGAGGTAAGCTATCAAACCAATCAAACCAATTTATTTGAAGTTGTTTGAATTAAATGTATTTTAAAAACGCAGCTTCAAATTTTGAATAAATATAATGTACCGTCAACAGTCTAGCAATGCTTTGTATCGATATATCGTATCGTAATGTATCGCAACTGATTGTATCGATACATAATATTTAACGTATGCTTTTGTATCGATATTGTAAATATCGGATCAAAAATATCAAACATACAGAGTGTTTGGTAACTAGGGTATCAAATCAAGCCGAAACGTACCTATGTTAACATGCATGCCTATATAAATGTTACGCCAATGTCAAAAAATGGAAATTGTAAAAAAAAAATTCGACTCCATACAAAATGACCCATCAGCTGATCGAGTTAGTATAAAATAAATAAAATAAACTTTCCTACACTCACACCAATTATCTAGCCCAAGAGAAGCTTTGTTATGAAACTCGTTAAATGGTTACTAGATAACGGATAAACATACATAAAATACTTAAACACATCTTATTATACATAGAAAACACTCAATATGGAACACAGTATGGAAGGTCGAAAATATTTTTTTATAATTTCCATTTACTGACGTTGGCATAGTATTTTATATAGACATACAATAATACATACAATAATATACAATACAAGTACCTTCGCTCAACTATACAATTAGATGTCAGGTTGGCACTAAAAATGTCTCGATAAATAACAGTGCACTTGAGAAGTGAGCTCTTATTTTCTCGCAAGGCAATAACAGGAAAAAGTACTTTATTTGTTGCACCTTAAGGTTGATTTCACCACTAATTGTTATTTAAGTCTTTAAACATTAATTTACAGCTGCCAGTGTTCAAAATCTAAACTTTATTGATAACCGTTGTAGGTCTAATCTATTCCATTTTCTGTGAATGTATTATTCGCTAAAGAAAATAAACGCTCTGATGGTACAGATGTAGCAACCACAGATAAATATTTGAGAGCTAAAGTACCAAGACTTTGCTTAGGATTACTTACAATATTTTTGATGCGATATTCCAATGAAGCGATTTACGATATTTTTGATGCGATATTCTAATAAAGCGATACGATACAGCCAAATATCACATTGAAGTCTATTGATACAAAATAACGATGTATCGTATTCTGTTGTATCGATACACCAATACATCGATACGTATCGGGCATCGCTACAACAGTCAACTTTCCTTGTGAATTAACTACCAATTTCAAAATCAAAAGTAGAACATTCTTATTATCTAAGTAAACTTAAAATTAAATTATTAGCATTAGAACATAGATAAAATTCTTTTACAAATTAGCATACCCTGTTAAATGCAGGCATATGCAGGAAGTATTTGTTTAGCAATGGCTGCACAATTTATTAAAGGCTCTATATAAATTCAATTGTTTCATGCTTAAGTTTTAAAATGTTGACACAACGAAAGAGTTTTGTATTAAACACAAACACAATTGGAAGTAGTAGAAGAATTAGTTACAGTCCGATTCATATAGAATGGCGTCCGTGAAGTTAGTCACAAGTCGCGTCGCAGTAGCGAATTTTACGTATCACGCCCGCCCGCTAGCAGACCGCAACCCACGGTGGCCCTCCCGCCGCTCGGCACCTGCGCGCTGCGGCACTCGCAGCTAAATTCACAACCGCCATTCTAATTGAATCAAACGACAGTTATTAAGTTCAAAGTTAAAGGATAATCGTTTATTATAATTATTGTCACAATAATCAAAACAGTTAATTTTAAAATATTTTTATTTGAACAAGTGTAAAAATTAATGCCAACTTCCTCATCTTAAAATAACATTCAAATACAAATAGCCAATGAATTAATAGACAAATTATATACATACATATAATCAAGACTATTATCCCCGAAGGGTTAGTCGGAGACTAGCAGTCCTCTGCCATAGTCCACTTTTCACCAAATAGCGACTGCATATTATGTGCATCGCGTGACATGTGGTGAGCCCACCGCTGCTCTATGCTGTTGGATGTATGTGCAGTCTTTAGTTTGTTAGTCGCCTTTCACAACACCCATAGGAAGAGCGGTGGTTGTAGTATTCTTTCACCGCTATGTGACACGGTGATTTTTAAACTGTTTCTCTAAATCAATGATGTAAATTTTAATTGTTAAAGCTTAATATTGTTCACCTGTTAACGGTTCGACAGAAAATAATGGTTAAGGTAACATTTTGTAGGGCTCCGGGCAAATCTAGGACAATTATTTTAAAACTAAATTAGTTAATAACGCTTTTAAAATATCTGCTTAAAAACCATAGCTAGTGCCCCATGGTTCATTAGAAACACAGATTATCATATATAATACTACCACCCCCTCTCTTCCCTTTGGGTGTCGTAAAAGGCGACTAATGGAATGAAGTCTGCACATACATCTAACAGCATAGAGCGGTGAAAAGTAGACTATGGTAGAGTACTGCTTTCGCTGTCCTCATTGCCTAGTCTCTGACTAACCCTTCGGGAATAATAGTCGTGATTATTTGTATGTTTAATTTGTAATGGAAAGTGTATCATAGACAGTATGATAGGGATTTTTCAATTTTAATTAGATGCTGTATAACAACAAGGGAGAAAACAATTGCTCATGCTTAGTGCATTAGTAGCTGGCTCTTTGCAGTACAATGTCTCCCACCCTAAAGATTACAAACCAATGGCTTTAGTGATTTCTCATTTGTTCAATTATTATTGTAGCCTAAACAGAAAACATGATCTCAAATCTTGAAATGTCCTCCTTAGTTAACCTTTTCCCCGCCACATGATAAATGGGTCACTGTGCGCCAAGTAATCTAGCTGATTCAAAATAAAAATTTACAAAAAAATAAGGATTTCAAAAGTCACATCGATAACTCTATCACATATTGTAAACCTATCATTAAACACTTGACCGTCATTAGAAGCTTATAATATTGAGATAGGCATATCCGTTTCCCGTCGTATTTTCCTTCTCTTTCTTCCGGTATATCGCTGTCTCTCTCGCTCATCCCACTCAGTGGCGTCACCAGGTGGCGCGGTGGGGGAACCAGGAGATTTCACACCCGTGCCCATTTGTTCATCATTGGCGTGAAATTTCCCGTCGGCGTAACTTGTGCACTACATAGTGATCAAGTGACAAAGAAATAGAATTATTTTTATTTAAACTGCAACACAGTTCTCGTGAGTTTCTACAATACACGTGAGTACTTAGAATAGTTTCTTAACTTAACGGTGTTACCGTTCGCTGAATTTATAATTTAAACTTATCTGGTATATCAAACTTTTTATTTTACACGCCAGAGATGTAGATACACCTTTTCTTTTAAGATAAGAAAACATTCGAGTAAAGATAGTATTTTTAAAAGTGTTTTTTGTGTTTAATACGTGGTATCTACCCTCCAGGCACTTTTTCTTTTTATTTTAGATAAGACACCGATAATTAGTGCTTACATTAGATAATGAGAAAAATGAATTGTAGCTAAGCGGCTAAAGCTAGTCCTTCTAACAATCCCGATCGCATCGGCGAAGGTTGAGTTCGAGTTAGTCGTCATCGTTCAAAGAAGCATGGTCATCGTACCTACCCGCCTTTCATGACGATAACGACATGTGTCTGCTTTATCGGGCGTTAAAGGAAATCTTACAACGATTGTTGCACCTCGCAGGTGTTACCAATACTGACTAAAACAGTTAACAATTTAAATATTCCGTGTAGTTTGATTTTTGATTTTAAAAGTAAACTAAAAGAGCCAGCTAGGCCTTAAGCACCAATATTGATAAATTGGTGCACAACCAATAACTTTTGGTATTTTAAAACTAAAAAGATATTTTTAATAATTGTCTGCGCAGTTTACTGATTGGTTGCAAATATCTGATGCCTCTCATAAAGGTCTTATTTTCAGTGGTGATTAGGTTGTAGACTGAAACTATAAATATACGAAAAGAGGATAGGTACTCATAAAAATGTAAAAGACCCTCTAATGCTTGCTACTTTGAATAAGATTCTACCTTCAAACACACATTTGTTTAATTCTAAACAGATTACAGTTGCATTAAAAAAAAAAAAAAAAAAAAAAAAATTGTCCTGTTAGAAAACTTTTGGCCAGTTATTAAATACTAGTACTGGGAATGCCTCGCAAGTAAAACCTGTACTAACAACAAACGGTTACCTGTCGCAAGGGCAAACTTCTTATAGTGTACCATCGCATTGTTCTTCTGGTTCATGGGACAGACACACGCACAGCATGCTGTGAACCGCCCTCGCAGGGCGCTTACCAAAATTAATGTCCTCCGCAAGGACATACTTATGGCAGCCACGAACCATATCGTGGCTATATATGCCCGCCCTCGCAGGGCGCTTACCAAAATCAATGTCCTTCGCAAGGACATACTTATGGCAGCCACGAACCATATCGTGGCAATAATCTGCCCGCCTACCAAAATCAATGGTTATTACATGAGTGTTCGCGGTTTTGCGAGAAGATGCATATATGTTAATATAATGCTAAATGTACCTTATTTAATTTAATTTGATTTTGAATAATATTTTTAATTATTGTAATTGGTATTTAACCGTTATAATAAAATTTAATAAATAAATGTCCCCCGCAAGGGCATGCTTATGCGGTTATGCCAGCACGAACCATATCGTAGCTATAAACCGCCCTCGCAGGGCGCTTACCAAAATCAATGGTAATATTACTTGAGTGTTTGCGGTTTTTTGCGAGATGATGCATGTATGTTAATGTTATGCTAAATGTCCCTTATTTTATTTGAATTTGAATAATACGTTTAATTGTTGTAAATGGTTATGTAACCGTTTTTAATTAAATTAAATAATAAATGTCATCCGCAAGGACAGGCTTATGCCAGCCACAAACCACATTGTGGCTATGAACCGCTCTCGCAGGCGCTTACCAAAAACAATGTCCTCCGTAAGGACATGCTTATGCCAGCCACGAACCACATTGTGGCTATGGACCGCCCTCGCAGGGCGCTTACCAAAAACAAAGTATTCCGCAAAGACATGCTTATGCCAGCCACAAACCACATCATGGCTATGAACCGCCCTCGCAGGGCGCTTAACAAAAACAATGTCCTCAGCAAGGACATACTTATGCCAGCCACGAACCACATCGTAGCTGTAATATAAACAACGGAGGCTGTTCTTACTTTCTATCCCCAGGATCATAGGCTTGGCAGCTTTATCAATCAGGACAAAAACGTCCATCTTCTCTGCTAACAGAGGTAACAAAAGACGTAGACAATGACGCTCCGAAATTTCGAGCCGGTCAATTTGCACTTTATCAACACCGTTGGCACTAAATAGGTGCTCCAAGTTTTCTATCATAACACAAAGGTATCGAATACCGTTTTATCTGAAGCCATCGCTCAAGGTTCCAAACGTTACAATCGACAGTTGT
Source organism: Scoparia ambigualis (assembly GCA_963921215.1). Classification (NCBI taxonomy): domain Eukaryota; kingdom Metazoa; phylum Arthropoda; class Insecta; order Lepidoptera; family Crambidae; genus Scoparia; species Scoparia ambigualis. Next base: position 24,753,265 of record OY992514.1, on the reverse strand, counting down.
TACACGCTTGTATCGGACAAAATGTCTGCAATGCTGACACAGATGAAGGAACAGGTTTCTAGAAACAGTAAGTTTTATTTTCCAAACTTCGTTTTAACCCAGTTCTTAGTACCAAAGAGCACTCAAGAAAGGTCACTCCGTCCAAATTTTTAACCTGAAGTCGTTAAATTATTATATGAATTCCGGACTGTGTACGGCCAAGAGACGAGATGTACAAATTACTTTTCTCAGACCTAGGTACTACCATCTGACTATAGCCAAATCCCACAATGGTTTCTTCGTCTGTTCTACAAAGGCGAATTACTAAAAATTATATGCCTTCCATTTGAGATGAGCACGGCAATGTTTTCTTAGACTATTATCTTATAGACATAAAGACCAGATGGTTCTGTCCAGACATGCCAACATTGTAATAGAAACACTTACTTATTTTGGTGTCCACATAAACTTCAAAAAGTCTGTTTGACCGCCCTCGCAGGGCGCTTACCAAAATCAATGTCTTCCGCAAGGACATACTAGGATACATGGAGGAATCACAAGCGTCCATACATACCTACATATACTCACGACTGTTATCCCCGAAGGGTTAGTCAGAGACCAAACAATGAGGACCGCAAAAGCAGTCCTCTGCCATAGTCTACGTTTCACCAAATGATAACTGCACATGTACGTGACAAGTGATGAGCCTATCGCCGCTCTATACTGTTGGATGTATGTGCAATCTATGGTCTGTTAGTCGCTTTTTACGATACCTAAGAGAAGAAATTGGGCGGTAAAATAGACTCTACCTTACGATGTAGTTAAATGTATTGGTAGCTAAAAATTATCAGAAACACCAATACATATACCTCCACCAACATTCTTTTTGACAACCGTTGCTTCAGGATTGGGGGGTCACAACTCAACAATTCTGCCCTATCGGGAAGGTGGAGTGCATCCGAACAAAAGCTGCACTGCAATCAAAAAGAAAAGCGGGCTGTTCTAAGTCTTAGAATTACAAGCATCGAACACGAAACCTGCGACAATTTTATTTTAATCCTCCAAATTGCCAACCAACAAATGACCACCAACCAAATTGTGGTCAAAATTCATTACATTCCAGGGAAATTGAACAGCCATGCAGATGAACTGTCTCGACATAGCCAAGCTCTAGAGTGGCATCTACTGCCAGAATTCACACAAACGATATTCGCGAAGTGGGCCTGGCCAGTAATTCACCTGTTTGTATCCAAGAACGCTCGAGTAGTGGGTAAACTATGCAGATTTATCTCAATTATTACGAAGCGATGTTTCACAATGCTTTCAGCCTGAAGTAGAACGCTTTTCTCTGCCTTGGAAATTCGCACCACCTTCCCTCATCCCCCGGGTGCTAGCACACCTCAACAGGAATTTATCTGATTGTGGTACCCATTGCTGCCTCATTCACAGTATGGAATTCGAAACGTAGACGCCTGGTAGACATAACCACAGGCCTGCCAACCCCCAAGGTTCAAGACATGACGTTGAAATTTGGTGTGCTTAAATGATATATCGTTATGGAACCACAATCAAATCAAATCAAGGGCGTTAGCAGCAGCAGCGGCGCCATCCACACGCGGAACGCGTACCAAATGGGTCTAGTCAGTCCAGTTTTTGGCAGATTTACACTTAATATTTTAAATCTTTCTTACAATACTATACACTACCATAAATTGTCGTTTCTACTTTTTGCAGCGCACAATTGTATGGAAATCTTAGTGACGAGGTAATAGTTAAACATGTTTTTAAAATCAATCTCAATTAAACATTTAAAAACAACAAAACCTCCTTTTTCCAGGTTTTAGTAATATTAGTCTGTAGACTTTTGTAATGTATTTCAAACCTAGAATCAACTAGTTCGTAACACTGCAATATTATTGTCGCATTGCTCCTTTGTTACCTTGCTGTGGACACCAAACATTATTTTGTTCAGGACAATGCAGTAATATTATGGCGACAGTTTGGGTCAAAAACTGACTGTAGGGACTACAGGCAAACAAGCTAGAAATTGCTACTGGTTAAAAGGATCAATAAATATTGTACAAAATGGCTAAACTAATTTATTTAAAACTTCGAGTGGTTCACCTGTCACCTGTTTCATGCACTGTGGTAGCTAGATGTATATTACAGCCACACCTGGTTGTGTTTTGCTCCGCTGTAGCATCTACAAACTAGATTGATAAGATTTACCCATTGAGGATATACTAACTATTGGTAATTGGAGATTAGTTACTTAATACTTTTCACAAGGTTTATTGTCGTGAAATATTGATTCAGGCGTCACGAAGTTTTTCATTTTTTATTTATACCCTGTAAAGTGATTGAAATCAAATAGTAAACAATATTTATTTCCTAATAATAATGTTCGTTTACATGGTTTACAAGCTAAATTATTTGATTTTTCATCAATGACTGGCCAATTATTTTCTTACATGACTTAAGTTGTAAATAATTAGTACTTAATTTATAACTTTTTGTTTAAACTATAATCATATGATTAACTCTCTCGCACTTATAGTTTAATTTATTTCTCACATTGGCGTTTTCACCAGGCGATAACAAACAGGTCTCAATATTATAAGCTTCTAATGACGGTCAAGTGTTTAATAGACGCGTTTTACCTGAAATAAAACGCATATTAAATACTTACCTCATTAGAAGCTTAGTTTTTATTTCCGCCTGGTGCTTATTGCATATTTCGACGCAATGATGAACAAATGGGCACGGGTGTGAAATCTCCTGGTTCCCCCACCGCGCCACCTGGTGACGCCACTGAGTGGGATGAGCGAGAGAGACAGCGATATACCGGAAGAAAGGGAAGGAAAATACGACGGGAAACGGATATGCCTATCTCAATATTATAAGCTTCTAATGAGGTAAGTATTTAATATGCGTTTTATTTCAGGTAAAACGCGTCTATTGCCGTCGTTGGCGTACAGGACACGCTAGCTGTTGTCGATTAATGCCGACTATTAGCTGTCATAAGTTTAAGGACGCTTCAGGCCACGCTATTGTCTGTCGGCAGCGGTTAAGGCAATCGCTTTGGGTATTCACTGGATGGGTGACGAATAAAAAAAACACTTCAAGCTCCTCCGTGCTTCAGAAGGCATGTAAAGCTGTTGGTCCCGCTTGTTATCGTAAGATGGCAGTCCTGAAAACCCGCATTGGGCCAAGGTGGTGGGTTGTGGCCCATCTCCCCACGTGCTGTTTCACGTGGGAGGCCTGTGCCCAGCAGTGGCATGTTTAAAGGCTGCTGATGATGATGGGGCTAAAAATTTAAGGATGCGTCAAAATACATGTGGTGCTGCCTTAGATTAAATCAAAATAGCGGAAGATACGCTGAAAACGGACATGATGCACAACTACATGCACGCACACTCACCCCGCTGTGATCCTGATTTAACGTTGTTCGATATTGAAGGAAAAAGACAAACCAATTTGTTTTGACGATAGCGTGGGCGAGACAAGCGTGCTACACTGGTGTGCGTTAGAGTCGAGTGCTGCCAGACCTGCGACTGAGTGAAATTAGGCGACGGGGACCTGATTTATGCGGTCCATGCGCTAGAGGCGAGTCACTTATCTTTCGCTATTTTGATTTAATCTAAGGGTGCCGCACAAAAGTATATTAGATAGTTGCAGTACTAACGCATAGAACTCCTGGTATCTTGCGATACGCGGCCGGCCCACAAGCAAATAGTACAGAGTTCCCATGGTGCCTGCGATCGCTAAGGCCTGGAACAGGACAGACTTGGTCTGCGCCCAGTGCAGCCCTCGCATTATGGGCTTCGCGCGGCAGGGGGGCGCGGGGGGCGTGGGAGGGCACACCTGGATGCAGGGGTTGGGCGTGGGCGGCGGGCAACTCATCACGCTGGCACTGGAACATATTGTTACCATACATACTAGGAATCGCCGCTAGAAAACGCCTCGGTGGTGGTCGGAGGTTCCGAGTACAATTAACATGTATGTATACTGTTTTACTGCAAAGTAAAGGCCTCCCATCATTGACCTGCAGAGGGACAGAAGTATACAGGATGCACTTTCTTTCACATACTAGGAAAGGATGATGGAGAAGACCTCGGTGAACCTACTCCGACATGATCGTAGACGTTCTCGTTAAAGGTCCGAGGCACTACTCTCTTAGCGCATCCGAAACTTCGCTGGCCCATTTTTCGTCGTACACTGCTGTGTAGGTATTGTGAAAATAGCTAGTGAAAAACACCAGCGAATTGATGAATGTCATCATGTGTTGTTATCTATGTGGGAAGGCCTCCGCTCAACAGCGGGACGTTTAGGCTGAGTCCGGAGTCACGGCGCCTCGCGCAGGCGGAATCCGCCGCGCACGATAAAAATACTGACATGTAGAACCTGTCCGAACTGCGAGCGGGCGCGCCTACATACCGTAAAATGGGGTGACTTTGAATAACGGGGCGACTTTGATGATAGCTTCCGTTTTTCACTTTTTAAATTTTGATTTAATTAGTTTTGAATGTATCCTTTTCGTTTTTGTTCTGTTGGTAGCCTTGACAGATCAGCCATTGTTTGCAGAAGTCAACGACAGTGCGCTACAATAATTTCGATGTAAAATAAAACCCCGAGCTTGTAGTTAAATTTTGGTAAAAAGAATGGTGTAAAAAACTTCTTAAGTGTGGCCGTAAGTATAAAATAGTAATGATAATAAGGTCATGTTATATTGACATGCTTTGCATAATCGACAAGGTTTTTGTTTTTTACCTAAGTCGGCCATTTTGTATTGCACAACGAAATCTGTTACAAAGGGCTACTTTGACTAGAGCTACGGGGCGACATTGATAGTTATCAATATCGCCCCAATGGGTATTGTTCGAGATATACTTGAAATTGTATTGAATTACAAAGTAACCCCTACTTTTTTTTAGGTTCCTAGTGATGGTTCGCACATACAAAAAAGCTGCGGGAAGTCGCAACTACAAGAATTATACAGACGAGGCACTTGAAAAGGCCCTTGCGAAGATCACCGATGGTGATCTCTCTATTTTTGCTGCTTCTTCGACATATAACATCCCATACATTTAGACTAGAAGAGAGAAGAAATTATTAAGACTTTTTTTTAGTTATTAAGACATAAATTTACTAATTCACATGTTCCTATTATGTTCGTGTACCTCAAGTAAAAATTATTAATACACGATATTTTTAATCAGAAATGCATAGTTTTATTAAAAATGCCACTGTTTGCTATAACAAAATGCCAATATCAACTTCGCCCCTTATGTCAAAGACGCCCCGACAGATTTCAAAACCCAGTAATTCCTAAAATACATTATCAAAAGATTTTTTTTTTCCAATTGGGGTTATTACCGACATCGATAATAAAAACATCGGGTATCAAAGCAACCCCATTTTCAGTCTAAAGGTGATAGGCCACATTTAATTTTTTTTCTCCATAAGTATCAAGCCAAAATTTTTGATTAAAAAAATAAAAAAAGTTTGTAATGAGTCGTCACTAAGATTTTTTTTACATGTCTAGTACGTAAATTGAATGAAATAGAAGCCTTTCAATATATAAATTGATCAAAGTCACCCCATTTTGCGGTACTTTATTCCTACGCTCCGCAATCCGCCTGCGCGATGCGCCGTGACTCAGCCTTCAGGCTGAGTCCTACCTTACCACAAGTTCCTTATGCTACGATCCTGACAATTGTTTTCGAAGACATTGTAATTATTTTTTATACGCTTTCTGTCCGTAAAGCGTGCGATTTCTTGCGGCATTTGATGCATCTGACAAGAGAGTGGCTACAAAAGTTGATATTACCACCAATGCGTAGTCATAACTTTTTATCTATCTGAACGATGCGCGTCGTACGCAATGCAGTTTACGTAAAGGAATCGAGCGCTTAATTAACGCTTGCTATTTTATCGAAAATGTTCACGCAAAATAGTCACTTTATTTTCCAGAATCCACCTTCAATGAAAGATGGCGCAAAGTTCGCACGGCGGCAGCCACCGGCGGAGTCGGGACCACGAGGGCGTCTCCACAAGATACACAAACACAGACTGGGAAGCAAAGGAAGCTCTCTACCAGCGGGAACTAGACGAGGCGCGCGCGAGAGCGACTCAAATGGAGAAAACCATGCGCTGGTGGTCAGACTGCACCGCCAACTGGAGAGAGAAGTGGAGCAAGGTCCGCACAGAGCGCAACAAGGCGAGGGACGAGGCGAAACAGTACAAGAGCAGAGCGGACACGCTCGCCAAAGAATTAACCGCTTTAAAAGCGGAGAAGCACGGTACAGAACTGCAATTAGCAGAAGCAAAGCAAGATAATGAGAAGCTACTCAGCATAGGTGAAAGTAGGGTGCTGTCTGGTGATTTGACGACGGATGAAGGCGTGGAGCTGCGCAAGAAGAACTTAGGATACGTGTCGCTTAACGACCAGCCTTCGGTGAGACAGAGGGCGTCGCTCGACTCCCACAAATTCTCCAATGTCGACAACGTCCTCGCAAACAAATTGGCAGAGTTACGACTCCGGTTGGACGAGACCTGCAAGAGTTTGCAGAGCGAGAAGGACACAAAAGCATTCCTGCTAGCCAAAGTGGAAACGCTTACAGCGGAATTGCACAACACTAAAATTGAGCTGTCCCATGGTGATAGGACGTTGGGCTCTACAGATTCTAGTCATAGCGAAGTGGAGAGGCTGCAGAACGAATTGCAAGACGAGATCGCAGCTAAACAAGTATTAGAGGAGAAGATAGCAGAGCTAGGTATGGAGATAGAAAGGCTGAAATCGGAGAATACGGTGCAGTGGAGCAAACGGGAGCTCTTGGAGACAGAAAACATAGCCATTTTAAGGGAGAACAAGAAGTTGTACGGCCAAGTGTGTGAGTTGAGGGAGCAGATACACAAGCTGAATAGGATATCGGACGGCAGTGTGTACGGTGTGCCGTTTGTAAATGACAATTCTAAGTTGGACTCTAATATTTTGTATGTGCGAAAATCTAGTGTGAGTCCGCGATCCCACGACTCTAGTAATGGCTCGTCGGAGGCGAATCTCGCGCAGTCAGACGCGAAGACAAACACGTCCGGCGAAGACGACGAGTTAGCTATTGTTGAACGGAGTGAAAATCGTTGATCACACTTACCACAAATCCTTTGAAAGTTATTGCGAAAATCTCCTTGTATGATGGCTTGCAGACAGCAAAATTTAATGTTGACGTATTTGTTCGATAGCTGTCAGTTCGTATTAATTTATAAGGAGAGTATAAAAACCTCTTTGCATGTTAATTCAGCAAAATGTTGATGGGTCTAAAAAGGCCTCAGTGTGTTATTCTACTAAATACAGGATTTTTAGTAAACTGCTATACTTAAATAAAAATCAATTGCCACAAATTTATATTCGCGCATTACTTCAGACGGCTGAACCTATTTGGATATTTATTTTTAGATATCCAACTAATATTATAAACGCGAAAGTTTGTAAGTATGGATGGATGTTTGTTACTCTTTCACGTAAAAATTACCGAATGGATTTGGATGAAATTCGGCATACCGATAGTTTATAACCTGCATTAACACATAGGATACTTTTTATCCCGATATTCCCACGGGAACGGGAACCACGCGGGTAAAACTGCGAGCGGCCGCTATTTTAAATATATTTTTGGAAATTCGTCATGATACGGGGTGTTCACGCATACAAAGACGTATGGGCCGCTAGTAATTAATTGAATAATCCTCTAACTGGGACATCCTGTTAAGTGCAAAGAACAACAATGTGTGTGTAAATCGTCGATCTTATCATCACTTATCAGCAGTTGACATAAAGGCAGGCAGGCTTTCCTGTTACGTGTGTTATAAAAAAATATTATTAAATAATTTAGTATATAAATCATACATTATTCAGTAATTGAATAATAAATAGTTGTATTTAAAAAAAATACCTTTTTGACTTTAATTAAAAGCTATGGAAATGTAAAGCAATATTATAAAATAACACCACTAAAATATTAATATTAACTTACTGTTGTATTCTAGCAATAACTGTGACGCTTAGGTTGATCTTATTGGGGGGAAAGTGTAAGACGTGTTTGCATTTGTTTTTAAATATTATAGTAGAGGATCCGAGTATACAACGACCTTCACCGAACGGTTAATGGATGAAAAGTATTTTATATCAAATTTAATGTGTAAAAAATATATTGCGAGTGGGTTGGCTGAAAAATTTCAGTCCAGTATATGATTAAATAAATATTTAAAAATATTTTTTTTTAAATATTGCACTTGTTTCCATAATAGATAAATTACATAGGTACCAATCGAAAGTATGAAGCCTATAGAATATGCAAACGTTAGGTTGACTATTTTTTTCCTGTCATAACATTGGTTAGGCAGGTGTAAACAGGCAAGTCAATATTAGTAATTTGCAACCGTCTGGTTAAATAAATAAAATTTATGTTTATATAAAGATAAGCTCATTACAAACACACACACACTAAACCAGTGCAATGTAAAAAAAATTATTTTTTTTAATATTAAATTAATCATTAATGGTACTAGACTGAAATTTTAAAGCCAACCCACTCGCGATACCTTATTAAACATATTAAATTTGATATAAAATACTTTTCATCCATTAACCTTCTCGGTGAAGGTCGTTCTATATTCGGATCTTAGACTATTAGAGCGCTAAAGTAAATGTGTTTTGCTAAATGTTAAATATGTAATTATGATGGTTATTCTGATTCACCATAAAGAGAAGTGAAAGTAAATAAACTAATATCAGAGGTTAATTAAATGAAACACGCCACCTATTAAATTCTCATACGGTCCGCGAGAGGTCGCAGTGTCCTAATGCTGCCTGTCAATTGAAGCAGAGCGAGGCTGCGGTGCGAAGAAATGGAGAAATATTAACCAATCGGATTGCATTAAACCTCCGCTCCGCTCCAGTGGAAAATCCTATTGGTTAATATTTCTCCGCACCGTAGCCTCGCTCCGCTTAAATGGACAGGCAGCCTTATAAACCGGCAACGCGTCTGAAATTCCTCTGGTGCTGTGTCCATGGGCGGCGGTGATTGCTCTCCATCTCATGACCCGCCTGCTCGTTGCTTCCTTTATATTATATAAAAAACTTACCTTGAGATTTTGATCATTAAACAGTGTCGAAAAAATTTCTACAAGCAAGATTCGAACCCACACCCTTCTGGCAGGGTGCTTTTTCCAGTTAAGTTACCGTGGCGTGTAGTCTTTTTCAATTTATAATTTGATCGCAACAAAATTTGCGTTAAAATTATATAAAAATAGTAGGTATCATTATTATTAAATATATCATAATAACACGCAAAAATAAAATGAACTCAAGCTTAGTATAATTCCTAAGCTCTTCGGCCTACCAACACTGCAAGTACAGTTTACAAAAAAAGTCGATCATAACCAGAATAATAATAGTATAACTAAGATTCATTGTCTTGTTGTGCATAGGTAAAATTACTGTTTGTGTTTTACAAAATGTTAAAAAACTACGACTATTCCCTGCTATGTAGATTAGTTACATTATGCTTTCATATTGACATTCTGGTTTTGTGTTTTGATTTTTCTGTTGACTGTACAAGCAAGTGTTGCCACTCGTCAAAAGTCACGTTTTTTGGTAGTTATAGTGCGTTGAATAATGTGATAGTCTAGAATTAGTTATTAGGATTCTGTAAGATGATTAACAGTTCAAAAATAGTACTGGCTAGAATTAGAACACTTAATTTTAGTACTGAAAAAAATGCTGTCGAGTGTCTGACAAACTGAAGACTATCATTTAGACAAGTATGTATAATTACTAGAATATATTTGTTTATATAACAAGCTGTAATTGTGTCAAATCAACTTCGATCACTTAAAAAACCCATACTAAATCATAACAGAATAGTGGCAGCTTTGCCATAATGACAAAAAAAATCGACCTCCCATACTATTGTCGTTTTTGTATGGGAAGTCGAAATTATTTTGTCATTTTTGCACATAGGTTTCTTGGGGAAAGTTGTTCAGTTTCATGGGTGGAGTCGCCCTTAATTTCAAAAACGAATAAAAACTAAGGGTGTATACATTTGACGTATTTGTCTTCGGGCAGAATAGCAATTTTTGAAGAAGCACTTGTCGTGTTGTTAGCTCGCACCTACCAAACGAAATGAGTACCGAAACCCCTCGGTAGGTACCCTTTTTTGTGTAGACCTTTAGAGAGCGTTGATTGTAATCACTTTTATATGTGATCAAAGCAAATCCACCATAAACATTTGAAATAGAAAATTGTCTCTAATAAATCGTAGCAGATCTAAAAAGGCCACTTTGAACAATTATTCGAAATTAAATTATTGTTGATATCGTCGGCGAGGTGACACTACCTCCTATCTAACATTTTTCTAAAAATTGACTTTCTTATTTCAACAAATTTAAGGTTGGTTTCTTTTGACAACGGGAAAAAATAAATGTGGAAATAGCTTCTAACTAAATGGAATTATGGCAACTACTCCTATTTACGTACAACTTGGTACAACCCGATTACACTTTGATGCGAATGTTTTCGAGACACTAAACGTTTTTTCGCTTTGTGTAAAATGTTGTCTTTGTTAGTTAGAAGGTTAGAAGTTATTGTCACTTCGCCGTCGATATGGCAATATAAAAGACAGAATTTACGGAATGTATGAAGTTCTGCAAAATTGTATTTGTAGCTTTATTTAGACTAACTAACAGATTTGTTAATTATATTTTTTGTGTATACATTTTTTACTATGCATTTATATTTAGGGGTACTTCACCTCTATTTATTTAGAATTAAACATAATGTGATTTTGCGACGCGAATAATTGTATATTTTTTATAGATAAGTAATTATTTATTGCTCGACTTGCCTTCCTTATATTTTAATATTTTATTATGTAAAGTGATGAATTATTTTTGGTGTCTTATAAAAATACTTTAATGTTAAAAAAAGTGATTATTCCAATAAGATGAACTAAAATGTCGACTGATTTTATTTTCTTATAATTAATTGTAAAAATCTAAAAAAAAAACTTATTGTGTCATCATTAATATTATTATCATTTACACAACTACGTTGCAGAAAGGTAGGTAATTGTCATTATAAAGTAATTTGTATGTTAAACGTGAATTGCCTAATAATATTATTAACTTATTATATTAATGAACAAAGAATCTCTTTAACAACACTATAGTTTTTAGCAAAACATTGTTAATTTGGAGAATAAGTATTTGGTGTACCTAATGACAAAGTTACAAATAAAATTAATTAATAATGAACTAAAATAATATCCATATTGCTCTTAATTAATCTCCCTACTTAGTTCTGCAATGTAGTTAACAAAAAGTACCTATTCATTAAGTATTATATTATTGTAAATAAATATATTGGTGTATTAGGTTTTATCTTTTTCTTAATTCTCTCGAATAATAATCACATCGAACTTTGCGGTGGGATCAATGATGTTACAATAAAAAAAGAGGTAGCTGCGTTACATGTGCCAAAAACTGGCACCATAAAACTATGCTAATGGTTTACCTTACCTTAGCGTAGTTAGGAAAGCGTTGTTGACAGTGTCAGTTTACGTGTATTTGTTATCGTAAAACCGTTTTAAAAATGCCGTCCTGTGTAATACGACGCTGTAGAAACTACACAAGTAAGACTAATAAAAGTCATGGGATTAGTTACCTAGTATGTTATCATCGTACGACGGACGCTTTGGTCCATTATTGACATCACACTAGTACTGAAATAACCTATCTACCTCGTTTTATTGGGATTACACGCTGTATGTCACAAAGGCGATTCGTCACAGACGCAGTTCGACATCAACGTTCTGATTTACTCAGTTTGTCACATACCTACGCGATTCGTCATGAAAGCGATTTGTCATCAACGTAGTACGTCATAATCGCAATTCGTCTTAAACGCGATTTGTCATTATTGCAATAATTCACCTTACCAAGAACAAAATTTATACTATGAATTTAGATTTTGTTATGAATTACCGAATTATTCCCCAGAGATACACTTTCCCCGTAGAGACACTTTTAATAGAACTACGCTTTTATTCCTGTAAGATACATTTTTTTTTAAGCCCACCAATTTGTCCTCTTAGATACACTTTTCTGTACTGTTGTGTATAAAATCACTTTGTTTCGTGAATACTTTATTAAACAATGGATGAAGCCCAACATGATGCCTTACATTTGTTTTTATGATCAGAGACACCGCACCACAAACTCAGTAGCAGGCTGGCTGGCACAATCGTCTAAATCAGAAAGTCTCGATTATTTGTTTAATTATGCTTAATTTTTTTTTCATCTGAAAACCATTTCTATTTAGGTGTTCAAGCCGAACGTGTATCTCTGGGGAATAGAAGCTTTAGTTTTGTTTGATTTTGATTTATTTAGTTTTCTTTTTCATCTAAAACACTTTTCTATATAAGTATTCAAGCCGAAAGTGTATCTCTGGGGAATAATTCGAATTACCTATACCTATGAATGTCATGTATGGGTTAACATAAAAATCCTACTAATATTATAAACGCGAAAGTTTGCTAGAATGTATGGATATTTGTTACTCTTTCACGTAAAAACTACTGAATGGATTTGGATGAAATTCGGCATACAGATAGTTTATAAACTGGAATAACACATAGGCTACCTTTTATACCGATATTCCCACGGGAACGTATGGATAGATGTTTGTTACTCTTTCACGTAAAAACTACTGAATGGATTTGGATGAAATTCGGCATACAGATAGTTTATAACCTGGATTAACACATGGATACTTTTTATCCCGATATTCCCACGGGAACGGGAACCACGCGGGTGACACCGCGAGCGGCCGCTAGTATTATATAAAGTTTGAAGAAATAGAGTGACAAAATGCGTTTGTGGCGAACTACGTTCGTGACATATAGCGATAGTGTCTAATCGCGTATTATGTCGAACTGCGTATGTGACGAATCGCGTTTGTGACCTACAGCGTGTAATCCTTTTATTGTAACATCATTGGGTGGGATTACGTTAGTGAAAGTTAGTAATTTCAACAAAGCTTATTTTTTTTTAAAAGAAAAGTCGGTTAAAAAGGTGAGCTTTGTGGTTTCGCGGTTCATTATTTAAAGAATACTATCAACCCATCACTTCTCGATATCGTTAAGGCGACTAACAGACTTAAAGACTGCCCAAACATCTAACAGCATAGAGCGGCGATGGGCTAACCACATCGCATTCTTAGTAAAACAGACCGAACTCGAAACTTTGATTTACTGAAATATCGACTTTAAAGAGCAGAGTTTACAACTTAGTTAAGAAAAGAACCCTTGAATAATCTGATTACATTTATTGACATTACTAGTTTCATCTATTTTTAATGCAACTACATGCATTGCAGTTCTTTTATCCTTATTTTTTGATAATCATCAGCTTATAAACGTATCATTGCTTAGCACTGATCTTCTCTCAAAGACAACAGCATAATTATGGAGAGATTGGTCCATAGCTTGCTTGTTATTCTTTAATTTCTTAGTCTTTAATCTTTGATTCCTTACAATTATTATATTTGCAACTTAAATTCAAAGGCTTTCATTTAGATCTAGTTCGAGACCGCAACACTCTAACATTTTCAACATCATTGGTAGTGTTCTCAGCGCTCTCATTGAAGTTGGCAACTTTTAACATTCCCTGCTTCTTGAATCGGGATTTGAGACTGCTCCTTTTTAATTCACTCTGCTCCAACTTCCTCAGTTTAGGCGCTTCGGGGTTTTCATCAATTAACTTAATGCCGTCGTCCACTTTGAATATCTGTGCCATTTCTGTGCTTTGCTCTGGCGTAATAACTATACTACCATGTTTTATTTTCACTAAAGACACTTCACGCAACTTTTTCAATTTCGTCTCTGTGTTTTCAGGCTGTTCTTTTGTTGGCAGTGCAGCTTCAGCGTCTTTATCGAGAAGTTGTATCTCAAACGTCTCCCCTTCGTCCTCAGCTCTTATGAGAACCGGCACCGCAGCAATGGATATGTGTAGATCTTCTGTCGCCGATGTTGTTACGTCATCATTTTTGTCTTTGTCAAAATTGTCGAGAACGAAATCGTTGGACGCACCGCTAGAGTTATCGCTGTCTATAGTGTGTTCACAATAATGGCGTTCGCCCGAGTTCGGTGCTAGATCTATTTTAAGTTGCGATATTCGTCTGCGTTTAACTTTTGGCGCGATAAGTCCGCCGGCTTTGCGCTTGGCGAATGACGTCACCGGTTTCTTGGGGCTGCCTTGCCTCACTTTGCCGGGTTTGGATTTGATCTCGCATTTGCTCTTCTGACCGCGTTTTACGGGAGGCCTGCGAAAAAATTGGAATAATAAAATGTTTATATAATTTTACTAACTTATTGTTTTTAAACAACCATTTTGATAGAAAAAAATTATAATATTTTTTGTTTCGGAAATAATATCTTTATCATTGCTAGCTTCTGAGCGCTTCTCATAAACGTATTGGTACCTACACTAATAAGTTTTGCGTTATAGTTGAACATTGAATTTGTTACAAAACATTTTATGTAGTCTTTAAAATAGAGCTCCAATGACTATACCTATCTTTTTTAGTTTATTATAACCTGTATAAATAGAGAAGAATAGGAGGGAGGCTTTTTCCCTTCAGTGGGACACTTGAGACTCTATAATAGAAGTAATAAGAATGGATCCAGGGTCAAATACAGAAGGAAGCGCTCCTTGACACAGCACGTATTGTCAGGATGTTTCTCACTCTGCAACCAACGATAGCCTGGCTTCAGCTTAATTTATAAAAAATGAATGTAAATATAATAAAGAGAGTAATAATAACACTATAATAAATATAATCCGGCTCGAAGGACCATTTTTGAACAGTTCTTACTTTTTTGTCGGGTCGGCCGTCTGTAGGAACCTAACGCCGTCGACCTTCTGCCGCATCGCCTTCTCTTTGACCGCCTGCACCGTGTTGTAGTGATTCTCTATCTTCTCGTCCGCCTCTGTTAAAAACATATTTAAATGAATATTTTGTTTTATATAACGTTAGTCGGAAATAGGGTACTAAGCCGCGGACAACTGAAGGTGCTACTATCAACTGTTATATTGCAAATATAAACTTTGCGAAAAACGTTTATATTTTGTGCATATTTATATTTACAAAATGTACAACCCTGAATAGGGGCGGGGCTAACGCCACTTGTTAACCCCGGCAATGAACTCAATGAACTCAAATCTGTGTCTCTCTCAAACAGCTGACCGCCAGGGCTACCACAGCGTTATTTCTTATGAAATCTTAAAACAGCTGTTAATCTAGAATTATCATTTTTTTAGGAAAAGTTCTTAGCCAAAAGTTATTTACTATCATGTATACTTTACCCTCCTTTCGGCTTAGTACCCCCTTTCCGACTGACATTGTATTAATGCACTAATAACAAGAGATAGAACATTCGGATGGATATTCACCTAAAGTTAAGATACCCAATACACCTACACGCTGAGGACATGTGCAGTTATTATGGCGGAACGTGATACGGGAAATATAACAGAGGACTGATTTTGCAGCCCCCTTTGCCTAGTCTCTAACTAACCCTTATGGCGGCTCCACATTAGTGCCGTGAAGCTCCGTAAACAGGCGTGAACGTGAATGCAGACGGTTTTAGCGGGGTTCACGTATTTTGTCCCGCGACAAAGGGTTCGCGCGGCGTTCACGCGTACAAATCCACATTCACGGCTCCCGTGCCAGTTTACCAAAGAGGAAATTAATCAGGTTACGATGTATTTCAGTCGTCCACGCTATTCTTTTTTTCCAACGCTTTCTCATAATGTTTTGGACGTCTAAATAGTATTTTGCCACGGCAAACAAAGTTATTGCAGTAGCAGCATCTACGTCCGTTTCGCGGCGGGTTTCACGAACGATTGTGAGCATCCCGTGAATGTGGAGGGCACGTCTTGTGCCGTGAATTCATGCCGTAAATTCGCGCGTGAATTCACGGCACTAATGTGGAGCCGCCATTAGGTTAGGGGATAATATTCGTGAGTATAAGTATGTATGCAAATTAGAAACATCTTGAACTTCTCCGTGATTTAAAGCCATCACACACGGCAGCTATAATGTATATTAATGTACATTACATCTCAGGATGTAACAAAGGGTAAGTCAGACTAGGCAAGGAGGACCGCAGAAGCAGTCCTCTACCACTTTTCACCAAATAGCGACTGCACATGTGCTCAGCGTAACAGGTGGTGAGCCCGTCGCCGCTCTATGCTGTTTGATGTATATGCAGTTTTTAGTCCGTTAGTCGCCTTTTACGACACCAAAGGGAAGAGAGGAGGTAAACTAAACTTAAACTTTCCTACACTCACACCAATTATCTAGCCCAAGAGAAGCTTCGTTAAGAAACTTGTTAACTGGTTACTAGATAACTTAAAATACTTAAATACATACTTATTATATATAGAAAACACCCAGCCCCGCGACAATTTAGAAAAACAATAATTTCCAAATTGACCCGACCGGGGATCGAATCCGGGACCTCAGAGATGGCGACACCATGAGAACCGGTGTACAAACCACTCGAAAAAGAAGGTCGTATTTTATTAATAAGCCATCACCTCACCGCTTATCTCTTTAGCTAAGAAAGGAAATATAGATGCCATCACAATATGAACCTTACTCAGTTGCAATAGGGTAGAAAATCATTGACATATATTTAAGGTTGTACCAGTCAAAGTGAGGCGTCGGTAGCCGAGCGGATACATGCTCGGGTTGAACGCGAGAAATCCTGGTTCAGTCCCCATAGCTCCGTTACACTACTGACGTGAACCCACTCCGACACAGCCATTTAGATTAACAGGATGCGTTAACAGGACTATTATTATTAATGTGTTAAACGCACATTATTAATAATCTTTTTTTTTAAGTGTTAAACGCACATTAATAATAATCTTTCTAAAAAAAGTGTCTTACCCTCGTTGTCTTCAATAATTCCGTTAATGATCTTTTTGAGTGAGGTGTCCAGGTCCTTCGCGAAACCTTCGTCAGCAAAACTTAGGTTTCGACTGTTCTTACCTGTAAAAATAGTCGTATAATAAACAAATATACAAATATATACGCAAATAAACTCGAAGATAACGAAACTATCAACTATCGATATTATCAACACACAGCAATACTAACAATAGTATCGCTACTATCGAAGGCACTGTTGATAGTATCGATAGTATCAATACTACTGCTGCTGACTATTGCAATAACAATCGATAGTATCGATACTATCGTCACAGCCTACTATTGATAGCGCAAACATATCGATAGTATCGTTACTATTGATAGTATCGATTGTTGTTACAATAGTCACAACCGATACTGTCGATACTATCGATACTATCGGTAGTAATTACGATACTAAGCTTCAATACTATCGATACTATCGATAATATTGCAGTATACCGTTACTATTGTACCAAACTAAGCTATCGATATTATAGAGGATTTCCGAGGTCAACTATCGATAGCTCGACAACACTAATCACGACTATTATCCACGAAGGTTTAGTCAGAGACTAGGCAACAAAAACAGCAAAAGCAGTCCTCTACCAAAGTCCACTTTATTCTTGAAATTTTGCATTCTCAAGGCTATATAGATATAGGATAAATTGATGTTTACTAGAAAAAAAAAATCCCACTCGAGCTTCCTGAGACTGCTTGATTTTTTTTTAGTAAACATTTTATCCTACATCTATATAGCATTGTAAATGCAAAAGGGAATCGCCAATTTCGGCCTTTTTTGAACAAGTTGCTCAGTAAAAAGTATTGTTCCGAATAAATATAATAAATTCATTAATAATTATTGGCGCAACACTTATCGCAGGAAAGTGTTTTGTAAATAAAGTTGTAATAAAAAGTATTCTCGCCGATTGCACGCACAAAGCACCGCCATTTTATAGTTGCAGACGTTGAAGTTTGCAGTTGCAGCCTTGCAATGCAAGCCCAATTTTGGGTTACCACTTGAACGCTATTATGATAACATTACTTTTATAAATAAATAATTGATTTCTAGTACCTACTGGAATTAGAGAATGTTTTTTTTTTGTTAAGAACTTTTACTGATCAAGTGGTTTGGTACAGATTTTATAATAATTTCACTGTAATTAGTTTGCCTGGCAGGCCGAAGAACGGTGGGATGTGCTGTGTTCACGTTATGACAATAATGTGGTTTTAAGCTAGGCAAGGCACGAATATAATACTTATTACACCACCTGCCCAGTTTCTAGACAATATTTTAATTACATACGATTCTAAATAAAACCATATACGAAATAATGTTGTTTAATTTTATTCGCTAATTAGCGGTTAATAGTTTAAGTAATCGTAAATGATGGTTTTATTCAGAATCGTATGTAATTAAAATATTGTCTAGAAACTGAGCCAACTCAGTCAGGGAGTTTCTTTACAGACCCATAATTAAACCTACTTATAAATAAGTAGCGATTTGGGAAACTTCGTCAAGTCTTCTCGTCCTCCATCCCTCAATGTCTGAAAACGAAAGTTTTCAACCAGTGTGTCCTACCTGTTATGACCTATGCTGCTGAAACGTGGACGCTGACAGTGGGGCTGGTCCACACGCTGAAAGTCGCTCAGCGCGCTATGGAGAGAGCTATGCTCGGAATTTCCTTGAGAGATCGAATCCGGAATGATGTTATTCGTCAGAAAACTAAGGTGTTCGACATAGCTCAAAGGATTAGCAAACTGAAGTGGCAGTGGGCCAGCCATGTTTGCCGAAGAACCGACAACCGTTGGAGCAAACGGATACTGGAGTGGAGACCGCGTTTAGGCAAGCGTAGTGTAGGACGCCCTCCGGCGAGATGGAGCGACGATCTACGGAATGTAGCTGGCAAAAACTGGATGAGAAGAGCCGAAGACCGGGCTCAGTGGCGCGTCTTGGGAGAGACCTACGTCCAGCAGTGGACTGATATAGGTTGATGATGATGATGATGATGATGATAAATAAGTAAATAAACTTGAAAAATATGAATAAGTAAGTAAACCTCGCATAAATAAGTAAATATCTTAGTATCTCTATCTTACTTAACTTATTTTAGAAAGAAATAATATTTTTTTTAGAGTTTTAGTAACAAAATCACAATATTACGCAGCAGCTAGATATGGCATGTTTGTACAATTTGCTGCAACTTTGTTATGTTATTTTATTTCTTTTAGGTATGAAATATTTAAATAGGAATTCATTTAATAATATAGTTAATGTCCACCACAGGCCAAAGCACCCTAACAAACTGATCAATTCCCTTTCAATAATAAGGATATTTATAAGCAATTACGTCTTTATCGATTGTTAAATACTTGCAATAGTATTTCTTTCGAATGTGAGGGTAGACTTCACAGTGACGTAATACCGCTGGCTTGCAGCGTAAATCAAAGTACTAGGAAAAATTCATCGCGTTCATCATCAAAATATTAGACTTAACTCAAAATCTTGATTTACTAAAATATTATGTACTTTTAAGAGCAAATTTACAAATTAGTTAAAAAAAGGTCAATATTTTAACAGTGCGTTAAGTTAAAGCGCCCCAACTTACCCCCCAAAGCCCTCTTCGCGTCGCTGTACCGCCGCGAGATGCTGCCAAGTTCCCTGATGATGTCCAGCTCCTCGGTCTGCCGGTAGAACACGCCCTTAGGCCTCACGCCGAGACGGTCTATACCGGTGAAACCTAAATAAACGAATCAATAATATTATAGTATAGACTAGCGGCCTGACCACGATCTATATACACCGAGATTTTTCATTGGTTTTGGAGCCGACACGTTCATGTTTATCATCTAGAAGCTATTTAGCTTGTAAAACTAAAAAAATGAGCATAAAAATCATAAAAAAAATATCAATAAAAAGTGTAAGAACCCTTAGTACCGGACGATCTTATGAAAGTCAATGACCGAGGCGCTTCAAACGCTCCACCTACCCCCCGCCCCGCCGCCGGCGCAGGCGGCAAGCCGGAAAGTTCATAGGGATCACGGGGCGTACGAGTAGATAAGGAGAACGTTACTACGTGTTTTCGACAAAAAGTCACTTTTACAACTTTTTTTTATTTGATCGTAAAGCAATTATAACATAACCAATGTAAAATCTCGGGTATATACAAAAATAAATTGCTGTTCGTTTGCCTCGTAAAAACTCAAGAATGACCGAACCGATTTGGCTAATTTTGCTCTTGAAATTTTTGTGAAGTTCAGGGAAGATTTAAACGGTGACAAAAAATATTTAAGATCCTTGAAAAAAAAATTATAAGTAAACATAAAAAGACGTCGTGCAATATAGGTATTAAATATTAATTGGTTGCTAAAAACTTTTGCAGTTTTCTTACGTCTTCACCTTCGCGACTTTTATGTTTTTCATGTGAGTTGAGTTGTCATTGTGATTTGGACAGGACAACGTCGGTCCGGTCTACTAGTATTTTATAAAACTCTTGTCTTGACCTTTACAAATACAACAAAAAAACCACCTGTGGAACTCACTGCTCTCACTTACTGTCTGAGTATCAGGCGGGCGAAGACTCGGGACTCTTATAGTCGACAAACTAAAGAGCACTTCCTCAAGCTGGACTCTTTATCCGAACCTTTTACATTGACCTATAAACACTTTACACTCTGTACATGTATCTCCTCCATATTTATTTCATTTTGTCCATTTCTGTCTAATTTTCTGATATTCATATTTTATTGTCATATTATATTCCTCCTAAACACGTCGTCGTGCTGTGCGCTAGCCCGTAATTAGTTCCTTCAACTATATGGTTTCTTTTGCCCAAAGGTTGCCTGGTTTTTTTAAAACTACGGAAAACTCATTACCGAATACCACCGCGTCCGGTCAGGCGGTGCTTATGTAAAGTGAAGTTGCTGTTAAGGTCGCCTTTTGTCATACTGTTTTCTTTTTTTTGTGTTATATTGTTTTTAAAGTGCAATTAAGTATTTTTCATTCATTATTTTAAAAAAGAATCTGTGAAATTGGTCGTGCCCTTAGAGCATTCATGAATGCTCTAAGGTCGTCGTGCCACATACATTTTCAACTAATACCACTAATTCCTAATTTTAATGTATTTTATAAACTTCATAGCGTGACTTCATTTCAATGAAGGGAGGCCTTTGCACCCCCCCCCCCTCCCCCCTTCCCCGCGCACTGAGACCGTATACGGCCTGTACTTCACTTTACTTTTACTTGTTACTTACCTTCCAAGTACTTCCTGATGCCAGACTCCATGCCGTACTCGCGCTCAGCCGCCTGGTACTGCACGGGGCCCTCCGTCAGCACCGAGCCCAGGGTGTAAAGGACGTCGTACCTGAGGGAACAGTACAGAATGTAAGCTAATAGTTATACAACGTTAGTCGGAAAGGGGGTACTAAGCTGAAAGGAGGGTAAAGTATACATGATAGTGAATAACTTTTGTCTAAGAACTTTTCCTTAAAAATGGATAATTTTAGATTAACAGTTTTTTCAAGATTTCAAAAGAAATGACTCTGTGGTAGCCCTGGCGGTCAGCTGCTTTGAGAGAGAGAGAGAGACAGATTTGAGTTCATTGCCGGGGCTACTTGCGTAAGCTAACATGCGTTAGCCCCGTCCCTATTCAGGACTGTACATTTTTTAAATTATGTAACACTAACAAAAGTTTATTTAGTATGGAAGTAAATATGAACGTTTTTCGCAAAGCTTATATTTGCAATAATAACAGTTGATAGTCTTTCAGTTGTCCGCGGCTTGGTACCCCCTTTCCGACTAACGTTGTATAATATAATCTTGTAACTGGACCTTCTATTAAGTGCATATAAAAACTATTTGTTTGGCAACAACTCTGAGATTACGAAAAAAAGAATTGCTGTTTCATACATCTCATCTCATCTTTACTTTTGAGGACCTGTAATTGGTCATCTGTTATTATTACTATTACTTATACTGTTTAGACAAGCTGTTGAAATATAAATAAAAATAAATAAATACATTTAGGTCAAATAGTATTTGCAGTCTCGTATGAAACAGCTGATATTTTTTTCGCATTTTCAGAGTTGCTCTCAAGCACCTTGTACGAAGCTATATTCTATATTCTACTAATTAGAAAAGGATCCACTTGCTCGAGCTTCCACAAGTAGGCACTGTATAGGTTGGTGCTTCGATCAACAATACAACTAGATGTCAGGTTGGCGCTAAAAATGTGTCTCGGTAAATTAGAGCACACTTGAGAAGTGAGCTCTTATTTTCTCGCAAGGCAATAACAGGAAAAAGTTGCCACATAAGGTTGATTTCACCACTAAATGTTATTGACGTCTTTTCATTTTTAAGTGACAGGTTGAAAAAGTATTTATTCAGGTGGACAGAATTGAGCTTTGATTTTGTATGTGACGCGTATCTAGTTGGTATTGTTGATCGAAGGGTGGGTGCATCAAAATCCTTTACCCGGCCTGAGTTTTAAATGTAGATGTTACAATATGAGAAACCCTGTCGCGTAGCGGTGAAAGAAACTACCCCCCCTCTTTTACCTTGGGTGTCGTAAAAGGCGACTAACGGACTAAAGACTGCACATACATCCAACAGCTTAGAGCGGCGATGGGCTCACCGCCTGTCACGCTGTGCACATGTGCAGTCGCTATTTTGTGAAAAGTGGACTATGGCAGAGGACTGCTTTTGCTGTCCTCATTGCCTAGTCTCTGACTAACCCTTCGGGGATAAATAGTCGTAATTATGTTGCAATATGTTCATAAATGGATTGAATTGTAAACCTTCACATCATTACATATTATAAAGTCGCCGTTTTCCTCTGTCTGTGGCACCGCACTATTCTCCTAAACCACGCAATGGATTTTATGCAGTTTTCACTGATGCCCTAGTCAAACAGACAGCGAACCGAAAGTGTGGCGAAGCGAATTCATTTTGTAATATATGGAATCGTTTTGTACTTGTCACATAGAAAAGCGAAAGCGAACCGATCCGTGCCGATACCGTGGCGAACCGAAAGGCGTGTGACGCCACGACAAACACAAGGCGAGCGCGCGAAGCGAGGCGTGAGCGAGATAGTTGTATTAACTGGCTTTGTATGCTCGACGTCAAACAAAAAGCGAATGCGAGACGCGAAGCGAAGGCAATTCGTGATGGTTGTGTTTATTTACAAAAAAATTAAAGTATTCCGACACGTGGCCATAGTAGATACCTACCGAAAAGTTTATAGAATGTATTAAAAAATACCCAATAATGTTTAATACAACATCACAATCACTATAAAAATACATGTTTGCCATCGATACAATCGCGTCATGGAGAGAATTCGGATTGAAGCTTCGGTTCGCATTCTCCACGTTTTCGGTTCGGTTCGGTTCGCTTGTATGTTTTTTTTTATAAAAGAGGGAGGCAAACGAGCAGGCGGGTCACCTGATGGAGAGTAATCACCGCCGCCCATGGACACCCGCAAAACCAGAGGAATCGCAGGCGCGTTGCCGGCCTTTAAGGGAGGAATAGGTTTAAGGAAGGAATAGGAATTGGGAGGAGGAGGGGGGAAGGGGCCTACGGTACCCTCACTGGTCGGACGAAACACAACAGCACCAAGTGCCATTATTTCACGCCGAATATTCGTGAGAGGGTGGTATTACGCCGGGCGAGCCGGCCCAATGCGTGCTGCAACGCAGCGTGGCTCTACCACTCAGTCAGTGTCACTCATTTAGCACCACCCAGGGATCACGTGTAGGGCTCAAGGGTAAACCTCCGGACGCGAACAACTTTGACCCCCAAAGCAACTTTGACCCTTGAACTTTGACCTTTGAACTTGACTTTGTTTGACAAGGGCTTTAAAGATAAACTGAGACAACTGGACTATAGTCCACTTTTCACCAAATAGCGACTGTACACTCTGCCGTGCTAACGTAGGTTAAAAAAGATTTGGACGATTCAAAGTATTATATTAATTGAGTTTATTGAATACTTAAATATATTTTGCGTTTGAGTTTGAAAGGAAATAGGGATTGGTGGTATTTATTTAGTGACCCGCTTGCTACACACGGCTAAGACAAGATAAGATACCTTTTCTGCTTGCGCGCAACCATCTCGATCCTGTTGAGCGCGGGCACGTCCTCCGGGCACACGCGCAGCGCCGCGAACCCCGGGAACGGCTGCAGGTTGAGCAGCCCGTACACCAGGAACACGCCCGCCACAGACTCCTGAGCAAACCATTGTTGAAAAAGTCTATCAAAAACGTATGTAGAGATTCTCTAATCTAAGAACAAATGCCCCTTCACTAAACGTAATTGTTTCGGCTTCGGCTGATAATGTACAACACCAAAATGTACATACGCAAAATCTACATTATGACAAATGTAATACAGTACGCAAAATGTACAGTTACGCAAAATGTACTTACGCTGAAAGCACATAACGCGAAATGTGTAAAATAGTATATTTCATTACAAGTGCGGAAAGCCTGTCATTGCAAAGAGTTCCGACAAATGTCTACCCGAGCCGAGGCGCAGCCGAAGGTGAGGGTTGACAGTCGGAACAAGTTGCAACGACGGTTCCGCACGTGTGCTGAACAACTTTTTTTTTAAAATACAGTTGCGAAGAAATGAAGCATTTTAATAGAGAATAAATTTGAAAAATGGCGCCAACCGTAAAAGAATAAGCAGATTTTTTTTATTTTCTTTACCCATTCTGGGTAGGCAAAGGGAACTGACGGACGGAAAATGCCCATACAGCCAAGTCTTCAGTAGAATTTTTTTATTGATACCAAATGAAAATGAAATTTAATAAGATGAAATGAAATGAAACCTAACCTAACTCATTGAATTAAATCTGATATTGAAATAAATTAGTAGCTTCTTTTTAGAAATATTTGCACAAATCATAAAAACTTTTATGAATTTTTTTTAGTAAAAACTTCGTGGTTGGTTTTTTTCTTTTTTATTAGACATTATTTTGACAGTTGGGAAAGAGAACGCACGGAAAAGGAGAAAAAGCTCGAGTATGGTATGATTGTAATAGCCCACATCCCGAACGCTATACGTCCCTGCAATACGCCACTTTTTGAGCAACTGTATTATAAAGAAATTTACACATTTTGCGAATTGTTTAGCCGACACTTTAAAAAATTTGCGATTTATTTGTTGAGGTTACAAAGACAAATTATTTATATAAGGAAGTGTATAGAGTGCCACAAGCGGCACTGTATCTCCATCGGTTAGGGAACCGAAGTTTTGCGGTATAATAGTGACGCCGCCTAAGCTGCCGTAAAGTTTTTGATAGACAACAGAAATACTAGCTGCCCTACTCCTGTAGGTCACGTGATAGGTTAGAAATTTCGAGGTTATTTTTTTTATTAGACAACAGAAATCTAACTCCATACAAAAATAGCTTTTGAATATTATGTCGTCTGAACATTACGACAAATAAAAAATATGTTACGGTTCCCGAACTGATTGAGATAGAATGCCGCTTGTGGCACTCTATACGCTTCGTACTGAGAAAGAAGATCTCAAACAGTTCTTCTCCAGAAGCAGTAAAAACTTCAAATTGATTCACGGGGCTATCGGCTGATACTACCGAAACAGATGCCATACCCACCGCAAAGAAACCCACCAAACCACCACCTATATTGTTAAATGGCGTAGAAGATGTCAATAAGCTCATCGAACTACTAGAAACTGTTGCTAATAAAGATCAGTTTTCTTTTAAAATTGTTAACAGAAGCCAGTTAAGAATTAGTAGCGTAGACATCGAAAGCTATAAACAAATTATAAACGTAGTCAGACAAAATGGATTAATCGGCCACACATTTAATCGGAAAGACCAGAGGAGCTATAGGGTGGTGATACGAAACCTGCATCCAACAACACCAATATCTGCAATCAAAGAGGATATTGAAGCTACGGGAAACACAGTGACAGGTGAAATCATAAACGCAAATTTCAGACCTGATAAAAAATGTACATCTACGTTCTTTGTAAATCTTCTACCTGGACCAAACAATAAGACTGTCAAAGAACTAAAATACATTTACCATCAGTCTGTTATCATAGAAGACCCGAAAAAGAGAAAATCAATTGTACAATGCCAAAGATGCCAACAATATGGACACTCTAAAAATTATTGTATGCGTCCGTATCGTTGCGTAAAATGTGGGCAATCTCATAAAACATCAGACTGTCAGAAACGTGACCGTACCACTCCCGCCCAATGTGCTCTCTGCAATGGCTCACATCCGGCAAATTATAAAGGGTGCGAAGTATACAGAGAAATTCTCCTAAGAAGCTCTAAGACACAAAATGAAACAGCAAAAAAATATCAACAAATACCTCAACCTATTAAAATAAGCGATAGTCCGTTGCCACGCATTAGTCCTAAGACAAATGAAAAACTTGAAGACAAAAGAAAGAAATACTCCGATGCCACACGTAACAAAAAAGAACCTGCCCTAAACACTCCTGATTCCCAACCAAATTTCAATTTAGAACAAATATTGCTCAAACAGACTGAGAAATTTGACTATATCCTCCAACAGATGAGTACCCTGATGATGCTCATAACACGCCTTGTCGACAAACTGTCTTAATGGCGGGCATTCGAATAGCAACATGGAACATTAATGGATTGACTCCAAATAAAAACGATGCAGAAATGCTAATGATCCAACAAAATTTGGACCTACTATTAGTGTCAGAAGCTCACTGTACCTCTACAACGAACCTTAAGTTCAAAAATTATGTGTGCTATATCACCTTGCATCCAGATGGGACTGGGCATGTTGGTTCCGCGATTATTGTGGAAAAATAGCTTAAACATCACCTAATGCCTGAATATAAAACCTCTCACTTACAGGCCACTACAATAGCAGTTGATGATGGAGTATGATGAGATGTACACAGATTACTTTAAGACACTTGGCAATCGATTCCTAGCTGGCGGAGATTGGAACTCCAAAAACACACACTGGGGATCTAGGTTAACCAGCACCAGAGGAAGACAGTTGAAGCTCAGCATAGATGCCAATAACCTAACAACGGCGTCTTCATGTGAACCTACATATTGGCCGGCAGATACCTCTAAAATACCAGACCTGCTTGACTTTTTCGTACTTAAAGGGTTTTCTTTTTACTATCTTAAGTGTGAGTCCTGCGACGACGGGTCTTCGGATCACACGCCAGTACTGCTCACTCTAAGCACGAAAATTATAAAACACAACAGGCCTGAAAGACTGTATAATAAAAAAACAGACTGGAATTCATTGAGAGAGTATATTGATGAGAATATGAAGTTAAAAGTTGCTCTTAAGACACCTGATGACATCGAGATCGCAACTAAATCACAAACCTCATTCAAGAGGCCTGCTGGAGGACTACACCTCTCCTAGAACATAAGGATATAATTCAGAATTACCCTCTTGAAATAAAAAAAGGCGTCTTAGAAAGGCGTAGACTGCGTCGTGTATGGCAACAGAGTAGACTAGCATCTGATAAAACCAGATTCAATAGGCAGGCCTCGCATCTAAGAGATATGCTAAACTCCTGGCACAATAAGACTCTCGAAGATCAACTCGAATCTCTTACAGCCACTGCAGCCACTGATTACTCACTGTGGAAATTCACGAAGACATATGACAGACCACAGCTGGCAAAACCTCCACTTAGAAGCAACAGTGGCTGGGCCCGCACATCGCAGGAAAAGGCAGACATATTCGCAGAACACCTAGCGAATGTATTCCGCCAGAATGACGCCAGTGACACAGATTCTGAAGAGGTGGAATCTATTCTTACCCAATCTCTGCAAATGTCGCTCCCACCTGCGCCCGTCACGGTGCGGGAAGTTTGGAAAACTATAAGCAACCTGAAGGATAAAAAGGCACCAGGATATGACCAAATTTCAAAGGAAATTTTGAAAGAACTTCCAAGGAAAGCTGTAGTTTTCCTGACAATGCTCTATAATGGAATTCTCAGAGTGCAACACTTTCCATATCTTTGGAAGGTATCACAAATCCTTATGATACATAAGACAGGCAAACCTGCAAATCAAGCGGCTTCGTATAGACCCATCAGTCTATTACCCGTTCTATTGAAAGTCTGTGAAAAACTAATTCTCCACCGAATTATGCCTTTAGTAGAAATAAATAATACCATCCCTAACCACCAATTTGGCTTTAGGCAGCAACACTCTACTGTCGAACAATTGCACCGAGTGGTTGAAAACATCATAAAATCGCTAGAGAAAGAGTACTGTTCATCTGCATTCTTGGACATTCAGCAGGCTTTTGACAAGGTCTGGCATGAGGGCCTCCTCTGTAAAATAAAGACAAGCCTTCCTCACAGTTACTTTATTCTGCTGAAATCATACCTAACTGAGCGAATCTTTCAAGTAAAAGAATCAGATTCGACCTCCAGATTCTACGAAATAAAAGCAGGAGTGCCTCAGGGTTCGGTGCTTGGTCCAATCCTGTATATTGTATACACCTCAGACCTACCACAGGTAGACGGAGTCATGGTGGCTACATATGCAGACGACACCGCAATAATGGCGAGCGACAAAGACCCTAATGCAGCTACAGAGCAATTACAACTAGGGCTTGACGGTGTTACCAAGTGGATGCAAAAATGGAGAATAAAAAGTAGCGCGACTAAATCTGTGCATGTCACTTTCACACTTCGGAGAGCAAATTGTCCTCCTGTGTACCTGGAAAATACTATAAAGATAGTGTCAGGTATCTGGGCCTACACTTGGATCGTCGTTTGACGTGAAATCAGCATATTAAAAGCAAGAGAGACGAAATCAATATACGACATAGAAAGCTCTATTGGATGTTGGGACGTAACAGCAAGCTATCCATAGATAACAAACTCCTCATATATAAATCTATTTTAAAACCTACCTGGATGTATGGCATTCAACTTTGGGGGAGTGCTAGCAATTCAAACATCGCAATGTTGCAAAGAATGCAAAATGTAATCTTAAGGACAATGGCTCAGGTTCCCTGGTTCATTACAAACACCGAAATCCACAAAAATCTGAATATAGCTACTGTGAAAGAAGAGATTCAGAAATACATAGAAAAATACAAAAAGCGACTCGAAAAAAACCCAAACGCCCTTGCTGTGGGTTTAACCAGGCGCAGTTACCATAAACATCTTAAAAGAAAAGACATATTACCCTAAGATTATTATCTTCCAAAGTGCAATGAGTAGCTGCCTTCGCTGGAGGACGCACTCGACCTAACAAGAACACACAGACTATCTGCTTATAGTTGACTACTGATTGCAGATAAACACACATAATAATTTTAAAAAAAAATGTGCTTTCAGCGTAAGTACATTTTGCGTAAGTACTGTACATTAGTCATGGTTTTTTTTTATTTTTTTATACTAAGCCCGGCAAATGACCCCACTCCATCTGATGTTAAGTGGAAATGAAGTCCAGGCGCGAGGACAACTGGTGCAGCGTAAGAGACGTAGCATCTGTCACCGTCACTCTGCCGGCCTACAAAGTGCTTCTTCACGCCTCATTTGAAGGACCCTATGTCGCTTGTAGGAGGGAATACGTGTGCTGGTAAACTATTCCATCTTTTGGAAGTGCGGCAAAGAAACGAGTCACCAAATTTCTATGTGCGTGATGCAATATTAGAGACTGTAAATTGGTGACTTCGGAGAGCAGCACGCGTACTCCTATGGAGGAAGGGAGAAGGAGGGATGATGTAGATTTTGCGTATGTACATTTTGGTGTTTGCACATTATGCGTGCAGTTAGCATTTTGCGTGTTGTACATTATCAGCTGAAGCCGTTGTTTCAAGGTAAGAAGAAATTTGTATTGTGATACAAATAATGTGCACAAATATTCTCACCTCAATGTTGCTTGTGTTTGCAGTCATGTAATGCTTGGCAATGTGTATCACTTCTTCAGATAATTCGGCAAGCTCCGCCCCTGATGTACGGCCACTGAAAGATATTCATTAATCCGTGACATAAGTAGAAAGTCTGCCTGGTTAGATACCACCATCTTATCTAAGTATGACGACTTAACAACTTTGTTTATAGCATTGTTGTGTTCTGACAGTTTAAGAGATAAGATGGCTCAGTATTCCAAAGGGAGCCATCGAATTTTGAGGTGATTTTTTTTTGCGTAAAGAACTCCTAATTAGGATCAAGTACACGAATTTTTATCGCTCGGAATTAAATAGGACTCTCACAATAAATTATTGAAAATAATTAATTTGTAGGTTAACATTAGTTTGTATAGTGAAGTGACAGCTCTTTTGCCAACTTTCCAACGTAAAAACGCGCGCGTATATGTAGTACAATAGTAACAGAACCGAAGCAGGGGGCAGTTTTTGTATGTGCGATGTTTTTATACATACTCTCTCCCCTTTCCCTACCTAAAGGGGGATTTTTAGATAACAGAAATACTAGCTGCCCTACCCCTGTAGGTCACGTGATAGGTTAGTAGCAATTTGAAAAATTGAAAATTCGATTTAAAAAAAAGTATGCGTTTCCGAGTTTGGCGCTTTGGGAAGGGGGGAGGGGTATTCCCCCCTACCCCCTCCCCTCCCCCTCAAATTAGGGGGTCCCCTTTGGAATTTAGAAACGATAAGATAGCCAGTTCCGCAGTGGTTGAGGATTCCGGGTGAAACCTGTTTCCCCTTCTGCCTTATTGTCATTTGTCCATCAGGTGCTTACCTATTGAAGAATATTAAAAAGAAGACCAGGACATTGCTAACCGGATTGTTAAAGCCAAATGGGGATGGATAAGGCAGACTTAAAAAGCACTAACAGCAACGAAGTACACAAAGATTTACTCCCCGCTGGGAATCGAACCTGGGACCGCTGGGTCTTAGATCGGTGGCCGTGCCACTAGACCACAGAGGCAGTTAAACATACAGCGCCATCCTCCTTTACTTACTAGTATATGTATCCGAATTGCATATCTTTCCATATCTCACAGAACGTCTCATACGTCAAGGAGTCTGTCTTCAGCCAGCGGTGTATCAACTCCTCGCAGTCGTCAGCAAAACCATCGGCGATGTGCACTTGGTGGATGAAATTGGGACCTTTATGTAAATAAATACAAGTCTAAAGTAGGTACAGGATAAGATGGAAAACGAAAACATTACACGTTCGAGTGGTAAATCGAATACTTACGGGACATAGTTGTCATTATGAAGATTTAAATGATACACAAATCTGAGTTATTAAAGAAACATTGTCTTAATTTTATTGTTGTATTTAATAGTAATTAATCCAACCAATCCACTAACCCAGATGTATGTACTTGACATTGACAGTTGGTTATTTTTTTTATATTTGTTCCGTGAAGGAACAGGCTAAGATCAGACCATACTGCCTAGTCATTAGTATTTTTATTTCTTTTTTTCTCCCTTGATGATAATGAGTGGTGATTAAGATGATGAATGATAAATGATGTTCCCGAAACCCCTTTAGCCCTCAGTAAGGATGTGGGACTTTACCGAGGTCTCACACGGACTTCTTGAGAGAATTTGAAAAGTGATGTTGCACTGTTTTGTTACATTTGCCAACACTTATGCACGTTCACAAACACTTAACGGTTAATAATCCACTATTATTTCACATTAATGTTCGAAAAAACAAGAATTTTAGAAAATAAAACAAAACTGCAGACATGACGGTTTACTTTCCCGCCAAGAAGTCCTCTTTTTCTGACAGTTGGTTTGGTTTTGACAGTAGGTATAATATGGTAGTGTTGCTTAGCGCTAAACAACAAATCAAGGTCTGTCGATGGTAAAGGCGTAAGCGTAGTAATCACAGACTTACTAGAGATGCTACGTAGTAACTAATAGTATCGATAGTACCGTCACGTGCCAATACTATCGATAGTACCAATACCACTTTATGAGCAACACTATTGATAACAGCAATAGTAACGATTATTTTTTTGTACAGACTACCTCCCGATTTTTTCAATAGGTACTATGGAATGCAATAAGCATCGTTAATACAATCGAATTCCTGAAGGTTTTCAAGTATAACAGTCGATCATCAAACTATGGATTGTTCAGCATTACTAGTTGACAGTAGTGTTTTTTTTAAATAAGATTAGAAAAGGCTAAAGAAAGGGATTAGACTCATACAGCCTTCTCTTTATCATTTAGCTAGACTATTTTTAGTTTGATGATTAGGATTTTCGAGATGGCTTAGATTTCTTTTTAAACACTTCACTTCGCGCGCGCTTCCCCCGGAATCTTTAACCACTGAGGGACTGGCTCTCTTGTCTCTAAACTGTCGGAACACAACAATGCTATTAACATTGTTGTCATGACGTTAGGATTTAGATAAGATAGGCCCTACTACCAGCCAAACCAAGTAGGTACGCAAAGACGTACCCTCCGCTAGGAATCGAACCCGGGACCTGGGGCCCAAGTCTGCTAATTTACGAATGGCATAATTGAATCGCAATTGGATCGTATTGTAATTGCTTGACACATTTGGTATTCTCTTACTGATATAAGAATACCAAATGTGTCAAACAATTACAATGCGATCCAATTGCGATTCAATTATGCCATTCGTAAATTAGCAGACTTGGGCCCCTGGTGGTTTAGCAACTAGACCACAGAGGCGGTTAGAACTTTGTAGGCTACAACAATGTTAATAGCTTCGTTGTGTTTTATTCCGTTAGTTAGATATGAGACCAAGTTCGTATCCTCAAATGGTTAGTCAGAGACTAGGCAATGAAGACAGCAAAGTCCTCTACCATAGTCCACTTTTCACCAAATAGACATGCGCACAGCGTGACAGATGGTGAGCCTATAGCCGCTCTATGCTGTTGAATGTATGTGCATTCTTTAGTCCGTTAGTCGCCTTTTACGACACCTAAGGGAATAGAGGGGTGGTAGTATTTTTTACCGCTACGCGCTTCGTTCGTTAGCAGTTAGAAATTCCGGGTAAATTGCGCTTCCACTTCAGAATAATAACGCTTCCAATTTCGTCCCATTGTCACGTACAAAGGTGAAATGAAGGTCAAACGTTTAGCATGTGTATTTAGTAAAAAAGGTTACATCTATAATAGCAGTGTTAAAATTAGATTTCACTTATGAAGTTAATAAGACTTGTTGATGTGACTTTGACTGCAATCTGCAACTTCCACCTGTATTTACAAATAGTAAGGATTTCGCATGCCTAAGTAGTATTAAAAAAATAAATTAGAGTTTTACAATTAAATACTTTATTTATTCAACTACATAACACTAACGAACGCATTGCAATGCATCGACTCCAAAACCCAGTCTTCAACCACTCAATAAAACACTGTTTATGCTTACGATTATTTAATTATTGATTTCTTTTGTTACGATTTGGTAATTTGTTGAAACTATCGCATCTTACAAATTGCGTGTGGCAACACTTTGCGCCACGGTATAATGGCTGTGCGCGATTGTAGATGCGGCGTGGCAGATGTTGTTAATTAAATCACTACTTTTTATTACAGCTAAGTAGGAATATCACTTAGATGAGAGGCTTCTCGATCAATTTGTACCAGTGACCGCACTCACAGCGGCGGGGGTGACCCTGCAAACGAGAATTCCACCGATAAAATTATGGTAAAAGAACATGCAGACGACGATGTCAAGAAAACCAATAGCCTTACCTAAGTCATCAAGTAAGGCTTTGACTAGGACTTTACCCTTTAACGAGCACAACATGTTGAACATTTTTATTGGTTTTTGACCTTATCTCAATTAAGCCTAGTACGCACCAGCGCAGCCCCCCTAGACAAACACGACGAACGACACAAACGCTCACCCCCAGTCTATTAGCAATTCGTCGTACACTGGACGCGAGCTGCTGTTTTTTGCACTAGCAATGGGCGACATGGCTGACAGCCCAAATTAAAAAATAAAAATAAGTTCAAAAACACTCGATAGATGGCGTTTTATGAAAGCCGAGCCGTACACAAAGGCTGTAATAAATTGTGCACTTTTGCTTGTCAACCAAAAAATAAAAAAATAGTATTTTCATTTCAGGACCTATTTCTATTTTCCATAATTTCGTTTACAGGTTGACAGTTGCACAAAATTGATATTTTCTAAAACCATTACGCAGCCATACACGTGGAAAATCGCCCATTGGCACAATACACACAGTTCACGACCATAAAATTACTAGGTATACCTTCCGCTAGTTATAGTATTTATGTTCACGACGAATTACGAAAAGACAGTTAGTGAGAATTTAACACCTGTCTAGGCCCTCTGTTCTAGTAATTTAGTCGAGAAGCAATACTTTACTTCGCATCTTTGCCCTATAATCAAACTAGAAAGTAAGAAAGAAAAAACAAGCGAATCAAAGGAAGCAATGCCAAGCCACTTAATTAGTAGCACAGGTGCGAACAAGGTTTTAATCGAAGCCAATAGCCTAACGGCCAAGATTAATACCGTTTGGGTATCTGTCGTTTTGCCTACTAGAGTAAGAGATCTATATAAATAAAAATAAATTGTCTTATATTACTATCAGTTATTCTGTGACAAAACTGGCAATAACCTTCAACCGATTTTCAACTTCACTCTGTAGCATGTTTATTTCGGGGAAGGCTAACATGCATCCATACTTATTATAGTATAAATATATTCTATACTCATGTGCAGACGCTAGTGCAATCGCTATTTGGTGAAAAGTGGACTATGGTAGAGGACTGCATTTGCTGTCATCATTGCCTAGTCTCTGACTAACCCTACGGGGATATAAGTAGTGAACCAGTCAAAAAAACAGTTTAGCATAATATTACTGTGTTAAAATAGTTTAAAGACATTGTGTGAAGCCAGAATTTAAGTAAGCCGTACAGAACAAATCCCTTGTTCTGTTTAAACTATGTCAACAATAAAAAGTGACAGAGAGAGAAGAGACAGAGAAAAAAATATTGAAACCCGCACGCCGCAATAGGGAACGTTAACATGATTAGAAGTGTTCGCAACGGCTACATATTGCCAATGCGTTATAACGATATGCTATTTTAAAATAACCTAATATTTTTTAAGCTCTAATATATTAGTTTAGTAGAACATTAGTAATATCCACAATAACTTCGTCGAGCGTTCGTTGGCTCGTTGCGTAAATCGTTGGCGTTGCAGTATACATTATGCTGTAAATGATAAATGTTATAATATTATTAACTCTAAGAAACTTGATTTCTTTATTTTATTGGAGAAAAATATATTAAAAGTAAAAGTGCAACACCAACACAAAAAAAAACATTTATAAATCACAGCATGTTTATATAAGAGCAATGAATAACAATTAACAAGTAAAACAGTTAAGTATTGTTTTATTTTGCCAAAAAAATAAACTCATTGAACTTTCCTTTGTAGATAATTTACACACACTACACACAGCCTTTTTAGCAACATCGTCCACATCACTGAAATACTTCCAAAAATGGCTGTTGCGCAGCATTTTTCCTAAACTATTATTTATTTACAAACACCTAATAAACTAAAATCTAATACACTACCTACCTATTATAATTAAAACTATGCACACACAATTATCTACACCAAAATTACCAACAATATCAAAACAACAGCTAGAAAACCGGCCGCGTAGGTACTTATGGTACGTTTGAATTCGAAAAATAATAGTAATTCGATATGGACATGCAGAGCAGGACAAAAGTAATATATTACTTTTGTCCTGCTCTAATATAAAATCCAGCGATCAACAATAATATTAGATCTTATCCCTTTGCAATAAAACACAATTCAATCTACGGCAGTTGCGGTACTACTAGTTAGTTTATGCAGGCTCCAATAGATGGCGTTCTACGTAAATTTTTGTTAGCTGTGAAAATTAATATTTAGATACTATTATATTAGGTGTGCCTAATATTTAAATATATACTAATAAATGAATATAAATCAATATTAGTAATATTTATTCTGCTACCTAATATAACGCACACCCTTAAACATGATTGCGCTCAAGTACAAAAAAAATGTCCCGCTCGAGCAGTTATATATACAGCTTGTATCAAGCAGGGCCAGCCATATTTCACGTACCTAATCACTTACTTTTAGTGAGCTGGTACACATAAAAACATTTCTTGATATCTCGGGCATTGTGGAAGTACATACTTTTAAAAATAATACGAGTTTATCGACATTATGACAACACTATCAATCAGCTGATTGGAGTAATGAACTCTGTCTAGTGTTACTTCCTCCTTTGCCTCTGCTGTGACCCTAGTATTTTTGTGCCTATTGTGCTGTCCACCCGCTTTCAACTATTTATTTTTGATAAAGTTTAAAGGGTTCCGTGTTGTTATTTTTTTCACTAAGAACATAAGTTACAACTACCAACTTTTATTAGTTAGAAAAGAAAATTGAGACGTTCATTTAGTCAATTATTCTGTGTTCCTTTCACCAGGTCAGGTCATACGAAACGCACTGAGAAGTGTCTTACTTCGCATAGCATTTCTACTTTGCTTAGACCGCGATTTTCTAAGCAACACATAGACGCTGTGATTGCAGTCTCTTTCCGATTCTATGGATATGAAAGAGGCAGAGTCAATTCTCAGCGCTGCGGCAGCCGCTACTACCAAGTCTTTACCTTAGAGAATCGCACTGCTGAACAATAACTAAAGCAGTATTGTTCTGAGGCTTAGACAAGTAAATGTTTGTGAATACGGGTTTCATTCAGCACTGTACTAAACTCACCCGTTTACACGCAGTAAAAATAACAAAACAAAAAAATCTGTCACCATGTGAGTTTTCATTGTAACTTTTATGTCGGCTCTAAAAAAACAGAAAATTATAATGTTAATAATTTGAACAGTGATAAAAAAAATGACTTAACTAATTTAAAAATATTGCTAGTTTTCGTAACTTAGTCTAATTTACGAGCCCTAAAAAGTATGGGCGGTATTAACTTATTGGCGGTATTGGTACTAGGAGTCACTCCTGGTATGGGCGGAGTCACAAGAAAGCGTGCGCGTGCGTCTTTCTCCTTAATGGGTTCTGTAGCTCATTTTATTTTTCTAACCGCTTTGGTTGACCCGCTATAAATGTAAGCACTCCTGAAATCCTAACTAGTGTGATACAACATAGTTAAACTTTACTAATTAACTAAATTTAACGAGGTTGTATCACACGAAGTTTCAATACTTAACACATTCGTTTTTGTTTACAACAATAATGTTAATAAGAATACCATTTTTAAACATCTGTGACATGTACTAAATAAAACTTACGTGTGATGGAAGATTTTATCACTAATTGACCAAATCAATGGCAACAAACCTAAAAATAATACGCAGCGCTTAAGCCAGTTTACACTTTGGTAGTATTTTGTGATGAATTGATGAATAACTTAACTAATTTAAAAATATTGCTAGTTTTCGTAACTGTAGTCTAAATTTCGAACCCTAAAAACTACTAGGGTTATGGGCGGTATTAACTTCTAGAACCCCAAGCGGTCGCATGAGACCGCAGTTGACAGTGCGCGCATTTCAGTGCCTTTGTGGGAGCGGGCAAACTACATTTTCCGAATTCTAAGTACCAGGAGTAGGCGGCACACCCCACAATAGCAACGCCCAACGGTACGGTAGGTTAGTTTGCATGTTTGCCTACAATTTTTTCGCAGTTGTTTGTGAAAGCTTGCAGAGTGCATACCTACTTTTAGTTATTTTTTTGCTGTTTGGTTTCGATTCGACTACCTATTAAATTAATATGGCATTTCTAAGTAATCAGGAGTATTACGAAATTATTCTTTGTGTCGGAGCAGCTAATGGCAGTCTCCGTGGTGCTCGTGAACTGTATCGCGAGAGATTCATCGAGGGCAGACCAGAAGCTGAGCAGCAACGCTTGCCATCGGCAGATTGCTTTCGATGAATGGTCATGCGTCTCCAGCAGACTGGATCCTTTCGTGGGACGAGTCTGGAGGTCCAGCCAAATATGCGGGACCCGGGTTTTGAGGAGACTGTGTTGGAGCCACTTTGTAAACTGTTTATTGTGAAGTGCAGTGGACTACACGTGCTTCGCTTTACCTCTCAAGCCCCAAGCGGCAAGAAGTGAATCTTTGTGTGCTGTTTTTATCAGATTTATCTAATGTAAGTACTTTTGTATATTAGAAAATTATTATTCTGACTAATGATCAGTATGTAATAAGTTGTAAGAAATACATCGAAATACGAGTAAAATAATACGTGGTGTAATCCGTTAGCATGTTTCCAATTTCCGAGTGAATTGTAACAATATTTGTTTTGTTTACTGTTACATGATAACTTTGTTATTTTTATTGTTTTAAACAGTTTTTAGCTTGACAATTTTTTTTTATCGACTGACCGTGAGTTAGTGAATTTCTCCAATGAATATTGATCCTTAGAACCTAACGATAAAGTTCAAAATTGATTGTACCGGCCGGTCGAGAACTGACGAGCCAGAGTGAGGCCAGTAAGTGGGGAAATCTTGTTGGCGTAAAACCATTTGGAGTGACGCTACAGTTTTACGCCAGGACTGACGCGCAAAACTGATCGTCAGTGGCCAGCTTAAGAGTAGTACGATTATCTATTCTGTGACTACACCTCAAAGTGCTTCGCTTTAGTTGTATTGAGTTATTTCTAAAATAAGTCATTTTAATCTAAGACCTATGTAGGTACCTACCTACTCGTAGGTAAGCGTACCTATCTACTTTAGAGTCGAAACAATGTGACTGTAAAATGAAAATATTTTTTACTTTGATAATAATTACTTAGGTAGGTAGGTACCTACTTAATACAAATTATTAAATCACGAAAGTAAAATAGCTGCCTACTTATCTCTTTGTTTAACAAATCCAACAAAAAATGCCTCCAAGCGACTGCCAACAAACAACCCAGGCGGGTTGTTTGTGTCAAATGTGCCGCCATGGTCAAAGGTTTTTGATTTTCGCCGCCCGCCGCCGTCACAGTAAAACCTCTTGTTTGTAAAACTGTGCGCCTGGTAGGGGGCGGAGGTGTGACTGACTAGGGCACGCAGTTTTATAAACAAGAGTTGCACTGTAGGCAGTATATCATACAGAGTTCATGACCCTGCTAGTGATGGCATTAGCTTGTTCTGATTTTAAATTAACGACAGATTAACTTTGTTTGTAAATGCAAAAACAAATTAAATTGAGCTTATCTTACTAGGGTACATAAAGAAAGGGTCTATACTAGGGTTAATTTGAAACCCTGGATTAAGGCTGGCCCCGCTTGATACACGCTGTATGTATGTATATCTTATACACTAGCTTGGTCGGTAAAGAGCCACCACCTTCGCTCACCACTGTTTCTGATTATGTTATGTGTATTTCTGTGCATCAACATCAGCATTTAAACGTCTCACTGCTGGTCATAGGCCTACCCGCATGGACCACAGCACATGGGAAATATTGGGTCATAACACACCACACTGGCCCAATGCGGTTTGGACCGGTTTTTACAAATGCCATCTCAACAACCGGGACCAACAGCTTTACATGCCATCCGAAGCATGAAGGAGCTCGAGATGTTTTAATTTGAAAAACAAACGTGTTATCCAGCTCTTCCGTGCAGTAAATAACATAAATAGAAGTACATTTTAAGCATGATATTGTTAAGATTACCTTGTGTACCCAGAGCCAAGTAACAGCCGTGGCGTGTTCTTCGCCTGAAACAAAGCATAATGAAAATAAATTATACATACATACATAGTATCCATAAATACAGTGACAATTATGTTATACCTAAACACTGTCATTAATAAACGTTGAATAAAGTTACACTTAGGATTAAAATGATGCTGTCTCTATCTGTCTTCATTTACAAAAACGAGACAGCGTCACTTTAAACCGAGGTGTAACATTTGACCATATTAATAAGACGGAAAGGGTTTAGGGGCATAAACATACTTAATTTACAAAAAAAACACCCAGAACCAAAATTGATTTAGAAAGTAGATATTTCTAGATTGACCCGACCGGGAATCGAATCCGGGTCCTCAGAAATGGCGACGACAGAACCGGCGCGCTAACTACACGACCATGTGTTTTATATGAATTTGTTGTATCTCATCAAGTGGGCAATCATCTTTCCCTTTACTATTTATTTATTTATACTATTCCCTGACTTTGACCGTGTCGCGTTGCGGTGAAAGAATACGACCACCTCTTCCCTTGGTTGTCGTAAAGGCGACTAACTTACTAAAGACCCCTCAGGCTAAGAACGTCAACTTCCTAAAATGACAAGTTCCGAAAACGACAACTTCCTAAAACGTCTATTCCAAAATAGTCAATTTCCGAAAATGTCAATTCCGAAAATGACAAATTCCGAAAATGACAACTTACTAATAAGGGGGGGGGGGGGTACCTATTATGGGGTGTGAAATTTGACCCTCAGTTGTGAAATGTCAAATTTATACGTATTAGATTGTACCGTATGGTCATAAATGTTCCGTAGTAGCAAGTAATATCTGACTGGATGTTTGTGTTGTACCTTTGAATTACTTACTTTGTTTTTCATAGTGTTTGTAATAATGACAATGTTGTCGTTTTGGATGTTGTCATTCTAAAGTGTTGTTATTTTAGGAAGTTGTCGTTTTAGGAAGTTGTCGTTTTAGGAAGTTGTCATTTTAGGAAGTTGTCATTTTAGTAAAATGTCGTTTTAGGAAGTGGACTTTTTCAGCCTGAAGGCTAAAGACTGCACATACAACTAACAGCTTAGACCAGGGCTCACCCCCTGTCACGCTGAGCACATGTGCAGTCGCTATTTGGTGAAAAGTGGACTATGGCAGAGGACTGCTTTTGCTATCCTCATAACCTAGTCTCTGACTAACCCTTCGGGAATAATAGTTGTGATTATGTGTCTTATCTTATCTAGTAGGGCCTGCAGGTCTCGCCCTCGCAGCAGCCCGTCGACCCATTGGGATCTTTTGTGCAAGAAGAAGACTACAAAACTTACAAATGCATCCTACAATGCGGGCGTCGAAGCATGACGGCACCAGTGTGGGCTTGTCGCGCGTGCCGGCCGCTTTCTTCAGCACTTTCAAGTTGAAGGGGTCGTCGTCGCCTGCTTGCATGGCCATCAGCTCCTTCCTCTCCATGCCGGTCGCATGCTCAAGGGGATCGGGCATCACTGGAAAGAAACAGTAGTACATAAGTATAGAAAAATGTTAATGGCTTACCTTGGCCCTTAAAATTTTTATAATTAAATAAATTTGTAAACACTCACACCAATTATCTAAACCAAGATAAGCTTCTTTTAAAACTCGTTAATATGGTAAGATAACGGATAAATATACATATACATAAAAAAACACCCAGACCCAAAAATCAATTTAGAAAAACAGTTTTGTCTAAATTGATCCGACCGGGAATTAAACCTGGGACCTCAGAGATGGCGCGACGCCAGACCCGGCGTGCTAACCACTTAACCGCGGGAGTCGTCGATATTTGTATAGTAATAGCTGTTTGCCTTCCTAATAATAAATAAATAAATAAATAATATGTGGTTGCGGCCCATTATGAAAAGAATGCTACTAAGTACCACCAACCTATTTCTTCTCTTAGGTGTCATAACAGGCCACTAATGGACTAAGAACTGCTTATAAATCTAACAGAATAGAGCGGTGATGAGCTCACCACCTTTCATGCTAAGCATATGTGTAGTTTACAAGTTATTACAAACAAAAGTAATATATATAGCAAATTAATTAAATGTACAATTTAATTAATAAAATATTTCCAAATTAAGCCTATAATTAAACTTTAAAGGCTATGACTCAATAAATTTTGTAAAACAAGAATTCTATGCTAATCCTTAGCAAGCTAGGTAGATGAATCTTTAATTTTATAGCGGTAATTTATTACTGTATGTCATATTAACACTTCCCGGCTAGAAAAATGTCACAACACATATTAGGTAAAAAAGACATAATCACAGCATTTAACCCTTGAGGATCGTAAAACCAGACACAATTGAAATTCTATTGTTTCGTGACCGCCGGGGGTCGAATCATCCTTGACCGGTTAAATAGCGCGTATTTCATTTGTTCGGCTGTATAAATGTCGTTATTATGTTGCGCGAGCTGTTTCGCTCCGAAAACCGGCGTGAACAGTGTCACAATTTGTGTTCTGTGGTGTCACATTTGGGTTAATACAGAGTAGACGTGTACTGTGTCACCAGAAAAGCGTATTAACGTGTGATGTGACTTTTTATCAGTAAATTTTATGTTTTAAAATTAAGCCAAAACTTCGTTTTTCATGTGGCGCCAGAAAAGCGTATTAATGTGTGATATGTCTTTTTATCGGTAAATTTTATGTTTAAAATTAAGCCAAACTTCGAAAAAGGTTTGTTTTACATGTTTTTATTTTAATAAAAGTAATAGTGACTACAGAAATTTTAATCGAAAAAAGAGTCATAATATATGTACATAAAATCAAAAGTTTCTTAAAAGTTACTTAAAAAATTACAATTTTACTGTTAAATTTAAAGCCCTTTATTAAACATATAAATAAGCTATTTACACATAAAACTTCAGTCATCTGACTATTATAGTTTTTCAATTATTGACATATAAATGAACTAAAAACTATAAAAGTTACATATTCTCGAAACGGCTATTTTGTATTGTGACACTTTTTTTGCCAGGAAGCGTCATCATCATCATTATAACCCGCCTGTATAAGTCCGCTCTTTGGACATGTTAGTACTTCGTTATTGTAAGTTTTCCCAAGTAAAAAAAAAGACTGTATCAGTCTAGTGCAAATGGAAAGCAGTGGTCTGCCTGCTCTTCTGAGAAACGGGCATAATGTATGCATGTGTCAGTCCACTACCAAACAAAATAATGAAATATAAACAAAAGCTTCTCCAAAGACATGCAGTAAAGCCTAATATTACTAAATAAAAATTTAAGCCATAGAGAAAAAATAAATGTGGCCTTTTAGATCTGCTGTGCAGTTCAATCTATGTTAACATGAATCAAACTTCTTTATTTAATAATCATCAGGGTCATTGGACTGCTTCAGTTTCAGACAATTTGTTTATGCAGTGTACTGGGACTGGGACAGAATTTGATA
This sequence comes from Scoparia ambigualis, assembly GCA_963921215.1. NCBI lineage: Eukaryota > Metazoa > Arthropoda > Insecta > Lepidoptera > Crambidae > Scoparia > Scoparia ambigualis. The sequence goes on along the minus strand of OY992514.1, from coordinate 24,710,175 downwards.
ATAAATACAAAAAAAAAATTCAATATACTTTAATGTTTTATATTTTAGCGTTTTATTAATGCTTAAATATACTTAAGTAAAATTCTTTAAACACTGAAAAAAGACGACAACCTCAGGCGGGAATCGAACCACGCACCTACCGCATCCTGGGCGGCTGCCTTAACCACTTGGCTACCGAGGTCTGGCTTTCAACCGTCGAAATTTGTCAGTGCTTGATGCTTATGTTTTTAGTCAACATTATATATATATGTAACAATATACTTTATATATTACTATGAATCCCCTTCATTTTTTGGCTATAATCTGAGTAATGTACCCTATATAAATAAATATTCATATTCAGAAAAGACATTTATGTTTACACAAGATACAAATAATAATCATATCAATGTTGAATTTTATTAATAATTTGGTTCAATGGAGTATAAGTCTAGTAATTTAGGTAGTTGTTGTAACGTAATAAATTTATACATTAATAGGAAGTTCAAGGCTTGTGAAAAACTACATGATAAAAAAGGGAAGGGCTTCGTCTTCAACTTATTAGTATTTTTTATACAACATGATTTAGGGTACCTACTATTTTCATTATGATAAGATAAACAGATAACCTACAAATCAATAACGATTTGTACTGATTCTGATTCAGATTGAAATATGCTTTAACAACACTCTGACCAAGATATTCTTAAATCTTCTTACGAAAGGTTAAAAAAAGGGAAAACTCAATTTGAATTAAGTAAATCAATAAAACGTGCATGTTCCGAAACTTTTTTTTTACATTAACAAACAATACGTTGAGCGGTATTACATTAATGTTTACAGTATATTGTTTGGAGATAAAGGAAATGATAAATAAATAGTAAATCAACATTTCCTCTCATAAAATTTCCAAAGAAAATACTTTTTTGACATTACGTAACTTAGAATTTTGACAGATAGTTTTACAATTTTCGTTTCGCACGGAATTGTGAGAGACAATCTTACTTTTGTCGGCATATCCCCTTCGGGCTGTAGAGAACAGGACACTTCTAATGGCATTTCCGCGGATAATTTGTCGACACAAAGAAGCCATTCTCGTAATATTTTTAATCTAATTCACGACACCAGACGTTGGGAAGTGATAGGTATGGGCGTTATTTAACGTAACCAGTTTCAGTAACAGGTTATGCAGCCTGTAACGGAATCACTAGTTTCGGCTTGAACAATGAACCGGTGATTTTTCGTAACCAGTTTATTAGAGCAACGACGTTATGCACAAAGCGCGAGTAACGCCGACCGGTGACAAATGTGACTGACACAAAAAAACGTAATGTAACAAAGAACAAAAAAACGTAAATAATGTAAAAATGTGTTAAAAGCTAGAAAGAACTATGAAAATCTGTTAATAATCAAAAGGTGTAAAAAGACAGAAACGATTCTTCATATAACTTTTAAAACCTTTAAGTGAAAATGTTTAAATACTCGTAACTGTATATTATTGTATTAATTTCAAATCATTGGATAGAATGAACTTTTAAATACAATTTATCCTTGCTACATAGTTAATGCAGTTAGTCCTAAGCCTGGATAAAGTATGAAGGAAAGTTCATTAGATCAATAATTATTAGATCATAGATATAACGCTTTATTGTACACACAAAAATATAAAAATATATAAAACTTGTTTAAATTGTCACTAAGTTCCGATAATAACTAAATAACGGTAACTAGCTACAGCATACTCATGCATGTGGTGTCACTAGTCAGGCTGTTATTAGATTAATCATTGTCAAATCACTTGTAAAAATCACTGGTTACGAAAAATCACTCGTTTCGAAACAGGTGACGACATCGGAATAACTGGTTACGTTTCGTTTCTTTAGAATCGCGTAACGACTCATAACTAGGAAGTGAAGTAAGCAGTGTTGCCAGTTCTCTTCAGTGTTGCCAGATCCGTAGGTCAAAACTATCCTAGATTTACTGCAATACTACCTTAAATTTCGTTATTTCCAAACTGTGACTGAACGACTGATGCTAAACCAGGTTTGTCACAAAATTATCGTAGATCTGACAAAAAATATCGTGGAAAGTCGACGAATTATACAAATTATCGTGCGATACTTACTTATTATTTTTTATCGCATGCCCCTCCAAATTATCGTGGATCTACGATAATTATCGCACGTTTGGCAACGCTGGTTCTCTTCGTCAATTTCGGACGGAGATTAGCCTGAAAAAGGACGGTTTCTAAGGCAAAGGGACGATTTCGTAAATTATATTTTTTTTATATATTATTTCAAAAAATAACTTAAAACCAAAAATATTCATGCATAAAAAACATCTACCTTATTTACTTGCATTAGTGTAGTTTTATAAAACAATTTAAAACCAAAAAAGTGCATGCAAAACAAAATTATCTACCATATTCACTTGAATTAGTTTAGTTTTAGTTTTTAACATAAACATGACTTGACTTGACTTGACAATATAAAGTGCAGTCTCAAAATATTAGTTATTATTCTATGAGTGCAGTATTTTCACGTCAAAATGAGACTAATGTTAGCTCCATAACAGCAATCCAGTTAACTTTATGTTAGTATAAACTTTTGGAATATTAAAAATATAATGTGATTTTTAAATAACGAATCTTGGCATTGAGCATTTTTTTAATGGGACTGGGCTCGAATTTCTTCACACCACCACCACAACCGATAGAGCATAACTCGGTCCAGTTAACATGACACCTGAAGCCCTACTCTAACTCTTTCACTCGATTCTGTAATGCCCGGAGAGTGAGAGGGACGGATGGTATAACCTGCAGGTGTCATGATGTTATTTCGACCGAATAATAGCTCAGAACAATAACTAGTAGGCTCAATGGATAGAGTTGTAGGTACGTTGGGATGCGTTCAAATACCTACGTATAATTTATACACAGCGTTCACCGATTTATATAATAATTATTTTTAAAACCGATATAATTTAAAGTAATCGCAAAAACGGACGGCAACGATAAGGGGACGGTTAAAGGACGGTCAAGCATTAAATAGAACGGAAAACCGTCCCTTTTAGGACGGTCTGGCAACGCTGGCAGTAAGTGACACAAAATTTTCATCTGATATAGTGAAGCGAAAAATCGGTATTGACCGGATTGTTTATCGGACTGTACCCAGTCGCCCATCCGATCACGGCGAAATCAATAATTGAAAAAGTTTTAATTGAGTACTCGTATTCACTGATCCTTGTTTTTATAAAAAAAGAGGTAATTTCAATTTTGAAATATTAAAACTTATTACAATCCGATTTTTATCGACGTGCATGATACTTTAAAACTGTTTTAACGGGACTAAACACGATTAATTTTGTAAGTAAGTACATATCTACTATATGAAACGTCAAGCAGTAAGTAGATATGTACTTACTTACAAAATTAATCGTGTTTAGTCCCGTTAAAACAGTTTTAATGCAATGCAACGCAATAGTTTAAAGTCTTATCTTACAAACCGGTACGGGCCGGATATTGTAACAAAAATCAAACGCCTAGAATTCCTCCGGTGTAAACGAGCGCGCTTAGAAACATCTTTGATATTTCTCACAAAGTGTCGGGATAGTGCAGTTCTACCTACTTGTGTACGCATAAAACCGCGTAGTGATATAGCGCATTCCAGGAGGATTCTAAATAACGCGAGTGTTCGTCTATTAAGGCAACTGATACGTAATGGCCACAGTGCAGTGAATCGAACAGTATGTGAGTTGTTCCAATTACATCAGGAATGCAGTGCAGTGCTATCTAGTGAGGATTTCGATAAGTGCGATAGAATCACCAGTTTAACAGCGTCACGAACGTACGAGTTGTGTGCAGGAAAACACGAGCGCAAGTATAATAATTTATGTACCCGCCAACGTCGCGTGCAGGAGTCGCAAATACCCACTTACGATGCGAGTGACACACGCTCGACCCCAGACAGTGCGCGCACGGTGATCAACTTGTCGGATGAAGTACTGGATGGGCCATCTAAGAATGTTTTGGCAAAGGGTATGAATTATACTTTAACACCTAAGCGAATTCCATACGAGGACATAGTGTGTAGAGTAGAGCAGACTATTATACATAATAAGGTACCACCTGCGGACGCTGATATCTTAAGACAAGATGTCGCCGTAATTTTGCGGAAGTCAAAGCTACCAAAAAGTAACATTACTACGGAAGAGCGTCTAGCACTACAACAGTTACGTAACAACGACAAGATTTTAGTGCTAAAGGCTGACAAAGGAAATGCCACTGTAGTAATGAATACAGATGATTATGTCAACAAAATCAAGGATCTGCTGTCGGACACCAATGTATACAAACCTGTGTCCTACAACCCCACGGCCAGGGTCACACGACGCATTCGAAACCTTATCGATCAGCACAAGGACATCTTCACAGAGGACGAGTACAGTTTTCTGTACAAACCTAGGATTGTACAGCCTCCCAATTTTTATGGACTGCCAAAGATACACAAAAGCAACATACCACTGCGGCCTATCGTGAGTCAAATTGACTCACCGACTTACCACTTGGCGAAACATATTGCTGGAGTATTGCAGCTATTAGTTGGGAACACAACGTCATTCGTGAAAGAAATTGTGAAACTGTGGAAGAGGTACGTAAATGATGTTTTTTGCATTATCAGCGGAGGCCAGCAAGTAGTTGAACAATATATAGTACACCTGAATTCAATCCACCCAAAGGTAAAGTTTACCTATGAAACAGAGAGGGACAGATCTTTGGCTTTCCTTGACGTGCAGATAAAGGTAAGAGATGATGGTACTTTATCACACTCTGTGTACCGCAAACCTACTCACACGGACAGGTACCTACACGCCTCTTCTCATCATCACCCTCGGCATCTTCAGTCTGTGATGACCTCACTGACCAACAGAGCTCAGAACCTGTGTGACCCTGAACATCTTCAGGCTGAGCTTGCTTACTTTCAGGAGGTACTGAAACGCAACGGATACAAGGTGTCACAGAAGAGGAAAAAGCAGAATGGAAAGAAAAATCGTCTAGAAGTGAGTCGCCAGGCAGCGTTTTTACCTTACATAAAAGGGGTAACGGACAAAATTGGAACAGTACTAAGAAACTTCTCCATTAAAACTGTATATACTCCATTATGCCAAATATCTAACAAATTGCGGTCGCCTAAAGACGTCATACCTTTCCAAACACCGGGAGTTTATAAACTCGATTGTAGCTGTGGTAGTTCATATATTGGACAGACTAAGCGGACTATCGCAGAACGTGTCAAGGAACACATCGCAGCTATCAAAAATCGACAAATAGACAAATCGGCGGTAGCTGAACACCTGCTGGAAGCTGGAGTTAATCACTGGATGGAGTTACATGATCCTAAAATCCACTCCACCGATCGTTATTATCATAGCAGGATAGTACGTGCAGCGATTGAGATCAAGAAGTATAAAAATTTCAATCGGGAGGACGGGTTTAAATTATCATCACCATGGAATCCAGTGATTGGCAAATGCAAACCGCAACATCAGTCTATAACAAGAAACTCCGATACTGTTAGGGTAGTGTGCCGGAGTCGTGTTACTGAAGATTCATTGCACTGTGACAATTTAAGTGAACGTATGAGGGTGGATGAAGAAACAAATACCCGCCCGAGCCGACGACGCCGCGCACCGCCAGTTCGCTTGTAACCACGGCCGCAGCATCGCGGCCGAAACGTCAAGCAGTAAGTAGTTAAGTACTTACTTACAAAATTAATCGTGTTTAGTCCCGTTAAAACAGTTTTAATGCAATGCAACGCGATAGTGCATGATACTGATCGAGACATCATCTCGAGTTGGTAAGTCTGGCAACACTGTTCAACCACAGACATACTTCAAATTTCTATTATATATCTGTGTGTTCAACACACTGCTCGTTTTTTTACGAGAGACTATGCCATTGGCACAATACAGTGCCATTGGCATTGATACCCATGCACCTTAAACTTAGAGCATTCAACTCTCAGAACAATAACTAAAGATTCAACCAACAGGAGACGACACGCGCGCTAATTTCTATGCAAAAAAGTCTGTCATTTCTTGCGGGGGGAAGGAAACACACATAGAAATTGTTAACACACTAATGCATTTTTGAATGACGTAGCTACGCACGCAAATGACAACGACGTCGATTCAATTTAATTCAAATCAATTTAATGTCAAAATACAAGAAAAGTTTTTTTTAATTTAGGCTCTTCAGTCCACTTAGAAAAGTGGCAAACGCTCATCTCCTGTCTATTTTTAATTTGCAGCGCGCGTGCTGCTGTACCTACTTTTCACTAGAAATTTGATCTCCTGTAATTGTGACAATATTTAATTATATACGTATAACCTAGTATATTAGCTCTGAAATGGTAACCATTGGTTAAGCTCACCAACGTGACCATGTTGGTGATTCTTAAATATAGGTAAATAATAATAATAATAAACAAATTTTATGGTCTCACTTAAACGATTACATAAATTTGATTAAAGTTTGAGAACCTCCTTTTGAGTATCTATGTTAGATACTTGTTTCAGGAAATCTCGCTCCTCTATAACATATTGATCTTAACGCCTCACCGACGCCGCGAACCGCGGTAGCGAAATTGCGGTAATCTGTCTACACACATTAAAATGTATCGCGTATGTTGCGTCTCGCTCTATCGTCTGAGACTACCTATAATTGCGTCTCAGTTTGTATAATATCGCTGATACTCACGATACTTGTTTCACACGGACGCCAGTGTATCGCCACTTTCATTTCGCCATTTGGAGAGAAACGACGTGGTTTGTCTTTTTGGACAGAATATCGCTGCGAAACAAGATGACGGAAGCAGAAACTGATAAAATTATTAATGAGTTTCGAGATTATTTTATATTAAATAGGAAATCTTATAAAAGAAGCAGCATGGCCAAAATTACTTTTTTCTTTTTTGATTAATTTCAAGAACCCATATTCTTCGTCTTTTTCTTAATGTCGATACATGAAGTAATAGTTCTTCTTATTGAGATTCGGAAAGAAACCAGTCTGGCTCAGACGAATTATTATTATTGCATTCGAATGAGTTGAAAATAACAAATTTATACAAGCGATATTCGAGTAGGTGTGAAAACGACCGCTAGAATAACGCTTATAATTTTGTGATATGCATGCACATGCTTAGTGTGGGTGTGTGTGTGTGTGTATGAGTGTGTGTGTGTGTTTGTGTGTATATGTTAAAAAAGTAACATTAGGTTTTAGGTTTTATTTCATTATTTGTAATAAGAGTTCAGTTTCGCCATAATCAAGAGTTTGAAGCAATGTTTTTAGCAATTTTTGACACTCATGTTTGTTTTTAGAGTAAATAGCTAGTTTTTTATTTATCTTGTTATAAAGAAACACCGCCCTTCGTTCAAATTGTGAGCCTGCAAAGGAGGTTTTGGTGTTAGAAACTGGAACAACGTTGGCTATTCTCCTTTTCTTCAGTGTGTTAGGCACGTAATCAAGTGTTGTATGAATCCTTAAAGTTGCAAGACATATGTATAGTTGTCTTACTGTCAGAAGGTTACTTAATTGGTAAATATCGCCCGCATTGCCTTTGGAAAAATGAGAAAGGTACTTTGCAACCGAAACCTTATAATCGCCTTCCGAATACGTCTTCTCCAATGTGATATCAGGGGGGCGATCGCGCTGAACAATCTCAACCAAACTACAATTGAACCTCAGCCGTTATAGAGCTATCGCGTTTGATACACGCGATAACGCTATATGAATTACGAAGTCGGCAGAACGGCTGCGGTTCAGTTGTGGTTTAGTTGTGATTATTTAGCGCCCCCCTGACCTATACGGATGTGAGGCTTGGACTATAAAGGAATATCTCAGGAAACGTATAGAAGCTTTAGAAATGTGGGCATACAGATGCATGATGTCTATATCCTGGACACAGAAAGTCACCAATGAGGAAATTCTGCGACGGGTCAGCCAGAAACGTGAGCTTTTGCAAGTTATCAAGCAAAGAAAAGTTGCATAATATGGGCCATGTGCTTAGACACGACAGATCCGAGTTCTTGGAACCAATAATGATAGGAAAAGTTGCAGGAAAACGGATACCTGGTCGCAGAAGAAAGTAGTGGTTGCGAAACATTCGGGAGTGGACGGGAACAGCGAATGCCGCTGAATTCTTTTGCCTTGCCAAAAACAAGTCCTAATATGTAGAACTGACTGCCCTTAGAATAGTTACCCTTTAGGGTGGCTCTACAACTAGTGACTTTTGTAGTACTAGTGAAACAACTTCTTCTTAAAGAAGAAGAAATATAAATAATTAAATTACACAGTACACATCAGTTTACGACGAATTACGAATAGACATGGAGTGAGCATTTGCCACTTGTCTATAGAGGCCGTATGGTTAGATAAGATAGACACTTTGCTTTTCGTTATAGTTAAAATCGCAAGAGGATAGACTGATAGGTATTATTAAAAAAAAAAACTTGGCTATCTAACCTTACGACTCTTAAACAGGAGGAACTGAAAAACTGAAGAACATGTATTTTCATGGTTCTAAACGCCGCCGATCAATTATGTTTATGTAGTTAGTGTAGGAAGGGTCTTCTAAGAAGAGGACTATGAGTATGAAAGTAGACTAACAAGATGAAAATGAACCTTCTACATTAACTGCTCCTATTTCAAAAAATTGTAAAATATTCCTATTATTTATCTGAATAAGGTTTTTCATCTAGAAGGATTTCTTAAATTGGGAAAACAAAATGAGAAAACTAAACCACAATTTCAATAATCTTTATTTGTAATGGAAGTATTTCACAGAAGTAATGTTTAGTACTTTATCATAATAAAAACTTCAAACACCATATAAAAATAGATTCACAATCCTACTAAATCGTAGCGGAATAGTGGCAGCTTTGACATATACATTAATTGACGTAAGTATATATATGTTTTGGCAGAAATTTTGTAGAAGCTCTTCTTCATGTTGACATTTAGCTCACTAAACTAAATAAGTATCTAAACATCTCACTAGATAACAAAATCTTTTTGTGCAGACGTTTTGAGAGCCTTGATTGTGCATCTAGTTTTTCTAAGTGATCGAAGAATAAAAAGCTTCAATTCTGAAAACGAGAGTAGGCACGACATGCTTTTTCAACCTCATCTTGTTATTGGATTGCATAAGTTTGAAAATGCTGTGAGCAAGTGTGCTAGTGCGCTTAGGAGTCCACGAAACATGATCTTCACAAACTCGGATCCAAACATCTCGAATAATTACATCTTTTGGTTGGAAATCTGAAAAATTAATAACAAGAATAAACATGATGAAGTCGATATCGATATTTTGTACTGTCGTATCTCTAGAACTGTTTCAGTGTGCCAATGTAAAAAATAAAAAAAATCTAATTTCGGGATAAATGACAGGCTGTAATATAATATATTAATGAAGTAGACTGATCATAAACATACAGTTTAATAGTATTGATAATTTTTAAAGTAATTTAGTTGAAAAAAAAACTGAAGAAAATGAAAATAAGTAACAATTAATAAATAGTTATCTATCATTCATTTAATTAGCATCCATAGTGAAAAATAGTTTTAATAGTAATGAATGGGACATAAAAGTTGTTTTTTAATGCTAGCACGTTTAACTTTAAAAGTTACGCAAAGTTGCAGTTTGTCGTTGTAGTGGCAACACTTTTTGATTGACAACATTTTTCAGTTTATTGCTAATTTAGTGCATTTATCAATAGTAGGTATAAAGATAAAATAATACTTACAGATGAAAAGTAACGCTATCCTTTTGTACATTTGATGTATCTGTTCGCTTTTTGCACGAAAACACGCTGCAATTTGGCATTATTTGCTCCTGTCGTGACGCGTCAACTGTGAGATACAAATGGTGCAGTGACACGCGAAAACTAGTTTTATATAACGGGTATGACCGTTGGGCATACCCTCTTGGCAGAGGGGAACGTCTGCCAGTGGCGTCTCCTGTTGGTTGAATGCTCTAAGACCTTAAAGCATTCAATGCTCTAAGCCATGCACATCAAAGTACAAGCATCATGAAGATAATAATATAATAGGTATCAAAGTTTTATTATATAATGGGCGATTTTCTGACAGCCCAAATTAAAAAGTAAAAATTAGTTCAAAAACACTCGATAGATGTCGTTTTATGAAAGCTGGGCTACTTAAGGGCTGTAATAAATTCTACACTTTTACTTACCTACCAAAAGAATAAAAAAATAGTATTTACTTACCTATTTATATTCAGGACATCCAGAACCTATTTCTATTTTGGAATAGAATAAATATTACGCAGCCATACACGTGCTCTTCATGAACCCGCCTTTTACTAAGCGCCATACTAATCTATGCTAAGCGCCATCTATGAAGTCATTTACGGACCAATTTCTTTTTTTTTTATGATCTCGGAAAATCGCCCATTGTATTATAAACAGTTAACACTTCTCCTCAAGATAAAAAAAATGTAAGTAATTCATTTTATTAATCCTACATTCATTGGACAATTAATTTCAGTATCACACCAACTAAGTTGACGAAGCGACCTAAAGTGATCTTGCTTATCCTTCGATAATAAGAGCTTTACCTGGGTCTGTCCTGCCTGCCTGCGTCCTGCACCCTAGACAAATGGCAAACGCTACCTCCCGGTCTATTCGTAATTCATCCTACACTGCTGTCTTTTGTACCAAGTAAAGGTGAAAAATATAGCAACATGCGCGCATTGTAAGACTAATTACGAATATACAGGCACGTTTTCCACTTTATAAGGTGTTTGCCACTTGTCTGGGCGTGTCTGGGGGAGCTGCACCACCTGCCGCCAGTTATTCATGTGTATGACAATTTATTGTAGGTACCTAAGATGTCTAAACTTGTGAGGGGAAAAACGAATTTATTAATTTATTTATTTACACAAAATAAGAAGGAACCCAACAACATTTATAAATTAAGTATTAGTGAGTGGGTGGATAATTAACAGTTTGCACCAGCTGTTTACGCACCAATTTAGTAGAAGTATAGACTGCTACAGTACCATAGCACATGGCTAAGCTAATTTGATTATTTTATAAATTCATTTTAAATAATCAAACTAGCTAAGCACCGTAATTTCACTCTTCTAAATTACTAGGACAGAAGCGAACTAGGCTTTTAAGCGGAGAAAGGCTAGTAACCAGCTACTCACGATTAATGCATTTAAGGTTGCGGTAAAGCTTTGGTGCGTGGTGTACTTAATTTTTTTATTATTATTTATTAATTTTTTTCTATACTAAGCCCGGCAAATGACCCCACTCCCCCTGATGTTAAGTGGAAATGAAGTCCAGGCGCGAGGACAACTGGTGCAGCGTAAGAGACGTAGCATCAGTCACCCTCACTCTGCCGGCCCACAAAGTGCTTCTTCACGCCTCGTTTGAAGGACCCTATGTCATAGGTAGGAGGGAATACGTGTGCTGATAGACTATTCCATCTTTCGGAAGTGCGGCAAAGAAACGAGTCACCAAATTTCTTTGTGCGTGATGGAATGTTAGAGACTGTAAATTGGTGACTCCGGAGAGCAGCACGCGTACTCCTATGGAGGAAGGGAGAAGGAGGGATGAGGTCAAAGAGTTCTTCAGAACACTCGCCATGGTATAAGCGGTAAAAGACGCTGAGTGACGCAATATCTCTATGCAATTGCAAAGGCTCGAGAGTTTTAGTGACCTCCGCATTGCCGATAATGCGCACAGCACGGCGCTGCAATCTGTTCAAGGCATCGAGAAGGTACTTTGCGGAGCCGTCCCAAAGGTGAGAGCAATACTTCACGCAAGACCGTTTCGTGTCTTATATATATACAACTGATCAGGCGTGAAGAATCGCCGCTCCTTGTTCAGGACACCGAGTTTACGTGAGGCATTTTTAATCACGGTTTCGATGTAGTCCTTTTGGTTCAGATCGCAGCGGATATCCATACCGAGCATGTTAATACTGCTCTGCAGGCCTAGAGATGTACCCTGAAGAGAGGAAAGGGGAAGGAATGGCGACTTTTTCGCTGTGAACTCGCACACTTGTGTTTTCTCGGCATTAAACTCCATCAGATTATCGGAGCCTCATTTAGAAATGAGGTCCAACACCCGATCGAGCTCAATGACTAGATTTGCTCGCTTAATTTCGGTGTCTACCCGCCCAGCCGTTTGGTGACCGTTGTATCCCCCATGCACTGTGCTATCATCTGCATAGCAAGGAATGTTTCCAAAAGGAAGCATGTCATTGATATGCAGAAGGAACAGCGTGGGGGATAGAACGGAGCCTTGAGGAACACCAGCGTTCACTGACATGAACCGCGAAGTGCATCCATCCGAAAGGACACGGATTCTACGCTCATGCAGGAAGTACAGAACTGAGCGGGCAAACCGTATGCCGGGAGCTTGGAGACAAGAGCTTTGTGCCAGACCCGATCAAAAGCCTTGGCTATGTCAAGGCAAACTGCCAGTGACTCGCCACGTTTGTCAATAGCCTCACCCCAGAGATGTGTGACGTACGCTAGAAGATCACCCGTTGACCGTTTTGGCCGAAACCCATATTGACAATCGTGAATTAGGGAGTGATTTTCTAGGTATCGAATAAGCTGTTTGTTCAATATTCGTTCTAGGATCTTGCACAACACTGAAGTTACGGCTATAGGGCGGTAATAAGTCGGATCTGACCATCTCCTTTTTTAGGGATCGGTTGCACATTAGCTTCTCTCCAAGATTCCGGCACACAACCCGAAGAGAGCGAGAGACGGTGTATTCGCCACGTCTGAGTGGCGAGTACGCGACGTAGGAAATGGTAGGTAGGTAGGTAGGTGGACTTACCGGGAGCAGCTGTACGGGATCTCGGGGACCGGGAGCTATGCTGACCACGGGCGGCGATGTAAGCGAGTTAATGCACTTTCACTGCACTTAACCACAGGCACTCAGGCGTTCATTTTGTTTGTTAGGTTCACAATAATCGATCTCACGGTCAGGCTGTTGCGTGCGCGCGCGGTAGGTAGCTGGCGACGAACTCGGGCGGTCTCCTCACGGGGCGAGCGACAGCGAGTCGCGCAGCGGTGGCGCCGCGGTGGGCCGGCGGACGCGGTCGTCACCAACCGTTGAATCAACCGCCATACAGATGGCGGTATCATTTGAATGGGCGTCCCGGCCTTGGCGGGAACAGACGGTACAGACGCGTTAACACAGGGGACAACTCCGCTGCACACATTTTTAGGACTATTGCTGGGATGCCATCAGGACCGTTAGCTTTCCGGACATCGATTGACTGCATTTCCGCACGGACATCACACTGCCTGATTTTAATATCAGACATTGTGTGGCCACAGTGAGGAATTGAGGGTGGCTGTGCATCACAGTCATCGATCCGGGAGTTAGCCGCAAAGAGTTTGGCCAGGAGATCGACCTTTTCCTGCGGCTTGTAAGCTAAAGTTCCGTCAGGACATTTCAGTGGTGGCAGCGAGGGTTGGCAGAAGTTGGATTGCACGGCTTTGGCCAGACGCCAGTAGCTACGGCTGCCAGTAGGATGCGTCAGGAGTTCTTGGCCTGGTTCTGGCCCTTCTTGGCTGGGCATCCGCTCTAATGTAGGCCCTCCTACACGACTTGCTGGCATTATTATAGGCTGCTTTTAGCGAGCGAGTTTCGGGATCCCCATGAGCTTTACCTCTGATCCAAGCGCGGTATGCCGTCTGTTTGCTCTCAACAGCGCTGGCACACTCGCGATTGAACCAGCGGTTGCGTCTGCCTTTGCTGATGACATAGGAGTGAGGGAATATAGTATTCCATTCCTAATACTATCTCATCAGCAACGGCAGTGGCGCTAGCGGTCGGTTCCTTCCCACTAAAGCAGCGCTGACTCCAAGGGACGGATGCAAAATACTCCCGCATACCGTCCCAGTCTGCCGACGCGTAGTGCCAAATCTGGCGTTTCGAAACCGCTGTTGGCGGGCGCGATGCCAAGGGCACTGTGCTGGATATCAAGCAGTGATCCGAGGAACCTAAAGGAGCTCGAATCTCCACCCGGTATCCAGCTGGGCAACTCGTCAGCAGAAGGTCGAGTAAGGAGGGCGCATGGCCAACTATGTCTGGGATCCTGGTGGGCTGGTTCACCAGTTGCGTCAGGTCATGCGTGAGAGCAAATGCGTGGGCAGTTCTACCAGTATGGTCTGTTTTGGAGGAACCTAACCACAACTCATGGTGGGCGTTGAAGTCCCCCAAAAACATCAATTCCGCCGATGGAAACCGCTCCTGCGCATCATCTGCTACCCGACTAAAATGTTCAATTAGTCGAGTTGTCTCCATGTCGCCGTTATGGGATCGGTCGACGCAGACGTAGACACAGCAATGAGAGCCTAAGTCGACCTGTACCACTAGGAGGGAGAAGGAAGGGTCCTCCAGACAGCGCAGACGGCGACAGCAAACATCCGCCCGAACAAATAAGCAAACTCCGGCTTTGGCTTTGAAGGATTCTTCAACCACAAAGCCGGGATAGTTCAGGTAGGTGTTGTCAGCTGGGCGGATTATTTGCGTCTCCGTCAGGAACAACATTGCTGGCCGTGCTGTCTCAAGATGGTGGTGGACGGCATTGAGGTTTGCATGGAGTCCGCGGATGTTAGCGAACTCCACCTCAAGCGGTAAGGTTGTGGTGGGGGTGTGCACCGCTGTAGTACCAGTTTTGTTGTCAGGCGCTGTCATTTTAGGAGTGAAAAGAGAGAGGCGTGAATCGAGAAAATGATGCCGCGATGCGAATGGTCAAAGTGTGTTGGCCTGTTTCCCCAGGAATTTGCCCACAGACGAGTATTATTAACCTGCCAAACGTAAGGGCCCCCGAACCCCCCCGGGTATGGCTGCCGGGACCCCACCTTCCGGTCACCAACCGGCACGACGGACCACCCCGAGATTATGCGTGGCATGGTTAGGCAGCCTCACGAGCTGGTTAGGCTCGCTTGGGCCCCTGTACTGTGCCACGGGCGGCCAGCGGGACAACCGTTTCTACGGGTCTCCCTGGTCGGCAGGTTAACGAAGTCCTCCTGGCACTGGTTTGACGGAAGCCTCCACAGACCAAATACATCGCAGCATCATCCTCTCGAGCTCTGGTTATACGCTGGCTGATCTCGAAAGGCGACCGACAAGCAGTCACTTGACGGGTTTTACACCATGCGTACGGTGGTCACCAACCAGACGGGTCAAGCTCTACCACCAGTGGAGCAGATCATCGCTCGAAAGAGTCCGTTAGTCGCTTCTTACGACACCCACCGGACGGAAAAAGGGGCAGCGATTGGTGTTCTTTCTCCGTCACCGCACGGATAAAATCCATTGTCCAGCAGTCTACTCTTTAGAGATTCAGTATGGTGAGGTTTATTTATTATTCTGAGTGAGGTTAAAACATACAGAAAGAGTCAATAAAGAAGTTTCCATTTTTACAAAAATAAAAAATACTTAAGGAAATAAATAATTGTAAGGCAAAGAAAATTAAAATATATATAGTGAAAGAATTATTTCAATAACTTGAAAAATGACAAAATGAATCAACTTTCACTGAAGCCCGAACGAATATTGAAATGAGCGCGGAGCTTTAGCTCTGTGACGTCACAAGTCTCGTCGGGTCAACGGTACGGGTGGGGCGGAAAGCGCTTAGCGGCTGTTTTGAGTGTTTCGTCGTCTTTTGGTCAAAGTAAGTACATGGAACGCGGTGTGAGTGTGTCTGAGTGAAAAGTATTAAGTAATATTAATATATTTTTGAAAGTTTAAAATCGCAGTAACTCAGTTATATACCGGGTTGTTGTGACCGGGAATCAAAGTCGAAAAGTGAAAAGTTTGATGACGGTTGGATACAGAATCAACGAAAAAGACATAGAAATCGGTTTGCGACAGTGCAGGGCATAGCATCTACGAACCCGCATGAGAAATTCAAGGCAGCAGACATAAAAATTCCATTGTTTATCAATAACGTGGACAAAGACACTAAGGAAGCGGACATTATGGAATACATTGGCAGCAAAACTCAGGTTACTGTGAGCTTAAGAAAGGTAAACACCAAAGAACAAAAACAATACAGCGCCTACATTGTTTATGTGCCAAAGAATAAATTGTCATTATTTCTAAATGACAGTCTGTGGCCTGAAGGAGTGTCTTTTAGACGTTTTGTTGATCTCAAAAGAAACCCTAGACCTCGGACCAAATTGTGATATTTGGTCCGAGCCCTAGACAGACGAAGCTTGCTCTTGACAACGATAACAATCATTTATAAATCACAAAGTAAAGTTTGTCTCTTTCAACTGTAAGTCTTTAATTAGATCAATGGAATGTATTAGGACATTGTGTCAAACATCGCATTTGATTGCACTGCAAGAAACGTGGCTACTACCGCACGACATCCCACTGCTGGGCACTGTGGACCCGGACTTCGAGTACTTCGGGAAGTCAGCAGTGAATACCAGTGAAGCCATTCACCGAGGAAGGCCTCATGGAGGGTTAGGTATTTTGTGGCGTAGGAATGTGTTTAGTGCCATTTCAGTCGTGCCATGTACCTGTGATCGAATCGCGGCCGTAAAAGTTACTAGTGCGGAGTGCTCATTTCTAGTGTTTTCGGTATACATGCCGACTGACGATGTTACGAACTTGGCGGAGTTTACACACTGCTTGAGTGAGATAAGCGCTATTATAGATAGTTGTGACACTGAATATAGTTACATTCTTGGTGATTTGAATGCGCACCCGGGTAGGCGCTTTGATATAGAACTTCAAATGTTCTGCACAGACCAGAAATGGATTTGTGTGGACATGGAGCTACTTAGATTGGACTCGGGATCCTATACCTATGTAAGTGACAGTCACGGAACTAGTAGTTGGCTGGATCACTGTGTGGTGACCCAGGCAGCTAGACATACAGTAGACAGTGTATCAATTAATTATGGTGTATTCTGGTCAGACCATTTTCCCCTAGAAACACAGTGTAACCTTAATACTTTAACACCGAAGCGTGTGCCTTGCAATGTGATAAATCATGTTTTATGGGGAGAACGGGATGATTCTCAGATTTTAGAGTATTCAGATTATTGTAATGAAAGACTCAAACAGATAAACTTTCCCTCCGTGCTCACTGACTGTGCCAATACGGTGTGTAACAACTCTAATCACAGAATAGTATTATTAAACTTGTATGAGCGAATAATTGATATCCTAACGGAAGCCTCAGTACATAGCAGTAAAAAGAAAAAGTTTAATTTTAAAAAGAAATATGTCTGTGGTTGGAATAAACACGTGAAAACCGCTCACAGTGAAGCTCGGTTGTGGTTTCACTACTGGGTCCTATACAATAGGCCTCGAGAAGGGTTTGTTTATAATAAGATGCGTGTTTCTAGAAATGTTTTTAAAGACAAATTGAAGTGGTGTCAAAATAATGAGCAACAGATAAAGATGGATATTTTGGGCACAGAACATGTAAAAGAGAATTTTTCTAGTTACTGGAAACACATAAAAAAGCTGAGTCCAAAGCCAAGTGCTCCAGTGAGTGTAGAAGGATTGAATGAGTCCTCTCAGATAGCCGAGATGTTTAAAAAACACTTTAGGGTTCAGCCTACCGACTCTTGTGCTGAGAGTAATAATGTTAAATGTAAAGCTACCAGTAGGTGTGCTGGGAAGAAGTTAGTTGTGATTGGGGCTAAGGACATTAGAACTGTTTTAAGAAAAATGACTAAGGGTAAATCACCGGGTCATGATCACTTGAGCGTTGAGCACTTGCAGCATGCTGGTGTACATCTACCGCGTGTTTTGGCAATGTTCTTTTCTCTTTGCCTTAGTCACGGCTATCTACCAGACAACATGTTAAAGACTATTGTCGTACCCATTGTTAAAAATAAAACATGTAGTGCTAGTGACAGGTCCAATTACAGGCCGATTTCTTTGGCGACCATCGTGGCTAAGGTACTGGACAGATTACTTGAGCAACAGCTGGGAAAGTGTGTCAAACTCCACGATGCACAGTTTGGTTTTAGACCAGGTCTCTCCACTGAAGCTGCGGTATTGTGCCTCAAGCAGACTGTCCAGTACTACACTGCGAGGGATACACCGGTATATGCCGTGTTTTTGGACTTGTCAAAAGCGTTTGACCTGGTTCAATATGAGGTCCTCTGGAAGAAGCTTGCGGAAGACACGGACCTGCCTGACGCATATCTCTCTATTTTAAAATACTGGTACTCTCACCAGAAAAACTATGTTAAGTGGTCTGGGGAGCTCTCAAGCATGTACAGGATGGAGAGCGGGGTGAGACAAGGGGGGTGTAGTTCACCGACGCTTTTCAGCTTGTACGTCGACAAGCTGATTGGTGAGCTCAGCAGTGCTGGAGTTGGCTGTTCTGTCGACGGTACCTTTATCAACAACTTAAGTTACGCCGACGATATGGTACTGCTGTACCCATCAGTCAGTGCGCTAAACAGGCTGCTTGGTATCTGTGAGAGATATGCGCTGACCCACGGTCTCAGGTACAACTGTGCTAAAAGTGAGTTGCTGGTTTTTAAAGCTAAGAGTAAAACCTATAAAGTTCCTCCTGTTAAGCTCAATGGCACTCCTCTTAGACAAGTACAGAGCTTTAAGTACCTGGGACATTGGGTCACCGAGTCATTAAAGGATGACCTAGACTTAGAAAGGGAACATAGGGCGCTGTGCGTTAGGGCTAACATGCTTTCCCGGAGGTTTGCGCGGTGCACGAAGAGTGTAAAAATCTCGCTCTTCAAAGCATATTGCCATACCCTGTACACTTATAGCTTGTGGACAAATTAAACCCAAGGAGGTGTCCATGTCTACAGCTTCCTCATTCGACATAGAGAAATTCTAAGCATGCCATATTTTTGTGCATAATATGTGCAATCAAACGTGTCAGTCCTAATTTTTGTGCCACCACAACTTCGTTACTATGAGTTGTTTTATGTGTGTAAGCTTGAGACACGTGTCACCAGCTCGCACACGCCCGTTAAGACAAACCAGTGAGGATAGGGTTTTAGACTATAGCCAGAAATTTTGTGCATAATTTGTGCACTAGGAACAAAAAAAACTAACCATCATACTCAAATACTGTTGAAACTACGATCATAAAACTGTGTGCGAGCTGGAGACACGGGTCTCTGGCTTGCACAGCTGTATCTTCGTAATTGTTTAAGCTACGGTTATGAATTATACCTCAAAATTTTGTGCCTAATTTGTGCATAAGGCACAAAAATTTTCAAAACTTTAACTCAAAAGGTTTTTGAGCTACGAACCGATAAGTATGTGTAAGCTGGTGACACGTAACACGGGCTAACACATGCTGAATTACTGTAACTGTATAAGATAGCGTTTCGTTTTAAAGATCAACTAATACGTTATAATTTGTGCAAACACGAGGCAAAATTTCAAATCTCTGGGCCTCATAGTTTAAATATTATAAGCCAAAAACTGTTTTCCCGCCAAAAAATTCAAAATAATGGCTCGGAAGTGGTTAAGCGCGCCGTTGCCGTTCCGTGCGCTACACGATTGCAATCGAGTTTGAACTTAAGAGCTAGCGATATTTAGAGTCATTTTAATTTGCGCCCTCGTTTGTTTTAATTTATGTACCGAGAATTTTAGACTAGGAACCGTTTGCTTAGATTTAAACAAAAAGGGAAGATACGGCATCAGCGTCTCTCGTGAGTGAACCGCCAAAATTAGGCTTAAAGGCACAATTTCACTTCAGTCACAATTTGCCGAGCGAACAGGCTACATCGCACTATTGCGGATATTCTACTGTGTGAAAAAGAGAAAGACGCTACTCCGCAGTGGCGTCGGAATCGGTCGTACGTACTCGTCTGTTGCGAAGCGACCGAGACGTCAACGCGCTACTCGCTGACTCCCTCGCTCGTTGAAACTTACCGCTTTGTCTCGCTCGCTCGATTTACACTTTATAGGTGTGCGTGTATGAGTGTTTGCTTATGTAGTTGAGTAGGACTATATTTTGAATGACTACAAGTACGAGCATGCCGTATCTTCCCTTTTTGTTTTAATCTAAGGCCGTTTGTTAAAGCGATGCGCGGTGCGACTAATTTAGTTTCACTATAGGTACCTAACTAACCTACCCTACTTTTTATTTTAAAGCCCCAGTACTAGTGTTGTTGCAATACTGATAGTTTCACTATCGATAGTTGATCTTGAAAAATAGTCGATAGCGCGAATAGTCCTATCGAAAATATCGAAATGCTGCGGATACTATCGATACCATCGATAGTGTCGATGGTGAAAATTGGGTAATGCTATTGAACTTGGTCTATACAATCGATACTATCGACATACGATACTATCTATAAACTATCGACGCGGTTCGATAGTATCGATAGTTTTGCTTTAGAAACTATCGACGAATTTTCGATACTATCGAGTGAGTTTTTTTTTTTCATAAAAGAGGGAGGCAAACGAGCAGGCGGGTCACCTGATGGAGAGTAATCACCGCCGCCCATGGACACCCGCAAAACCAGAGGAATCGCAGACGCGTTGCCGGCCTTTAAGGGAGGAATAGGTTTAAGGAAGGAATAGGAATTAGGAGGAGGGGCGGGGGGGGGGAAGGGGCCTCCGAAACCCTCACTGGTCGGACGAAACACAACAGCACCAAGTGCCATTATTTCACGCCGAATATTAGAGAGAGGGTGGTATTACGCCGGGCGAGCCGGCCCAACGTGTGCTGCAACGCAGCGTGGCTCTACCACTCAGTTCGTGTCACTCATTTAGCACCACCCAGAGATCACGTGTAGGGTCTCAAGGGTAAACCTACGGACGCGAGCAACTTTGACCCCCTAAAGACTATTGTAAATCTAATCATATGATGTGATAGATGACCTACGTAATTACCAGCTATATCATGAGCTGATAATACTTTTATAAGCAAGCAATGGTATCGAAAAATGTTTGACTATCGATGTTGAACAACTGCTACTATCGATCGATTGGTTTTTTGCAGATACTATCGATAGTATCGAAACTATTGATCTTTAGCAATAGTATTTCTTATTTTTATCAATCGATACTATCGATAGTATTGTCAAGGGTCGATAGTTTCGATAGGACTATCGATAGTATGACTGATTTTCGAAATCACGATAGTATCACGATCCTACGCAACAACACTACCCAGTACACTTTGGCGTATGTTGGCCCACTGCCGGCCACAGACATTGTGACGGGGTAATGGTGTACAGTCGCGGGCAATTTATCGATAGTGGCGCGCAATTTACCCCCTCTACACAATGGCGATTGCCGACAATGGGCTAACATACGCCAAGTCGCCATGGTGTACTGGGTAGTGTTGTTGCGATAGCGATAGTCAATCGATAGTATCGTGATACTATCGAGACCTCGAAAATCAGTCATACTATCAATAGTCCTATCGAAGGTCCTACATAGGTCATCTAATCACATCATATCATTAGATTTCCAATACTCACTTGATAGTATAGAAAATTCGTCGGTAGTTACTAAAGCAAAACTATCGATACTATCGAAACATGTCGATAGTTTATAGATAGTATCGATACTATTGATAGTATCGTATGTCGATAGTACCGACCAAGTTTAATAGTATTACCTAATTTTCACTATCGATAGTATCGATAGTATCGCAGCATTTTGATATTTTCGATAGGACTATTCGCGCTATCGACTATTTTTCAAGGTCAACTATCGATAGTGAAACTATCACTATTGCAACAACACTAGTACTGGGACCTTAAAAAAAGTAGAGTAGGTTAGTTAGGTACCTATAGTGAAACTAAATTAGTCGCGTCGCGCATCGCTTTAACAAACGGCTCCTAGTCTAAAATTCTCGGTACATAAATTAAAACAATCGAGAGCGCAAATTAAAATGACTCTAAATATTGCTAGCTCTAAAGTTCAAACTCGATTGCAATCGTTGTAGCGCACGGAACGGCAACGGCGCGCTTAGCCACTTCCGAGCCATTATTTTGAATTTTTTGGCGGGAAAACAGTTTTTGGCTTATAATATTTAAACTAAGAGGCCCAGAGATTTGAAATTTTGCCTCGTGTTTGCACAAATTATAACGTATTAGTTGATCTTTAAAACGAAACGCTATCTTATACAGTTACAGTAATTCAGCATGTGTTAGCCCGTGTTACGTGTCACCAGCTTACACATACTTATCGGTTCGTAGCTCAAAAACCTTTTGAGTTAAAGTTTTGAAAATTTTTGTGCCTTATGCACAAATTAGGCACAAAATTTTGAGGTATAATTCATAACCGTAGCTTAAACAATTACGAAGATACAGCTGTGCAAGCCAGAGACCCGTGTCTCCAGCTCGCACACAGTTTTATGATCGTAGTTTCAACAGTATTTGAGTATGATGGTTAGTTTTTTTTGTTGCTAGTGCACAAATTATGCACAAAATTTCTGGCTATAGTCTAAAACCCTATCCTCACTGGTTTGTCTTAACGGGCGTGTGCGAGCTGGTGACACGTGTCTCCAGCTTACACACATAAAACAGCTCATAGTAACGAAGTTGTGGTGGCACAAAAATTAGGACTGACACGTTTGATTGCACATATTATGCACAAAAATATGGCATGCTTAGAATTTCTCTATGTCGAATGAGGAAGCTGTAGACACGGACACCCCAAGGAGCATACAAGGCCCTACGTACACAGTATAATAATGCATTCAGGGGGCTGATGGGGCTGCCGCGACACTGCAGCGCGTCAGGAATGCTAGCTACAGCAGAGGTTGATAGCCTCTCTGCTATCATCAGAAATCGTATTGCGTCCCTGATGCAGCGTGTGCGTGGCAGCACCAACAGTCTCCTGATGACTGTCGCGGCGAGACTGGACGTAGACAGTGCTATAATGCAGCACTGGACTCGCGTCCAGCTCGTCAAAGACAGTAAAATTAATTACAACCAATTTTTGTACTAACATAGTTTATAAGATTATTGTTACTAACACTATATGGACCCTGTCCGAAATAAATGATTTTTATTTTATTTTATTTTTATTTATATAAACGTTTTTTAAAAATGTTTTTAACAAACTATTTAAATCTCTATAATTTACTTCACCATGCTGAGTTTCAGCAAAATTGGCTTATTAGTTTTTAAAAATTTCATTACATTATTTACATTTACTCGACGAGAAGTTTTAAAGCGGACAGGAAAAGTATCATAACTTCGTCATTTATGAAGATAATTAAAAAAAATCCATAGGCTATTGCAAGTATAATACTATTTTAAAAAAATGGAAACTTCCTACCATTAGATGTCATATTCTGATAAAAAAAAAGGGAATGAATGAATTAGGCAGCATCAAATCATACATTTACTATACCTAGGTATAGTAACTGTATGCAAGAAATAGTGTTATTACATTTAAATGGGCGATTTTCCGAGATCAAAAAAAAAAGAAATTGATTCGTAAATGACTTCATAGATGGCACTTAGCATAGATTAGTATGGCGCTTAGTAAAAGGCGAGTCCATGAAGAATACGTGTATGGCTACGTAATGTTTATTCCATTCCAAAATAGAAATAGGTTCTGGAGATCCTGAATAAAAATTTGCAAGTACTATTTTTTTATTTTTTTGATAGACAAGCAAAAGTGTAGAATTTATTACAGCCCTTATAGTGCGACATAAAAGAGTAGAAATTACATAATCCAGAACTAAATTCACTCATTTTTTGGCAACATTGATTATCTGTCATTAATGTCAAGTGGTTGTTCAACTCTGTCCGTGGTTACGATATAAATTGTTGTTTTAGTGATATTTCTACATTCCTGGATTTAAAACACAAATAACATGATTATGACCATCCATGGCGGTTCTCGTAACATAATATATAAGGTTTTTTTTGCGAAGTTTGGCAGAATTTCAAGACGGAACTTCGTTACGTAATCTGGAGGATATTTACCAACGTACAACAGATTATACTGGTAAGTAAGTTATAAAAGATGTTGAAAGTATAATTATCTAAAATATGCCTATGCGCAATCGGCTAAATTCCGTGAAACAATCAGTATTTTTAAATATTTTTAAAAGTTTTGGGGTTATGATATTACAAACAAAAATGTTGGTTATTATAGTTCGACTCGAGAATCTTGAACTTTTTAATATATTGGGACATTTTATCAAGTGTTAAGGGGTAGAATGTGGTAAGTATAGTAAATTATGTCGGTTGGCTTTTGAATCGAGTCGCCTGAATTTGAAGAAACTAACACTGTGGGGGGGTGTAAGGGGTTCTTAAATAAAGGCTTATTAACATTTTAGCTGCAGCTGTTGCGGTAAAATATTTAAAAAACCACTTTAAAGTTTTGTCAAAATCGGCTATAATCACGAAAAATTACACGTTTTTAGGTAATACAATACCATATTAACAGAACCGAAGTGTGGGGACAGGGGGGGGGGGATGGCTCAGCTCCCCTGCGAGGGGGGCTAAGCCCCCCCATGAAAAAAGTCTAAAGAGTTAATTAGGTTAGGTTAGATTAGTAAGTATGTTGACCAAAAACGCGCGAGCCGAGCGAGCGAAGCGAGCGTGCCGCGGGAGCGGCCGACAAAGCGCCAGAAATGAGGTTTTTATAACTTTCCATATTTTTAAAAAAGTTACATAACTTCAAAATTACTTGTCTGCGGCAGGAGGGGTAAGTGGGGGGTACTCCTCACTCGTCCCCTCCCGTTCCCCCACCGATTAAGGAGACTCGATTCAAAAGTTTTACCATGATACATAACCTCAAAATACAAAAAATAAACATAACTTAAAAACTACTTGTTTGCGGCAGGGGGGGGGGTAAGTAGGG
Organism: Scoparia ambigualis; assembly: GCA_963921215.1. NCBI lineage: Eukaryota > Metazoa > Arthropoda > Insecta > Lepidoptera > Crambidae > Scoparia > Scoparia ambigualis. The sequence goes on along the minus strand of OY992514.1, from coordinate 24,685,347 downwards.
GTACTCCTCCCCCACCCCTTACCTTCACCACCCCCAGCCCGATTCAGGCGACTCGATTCAAAAGTTTTACCAATTTTAATAACTCAGTCCATAGGACTAAACAATTTTGGTTTTGTTTTTTTTAATGCATATATGTTTCTATTGTTCAAGGTGTGTCTGAGTCCGCACAGTACGGAGAATAACTAAACAAGGCTCCGAAAATGGAGAAAAATTTTCGACTCCCGCTAAACACAAAAGGGTCGACTTGCAAAGGAACTCGATGACTTTGATACGTGTGCAATCCGTCAGAAAATGATTTTTTTTACAATGTAAAAAAAGAAGTACCAACAATATGCAAATTAATAGCTCAATTAAGGCAACTTATTGGCTATGATGGAAGCCGCGAGCATTTGCGAAACTTGAAGAGTATCTGGACTTTAATTTATTAGTTTTGTATCTAAATAAAAATAAGTTATGTACAATGGCTGTTTTCATTTTACATACAAACTACTCAAATTAATTATTTTGACGACCTCCTTAGCCGAGAGTAGAGCACTCCGGACTTGGCGTCGCTATCTCTAAGGTCCTGGGTTCGATTCCCGGTTGGGTTAATGTAGAAAACCAACTTTTCTATATTGTCTCGGATCTCGGTGTTGTGTACCGTCGTTGTTTCTGATTTCTATAACACAAGTGCCTTAGCTACTTCCTTTATATCAGAGCAATGTGTAAGTGACGTTTTCCAATTATATGAACATATTAAATAAAAATAAGTATCAAGACCAATTTGCTCAACCTATCAGGGTTGCTATGTTAACGACAACAGCGCCCTCATTTAATTTCTACTCTTTTATGTCACACTGTAGGTAGGAACGGGTCGTCGGCTTTCATAAAACGCCATCTAAAGAGTATTTTTGAACTAATTTTTATTTTTTAATTTGGGCTGTCAGAAAATCGCCCATTGTTTATTTGAGAAATTCCATTACCGGCTTTATACTCTCGCGCGAGTGGCGAGACGAGCGGCGAGGCGAGACACGAGACGCGTGTGTAATTGGTGCGCTCGTGGCTCGCCTGTCTGCTCATTTACATTCGCGGCTCGCGGCTCGTCTCGTGACTTGTCTCGTTGCTCGCACGAGCCGGCCACGAGACGAGCTTATGTTTACACGCTCGCTGTGTGCACATTTGTTATTGACCTTTCAGCGATGGCGGATGTTTCAACGATGGCAGATGTCGATATAATAATAATAGTCTAAGATCCGAGTATAGAACGACCTTCACCGGGAATTTTAATGGATAAAAATTATTTTATATCAATATGTTAAATAATATATCGCGAGTGGGTTGGCTGAAAAATTTTAGTCCAGTACCTTTAATGATTAATTTAATATTAAAAAAAATATTTTTTTATACATTGCACTGAGGGCCTAGTCAATTGGCAAACAAATTAAACGCTACGAAATCTTCGCTACGATAAACCGAATGTATGGGATTGACATAAGCAAAAGTTACCTACGACGTAAAATTTACGCTAAAATAGACCTAATTGACAGTTTGACAAACCAAGAATCGCTAATCTAGCGATCACTCAATTATTGAAGATAAAAATTCACACAAAATGGCGATTGTTTGATCAGCTGATGAAGGAATAGTTGTGTTGTGTTGAAAGTTTTCTTTAAAATGCTCTTTTTAGGGCTATTGTGGACTGCGATAATCAAGTGCTCAGGCGCTAAGGAAGAAATGTTTCCCTACGTTACTTGGAGCAAATTAACGAAATCGAGTTTGTTGTACTTGTGAATAGTTCTCGGAGTTCTCGTTTACGAACTTTCAAATATCTAACTAAGGTCTGCCGGGAATTGCGTGCTGATATAGGTAGTTGTTGCGATGTGAGTGACCAAATAAATGTGTGTCATGCAACATTTTCCGCAACGAAGAGCAAGTCGCTGCATAACAATTTGTAGGGGCTCTCAAACCATACAAACATTTGGGCCAAATAAATCCACTTATGTACCTTTAATCATGACAAGAAAGGTCAAGAATAAGACAACAGTAAGGGACTTTTTGTATAAATATTAAATGTAACCTATCCATAATGTCCATTTATCAATTTATAACTTAGATTGCCTATTTGTTTTACAGGTTCCAATGAAGATTTAATTTGCCAGGTAGCTTAGAGTATTAAACCGAGGCTCTAAGTGTAGTAAGGTGTACCTATTGACTATACCCTATAAATCTTATACAGACAAGCATCTTTCTTAATAGGAAAAAATATCAGTCCTTACGTTCAAACGGTAAGTTTTAATAAATAAATTATTACTTACATAATAAAGGTAAGTATTATGCCTATTATTATATTGGGATTTACCAGGAAATGTCAGTTTTGTTAAAATTGCTAGAATAAAGAGTATTGACATAAAGATAAAACTATTTTATGTGGTTTTGCAGATTTGAGTCGACGATTCAAAAATCTTAAATGTTACCTCATAATTTGGAGGATGGTCTTCCTCAGAATGGTGAACAAACATGGTTATTTGGTAAAAAACAATATCAAGCAATTTTGTATAATACATAGGTACTTACCTACTAACTTTTTATCTATGACAATTTTCTATAAGTAAGTATATTGTTCTAATTTCTTAGGAGATCAAAAAGCATGGTTAATGATAATAACAACAATATTTAATGCTGCATCAGACTCACAAGAAAGGAGGGGTGTGTACCACATGTCATATCCAACAATGAAACTGCATTGAACATGGCTTTGGCATCGTTGAATTTAGTTATTTATATGATTTTTTTTGTGGAGCTCTAATGTTGACAACGTTTTTATTCTACAAAAAGGAGCAGTCTGTGCCATAAATATATTTATCCATAAAATAGTAATTTGGTTTATTTGATGAGGAAAAATTAAGTATAAAGTTAATTTAGTTCTAAGTTTATTGTGCTTTATTTAAAAAGATTTACTTATGTACAAAAAAACAGTACCTTCGTTGACAACATTTTTATTTTAATAAAAAGGAACAGTGAGCCATAAATATATTTAACCTATAAAATAGTGATTTGGTTTATATGATGGGGAAAAATTAAGTATAAAGTTAATTTAGTTCTAAGTTTATTGTACTTTATTAAAAAGATTTACTTAGGTAGATACTAAAAAACAGTACCTTCTTATACACACAATTGGCATTTATTTTTATACACATATAGTTTTAATGTCAATAAGAGAAAGTAAAGCCTCATGAGAGAGTTAGGTAAGGAAATAAGAATATATTAAGAAATACAACATTAATGTTACTTTTTACTTGATATTTAATTTTACTTGCAGTAGGTACCTATAGATAATGTTTAAGTACCTACTTATATCAATTTCTACTAGTCATAACATTAAGCTATTGAAGTTGTACTTGATTCATTATCAACATACAAAGGTAATTATATGTATAAACTTGCATTATTATTATCCGATTATTAAATCTGGTGGGTTCTATTGTGTTTGTTATAATATTGTTTTTTCTTTAAATAGGTGGCTTAACATAAGGTGGCTTGTTATACATATAATACAAATTAAGTTCCATATCTAGCATACTCTGTAATAGTTTAGTTATTATCAATTTGGCGATTGTGAAGTAATCGATTGTAATTGTTGCTTGAGTTTGTAATGTTACTATCACATTTTTATTTGTGTGAATCTGTAAATGGTTTGCTGTTTCACATTTTCAGTGTTATACTTTTTATAGAACTGTCGATTCACCTGTGAATATAAAATAAATAAATAAAATTAATTGTTTTTAAATTATTTTTGGTAAATATATACTACCTACTAACTTTTTATGTATGACAATTTTCTATAAGTTAGTATATTGTTCCAATTTCTTAGGAGATTCTGGATACCTTCAAAAAGCATGGTTAATCATAATAACACCAATATTTAATGCTGCATCAGGCTCACAATAAAGAAGGCATGTGTACCACATGTCGTATCCAACAATGAAACTGCATTAAACATGGCTTAAAGTTGTACTTGATTCATTATCAACATCCCTAGTATGTTATGTAATTATATAAAATTAATTGTTTTAAAATTATTTTTGGTAAACATATAAATAATCCTATGTTTTATTTCGAAACATTATCAACCAACTCATAATGAATGGCAGTGAAATAAATAATGTAAAATAAATAAATATTTTAACTTGTCGCGTAGAGACCACGATCATGTCATTGTGTCTGTAAAGGCGTATATTTAATAAATGATTTGACTTTTAATTTCAATTATTTTCGGTACCTACCGCTATAAATAAGTAACAATGAAACAATCCTATATTAAGGCGATATTGTCTTCATCGTCATCCTATGAACGTCCTGAAAGTTCCCACATGAACGACAGCACTAAGGCAGACTGGGCTATAACAGGCTTAAGCCCTGAGCCAATACAACCGCAGTGTGCTTTACGTGCCTTCCGAAGCACGGAGGAGCTCGAGACGCTTTTTATTTGGTTACCCATCCTTTAGCTCGGTAATGTGAAAGTTGCGTAACTAACTGGCAAGATCACAAACCGGTGCGGCGCGGGCGGGGACTTTTTGCATTAGTTGAACCTCTAGCATTACCTTTCAAGTAACAGTAAGTACATTGCTTCGCTAGTTTTCATATTTTAAAATTAGTTTTAATTTAACTAGCAAAACCATGTACTTGGAATGTTTTTTATTTTATTTTATTTTATTTAGGACAATAATCAATTAGAAAAGTAATGTGATAGGTGTTGTAGTTAGACAACTAAACCCGAAAGCCTTAGCCGCTACGCCATAGAGTTACTTCAGGCGATGTACTCATACAAGATGCAAACGTTTTAATCACTACCTAGTGGGTACTCGCATCTAAGATCAAACTGTTTAAATGTTCGCGCGGTTTGTAACATTTAGTGTTATCACTTATTTCATTACAGACGGACGTCAAGTTGTTAATATTTGAGAAATTCTTGGCAGCAAGCGTTTGCTTGTGGTCTTCAGTCTTAATTTATTTATATTATAAGCTGAAAAATGGGTTTGGTCTCATATCAATATCATAATATGGTAGGTAAGTCACTCGTCATCATTATAAGTACTTATTTACAAACGTGCTTGCCTGGCGAACTTCCGGCGAAAAAAGCGATTGATTCATTTTTCAAATTGTCTCAAGGAGTCTACCCGAATTTCTTAGTAAAGTGACATTCAATTCACTAAAACTCAAAAGGATCGGTGTGGTTACTACCTATTTATTAATCTTACATAAGCGTCACATTATCATCAAACAAAAAAATACTAAGACAAGCCTGTATGTCCTATATCCCTTAGCTTATCGATATCGATGTAGCCTAGCGAATTTGATGAGCGATTATGACGCTGTCACCGGTCGAGAGTTTGCCAGTTGACTAGGCCCTCTGGTTTGTTGTGTGTGTGTTTGTAATGAGCTTATCTTTATATAAAAATTAATTTTATTTATTTTACTAGACACTTGCAAATTACTAATCGACTCTTACTTTACTGAGCTTTTATTTTGGTATTCCATGTTATCATCTCTCCTTGAAACAGCTTAATGAACCGTAATGTTTCTTCTTTTGACCAATCCACTACAATATGCACTTAAATACAATTTTACAATGCACAATACAAAGAACCGGCACGGTGAAACGTTTGTAATTTAATGAAACGCCAACGCGAGTGTAAACACCACGCTCGCATTCCCCGCGAGCCTTTTTGACTCGTGCCCAAAAAACCGCTCCTGACGCGAGCCCTGCGAGCGGCGAAACGAGCAGCGAGGCGAGCCACGAGCGCACTGAGGGCCTAGTCAACTGGCAAACGCTCGACCGGTGACAGCTTCAAAATCGCTCATCAAATTCGCTAGGCTACATTGATATCGATAAGCTAAGGGATATAGAACATACAGGCTTGTCTTAGTATTTTTTTGTTTGATGATAATGTAACGCTTATGTAACATTAATAAATAGGTAGTAACCACACCGATCCTTTTGAGTTTTAGTGAATTGAATGTCACTTTACTAAGAAATTCGGGTAGACTCCTTGAGACAATTTGAAAAATGAATCAATCGCTTTTTTTGCCGGAAGTTCGCCAGGCAAGCACGTTTGTAAATAAGTACTTATAATGATGACGAGTGACTTACCCACCATAATATGATATTGATATGAGACCAAACCCATTTTTCAGCTTATAATATAAATAAATTAAGACTGAAGACCACAAGCAAACGCTTGCTGCCAAGAATTTCTCAAATATTAACAACTTGACGTCCGTCTGTAATGATAATGAAATAAGTGATAACACTAAATGTTACAAACCGCGCGAACATTTAAACAGTTTGATCTTAGATGCGAGTACCCACTAGGTAGTGATTAAAACGTTTGCATCTTGTATGAGTATATCGCCTAAAGTAACTCTATGGCGTAGCGGCTAAGGCTTTCGGGTTTAGTTGTCTAACTACAACACCTATCACATTACTTTTCTAATTGATTATTGTCCTAAATAAAATAAAATAAAATAAAAAACATTCCAAGTACATGGTTTTGCTAGTTAAATTAAAACTAATTTTAAAATATGCAAACTAGCGAAGCAATGTACTTACTGTTACTTGAAAGGTAATGCTAGAGGTTTAACTAATGCAAAAAGTCCCCGCCCGCGCCGCACCGGTTTGTGATCTTGCCAGTTAGTTACGCAACTTTCACATTACCGAGCTAAAGAATGGGTAACCAAATAAAAAGCGTCTCGAGCTCCTCCGTGCTTGGGAAGGCACGTAAAGCACACTGCGGTTGTATTGGCTCAGGGCTTAAGCCTGTTATAGCCCAGTCTGCCTTAGTGCTGTCGTTCATGTGGGAACGTTCAGGACGTTCATAGGATGACGATGAAGACAACATCGCCTTAATATAGGATTGTTTCATTGTTACTTATTTATAGCGGTAGGTACCGAAAATAATTGAAATTAAAAGTCAAATCATTTATTAAATATACGCCTTCACAGACACAATGACATGATCGTGGTCTCTACGCGACAAGTTAAAATATTTATTTATTTTACATTATTTATTTCACTGCCATTCATTATGAGTTGGTTGATAATGTTTCGAAATAAAACATAGGATTATTTATATGTTTACCAAAAATAATTTTAAGACAATTAATTTTATATAATTACATAACATACTAGGGATGTTGATAATGAATCAAGTACAACTTTAAGCCATGTTTAATGCAGTTTCATTGTTGGATACGACATGTGGTACACATTCCTTCTTTATTGTGAGCCTGATGCAGCATTAAATATTGGTGTTATTATGATTAACCATGCTTTTTGAAGGTATCCAGAATCTCCTAAGAAATTGGAACAATATACTTACTTATAGAAAATTGTCATACTTACATAAAAAGTTAGTAGGTAGGTAGTATATATTTACCAAAAATAATTTAAAAACAATTAATTTTATTTATTTATTTTATATTCACAATTGAATCGACAGTTCTATAAAAAGTATAACACTGAAAATGTGAAACAGCAAACCATTTACAGATTCACACAAATAAAAATGTGATAGTAACATTACAAACTCAAGCAACAATTACAATCGATTACTTCACAATCGCCAAATTGATAATAACTAAACTATTACAGAGTATGCTAGATATGGAACTTAATTTGTATTATATGTATAACAAGCCACCTTATGTTAAGCCACCTAATTAAAGAAAAAACAATATTATAACAAACACAATAGAACCCACCAGATTTAATAATCGGATAATAATAATGCAAGTTTATACATATAATTACCTTTGTATGTTGATAATGAATCAAGTACAACTTCAATAGCTTAATGTTATGACTAGTAGAAATGATATAAGTAGGTACTTAAACATTTTCTATAGGTACCTACTGCAAGTAAAATTAAATATCAAGTAAAAAATAACATTAATGTTGTATTTCTTAATATATTCTTATTTCCTTACCTAACTTTCTCAAAGTCAAAGTTTATTAAATATGAGGCTTCACTTTCTCTTATTGACATTAAAACTATATGTATATAAAAATAAATGCCAATTGTGTGTTTATGAAGGTACTGTTTTTTAGTAGTACCTACCTAAGTAAATCTTTTTAATAAAGTACAATAAACTTAGAACTAAATTAACTTTATACTTAATTTTTCCCCATCATATAAACCAAATCACTATTTTATGGGTTAAATATATTTATGGCACACTGTTCCTTTTCTTAAAACAAAAATGTTGTCAACGAAGGTAGTGTTTTTTTGTACATAAGTAAATCTTTTTAAATAAAGCACAATAAACTTAGAACTAAATTAACTATATTTATGGCACAGACTGCTCCTTTTGTAGAATAAAAACGTTGACAACATTAGAGCTTCACAAAAAAAATCATATAAATAACTAAATTCAACGATGCCAAAGCCATGTTCAATGCAGTTTCATTGTTGGATATGACATGTGGTACACACCCCTCCTTTCTTGTGAGTCTGATGCAGCATTAAATATTGTTGTTATTATCATTAACCATGCTTTTTGAAGGTATCCAGAATCTCCTAAGAAATTAGAACAATATACTTACTTATAGAAAATTGTCATAGATAAAAAGTTAGTAGGTAAGTACCTATGTATTATACAAAATTGCTTGATATTGTTTTTTACCAATTAACCATGTTTGTTCACCATTCTGAGGAAGTCCATCCTCCAAATTATGAGGTAACATTTAAGATTTTTAAATCGTCGTCTCAAATCTGCAAAACCACATAAAATAGTTTTATCTTTATGTCAATACTCTTTATTCTAGCAATTTTAACAAAACTGACATTTCCTGGTAAATCCCGGTTAGGGTGTCGCAAAGGGGGTGCAGGACTTAGAAAATTTTCGAGCAAAAATACACTCATAACTTTTTTTCACAAACTGATGAAAAACATAGACCATCAAAAAGAGACAAAAAATCCAATTAAAAAAAAAAACTTGAAAAAAAACTTAGAAAATTTTCAGTTGATTTTTATATGGAGCCGACACTTAGAAAAAATTGCGATATTTTTGTATGCAGTTTGGACTTGTAAAATTTTTCGCTTGGTTCCACGTTGTGTCGCAAAGGGGGTGCAGGACTTAGAAAATTTTCGAGGAAAAATTTAATTTTTCACAAACTGACGAAAAACAGCTATCAATAAGAGATAGAAGAAAATCCAAAAAAAGTGCAAAAAAATTGTGAAAAAAAACTTAGAAAATTCTTCAAAGCCCCCCGCCATAAGAAAAAATCTAAAGAGTTAATTAGGTTAGGTTAGGTTAGTATGTTGACCAAAAACGCGCGAGCCGAGCGAGCGAAGCGAGCGTGCCGCGGCAGCGGCCGGCGAAGCGCCAGAAACGACGTTTTTGTACGTGCGACTTTTTTTTTACATACTTTCAAACACTACTCTTTTATACAAACTCCAAATAAACTTTTTTTATTTCTTTTTATCGCAAATTTTTCTAAGTGTTCGGCTCCATATAAAAATCAACTGAAAATTTTCTAAGTTTTTTTTCACAATTTTTTTTGCACTTTTTTTGGATTTTTTTCTATCTCTTATTGATAGAGCTGTTTTTCGTCAGTTTGTGAAAAATTAAATTTTTCCTCGAAAATTTTCTAAGTCCTGCACCCCCTTTGCGACACAACGTGGAACCAAGCGAAAAATTTTACAAGTCCAAACTGCATACAAAAATATCGCAAATTTTTTAAGTGTCGGCTCCATATAAAAATCAACTGAAAATTTTCTAAGTTTTTTTTCGCAATTTTTTTGCCTTTTTTTGGAATTTTTTCTATCTCTTTTTGATAGCTATGTTTTTCGTCAGTTTGTGAAAAAAAAGTTAGAGTGTATTTTTCCTGCACCCCCTTTGCGACACCCGGACCGTTTGAACGTAAGGACTGATATCTTTTCCTATTAAGAAAGATGCTTGTCTGTATAAGATTTATAGGGTATAGTCAATAGGTACACCTTACTACACTTAGAGCCTTGGTTTAATACTCTAAGCTACCTGACAAATTAAATCTTCATTGGAACCTGTAAAACAAATAGGTAAGTAATCTAAGTTATAAATTGATAAATGGACATTATGGATAGGTTACATTTAATATTTATACAAAAAGTCCCTTACTGTTGTCTTCAGCACGCAATTCCCAGCAGACCTTAGTTAGATATTTGAAAGTTCGTAAACGAGAACTCCGAGAACTATTCACAAGTACAACAAACTCGATTTCGTTAATTTGCTCCAAGTAACGTAGGGAAACATTTCTTCCTTAGCGCCTGAGCACTTGATTATCGCAGTCCACAATAGCCCTAAAAAGAGCATTAAAAACAAAACTTTCAACACAACACAACTATTCCTTCATCAGCTGATCAAACAATCGCCATTTTGTGTGAATTTTTATCTTCAATGTTTGAGTGATCGCTAGATTAGAGATTCTTGGCTTGTCAAACTGTCAATTAGGTCTATTTTAGCGTAAATTTTACGTCGTAGGTAACTTTTGCAACCTCTCGTCTGTGGAGTGGCTCAATGGGCGATTTTCTGACAGCCAAAATTAAAAAGTAAAAATTAGTTCAAAAACACCTGATAGATGTCGTTTTATAAAAGCCGTACCTACCTAAGGGCTGTAATAAATTCTACACTTTTACTTGTCTACCAAAAGAATTAAAAAATAGTAAGTCCTTACCTATTTATTTTCAGGACATCCAGAACCTATTTCTATTTTGGAATAGAATAAATATTACGCAGCCATACACGTGCTCTTCATGAACCCGCCTTTTACCATGCGCCATACTAATCTATGCTAAGCGCCATCTATGAAGTCATTTACGAACCAATTTCTTTTTTTTTATTGATCTCGGAAAATCGCCCATTGAGCCACAATTTTTCGTGCCCGTGTCTGTGGGCTGGCTCAATTGAGCCACGCCACAGACTGCGAAAATGGGTGTCATATTTCGGCTCTATGCTCCTTTGTTTTTTATTTGTTAGTGACATGCCGTACATATTTGGAATCACCATGAACTAGGCTCCATGATTCAAAAGTTCTTTTGCAGCGTCCCTAAGGAATAAAATAAAATATTGTCGTTTGAAACATAGGGTTGTTTTAGCGCGTATATTGAAATCAGAATAATCGATTTATTATCGAGTTGATAGTATTATGAGCTGTATTATGTTATAACATGCTTTTTAATGCTTATGGTATGCTTTATTTCAATAACATACGTTATTTCCTTATATTTTATTTTTATTTTATTAGGAAAAAAAAAAAATATTTTTTTTGAAAAAATCATATCTTTATTCTTACAATATTTTAGGTATTGGGAATGGTTTTAATAGATTAAGGAACTAATGCAGAGTTACTAGTTATCATATTAAGGCTTAATAATGAAACGAACGTACGTTTTGCAACGTTTTTCGCGGTAGGTAGCTAAAAAAACCCCTGTCTGTGGAGATGGCTCAATGGGCGATTTTCTGACAGCCCAAATTAAAAAGTAAAAATTAGTTCAAAAACACTCGATAGATGTCGTTTTATGAAAGCTGGGCTACTTATAAGCTATAATAAATTCTACACTTTTACTTGTCTACCAAAAGAATAAAAAAATAGTATTTACTTACCTATTTATATTCAGGACATCCAGAACCTATTTCTATTTTGGAATAGAATAAATATTACGCAGCCATACACGTGCTCTTCATGAACCCGCCTTTTACTAAGCGCCATACTAATCTATGCTAAGCGCCATCTATGAAGTCATTTACGAACCAATTTCTTTTTTTTTTTTGATCTCGGAAAATCGCCCATTGAGCCACACAGACTAGGGGTCGCGGCAATACCGGCTCTCACACAGACGAGAGGATGTCAATCCCATACATTCGGTTTATCGTAGCGAAGATTTCGTAGCGTTTAATTTGTTTGCCAATTGACTAGGCGCTCAGTAACAAATGAGCACACCGCGAGCGTGTAAACATAAAGCCCCCTCTTCACATAGGCAGACTTATCCGCAGACATCACCTGCGGATGCGTCTGCCGACGTGTAGGGGGGTGATTTGCGCTTCTGTGGTAGGTACACAGAGTCTGCAGAGTCTGCAGACGTCTTAGAGCATTCAACCAACAGGAGACGACACGCGCACTAATTTCTATGCAAAAAAGTCTGTCATTCCTGCGGGGGGAAGGAAACACACATAGAAATTGTTAACACACTAATGCATTTTTAAATGACGTCGCTACGCACGCAAACGACAACATTGTTGAAAACTAGCATAAAATAGACGCACACTATTATATTCACACACAGAGATTACCTGTCCGTGCACAGTTCTAACGTCATATTTATGTAAACGTCTATAGAGGTTGTCACTATCGATTAAGTTTTTTCGATGTCGATTCAATTTAATTCAATTCAATTCAATGTCAAAATACAAGAAAAGATTTTTTTTTATTTAGGCTTCTGACTATTTTTAATTAACTGTACAAAGCGCGCGTGCTGCTGTACCTACTTTTCACTAGAAATTTGATTTCCTGTAATTGTGACAATATTTAATTAGACACGTATTACCAACTTTATTAGCTCTGTAATGGTAACTATTGGTTAAGATCACCAACGTGACATAGATATCATGTTGGTAATCCTTAAATATAGGTAAATATCGCCCGCAGTGCCTATGGAAAAATAAGAAAGGTTCTTTGGAACCGAAACCTTATAATCGCCTTCCGAATTCGTCTTCTCCAATGTTATATCAGGGGGGCGATCGCGCTGAACAATCTCAACCAAACTACAATTGAACCTCAGCCGCTATAGTGCTATCGCGTTTGACACACGCGATGGCGCTATACGAATTACGAAGTCGGCAGAACGGCTGCGGTTTAGTTGTGGTTTGGTTGTGATTATTTAGCGCCCCCCTGGCCTATACGGATGTGAGGCTTGGGCTATAAAGGAAGATCTCAGGATCTCAGACGTATAGAAGCTTTTGAAATGTGGGCATACAGATGCATGATGTCTATATCCTGGACTCTAAAAGTCACCAATGAGGAAGTTCTGCGACGGGTCAGCCAGAAACGTGAGCTTTTGCAAGCTATCTAGCAAAGAAAAGTTGCATAATGTGGCCATGTGCTTAGACACGACAGATACGAGTTCTTAGAACCGATAATGATGGGAAAAGTTGCAGGATAGCTGGTCGCAAAAAAGTAAAAGTAGTGGTTGCGAAACATTCGGGAGTGGACGGGAACAGCGAATGCCGCTGAATTCTTTTGCCTTGCCAAAAACAAGTCCAAATATGAAGAGCTGACTGCCCTTAGGATAGCCACCCTTTAGGGTGGCTCTACAACTAGTGAATTTTGTAGTAATAGTGAATAAACTTCATCATAAAGAAGAAGAAATATAAATAAATAAATTACACAGTACACATCAGTTTACGAGGAATTACGAATAGACATGGAGTGAGCATTTGCCACTGGTCTATAGGGGCCGTATGGTTAGATAAGATAGACACTTTGCTTTTCGTTATAGTTATCGCAAGAGGATAGACTAATAGGTAGGTAGTTGTATTTTAAAAATGCTGCAATATTATTTTAAAAAAAATACTTGGCTACCTAACCTTACGACTCTTAAACAGGAGGAACTGAAAAACTGAAGAACATGTATTTTCATGGTTCTAAACGCCGCCGATCAATTATGTTTATGTAGTTAGTGTAGGAAGGGTCTTCTAAGAAGAAGACTATGAGTATGAAAGTAGACAAACAAAATGAAAATGAACCTTCTACATTAACTGCTCCTATTTCAAAAAATTGTAAAATATTCCTATTATTTATCTGAATAAAGGTTTTTCATCTTTAAAGATTTCTTAAAGTTGGGAAAACAAAATGAGAAAACCAAACAACAATTTCAATAATCTTTATTTGTAATGGAAGTATTTCAAAGAAGTAATGTTTAGTACTTTATCATAATAAAAACTTCAAACACCATATAAAAATAGATTCACAATCCTACTAAATCGTAGCGGATAGTGGCAGCTTTGACATATACATTAATTGACGTAAGTATGTATGTTTTGGCAGAAATTTTGAAGAAGCTCTTCTTCATGTTAACATTTAGCTTACTAAACAAAATAAGTATCTCAACATCTCACTATATAACAAACTCTTTTTGTGCAGATGTTTTGAGAGCCTTGATTGTGCATCTAGTTTTTCTAAATGATCGAAGAATAAAAAGCTTAAATTCTGAAAACGGGAGTAGGCACGACACGCTTTTTCAGTCTTCTCTTGTTATTGGATTGCATAAGTTTAAAAATTCTGTGAGCAAGTGAACTTGTGCGCTTAGGAGTCCACGAAACATGATTTCCACAAACTCGGATCCAAACATTTCGAATAATTACATCTTTTGGTTGGAAATCTAAAAAATTAATAACTAGAATAAACATTATGATGAAGTCGATATCGATATTTTGTACTGTCGTATCTCTAGAACTGTTTCAGTGTGCCAATGTAATGAAATAAAATTTTCCTAATTTCGGGATAAATGATAGGCTGTAAATATAATATATTAATGAAGTAGAATGATCATAAACATACAGTTTAATAGTATTGATAATTTTTAAAGCAATTTAGTTAAAAAAGACTGAAGAAAATGAAAATAAGTAACAATTAATAAATAGTTATCTATCATTCATTTAATTAGCATCCACAGTGAAAAATAGTTTTAACAATAATGAATGGGACATAAAAGTAGTTTTTTAATGTTAGCACGTTTAACTTTAAAAGTTACGCAAAGTTGCAGATTGTCGTTCTAGTGGCAACACTTTTTTTGACAATATTTTTCAGTTTATTGCAAATTTAGTGCATTTATCAATAGTATAAAGACAAAATAATACTTACAGATGAAAAGTAACGCTATCCTTTGTACATTTGATGTATCTGTTCGCTTTTTGCACGAAAAGACGCTGCAATTTGGCATTATTTGCTCCCGTCGTGACGCGTCAACTGTGACATGCAAATGGTGCAGTGACACGCGAAAACTAGTTTTATATAACGGGTATGACCATTGGGCATACCCTCTTGGCAGAGGGGAACGTCTGCCAGTGGCGTCTCCTGTTGGTTGAATGCTCTAAGGCAGACGTTAAATTCCTACCACAGACGCGCAAATCACCCCCTACACGTCGGCAGACAATGATGTTACAATAAAAAAAGGTAGATGCGTTACATGTGCCAAAAACTGGCAACAGAAAACTATGCTAATTGGCTTACCTTAGCGTAGTCTCAGGAAAGCGTTGACAGCGGTGGGTGGTTGAAAGTGTCAGTTTGTGTATATTCGTTTCCGTAAATTAGTTTAAAAATGCCGTCCTGTGTAATATGACACTGTAGAAACAATACAATTAGGACTAATAAAATTTATGGGATGTTTTCATCGTAACGCTTTGGTCCATTATTGACATCACATTAGTACTGACATAACCTATCTACCTCTTTTTATTCTAATATCATTGTCGGCAGATGCATCCGCAAATGACGTCTGCGGATGCGTCTGCCTATGTGAAGAGGGTGCATTAACTTGTCTCGTGGCCGGCTCGCACGAGCAACGAGACGAACCACGAGACGAGCCGCGAGCTGCGAATGTAAACGAGGTACATAAGTCATTAGACCCTTATTTTACAGGACATGAAAAAACCTTTCTGGGAAAAAAAAAGTATGGCCATGGTTGTTTTTGGTTCTGTTTGACTGATTTAAATGATTTATATACGAAGTGATTTTTATTTTTTACAACAAAAGTGTAGAATTTATTACAGCTCTTAGGTAGGGTCGGCTTTCATAAAGGCGGGAACATACTTACGTGTCGTGGCGTGTCGTGATGCTTACTGTCGTGACGGTGAGTGTGCACACTAACGTGTCGTGTCGTGGCGTACTCTGGCGTTATTTCTGAACAGTACTTAACGAACCTTTGCAGCGTTCAAACATATATAATGTTTTCTTCTGCTGATAGTGATTTTGATGAAGACCTTCAATTTCTCTTAGCAATGAAACTTCTTAGGAACAAAAAAAAGAAAAGAAGATACTGGGTTCACCCTATAAATAAAAAAAAACCCTATAAATTTTTGGTCACCCATCCCATGATTTCCCTTGCGAACGTTGCTTAACTTCCGCAATCGCTGGGCCAGGCGCTAAACCACTGCGCCACCGAGCTTCACTGTATTAATTGTTAATTTTGTATAATTATTCATTTATCCCTTTTCAAATAATTAATAAAGTAAAATACTATTTTATTGACTTACCTGGTTCTTTCAAAATTTCAGCAATTTCTTCCCAAGCAGCATTTCTAATCAAATGATCCCTTGTACTCTTTACACTTTGAGCCATATATAACTTTTCGTTGACGTACAAGTTCTATAAGATCGTCAGTCATTTTGCTGCAAATATAATAAATTAAAAAGTGCCTGCTAGATGTTCGCGCCACGAGCCACGCGCCGGTATAGAAACCATTTGCCTGTTGTGCCGTGTCGCGTCATAACCCCCACCACCGCTCTGGCGCAATCGATGGCGAGCAGTCGGTCGGCGTCGGCGCCACGACAGAACGTGTTGCGATTGCGACACGACAGGACATGCAAATATGTCCCTAACCATATTAAATGTATGAAACCGATATGCTCCTGGCGCGTCACGACACGCCACGACACGTAAGTGTGTTTCCGCCTTAAAACGCCATTTATCGAGTATTTTTGAACTAATTTTTATTTTTTAATTTGGGCTGTCAGAAAATCGCCCATTACGTTACGTGTTTATTAGGCTACTGTCTTGTCTGTTTCACGGTCTGTGACCGGCCACTGGAATATATTTTTATAAAATTCTTGTACTTCTTTCTCTTGTGGCATGTAACTTCTTAGTTTTGGTAAATCTTTCATTTTCTTTAAAGGAAGTTGACCCTCTGTCATTAGGCAAAACCTTTCTTAGAATAAACGAATGTTCAACCAGACCATCAATAAAGTCTTATACGACAACTACTCCATATCTTTCATGAGAATGGCGAAAGTATCAATATTGGCTGATCTTGAATGACACTTTCTGTTCTTTAGTATGTGTCTACCTGCTGCTGATTCTGTGGAGAGCAGAAATAATCTCAAAACAATGACTGACAGCTCATAACAGCTGGTTCGGTATTGCCATGCCACTCATTTATTTGAGAAAGCCCATTAGTCACTGACTTAGGGGGTTATTACATACTTATTTTTATAGAACACATTGCCGCAAAAAAGGCATTTTGACAAAATACCTATCTTATGGAGTTTCTCAAATAATCGATTCATTTTTAGAGTTAATTTTTTTTATATTGTACTTATTTATTGTAATTTACTGCAATTGCGTACCTACTATTGTAATTTTAAACAAACAATTTTTTTTACTTCTGCCGTTATTCATTTCTTATCTTTGGAAATCTTAGTATACATAAATCAAAAGAATAAAACGTACAAGGTATTAGGACTTATTTATTAATGACATATAAAACAGAAAGATAACAATGGAATATGTCGATGAAAGTAGTACTTACAAAAATAGTTTCACGGGTATTTAACACCGTGAAATATGTACAACGTCCACTACAACCCGTATTATCAGCATACAAATATTGAAGTCGAGCCGCACACTGTGAGACAGTTTTCTTTACATATTTTACTAACAATTGAAGCTGAAGCTAGGGCTTCAGCAGGTTGTAATCAAAGAAAACTGATGGATGTCGTCGCTTATTTTCAACTCTGTTTGTTCAAAATAGTCAAAATGTGCCTACTACCGTCGAACATTAAAATATTTCTCATGTATTACAAGTGTAATAAAAGAACATTTCTTGATTATTGTGCCGGAAAGAAACTGAAATAAAAAACAACATATTACTCTTAAATTGTTTATAAACATGAGGACACTTTAATAGTAAAGCCGGGTCTCCTGCGACATTGTTTTGTGTTTTCTAAAACCTAACATCAAATGTCTATCAAAACATGGGAGTATATTTTGTTAGATGTTTGATGTTAGGTGTTAGAAACAATGACCTTTTTAGAAACAATAATATCATTGGTTAGAAAACACAAAACAATGTCGCTGGAGACCCGGCTTAAGTTAAAATATATTCCATACCAAGATTACAAATTCTATTTTTTTATGAATTTTGCTGATCTTATTAGCACACAAAATCAGAGAAGAAATAAGTCTTCTAGTAAATCAATTTCTGGTTCGACCACTCCTCTGAACAAAACAGCCTTTGAAAGAGTTTAATCTAACGTCAATTTCACCTTCTTCGAGCTGAAAATAGAAAAATTGTATTTTTAGAATTGTTATCGAATAAAAGTTAGTGTCGAATATAGGCGTAATCTTGTATACTTTTTAAAATAATGTTCAATTTACCGGATCCAACTGATAAAGTTCCCTGTAGCACGAAGGTGAGACACATTCGCGTACACAGCGAGTTCTCGTTAGTCCACTGGTGTGACTGCAGGCGCCACTTTGCTCACAAGCGGTTTCAAACTCTCGAAAGGTCATTTCCTGAAATAGAGTATAAAACACAAAAATACATTTTTTTTGTCCATGGATTGTTATTAAAATATTTCTGTAAACTATAATAGTATTAAATATTCGTAATAGGTATTTGATTATTTGCTTTAAAAAACGTTAAAGTTTCGTTATCTATGTATTCAATATTTTTTTAAATAATAAATTAATAATTCATTTTCTAAATAACTCTGTTAGGATTTAGGAAAGTAATGTAGTTAGACATCTCTCAATCTAAGAGACTTTGTAAAGTTTGTCTCATTTCTCGTCTGCATCTATGATTGTAACCAGAATATGCGCACAAATACGTTTTCCAATAGGTAGGTCTAAGACTTACGTTTTTAGGTGTATCCTTGTATTGATATTCTTTAAAAGTAAATGTAACCGGTGTTTGATCTGCAGCACTTCTACAAATACCATGTAGTGCTAAAATGGCATACCAACTGGAAAATACCCATAATCTAAACATTTTGTTGTATTTGAAATGTCAATTTCTACCGTAGGCGTCAGTCGGAAAAAAATCAATAATACAACCACCTGTTGATGTGTACTTCAATGCGCAATGCTTAATTTACGGATTTTACCTATGTCACGAAATCTTAGCTAAAGTATTAACAGGGTATTAAAAAAATTAAATTGCTTTAAATAGGTAACTGCTTTTGAGAAAAATATTAAAGAACAGTAATATAGACCTACGGCGAAGGCGAGCAGCAAACTTAAAAACCGACTTTTTCGCGGCTGGAGCACTTCACTAACGAATGAAAAGAAAACTATTCGTTCGTTCATAAATGTTTCTATTCGGATACACAGAATTTGACTTTTATTTTATCCAATCAGAACGTGGTGATGTAGACATAATCTCGTTTTCATTGGTAATTAAGCAACCGTCATTTTCATTATTTCCCAATTCCCATTCCTGTTATTAATTATTAGTGACAGAGGAAACGAGCTTTCTTGATTTTCTTTCTTCTCTGTTTTTGCTTTGTGTTGTGATCGCATCGCAAAACAAACGACAAACGTCCATGGTTGTGATTTGCTTTGCTTTCTTCTGTCATCGTCATGTCATATTTTTTATGTGATCAAAAAAGAGACGAGCTAATGACGTTATTCTAGTGGATTCTTACTGGATTGTGTAATTCAACATTTTTGTGAGTCTAAATAAATACGTGGACAATTGGACATTGCAATAGTGCTAATAGTAGTGAAGTGGGAAACATTTTTTGTGTTGTGTAAAGGTACATTGTCTGCCAATCGAAAGGGAAATCTTTCTTTTGCAGTTTCGTCAGGGCCAAAACAATATCATCATTTAGGTGAGTGTTACTGTGTGTTTATGTAAACGATAATTTTTAGTTAGAAGTCATTGCTGTTATTAGTACTTATACGGATTTTGCCTCCGTTAGCATTCCGTCATACAAGAGAAGAGACTTGTATCGCAAAGACCTGTTCTAGGGTTTGGCAAAATAATGTTTGTTACATAGTACTTATTTTTTTCCAATTCTCTTATTACCTATCACAGTTGTTGGTAGCTCAAAAAATCCTAATAGGTCTAAGTGCATTAGGACGGGAAACTTCGCAGGCTCCACAAGATATTTGTGAGCATATTGGTTTAATCAACCTGCATCGGGCCAGCATAGTAGGTTATGTATGGCCCAATTTCCCGACGGCCCTGTGCCCAGCAGTGGGACGGTTATAGCCTAATGATGATGATTGGTTTCATCATCATACTTACCACTTACCATCTTGCATGACATAGATCTGATAACCACTTTATCATATCAACAATCCCAAAGAATAACGTCACGTCTGCCATACAACTCCATTGCAGTTTTTTTTCTACTACCGGTAAGGGCTTGGCTTTCATCTCACCTTATAGTAAATGACGATAAGGCCGAAGGTAGAAGTGCACTCGTCAAACTACTGAGGGACTGGCTATCTTATCTCAAAACTGTCGGAACACAACAATGCTATAAACATCATTGTGAGTAAACACGTGTGTTCTAACGAAATTATTAATAAATCGTGGTACATATTAGATAAGATAGTGTAAGCTAGCCAGGCGGACTTAATAGCCCTACTACCAACTAACCAAGCACACAAAGATGTACCCCCCGCTGGGAATGAAATCCGAGACCTCTGGGTCTAAAACCGGTGGCTTAGTCACTAGACCACATAGGCGGGTAAATATAAGTTATGATGTTATTATTCAGAAACATTGTTATTTTAGTTCATCCTGCTGTAGTTAGTTGCCTTCCACATAACACTTCAAACCATCAGGATCTTTTGTGTAACCCTCAACCTTTTACTTTTCTCTATGAATATTACTGCCATAACTTCGGCAATGTTGTTAAGATGGAAGAGCA